>JAAXCT010000042.1:1200000-1800000 GCA_012490785.1 Eragrostis nindensis
AACATGCTTTCAATTTGTTCTTCAGGACATCAAAATTACAAATCCGAGCCTCAAAGCACCCAGTACACGTTAAGAGTTAACTAACTAGTCAATATCCAAACTTAGTCCCTGATTGCCATGCCAAAATAGCTTGATTCCGCAGATTTCTGGTGCAGTCCTTAGTTGCTGCTACCTGTAGCATGAATCGAAGCTTTTGTAGTCAGAACTCAATATTTGGAAAAATGTTTTTAATAGAAGCAACTAGCAGTATTATCGATCCCTATAAATTAAGCCTAATCACTCGCACAAGGAAGATCTGTACAGCGCAAATCGAAAATTAGTCCATCTCACTAGCAAATACATCGACCAGTACCTGTTTGGCCCCATTCTTGCCGTTGCCGTCACTCCCGACGCTCCTTCCATTCCCGCCGGCACCAGCTTGTTCTCCAGCGGTCATCAGGACGGCCTGTGCGTCCTAAACCACTCGTGCCTCGCCCGTCGAGGTGAGGGGCACACTCCATGGTCGAATCTGTGCGGGGAGATGAAAAGGAGCGAGAGGTTCGACGGCTGGACAGGAGAACGGGGAGGAGGAGAGAGAAATAAATTCTACGGCGGCTAGGGTTACATCTGCAATTTTGACCACATGGAGAAGACTAAATGGGCTGTCTGGACCCTGCTGGATCAAAAAAAAAAATTGAATTGGGCCGAAATATTTTGCCCGGCAGGCCATTTTATCGCCCAGGCCCGGTAAACCGAAATTTCGGCGATTTTCGGTGATTTTCGGCCGAAATTTTTTCTTTGCGGGTTGTCAGAGGAATTGTTTAGATAGACATACACGTGCCGTTGTTGTCAAGGAACTATTCTTTATTCATGTGTTGTGTAAAGCCCTGAATTTCTATATTTGGTTGCATCGAACGTTTGCGGTCTGGAGACTAAGCACGGGCTTTGCTGTGGGGAACCGAGCTAAACTCCCGATCTTCTTGTTCGCGCTGCGCACTTCGCCGCTGGCAAGGAAGCGAGGAGCCGCCGCAAACGCAATTTAATTCGGGATTCACGCAACGCCGATTGTGAGCCTGGTCTGTAGGTAGGAGGTGTCAGAGGTGTGCAGGGCGTTGCAGAACCTGGAACAGGGAAAGAGAGACGCCATCGGCGCGGCCTGGGTGCACAGGCAGAAGGGCCGAGGGGAGCTGCTAAATTGAGAAGCACCGGTACGTACAGACGAGAGGAGACTCCAGGTCTTCTTCCTGGATATGCAGTCTCTTCTCCGGAGACGTTCCTGCAACTCTGACGCCTTGCCGCGCTACCATTGTCGGCCTACCTCCACCTCGGCTCGGGGACAGCGGTCTCCTTCAGGCGAGCAGAGGGAACGGAAGCGCAACTCCGTGCCGTGCTGCGCCTGAGTTTGCGCTTGGTAACCTGCCCAACGCGGCGGCGCCGGCGACACATCATCGCCGGTCGCGGCTGCCGGGTTGACCCGTCGCGTCCGTGGAGTGTCGTTCTTGTCAAACGGTCGCCAATTGTACCTGGGCCGCTTCTACTGGGGCCGAAACGAGGAGGCCCAATGGCCGAACGCGAAACTTTCCCTCCTCTTTGTGCCGGGTTCGAAAATTAGTCACCATGGTATCTCAAAAAAAAAAAAAAAACCATGAAGCAAGATATTAACAGGACAACCAGTAATTAATACTAACCATGTAGCATCCTATGCTAATCAAGAATCACAGAATAAATTCAGGAAGTACAAACATAAAGTAGGAATGATGTGGTTTTTAGCAATGCACAAGCCGTTACTCCAATGCAGGTGATCTTCAGAGGGACGTATTGGATTCGTTTCTGGGCCATGCTGCAAAGGGAGGAGGTGCGACCCCATATGGCTTGGGGATGTCGTGCGCTTAAGACCACAGTAATGGAGGTGTTTGCAAGAAATGGCTGGAGTTTTAGTAATAGAATTGCTCCGGATTGAAGTTTCTGTTATGGAGAACTTTTTAGTATTGTCGTTCCTATCTTTTGAAGTGACTTTTATCATGGTTGTAATAATGGACAGCTACATGTATCAATCGATACAGAGGCTAGAATATTAATGCATATTCCCTTTTCTAAAAAAAATATATTCCCGCACCATGTTCGGTCTGGCCCCAGCAGGTACGGCGGTCTCCGGCGAACGGAGCTGCGACGGAGGTCGCCGGGGCCAGCTCGATCGGATACCACATCACCGCCGTCGAGCAGCGACGCCTTCTCTCCGGCTTCCAGTAGGCACGTCGCCTCGTTTTTTCACGTCTTTCTCTTCCATCTTCTTCTGGTATGAAACAGAGGCGGGCAAGGTGGTATATAGGCTGATCACGTCTCGTGCCTTTGCTCGCCAGTGTATAACTGCACTGTCAAATGTCCAGAGGCCGAGGCATGGGCGCCTCTGGCTCGTACGCACGCTGCATCACCCCCTGCATGCAGGGCACAGCAGAAAAGGCCGACCGCTCCGCTTTGGAGCAGCCGAAGTCAACGACTTGTTACTGACTCACTTGTTCGCTGTCATAGCCCAGGGCAAAGGCCGGTCAAGTCCGGCCGGCATTGCGGCGTCCGCTCTATCTGGTCCTTCTTCCGCCGGGTTCCGTCGCCACTCCTCCTCACCTCTGCTGGCTGACCCAACCCAATCTCCATCTCATCACCGAGAGAGTTGGCTCGCAGAGTATCACCAGAAGACTGAAGAGCCATGGCTCCGTCCACCACTCTGCTGGCAGTGCTGGCCGTGGCGTTCATCCACCTGTGCATGCTCCAGGAATGCTCAGACCATCGACATCATTTTGACTTGGATATATTTCTCAGATCGGCTGGACTGACAAATGATGAAACCTTCAGTTGGTACTGCGGATCGCCAACACGGTAACACCTGAATAATGTCTGTTTCTCGGCGGTCATGGGGCTGTACACGAACATCATGTACGTCCTCCTTCGTGCGCATCCAGAAAATAGGACCAAGCAGGCACGGAAGGCGCGGCAGTGGATAACAACAAACCGATCCATGGCGACTCGCCTCGGCTCGGCCCCAATCGCTCGCGTCCACCTTGCTGCACCTGTTATGTTTCGCTTGCAACTTGCAACTCACGTCTCCGGCCGAGCGGCCGAGCGCCAAAACCCCGCAACAGTGGACAGAACACCGGTTGTCATGCCAAATCGGTCGCGCCCAGCTTGCACAAACCGCACCAGCCTGAATCTGGTGCGCGCGCGCGCCCGGCGGCCTCTTTGCTTTTTTTTTTTTTTTTTTGCGAGTGCGGCCCTCTTTGCTTCCGACCCTTCCATGTGCTCATAGTCATGACCGCATCTCACGGCCGGTGGTGACGCGGTTAATAGCAGAAGCGGTGGAAGGAAGCTTCGTTCGCTGTGCTTCGTGTTCAAAAGGGCGGGCGGTATGCCGCATTCGGCAATGCGCGTCTAAGACCCGGCCTGGCGCCTTTCTTGGTATGCCGCATTCGGCAATGCGAAGACCCGGCCGAGCGCCTCTCTTGGTTCAGCCTCCTCCCTCGCGTGCCAGTTCGCCGCAAACGCCACCACGCCCGCGCAGCCGAGCGAACAGCCTCCGACGTCAACACCAACTGCTGCCCTGCCTATCCTACCTCCACGTACGATCCTGTAACGCCCTGAAAATCGACCCTAAAAATTTTAAATAAAAATTGAAACTTAAATCGGAAGTTTTCAAAATCCTTTCAAAACTTTTCTCTCCCTCTCATTCTTTCTCCTCGGCGCAGCACGTATGCGTGCTGACTGCCATTTACCATTTACCATGCTTTTACCTCTCTACCTACCTTGTCGCGTCGAGCCGTCTCGTCGCGTCGAGTCGTCTCGTCAACCCAAAACCACACGCCGAAGTTACCCAAAACCATACGCCAACTCCATCTCTGAGTCGTCTCGTCGCGTCGAGTCGTCTCGTCAAACCAAAACCACACGCCACGCCATCGGCCCCGCCATCCCGTCGCCACTATTTGCGCATACCACGCAGCGACGCACCGCCCCGGCCCCTCTCCTCTCTCTGCACACATGTCCTCTCATCTAAAGTTGCACGCAAGCGCCATGCCCTGCCACCGGGGCCACCGCGCACAGCGCTGCCGCTGCAGCCCGTCGCCTCCGCATGCATGCCATGTCCCACGACCCCTGAGCATCTACTATTGGCCAAATGTGCTCGCGTCCCATCGCTCCAAAGCCGCACGCCTCGCATGCTGCCCCTGTCCATGCCTCGCTCCGCATTCACAAACAGCAGCGACAGCAGCAGCGACCTGCGCATAGCGATGCCATCGCGTCATGTCATGTCATCCCGAACCACGTGATGACACTATTCTTGAGCTGTCCCGTCACATCAAGTCGTCTCATTACTCTGTCTCATCGCGTCACAATCACATCACCGCCAAAGCTGCGCGTTTCATCTACCATTTTCCCGCACGCATACCAGCTGGCCACTTTCCCACTGCTGCCCCAGTCACATCACCCAAAAGCTGCATGCTTCGACTACCGTTCTCCGCACGCGCATGCTGCCCTGCATGCACCGCTGCTGCTCCTGTCACGTCGCCGTCGCTGTCATGCCATCCACGGTGATGCTCCTCTCTCTCCCTACTCAAGCTTGTCCCCGGCTATAAATAGCCCTCCCCGCGAGCTCCCTCACCAGCGCGCTGCCCAGCCCAGTTGCAGGTGAGCTCCGCTTCTTTTTCCTCTCTGTTTCACCACCAACAATACGCCTTCCATCGATCTTTCCCTCCGGAGCCATATCGCCATGGTCGAGCCACCTAAAGAAACTTGCCCGTGCTCCTAGACACATTCCAAACCTGCTCATCACATCCTCTCCCTCCCCTCCAACCAAACGAAGCAGCAACCAGTCCACGCAACATGACCCGTTATTCTTTTCCCCGAATTCATTTTCGGAATAAACCAATAGTCCTCGCTGTAAAATCCATATCTCAACCATTCGAGCTCCGATTAACCCGATTCTTCCTCCTAAATTCATCTAAAATCGAGCTCTATCCATTTCTACCAGTTCCATCTTTTATAGAGTTCATCTTCTATTTCTTTTGTATTTATTTGTGTTTGTTTGCTTGTTTGCTTGTGTGCCGGTTTCGCGAACCGTAGCTAACGGAGGGTACGAGCACGAGGAGGAGGAGGAGCAGGAACCAGGAGCCGAAGACTTCGAGCAGGAGCTCCCCGAGGACGTCAACGAAGGCAAGTCACAATCCGTTCTCCCTTTGATCATATTGCTCCTATGTTTTATGAACACAACCCTTAGAAACCATTTTATTGCATGAAATGATTGCCCTGATGTTTGCAAAACTTTTGTGTAGTATGACCAAGACCACTGAGCCTTATATTACCTGTCCTAATTTCCCTGTTAAACCTAGGATATCCATGTATGAATATTATTTACGCATGGATGATTTCCTTGTTATAGAAATGCTTAGGACTGTGTATCACTAAGTGCTCTACTTATACTTAGCTTTTGCAAATGTGAAAACCGTGATTGGTGTTGTGTGGTAGTAGTAAGGTTGGGTGATAACTAAAGAAAGATGAATGAATGAACTTGGGTTAGAGCTGAGGTGATCCTGATGATGTTTATGGAAGATTAAGTGTCGCCTCTGTGGTGTGCTTATGACAAGTGATATGGGAGATGAATGCCGCCTCTGTGGTGGGTTCATATATGTGGAGATGATTGCCTTGGCTCGTATAAGGACCGAGTTGCTTGTGACATCCTACCTAGCCGTTTATTCAGTGCGACCACACTACCGTGTATGCGGCACGGCTTAGTCTAAACCCCGCCAGCTAGTCTGTTAATCGCCTGGAGGCTGGAGATGCAATGGGAGCCCATGGAGCAGGTGGACGTGATGCAGACGTGTGCGACCCGGTCGAAGACCTAGATCAGAGGCTAGACCCCTGGACAACTCCCATGGCGATTAGTCGGGACGATGCTGTGATGGGTAATGGCTTTGTGAGTCTTCACACCACCCGCGCAGTGGCTTGTGATGCACTCAGATTGTGGGTACAGCGTACAACCTCTGCAGAGTGTTAAAATCTATTCGAATAGCCGAGTCCACGGTCACGGACATGGCTTTGGTTCGGTCCAAGAACTAGCATGGGATGGGTGCTTATCTCCTTGATGTGTGAGTTGTTTTTGAGAATAGGTCCGGCCTTCCGCCGAAGGTTGTCGTGGACGGAGTGTCCGGCAACGTAAAACTTGACCAACCCCATAATATCTTAATTTGATGCTTTTGCTAAAACTGCTTTATACTGAACCCCTGCATGTGTAAAACTTGCTTTATTGCAATATTAAACCTGATGGCCTTTACCTTGCTACTGCCAATTGCATACATTTATCCATTGATAGTAGGGTAAGGGTTGCGACTTGCTGAGTACTTTTATACTCATTCTTGCTTGCTGATTACAGAGGAAGATCCAGACTTCGCCGACGCCGACGGTGAGGAAGACGATTAAGCTTGGTCTCGTCCGCACCCGAGCTGCCTGTGGCATTAGTCTACCGCTTAGTTGCTTCCGCTATGCCGTTTGATGACCTAGAAGCCATCTTCTGGTTTAGCTTTGTGTTACTATTGCCTATCTACTAGTGTTCTTGTTGCTTCTTAATCGACCCCTGCCAGGTCGCGACTTGTAATATCACCTGTTGTAAGACTTGATTGTACCAGCGACTGATCCAGGGACTGGTATAATAAAGTGTTTGAGCTTCTGGGATAACCGGGGCGCTTCAGGTGGTATCAGAGCCGTGCTTGGCTGTAGGACGTGACCCTAGGCTTGGACGCTAAAATTATTTGCAAAAAACTATTTTGGAAAACTCCTTAACTCTTTCCCCTCTTTTGCAAAATTCTGATTTATCCCTCCTCTACAGATGGAAGAAGATGGATGGGTGACCGACTACTGCCTGGAGACCCCTGGCTTCCCAAAGGTGCTACGTGATGCCATTGTCAGACTTGGCATTATGGAGCCAGCCGAGTCTGTCGGAAGAGAGTATGAAGAGTTTGGCACTGAGCGCTGTGAAGTCACCATTCACATTGGAGCCAGTGATGACCACCCCGAGATGAAACCCTGGAACGTGACTACCACTGGGTCACGCTTCGCAGACACCTACCAAGCTGTGGCACGAAAGGCCCTTCGGTACTTGTGCCAGATGTACGAGAAGCCTATCGGTCGCTCGCCAATGAGGTTTTTCCCTCCCATAGAGAGAAACCGCCCCACCTGGCTTGCAAGGATGAAGACAATAGAAGGCCTCAGAATGGCTGAAAGAGACCCCACAGTGGTTACCATGACCCGTTATCTGCTCGCCTTGGATGAGCTGTATGACGGAACCGCAGCCAGACTGCGAAGGTGCATCACTCGAGCTGAAGAAGCTGAGACACGAGTTAGGATCCTACGTGTTCAGCTCGCTGAAGCCAAAGCTCGTGAAGCAGAAGTAGAAAGCCGGGTTGTTGCTGCCTCAGAAGCCTTGAAGTCCGCAGAAGACCGCTACAACAAGCTAGTCGGCACTGCCTATCTCACTGGGCGTGCCCACTGCAGGACTCTGCATATCCCCGGAGTAGGAGAACGTCCCGTTTTGGATGGGACTCCTATCTGCCCTGCGGGAAGCAACATCAAGAGGAAGTACGCAGAAGATCTTCCTGCACCACCGCCCTCTCTAGCAGACGGTAAAGAAGAAGAAGAAGAAGAGCCCCTCCCTTTGACCCAGCCTTTTCCAAGGGAGAATGAAGATCGCCTCCCCACCGCTTCGAATGAAGATTCCCCAGTTAGAGGCCTGGAAGATGCCTCCAACCTCATGGATGCCCAGGACCCCTGAGTGTCTACCGAGATGAAGATCCAATCATCGTGGGATGAAGCTACCGGTCCGAGTTCAAGAAAGTGTTTGTGGAAGTCTGTACCCCCGAAGTCTTAGTTTGTCCCTTGTAGTCGCAGTGTAACCGCCAGTAGCTCTTCGTTAGTGTTGTACCCCTGTTGTTTTAATGAATCTGTGAGTGTTGCTTGTTTGTGTGAATTGCTTGTTGTGTGTGCCGGCAAGGCCCTTGTGCCCTGCACCCCTTTTTATAAAAAGAAAAATATAATAACAAAGAGAATTAAATGATAACATAAAGAAGATCTTAGGTTCTTCTCTCATCTTATGCTCTTCCCCCCTTATCCTCAAAACAGATGCCGCCCAAGCGATCTGCCAGGATCCAGCAGCGCCAACGGCGCCAGCGCAACAACCGTAGGGAAGAAGAAGTGAACCAAGATGCTGAAGTTCAAGCTGAGAACTCCAACCATGGACCGTTGCCTAACCCTCCGCTCACTACCCTGGCGGAAGTTATGGCACAACAGACCCGTCTCTTGGTAGCTCTTGTGAAGAACAATAATAACAACAACGAACGCCGTTAGCAACAAGTGCATGGTTTCCAGAGTAAGATGGCTGAGTTTGTCAGAATTAAGCCACCAACCTTTGGAGGGTCTGAGGACCCACTCGAAGCCGATGACTGGTTAAGGAACATCCAAGAAAGCTCGATGCTATCAACTGTGAAGGAAGAGACAGAGTTCTCCTGGCATCCCATCAACTCACTGGGACAGCCTTAGCCTGGTGGGAGAACTACTGTGAAGCCACTGATGATCCCACAACCATCACTTGGGAAGAATTTGTGGAAGAATTCCGCCGCTACCATGTTCCAGAAGGTACCATGCAACTCAAGGCAGATGAGTTTCGTAGGTTGAATCAAGGAAGCATGTCTGTTAATCGGTACATCCGCAAGTTCATTGAACTTTCTCGCTATGCTCCTGAGGAAGTTTCAACTGACAAGAAGAAGCAGAATAAGTTCAAGAAAGGTTTATCAGGAGAGTTAGGAACCCAGATGACTCCTCACATCTATCCTGACTTCAACACCCTGATGAACCAGACCATCCTGACTGAAGAAAGGATGATAGAAATGTCCAAGGAGAAGAAGCGCAAGTTCGCAGTTCATGAAGTCCGTCAGCAGGAAAGATTCCAGAGGCCTAGGAACTCCAACTTCCAAGGTCAGAAGAGTCAAGCCCCAATGCAGTTCAGGACTCCGTCCAATGTCTCTCGTCAGCCCAGCTTCCCTCAGAAGAGTCAGAACAATACCAAGACTCAGCAGTACAGCAGTGGTCAAGTTACCAACCAACCCAAGGCTTGCTTCAACTGTGGTGACCTTAGCCACTTCATTGCCAACTGTCCCCACAAGAACAAGCCAGCTGCTTCCATTCAGTCCAACACTGTGAATGGACCAAGGATGTCCGGAGCCACTCGTGGAACGAACCAAGTCTCCAACCAGCCAGCAAAGACACAGCAGTCCTTCAGACGCGCCCGCGTCAACCACATCCATGCTCAGGAAGCTCAGGACGCACCCGGAGTTGTGCTTGGTGAGTTTCTTGTTGAATCAGTTCTTGCAACAGTTTTGTTTGATTCTGGAGCATCGCACTCTTTCATATCATCAAGTTTTATGGAAAAGCATAAAGTACCTACAGTACTGCTTAAAACCCCCTTAATAACCCGATCATCCGGAGCTGACATCAAGTGTCACTTGGGTTGTTCGCGGATAAGAATCACCCTAAGCGGGGTAGCCTTCCTAGCTAGTCCAGTGGTACTAAAATCCAAGGGAATAGATCTAATCCTCGGAATGGATTGGTTAACCAAGCATGATGGTGTCATAGCATGTTCGGACAGAACAGTTACAGTGACCAACCATGAAGGAACCCGAGTAGTTTGCCAAGCCCTTGGAAGTAAACCTGACCCAATGGTGTTTGCAATGGAAGTCACGACTGTAGAAGAAGTACCAGTGGTAAATGAGTATCCAGATGTGTTCCCTGAAGAATTATCTGGAATGCCACCAGATAGGGATATTGAGTTCATCATTGACCTTATCCCTGGAACAGCCCCAATAGCCAAGCGACCCTACCGCATGGCAGCCGCAGAGTTAGCAGAACTCAAGGAACAGTTAAGAGAACTCCAAGAGAAAGGATATATCAGACCCAGCTCTTCACCCTGGGGAGCACCAGTTCTATTTGTCAAGAAGAAGGATGGAAATATGAGGATGTGTGTAGACTACAGATCCTTGAATGAAGTGACCATCAAGAACAAGTATCCTCTGCCCAGGATTGATGACCTGTTTGATCAGTTAAAAGGAGCTAAGTACTTCTCCAAGATTGACTTGAGGTCTGGGTATTACCAGTTGAAGATCAGAGAAGCAGATATCCCAAAGACAGCATTTGTATCCAGATATGGTCAGTATGAGTTCACAGTTATGTCCTTTGGACTAACCAATGCACCTGCATACTTCATGAATCTCATGAACAAGGTGTTTATGGAAGAATTAGATAAGTTTGTCGTTGTCTTCGTTAACGACATACTGATCTATTCAAAGAGTGCCGAAGAGCACGAGCAATATCGGAGAGTAATTTTGGAAAAGCTCAGAACCCACAAGTTGTATGCCAAGTTCAGTAAATGTGAATTTTGGCTTGAGAAAGTTGCCTTCCTTGGCCACATTCTGACAGCAGAAGGAGTTGCTGTAGACCCTGAGAAAGTTGAAGCAGTTACTCATTGGCCTTAGCCGACAAATGTGTCAGAGATCAGAAGCTTTCTTGGATCAGCGGGTTATTACCGCCGATTCATTGAAGGATTTTTCAAGATAGCCAGACCAATGACAGAACTTCTCAGGAAAGATAAGAAGTTTGAATGGACCCAGTCTTGTCAAAGAAGCTTTCAAGAGTTGAAGAGAAGACTGACAACAGCACCAGTGTTAGTCCTACCTGACATTCACAGAGATTTTGTTGTCTACTGTGATGCATCAAGACAAGACTTAGGATGTGTCCTAATGCAAAATGGTAGAGTTGTTGCCTATGCATCAAGGCAATTGAAGACTCATGAGCAGAATTATCCCACTCATGATCTGGAGTTAGCAGCAGTAGTGCATGCCCTCAAGATTTGGAGGCACTACTTAATTGGAAATAAGTGTGAGATCTACACGGATCATAAGAGTTTGAAGTACATCTTTACTCAGCCAGATCTGAATCTGAGACAACGAAGATGGTTAGAGTTAATCAAGGACTATGATTTAGAAATCCACTACCATCCCGGAAAAGCAAATGTTGTAGCAGATGCCTTAAGCAGAAAAGCCTACTGCAACTACCTCATGACCCACAATGATCACCTGTTGACCGAGATGAAGAAGCTTAATCTGGAGATAGTGCCTCGAGCTTGTGTGAATAATCTAAGTGTGCAACTAACATTGGATGAACAGATCAGACAAGCCCAGCTCAAGGATCAAGAGTTAATGAAGATCCGCAGCCACACTGGAGAAAACAAAGCCCGAAACTTCAGAGTAGATGATAAAGGAACTCTGTGGTATAAAGACAGAATCTGTGTACCACAAGAAGGAAAGTTCCGAGAGATAATCATGGATGAAGCCCACAACTCAGCTTATTCCATCCACCCAGGATCTACCAAGATGTATCTTGATTTGAAGGAAAAGTACTGGTGGAATGGAATGAAGGCAAATATAGCCAAGTTTGTTGCAGAATGTGATGTCTGTCAGAGAGTCAAGGCAGAACACCAGAAGCCTGCAGGATTACTCCAGCCCTTACCAATCCCTGTGTGGAAATGGGATGAAGTCGGCATGGATTTTATAGTTGGTTTTCCTAAAACAAAGAAGGGATATAACTCTGTATGGGTAATAGTGGACCGACTCACCAAGGTCGCTCACTTTATTCCTGTACGAACCAACTATGGAGGAGACAAGTTAGCCCAGTTGTACGTTGACCACATAGTGAAGCTACATGGAGTACCGAGCAGGATTGTCTCTGATAGAGGTACCCAATTTACCTCTAGGTTTTGGAAAAGCTTACACTCTGCTTTGGGAACTAAGTTGGATTTCAGCACCGCTTATCACCCTCAGACTGATGGTCAGACAGAAAGGATCAACCAAATTCTTGAAGATATGTTGAGAGCCTGTGCATTGACCTATGGCAAAGACTGGGAGAAGAGTCTAGCTTATGCAGAATTCTCATACAACAACAGTTACCAAGCTAGCCTCAAGATGTCTCCTTTCGAAGTGTTGTATGGCAGAAAATGCAGAACCCCTCTGATGTGGTCAGAAGTTGGAGAGCGTTCTCTTACGGGACCCTCCATTGTTAAAGAGGCAGAAGAAAAGGTTGCAGAAATCAGAGAAAAGCTCAAGGAAGCACAGTCTCGTCAGAAGAGTTACTCAGACAAAAGAAGAAGGGATTTAAGTTTCCAAGTTGGAGATTCCTCCGATATCGGGAAGTGCCGATTAAGATTTTGGATGTAACCACCCGACAGACCAGAGGATCAATGGTTCGTCTGTGTGCCGACTCCACTGAACACGATTCCTTTAAGTGGGGTAGGTTTGTAACGCCCTGAAAATCGACCCTAAAAATTTTAAATAAAAATTGAAACTTAAATCGGAAGTTTTCAAAATCCTTTCAAAACTTCTCTCCCTCTCATTCTTTCTCCTCGGCGCAGCACGTATGCGTACTGACTGCCATTTACCATTTACCATGCTTTTACCTCTCTACCTACCTTGTCGCGTCGAGCCGTCTCGTCGCGTCGAGTCGTCTCGTCAACCCAAAACCACACGCCGAAGTTACCCAAAACCATACGCCAACTCCATCTCTGAGTCGTCTCGTCGCGTCGAGTCGTCTCGTCAAACCAAAACCACACGCCACGCCTTCGGCCCCGCCATCCCGTCGCCACTATTTGCGCATACCACGCAGCGACGCACCGCCCCGGCCCCTCTCCTTTCTCTGCACACATGTCCTCTCATCTAAAGTTGCACGCAAGCGCCATGCCCTGCCACCGGGGCCACCGCGCACAGCGCTGCCGCTGCATCCCGTCGCCTCCGCATGCATGCCATGTCCCACGACCCCTGCGCATCCACTATTGGCCAAATGTGCTCGCGTCCCATCGCTCCAAAGCCACACGCCTCGCATGCTGCCCCTGCCCATGCCTCGCTCCGCATTCACAAACAGCAGCAACAGCAGCAGCGACCTGCGCATAGCGATGCCATCGCGTCATGTCATGTCATCCCGAACCACGTGATGACACTATTCTTGAGCAGTCCGTCGCATCAAGTCGTCTCTTTACTCTGTCTCATCGCGTCACAATCACATCACCGCCAAAGCTGCGCGTTTCATCTACCATTTTCCCACACGCATACCAGCTGGCCACTTTCCCACTGCTGCCCCAGTCACATCACCCCAAAGCTGCACGCTTCGACTACCGTTCTCCGCACGCGCATGCTGCCCTGCATGCACCGCTGCTGCTCCTGTCACGTCGCCGTCGCTGTCATGCCATCCACGGTGATGCTCCTCTCTCTCCCTACTCAAGCTTGTCCCCGGCTATAAATAGCCCTCCCCGCGAGCTCCCTCACCAGCGCGCTGCCCAGCCCAGTTGCAGGTGAGCTCCGCTTCTTTTTCCTCTCTGTTTCACCACCAACAATACGCCTTCCATCGATCTTTCCCTCCGAAGCCATATCACCATGGTCGAGCCACCTAAAGAAACTTGTCCGTGCTCCTAGACACATTCCAAACCTGCTCATCACATCCTCTCCCTCCCCTCCAACCAAACGCAGCAGCAACCAGTCCACGCAACATGACCCGTTATTCTTTTCCCCGAATTCATTTTCGGAATAAACCAATAGTCCTCGCTGTAAAATCCATATCTCGACCATCCGAGCTCCGATTAACCCGATTCTTCCTCCTAAATTCATCTAAAATCGAGCTCTATCCATTTCTACCAGTTTCATCTTTTATAGAGTTCATCTTCTATTTCTTTTGTATTTATTTGTGTTTGTTTGCTTGTTTGCTTGTGTGCCGGTTTCGCGAACCGTAGCTAACGGAGTGTACGAGCACGAGGAGGAGGAGCAGGAACCAGGAGCCGAAGACTTCGAGCAGGAGCTCCCCGAGGACGTCAACGAAGGCAAGTCACAATCCGTTTTCCCTTTGATCATATTGCTCCTATGTTTTATAAACACAACCCGTAGAAGCCATTTTATTGCATGAAATGATTGCCCTGATGTTTGCAAAACCTTTGTGTAGTATGACCAAGACCACTGAGCCTTATATTACCTGTCCTAAATTATTCCCTGTTAAACCTAGGATATCCATGTATGAATATTATTTACGCATGGATGATTTCCTTGTTATAGAAATGCTTAGGACTGTGTATCACTAAGTGCTCTACTTATACTTAGCTTTTGCAAATGTGAAAACCGTGATTGGTGTTGTGTGGTAGTAGTAAGGTTGGGTGATAACTAAAGAAAGATGAATGAATGAACTTGGGTTAGAGCTGAGGTGATCCTGATGATGTTTATGGAAGATTAAGTGTCGCCTCTGTGGTGTGCTTATGACAAGTGATATGGGAGATGAATGCCGCCTCTGTGGTGGGTTCATATATGTGGAGATGATTGCCTTGGCTCGTATAAGGACCGAGTTGCTTGTGACATCCTACCTAGCCGTTTATTCAGTGCGACCACACTACCGTGTATGCGGCACGGCTTAGTCTAAACCCCGCCAGCTAGTCTGTTAATCGCCTGGAGGCTGGAGATGCAATGGGAGCCCATGGAGCAGGTGGACGTGATGCAGACGTGTGCGACCCGGTCGAAGACCTAGATCAGAGGCTAGACCCCTGGACAACTCCCATGGCGATTAGTCGGGACGATGCTGTGATGGGTAATGGCTTTGTGAGTCTTCACACCACCCGCGCAGTGGCTTGTGATGCACTCAGATTGTGGGTACAGCGTACAACCTCTGCAGAGTGTTAAAATCTATTCGAATAGCCGAGTCCACGGTCACGGACATGGCTTTGGTTCGGTCCAAGAACTAGCATGGGATGGGTGCTTATCTCCTTGATGCGTGAGTTGTTTTTGAGAATAGGTCCGGCCTTTCGCCGAAGGTTGTCGTGGACGGGGTGTCCGGCAACGTAAAACTTGACCAACCCCATAATATCTTAATTTGATGCTTTTGCTAAAACTGCTTTATACTGAACCCCTGCATGTGTAAAACTTGCTTTGTTGCAATATTAAACCTGATGGCCTTTACCTTGCTACTGCCAAATGCATACATTTATCCATTGATGGTAGGGTAAGGGTTGCGACTTGCTGAGTACTTTTGTACTCATTCTTGCTTGCTGATTACAGAGGAAGATCCAGACTTCGTCGACGCCGACGGTGAGGAAGACGATTAAGCTTGGTCTCGTCCGCACCCGAGCTGCCTGTGGCATTAGTCTACCGCTTAGTTGCTTCCGCTATGCCGTTTGATGACCTAGAAGTCATCTTCTGGTTTAGCTTTGTGTTTACTGTTGCCTATATACTAGTGTTCTTGTTGCTTCTTAATTGACCCCTGCCAGGTCGCGACTTGTAATATCACCTGTTGTAAGACTTGATTGTACCAGCGACTGATCCAGGGACTGGTATAATAAAGTGTTTGAGCTCCTGGGATAACCGGAGCGCTTCAGATCCTGCCTTCAACTTTGAGGTTTTTTAATCTTTAATTAACGTGGTTTACCTGATGCGTAGGCGCGTAGCTCCAGAGCGGCACCAGTTAAGGTGAACTGTTTTTTCTTAAAAATCCGTGCGCCACCAGATAACCTGCTCTCTCTCACTTAACTTCACCCGTGCCGTGGCCGCTGATTCGTGGCGTGGGGCCAGGCCCACGGGTCAGTGACAGTCAGGGAACCCTGTCCCTCTCTCACAACAGATCTCACCAACCCCCCTGAGAATTACCCTGGTACCACGGATAAGGGGAGCCATCTCCCAAACCCCATCCGGAAAGACGTCATCCCCTCAACACCACTCTCTATTGCACTTTTCTCTCCAAAATACAAACCGGCTCCAAATCTCACTTTCCTCTTTCGTATTTGCCCCACCGTTTCACGCAGGGGCAAATACGAAAGAGGAAAGTGAGATTTGTAGCCCGTTTGTATTTTGGAGAGAGAAGTGCACTCGAGAATGGTGTTGAGAGGATGGCGTCATGAGGTTTGGGAGATGGCTTCTTTTACTCATGGTACCAGGGCAATTCTCCCTCCCAAAACCACACAAAGGAATGGGCGTCGATCATCATCATCATCTCCTCCTCCTCCTCCTCTATCACCGCCATGGATGCGAAGGTCGTCGCTGCTCCCATGGATGCCTCCACGCGTCGACCATCGGGGCAGGGCCGCACGGTGTCAGTCCGCGGACGGTTTTCACAGAACCTTTTCTCCAAAAGGACAAGATGGAATGGACATCGCCTATAAAATAAGCCCCTCCAAACCCCTTCGCTTTCCCGTGCTCTGCTCATTTTGATGTGAACCTCCTCCTTCCTCCTCTTCTATTCCGCTCCCGTCTCCTGCCAGGCCCTGCTCCCGCCTCTCCACCTGTGACTTCCCCGAAGAGTGGAATTGCAGCATTGGTCAAAACAGCTGTCTGCTCCTCCTCCCCTCGTTTGATCTCCCCCTCTCACAGCCCGGATGGATCACTCTACCACACCGATTTCCTTGCTGGCCGTGGTGTCCATCCACCTGTTCTTCGCCATGGCGATGCTCCAGGACGACGGGGACAAGCTGCTGTGGGTGCTGCTGTACTTCATCGCCGTGGCCTTCTTCGGCGCGCTCTACTTCCGCCGCCGACTTCTGCTTCGCCACCAGCGCGGTGGGGTCTACCACGGCCTCGGCTACACCGCCGTCATGCTTGGTGCGTTCCCGTCAGCGCTCTTCTTCTTCAGAGTTGGCGCGGGCATGCCGATGCCGCTCGCCATCGGCGTCTGGCTCGGCCTTGCCATCACGGCGTTCTATTTCTACCGCGTCATGGTGCTTCACCTCGAGGACGAGGTCCTGCAAGCTCCAGGCGCCGGGAGACCTCCGGTTTGACCGTTCATCCAAGTTGTAGTAGCTGATAAAAATCCGGTCGAGTTTGTTAAGTGTACATGCTTCTGCTTGTTTGACTGTTCCTACTTCCTAGTAAAAGTCCAGTCGCACGAGGATTGTGATGTTGTGTCCCTGTTGTCAGTTTGTATTATGATTCCTCGCAAAAAAAAAAAAATCGTATTGTGAATTTGTGCTTCGTTTCGATTGAATGAATGAGAGAACTGCTCCCTCCCGATGGAGCTTTTTCCCAAATTGGGCACGAGGCCATGTGTCAGTGTGTTGTTACTTCTTGACAGTTACTACTTGAGCACTTTTACGGTCGATCATGATACCGCTTGGTAAAAGGTATCATGAACAAATCTGACCATCCATTTCAATAGGTAATGCCGTAATATGTCTCTAGTTTAGGTAACTTTTTTCGATAATATTTATATGATACCCATGATACCTCATCATGATACCATGATACCGATGGTTCAAACATGTATCATGATGAAGATCTAGATCATTGGGTGGAGAAAATAACCGGTGTGCATTCATTTGGGTCTACTGTAAAAGAGCTTTACTTCTAATGCTTGCGAAAAGCGTCCGCCATGCAAAAATTGGACCTACCCCCCATCAACGAAATTGCGACCGAACTGCGATTCTCTTGCCGCGTCCCCGTGACCGAACCGGCCCACACTTCTCCTCTTTCTTCTCTTCTCCACTTCCCGTTCACGGTCGAGGTGGCTGCGTCAATTTGCTTCGACGGCCAGGCGGAGCGCGACGAGGTCGCCATGGCCGGATCCGACGATTTGGGGGCAGATCCCCTCGGGCGCTAACGCGACAGGCGCGCCATGGCCACGGGCAGGAGTCTTTGGTGCGCCCAGGCGCGGGCACGGGAGGCAGCGGCCCCGTCACGGGAACGGCGCCCCTGGGGCGGCTGGGTGGCCTGGCGGTTGCTGTGGACGCGCCGGGGCTCGATTTCGGCCGGAACGCTGTGGATTTTGTGAAGAAATCCGTGGGGGAGCGCGTCCGGCAACGGGACATGGCATTTCCGCTCGCCGGGGAGGGCAAGGGCGGTGAGCTCGTCGTGAAGCTGGCGTTTCAGATCACGAACGACGGAGGCGTCGAGCTGTATGTACAGTACAGCCAACCGCCTGTTGCAGGCAAGAATAGCTCCTCTTCGTCGCCCTTGCTTGCTCGGAAGCAGAGCAAGACGTCGTTCAGCATCGCGAGGGAGCGAAATTGAAAGCGGATGACATGGATGGAACAGGGATCGCTCCTCATACATGGAACAGGGAGTATTTTGCTAGATAGCCGCTGCTTCTTTGCCACATGCCGACCAGAGCCGCACGGACATGATCCACAGTTGAAGTTGAAGGTTTTTTTAATACATTTTAAATCATGCGGCCTTTTTCATAAATATAAACTGTGTCTGAAGCCGAGGGTGTTTTTTTATACAATTTAAATTATGCGGCCTTTTTCATAAATAAAATGTCAGCGGGTCTTTGTCCTGCTGCTACCTGGGAGTCTCGGACGGTATATATAGGCAGTTAAACGAGCACCCCCGCGCACAATTCCCCATCCCCTCGCTCAGCGCCGCGCGCGTTCGCATTCACCGCCCTGAATATTCGCCGGCGCCGGATGGGCGGCGACTATCCTCTTCCAGTCCACGCACCCCCAACTCTCCAGAGCAGACCTACCACCACCGTGTTCAGACAACGAGTCACGGCGACGTCCACCCTGCTGGCAACAGTCTCGCCATGTTCGACGAAACTCCTTCCACGGCTCAACGCCACCACGGTCGGCCTCCACCTCATCCACCGCCACCCCCTTGCTCAGGCGGACCTACCGCCACAAAATTTCAGGGTCGCACTGTTAATTCAGAACAATTTTGGACCAAAATGTGAAAATTTAGGACTGCAGGTTCTATTCTGGAAAAATCAGGAGGTATTCTGCAAAAGAATAAGACTAAGCCACAAAATTCTTTCAATTCAAGGGGTTTTCCGCAAATCCACTGAACTTTTTCTTTTTCTTCAATTTTCTCGCTTTTATTCAGAAACAGGCGGCCTCATGGGCCGACGTCACGTTCCACCAGGGCCCATGTGGCCCATTCGGCCCTATCCCGGCCTACCGACCCGGTATAAAGGGGGGAGGCTAGGGTTTCCCAAACCCTAATCCTCGTTCCCACCTCTCCCGTGCAGCGGCGCGGCTCGGAGCCCGCCGTCGCCTTGGTGCAGAGCACCGGCGAGGAGGCTCGCGCTCCTCGTGTGAGGAGGTGGTGAGCTCCCGCGCAGCCCGATGCGGCGGCGCGCGGGTAGGGTCGTGGCCTCGCGCGGCTCGATGCGGCGACGCGCGAGGTGGCGGTGGGGTGAAGCGGCGGCGATGCGGTGTCGCGGCGAGGTGGTGGTTGGTGCGAAGCGGCAGCAGGCCGCAGATCCCGTGGCGAGGTGGCGGAGCAACAGTCCGGCGCATCTGCTAGGCGCGGGGCGAGGCGAGGACGTCGGCAAGCCGTCGCCTTAAGGCTCCGAGGTCAGGGGCTCCTCCATCCGGCGGAGCGGGCCCTCGGGTAGCTGCGCCGCCGGCAGATCCGGTCGTCGACGGCCAGATCCGGTGGCCCTCGAGGTCTCCGCGGCTTGCAATGGCCGGAGAAGGCGAGGGAGGCAGCGGTGCGGCCGGATTGGGTTGGGGTCCGGCTGGATCTGTCTGGATTCGAGCCGAGCTGGGCTTCGGGCTCGATGGGTTGCGGTGGCGGGTAGGGTTAGGGTTCTGGCGAGTTGAAGAACTCGTCGGATTAGGGTTAGGGTTCGACCCTAATTTCTTTTATTTTCTATTTTTCCCTTTTCTGTGATGCATGTGTCGACTTGCAGGCCGATCACTGTGTGCTTGTGGTCATCGGCAATGCCGTGCCGACGGTGGTGGTGGCTACAAGCCCCACCTGTTTCTGTGACGTATGCAAGGCAAAGAAAAACCTTAGTTCTAGGTGTAGGGAAAAACAAAACCTGGTTTAGAAAAACCAGGGCCATTGCAAGGGGTTCCGATCAGTGACTGCAGCGAGTTAACGCGATCATGTACATCGATTAGATGCCATAGGTTTCGATCTGCTAGATACCTTCGGGTTTGATGTACTCGATCGCAAGTTGACGCAGGCGCATGTCGATGCAGTGTAGATCAGGACGCAGTGTAGTCGATCGTGAATCCCGCCAACAATGTGGTGCGAACGTCGAGGCAAGTCGTCGGGTTCAGCTTCTGGATTCTGGCGACTCGGCGGCTTCAACGTCGGGCTCGGGCAGAGCGTGCTGATAACATGTTGTAAAGCGTTATCGGCGGTAGCGATCTCCTTCTCTCACGTCTCTCTCAAACACAAAGTAGACAAGAGGCAAGACACAATGTAGACAAGAGGCAAGACACCAGTTTATTCTGAATAAACTGGTGGTTTACATCATTGGGGTGCTCCACTATTTATATCTGAGGAGGCTGTCCTATTCTAGGAAACAGCCTATTTGGTAAATTGCCCACCCTGGAGTAGGACTGGAATAAGATCCTTCTAGAACCTCCTTTCCTACAACAATAATGTTCACAGGTTATCTACTTAAGAGTACTAAACCAGTATCCTAGAAATTAACTATTAGCAGTGCCGCTACTAATAATTTTACAGGAAATGCCAACTCATCAACAAGCTAGGGCACTAGGGCAGCAACCAGACTGACTGGTTTTATTCACCTTCCGCCGGAGAGGCCTGACACGGACGAGACGCCGGCGTAGACGGGGCTGACGCTGGACGTGGGCGTGGACGGGAACGACATGGCGAAGGAGTCGAACCCGTCGTTCTGCATCAGCATCAGCATCAGCATGGTGTGGCTTACGTACGTCGGCGCCACCTCCGGCATCGGGCGTCGCCATCCAGGTACGGCACGACCTGCCGCATGCCGGGGCGCACGTCGGGCAAAGGGTGCGCGCACATGAGCCCCAGCTTGATCACCAGCCGTGCCTCGTCGGCGTCATACTTGCTGCAGAGGCGCGCGTAGTCCACCGTGTCCAGCGCCGCGCCCTTGCGCTCGTGCTCCTGCACCCAGTCCAGCAGCACGTTCTGGTACCCGAGCGGCCGCCGCCCGCAGGTCACCTCCAGCACGAACACGCCGAACGCGAACACGTCGGTCGCCGGCGTCGCCTTGCCCGTGTGCACGAGCTCCGGGGAGAGGTAACCCATCGTCCCCACGACGTGCGTCGTCTGCGGGTCGTCGTCGTGTCGTAAAGCCTCGCGAGGCCGAAGTCGCCCAGCTTGCCGTTCATGTCCTTGTCCAGCAGCATGTTGCTGGCCTTGATGTCCCGGTGCACCACCACCCGCTCCCAGTCCTCGTGCAGGTACAGCAGGCCGGACGCGACGCCCTTGACGATGCGGAACCTCTGGCTCTGCTCCCAGTCGAGGACGGGCTTGGTCTTGTTGTCGAACAGGTACTTGTCGAGGCTGCCGTTGGGCATGTACTCGTACACCAGGAGCAGCTCCCCCTGGCGCCGGCAGTAGCCGAGCAGCTGCACGAGGTTCCGGTGCCGGAGCCGGCCGATGCTCACGACCTCGGCCACGAGCTCCCGCATCCCCTGCCTCGACCCGTGCGACACCTTCTTCACCGCGACGTCCATCTTGGAACAGGTCCTTGTACGAGAACCTGTGCGGCCCGAACGCTGCCTCCCAATCATCCTTCAACTCCGCGTACGTGCGCCGCCTCCTTAGGAACACGAAGACGACGGCGGCCATGGCGAAGACGAGCGCCGCGGACGCTATCGGCAGCACGATCTCCAGCGTCTTGGACCGCGGCTTGGGGAACGTGACCGGCAGGGTGGGCAGGGCGGAGACGTTGAGCGCCGGGGCGGCGCCGTTCATCTTGAAGCTCCAGCCGAGCACGTAGTGGCGGCAGAAGAGGACGCCGGTCGCCCACGAGAAGCCGACGTACGCGGTGTCGTCGATGACGGACGAGAGGTTGAGGTGGTGGAGAGCAGAGGCCTCCTGGGCCGCGCCACGTCCAGCGGCGCCATGGTGACATTCACCTGCATGGTCTGGCCGTCGAAGTCGACCCACACCTGCATTGCCCTGCGGCTTACCAGGGTAAGGTTCCGGAACGCGCTGGTGGCGTCGTCGTAGTACCCGGCGTTGTCGGCGTCGACGGAGTTGAGCCCGTTGACGTCGATCCCGACGTGGTTGCCACTCATGTCGTTGAACTCGGAGTTGAGGATGGTGCGTCGAACTCGACGGCGAACAGGTGGTTGGTGGCGTTGCCGTTGTTGGCGGAGTTGACGAGGCCGATGAACTGCCCGGGGAGCGCGGAGGTGAAGTTACGGCGCTTGGCGACCACGAAGGCCGTGCCGTGGCTGCTGAGGTCCTCGAACGCGCCGATGATGCCGATGACGAAGGCCGTGGAGAAAGACTCCATGGACGTGCTGTTGTGGAACCGCAGCGGCGCCGGGTAGAAGGTGTGGCCCTTCAGCTGGCTCGTGCCGTTGGTCAGCATCAGCAGCCCGTCTGGCGTCACCGTGGCCATCCCGTCCAAGCCGAAAACTCGGGTTCGCGCCCTTGAACCCGTTGAAGACGAACTGCTCGTCGGCGGGCGACGCGGCGGGCAGGAGGCCCAGGAGGACAAGCAGCAACATCAACATTGTCCGCACTTGGGCTGCCCGCAACTGGAGGCAGTTGTGGTTGGGAAATGCCGACTGCAGCCAGCAGTGTGTCGTTTGCCCTCTGCGCTGCGGCGTCAGTGCTTTCAGAGTATGACGCGTCTTACCCCGTTTACCGTTTGGTGGCGCGCGTGAAGCTGACGTGAAGGGCGTCGTCAAGACTCAAGACTCAAGAGCGATGAGTTCTTGTTTCCTGCCTGCCGTGGCCGTGGGTACGCCCGATCACAACAGGTTCCCGCCGTGTCCGCAGTCCCCAGCCGTCAGCCGCTCCTCTGAGGTGGCGGTCAACCGCCGCGTCAAGTTTTCACGCGACCCGAGCACAACCACTCATCTTCCCTCTCTTGATGGCTCACCTGCCGCCGGCCCCGCCATGGCGGCAGCTCCAGGAGACCAGGACCAGGCCCTCGTATGCTGAACGTTGAGTGCGATAGCAAGATTACCACGCCGGTCCTCGCCCCGATGCCCATGATGTCTACTCCGGTAGGCCGGTGGGGACGATGCCTCTCGTGCAGCTCAGGCTCAGAGTACACAATTGTCGTCGTGTCGATCACAGCCTGCCGTGCCCAGTAGGCGCCATCATCGTCGGCAGACAGCAGCAGCCAGATGGATATCTTGAACTTGTGCGTCACGAGCAAGCTCAGCCGCGTCCCGTTCGTCGGCGAGGATGCCAGCAGATGCAGCTTATGAGAGAAGCGGCATTCGACCGGGACCTCGGCCGGGAGCTCGATCCACCCGGTCGCCGCCGCGAGGACGTTGTAGGTGAAGATGTAGTAGTCCTAATCGCCCCCGCGAATCAGCCAGTTGATTAAGCCACCGCGGAGGACGGCCACGCTGTCGCATGGATACATGTCAGCGCACCGCAGCGGGCGGGAACGGCTGGCAAAGGTGGCGGGGCTCCACACGCCGGCGTCCGAGTCCGACGGTGGCGAGAAGGTCCGGACCATGACGGAGAGTGATCCCTCATAGAGCCGGGAGAAATTGGCGGCTAAGACGAGGAAGGGGCAGCCGGCCGTCCGCGGCTGTCAGGAGGACGAACTTGTCGTAGTAAAAACAGCCGTGCCCGGTGCCGGTGTCCGGCGGGGCGGGAAAGAATGTGCCCTTGCCGGTCATGGCGTCGTACACGCACATCGTCATCTCGTGCCTCATACCAATCCTGCTGCTACGGCGAAGCAGCACGAGGCCATCGCGCGACGTCAGGGCCTGGTAGCCGGCGAGGCGGCCGGCGTCGGCGCCGGCGCCGCTGCGGGAGACGAACGGCGCGAGGTGCGTCTCGGCGAGGGACGCCGCCGCGGGCGTCGCCGGGTGCGCCAGGGAGAAGGACGGCGGCGGCATGGACGGGATGCCGAGGTCGAGGCCGAGGAAGCCGAGGAGGCGCGGGGCAACGGCGCCGTCGTGGCAGACGCGGTGGATGAATGCCGGGAGAAGGATGTCGCGGCGGAGCGATCTGCATGTCGCGGAGCAGCGGATGAGCGTGGCGGCGTCCGTGCGCGCGAAGATCTCGAGGAGGAGATCGGCTGGGAGCGGGGGCATCCTTGCGTGGCCTCCGCCGGCGTCGTCGCCGCGAACTCGCTGGAGCGCTTGCGTGGCGGCATCGCCCCGGCGTGCCATGCAAGCACTTTCCGCTGTACAAGAGGGAATAGCGGATCAATGGCCACGGTTCCGCGTACGATACGAACTGGAACTGGCGAAGATCATGCAACCTCCTCTATTACCTCTACGCCTTCTATAAGAGTCCTATTGTTGCCGGCAAAAAAAAAGCGTTGTTTGCTTGGCGCGCGTCTCCAGGTCTTCTTCCTTGCAGCATCGCTCCGCTCTGCTGTCCTCTGCTGCTGTCTTCTGCTAACAAGTTTCTGCAGTTCGGCGCCTTGCAAGTAACGAGGAAGTCCTTTGCCGCCGCCGGTGAGTTCTGGCGGCGTCCAACTCAAGACCCCCGGTCAGGTTCGTCTCCTTTACTTCTGGGTGTTATTAGTGGCATTTGAGATGTTCATTAAATTGCTCCGTCACATGCACTTGAGCTGAGCAGGGCGTAATTTTGCACACGCCCACCGTGATTATGTCAGTCTCGGCACAGCAACTTCGGCGACAGGGACTGGTGGCTCAGATTGTGCGGCCATCGCTTTGTCATTAGGTCAAGAGGTGTCCGTGTATGTGCGCAGAACCAGAAAACATATACTTAGATGATTATGTACAACAAGGTTGACAACGTGCGAGCGCTTTCCGCTTTCCGGTGTACTTACGACTTTACACGGAATACGGACGATCAATGGCCACGGATCCGCGTATGATCAGTAACGAACTGGAATTGGGGAAGAAGATGTGTACCGTGGCTGGACGTTCGATCATATACCACACGAAGACTAGCTTATTGGCTTTAGGAGTCCTCCTATTTTGATACCACCACGCCTGCCAAATGCAAAAACGAAGAAGATGTGTATGAGGTGTGCGCCCGAGAACATGAGGACACTGACCATATCATGTATGGCTGCTCCTTCGCTCAAGCGTTCTGGGCGGCCATTGGTGTTGAGCTGCCGGCGCAGCCAAGCGCGTCGAGGCCCGGGGATCTCGGCTGACCGACGACGACTCCCAACAAGCACAGGGACTGCTTGGCCCTTCTCTGCTATTGGCAACTATGGAAACATCGGAATGAAGTCGTCTTCCGAGAAGCAACCCCGTCGCTCTCTCGTCTGCTGGCTCGGGATGAGGAAGAAATAGCTAGTGCCTGGTGTCGAATGTTTTCAGCCATGTAGTACAACCAGTTTTATTTTTCGGTGCTTAAAAACTTTGTATCATGTACTGGGCCAGTTTTGGGCTGCCATTATCACCAGCTAATGGAATCAGGTGGGGAGTCCTCCTCCCCCCCGTTGACCGTCAAAAAAAACCGAAGAAATATATGAAAAATAAAAGCAATAAGGAAAGGTTAATGTTATGTAGTGATAAACGTCTGTATCTATTTTTACTAAATTTGCATTGGAAACTACGTAATAGCAAAATACTAGTACTATCCCTCCCTGGCTTTGTTTCAAACTCATATGTATTGCCTATTATTGTAAACCATCATATTAAAGCGCTATGAAGTATGAATCAGTGAGCACATGTTTCATCGACCAATTCATAAACATGTAAATAATTCTAGTATTTGCTGGTCAAAAGTTAATATTGCTTCAAATTGACACCAATTCATTAAAAAACACTTGACCTTTTCAAAGTGACATATACTCGCTTTGTTTCAAAAATAATTGTCATTCGGGCTTGATCAAAGTCCAACATATCTATTTTTTAACATCATTTTTAATGTACAATTGCATAATTATTTTGAAACAGAGGTAGTACGTACCTTACATTAACGGACCAAGTGAATTGAATTTCTGACTATTCCTATTTTTCAAAAATAGAGCCTTATTCATATTTTCCAGAAGTAGAGCCTTTGCATGTGCACATATGGTTCGTTGCACGTTTACAATTCTATGTCATGTGTCATAAATTACAAACTACAACTAGGCCTCCTTGGAGTGAGGGAACTTTTTGTCAATCCTGTGTTTCTGAATTGTTTTTCTATGAAATATGATGTATGGTTTCGGTGCCATTCTTGTGTTTGTTAACAACGGCATGTTGCTAACACAAGAATATTAATGTAAAGATACAAACAGAGTAGGAACTTAGTTATCAAAAGAAACTGTAACAAGAACAAGTAAATTCTATCTCTTTTTCTTTGCGAGGGAAGTAAATTCTATCTTTGCATTAATATTCTTGTTCGATTTTTCTAACATTAGACATCAGAAGGTTTTCATGGCTGATAACCGCGAGGCCAAGTCGACCTCGTACACGGAGGCGTCCTTCTCCTTGATTACCGCACGCATCTCTTCCGTCTCCAAGTCGAGGACGATGAGCTCTTCTCGAAGACGTTCATAGTACCGGATAGAATCGAGGCGCCCGTACTGATAGGGCAGTAGCAAGACCGCGCCGCTCCTCACCCCTGTTAGATCAATTTGATCATCAACTTAACAGAATCAACTAGTCTATAGATCACGCCTAGATGACTTTAATCTGAATAGAAAACGACTTACCAGCCATGTTCAACCTGTTGATTGAACCCTTAGCGAGGTGTAGACGTAGAAGAACAGCAGATGTCGATGTAGATCAAAGGGACACCGGTCTTCCACACCTTCCAGCACCGCTTCTAGATCGGTTAGGTCAAAGCTTGAAGCACCCTGACGGCTAATTCGTGATTAACACGAGATTAGGGTTAACCAGGGGTTTCCCCATATATATTTATAGTGCTGTAGGCGTGGGGCCGGGCCCAAAACGTGGGCTGAGGTTTGCCTCCCGATCAAGGCAACTAACAGGGGTTAATTGGGCTCAGAATGGGCCTTTCGGTCCAATTAGATATTGACAGAGGTCAATAATTCCAACATTCTCCCCCTTGACCGAAGGTCAATAGCTAATTCTTTACAATATTCATATTATCAATCATGTGCAGGTGGATATACACAGATCAACAATCTCCCACTTAATCGAACAATCTTAATCTTATACTTAGACTTATGTTCGCATTATGTTCACACTCAATACCACAGCAAAACTCAGCGAATGGGTCGTCAGCAGCGTAACAGCATACTGGGACAACATTAACCAAAGTCAACTACAGTATCTTGATAGAACATTTATTAACTTATTTTGGGAGTTTATTTATTCGGACTCATCCAGAATCATATCTCAGGTTGATCACCAAATCCATACTAATTTCGCGAAATTAGGATAAGATATAAAACCCTCAATAAATCATGTTGCTAGCTATTTACTTAAAGCATTAAAATGACTTGATCCTGGGACCCTTCTTTCATAACATAACAATATAGTTGTCAATGGGCTTGGCACCATCAACTATGTCATTACTTGAAGGAATACTGTAATCAAATACAGTAATATTGACTACAATTAATGTAGACTTAATAATACTGGAGTATATTTCATATACCTGCTTAAAATAAAACATGCTATACAAAACAGCATTGACAATGCTAATCTTGTTTTAGAGCTTTCTGCAGAATCGCTCATATCTGTAAGAGTGAAGGACATAAAACTTAATTGTGCACATTTACATCCATACACCCTCACAGAACCTTATCTGAATAGTACTTAATTAAATAAACATGTTATATGGTGCCTTTAACTTTAAGCACATTTTCCAGTGGACCTCCCATGGACTAAGACTAATAAAATTTTGTCAAGCATTCCGGCTTTTCATGCTAAGTCAATGTCTTAATAGATCTCAGCATATAGCTTCTATCTGAAGCTTTAGGAACGTCTTCCTATTTATCTTATTCTTAATCTTATACTTATGATAATATTTGCTATATCACGCAAAATGATACAGGCATAATTATATTTGCATTCACATAATGTCACTTCAGAGCCTCTCTCAACTTTTGTGCTTGAATGACAATCCCAATACTCACTTTGGTCCCATCAAAGTGTTATACTCCCCCAGAACTTAGGAAAGCATCACCAGATGTATCTTATGATATGATGAAATCATTTCTCCTTTCTTGGAATGCATGCTCATTTCTTTCAGCTTACCGAGAAAATAATCACCTTAGAGTATCAGGATCTTAATTAGTCCACCTTAAACTTTATAAAATAAATCACGGTTGCCCATGATACGTACAAACTCGTAATGAGTTATGAACTTAGCATCTTAGTTTCCTTTGGAATCACTCCTTCAATATCTGCAGACCCATTACAGTCTACTGCTTTGACTCCATCAGAAAATTGCTATGAAATGAATTATACTTATGTTCAAAATTCATAGACTCTTTTATGACCTCTTTTACATAATCTTAGGAATAACTGAGGCTTTTACTTTTGTGCCCAAAACACTTAACTTATCATTAAACATTACATGTCTCTGTTATTGTAGTACGACTAATGCACATCCTAAACAGAGATAGGAAGAATATAACGGAGGAATACTTATGGCACGATATATATGAGAAAACATATATGTATGTATATACATCTCATCTTAAATCATCAATATAGGAAAACTTATCCTATATCTCAATAAGATTTCTTCTCCCCCATTTCCTTCCTTCCTTATGAGCTTCCATTGAATTTCTGAATAATCAGAATATTAAATGTGTCGGCCCATAAACTTATTTAAAATAATTTACAATGGTAGCTCTTCAGCTTATCTTGGCACGACATTTACTATACCACTGATCAGCTTCCTTTGCCAAAACTAGAACACATCAGCGGTGGCCAGAAAATGAACTAGAGTAGCAAAGTTATGATTAAATGTCCACAAAACAGCGGTGGCCAGTATCATGAACACAATCATACTTCAATCATCTCTGATTCCATTGCACCAACCCACAACAGCGGAGGCCAGAAAATGGGTGACACAACACAATCTGCGACAAATATCCCGTACCCAGCGGAGGCCAGAATATAGAATAAAAATCACACTTATTGAGACAATTGGTCTTTATGGAGTATATACTCCCTTCACAATGGTAATCATATCTCGCATTATAAGGCTGCCCTTGAACTTATTCTTAATGGAGCAGTAACAATATAGCGAGTAAATTTGTCCTTAAAACTTATGGACAAAAAATATCATATAGAGAATTATTATTTAAGTTTCTGACAAGAGCAGATCTTAACTAATTATTTAATTTGATGAGACATTCCATTCTCCCCCCGAATTTGTGATTTAAACGTGTGTGTGCCACAAATTCGACAAGGTCTCATCACTTAACTTGTTGAGTCTAATTCTCACATATAAATAGTAGAGAAGTAAGAATGAACAATAACTTAAAACTTAATGATATAAGAGATAAACTCATAACTTAGAGATAACACACTTATAATTATATATAGAAACGAAAGTTTCGCTAAATTACATTGAAATCATCAAGCTAAAAAAGTTGAGTTCACTAACTTAATCTAAAAGAACAATATGATAACTCAACTCATTTCCATCAACTAATTCTAAGAGCCACTCCCCTGGTCTCATGGATTTCATAAGGAGGCATTGACAAAATGGTCCACACATGAGTCTGAAATTGGCAATCCAAAAGCCTTAAGCTCATGAGCTATGTCCCACATGCGACTGATATGCAATAATAGTCCACCTTGCCCACCTTGCCCACCTTGCCCGTCATAACGTATGGTAGTTAGCCTTTTAATGAGGTAACTTATGCAGACTTGCTTATGACTTATCTCAATGAAATATAAGAATTCATTAGCAGTCTTATCCTCATTTGCAGCAAATGCTCCCCTTATGCCTTGTGAGATGGAGCGCATTATGATCCTTTTGGCAAGCTTATTATCCCTCTCCCATATTTCTAATTTGAAGTGATACTCATTCATCTTCTCATCATAATCCTCAATGCTAGGAGTAGGAGGAAATGGCTTGACATTATGAAGCACATAGTCAAGCTCCAGAAACTTGAGAATGTCTTGAACTTTCTGTTTCCATAGAGGAAAGTCAATGCCATTGAAGGGCTTAATGGTCTTCATGTAGCTTGCAAGACCATTGTCTGAAAATGACAAAAGCTAAAAGCTTAGTCAACTTAATGAACGCTCTTATTAGTCTTGAAGGATGGTGATGGAAATATGAATAAATGAATAATAAACTTAAGTCTGCAAGATGCACTTAACAGTACAAATAAGATGCACTTAATAGCACGAAAATAACCCTACGTTGGTCTGATTACAATCATGCAATAAGAAACAACTTGCATCACCGTTGGGGAAAACAAGCGAATCTTATTCTAAAACTCATAATTAAAACAACATTGGTCAGAATTAATTACAAGTGTACTCTAAATGAACTTCTCGTTGGTTCCATTCAAAAAGAGGCATCTTAAAAGCACTTGATGAATAAATGAATATTCAACTTAACTTATATGAATATAAAACTTAATTATGGACAAAACTGAGCTTAAATTTTAACTTAAATGGCTTAGAAAATATTTAATGGCAAGGCAAATTGCACCATAAAATTGAAACGCTCATAAGAACTTAAAACTTAAAACTTTATTATGAGTGCGTGCTTATTTATCTGAGGGACGGAGTAAGCATAAAACTCCATTTAATTAAAAGGGTGCAATGGTAAAAAGAACTTAATTTGCACTAAAAAAATGAGCTGCTTAAAACTTTATAACTGAAAACTAATTGCTTAAATAATCTTAACTTATTCCTTAAAATTATAATGCTCATGAAAATCCAAATATTGGAATATAAATGCTAATAAAACTTAATAAAACTTAATATAGTGGATGAGCATATATTCTCAAGATGACAGCGGAAGCTTAAAATTAGCAAATAAAATATTGCTACTAAATATTCTTGAGAATTTAGCTTAAATAAACTGAGAAATTTCACTGCAGTATATCTTAAGATATTACTTATAAAATTTGCAGAAAAAAAGGGCGTAAATAATACTTAATTTTATTTCTTAATTTCTGAGCTTAAAACATGAATTAGGCATCTTAAAGTGTATTGGTGTGTTAATGTGAAATTAACATGAACACGAACAATATTAAACTTAAATATACTTACAAAAAATAACTTATCTTAAGCTTAAAATCCCGAAATTACTTAAATAAAGTGCCATGATAATTTATCTTAAATTGGGACTGAAAATGGGCAAATAGTATGCTGAAAAACTTAAAAGAAAAAGGAAATTCACTGAAATTTCGGCCCAGCTTAATTTCTTGCACAGCCCAGCCCACCGAAACGCTCTCTCAGCCGCACGAAATTTGGCGCAGTTGCGCGAATGTGCGGGCCGGCCCAACTCAAGACGAAACGGCCCAGCGGAACATAGCGCGCCCGCAACGCACGGCGGCTCGGCCCAGGGCAAAGAAGCCCAGAGCGCAGACGGGCGGGCCGCCGAAGCAGCCCATCTAACACAAGCTCATGCCCCCCGCCTTGATCTGAACCGTCTGCTGAGATCGGACGGTCGAGCTCGCTTATGAGCTGAACAAAACCAGGGTGCGGTGAAACCCTAGGTTTCACTCTCTTCCTCACTCACTCCCGCCGCGCCTCACTCGCTCCCCCGCTCTGCTGCTCACGGCGAGCTCCGCGGCGACGGCGAGCCGCCAGCGCAGCCTTGCGCCGCCGGCGCCATGGCGGCGCCTCTCGCCGGCGCACGCGTGCGACCAAGTCGCGCGCGGCTCCGCGAGGGGTGCCTCCGTGGTGCCCTTTCGCGGGCTTGGCCGATGCGCGCATGGAGGCGAGCGACGGCGACCCAGCGGCGGCGGCGTCCCGGGTGCACGCTTGCGGCGGCTTATGCCGCACGTCCTGATCTGATCCCGGCGAGGGTGGGGAGGGGTGCGCGCGGATCTGAATCGTGCGACGACAGTGACCAGCACAAGTGCGGCGCGGCGACGACCTCCAGCGACGGTGCCACGTCTCGCGCGCTCCCGTGGGCAACTGATGCCACACGGTCCGACCCGGTCCCGGCGGACCGTGAGCGGCGACTGATGACGACTCGGCAACGAGCTGGCGCGACGACGACGAGGCCCCGGAGGGGCCATGCGCATGCCATGGAGCCCCGCGCGGCAGATCTGAGGGTCGCGCGGCACGGGTCTGATGCACGGCGTGGTCGCGCCCAAAAGCGACGAACTCGACGGTGACCGGGAAGCGACGCAGCGACGACATCACGGCGCGAGGGCCGTGACGCGTGCAGGGCTCCCGCGCGGCGGAGCCGATGCCGCACGGGCCGGTCCTCATGCCGGCGAGGGGCGCGCCACGGCGAGCTGATGCCGTGGTGCCTCGTTGGCGACCGGAGGGCGAGAGGAGGGTGCCGCCGTCCGCATGTGCAGGAGCTGATGCGCGGCGGGAATGGCGGCGAGGCGAGGTAAGTACCTCTGAATCTTAGGGTTAGGGTTTGCTTAGTGCGTGAGTGATAAACCCTAGATTAGAAAACCAGTAGATCAAAACCAGTTGCTTAGCTTAATTGTGACATGGCAATCTTAGTTGATCGATAAACCAGAACCCTAGTTTTACTGAACAAGACTAATCGTGAATAAAACTTGACTTAATTTAACATTAATCTTAAACGAGAGCTAAACTGATGCATCTAGACATGAAAACTTGACTGATCTTAATAACAGTAGTGCTAGAGCATCGAAAACTTAACTGAAAAACGAACTAAAACTTGAGTAAAGCTCAACTAAAACATGATAAAACACCTCTGATCACGCACCAGATCTTCGAAAACTAACTTAAAAATGATCGATCTAGTGCTAACAGAGTCTAGGGGATCTAAAACGACCAGTTTTAGGCGTCTGATACCAATTGTTAGATCAATTTGATCATCAACTTAACAGAATCAACTAGTCAGAGTATAGATCACGCCTAGATGACTTTAATCTGAATAGAAAACGACTTACCAGCCATGTTCAACCTGTTGATTGAACCCTTAGCGAGGTGTAGACGTAGAAGAACAGCAGATGTCGATGTAGATCAAAGAGACACCGGTCTTCCACACCTTCCAGCACCGCTTCTAGATCGGTTAGGTCAAAGCTTGAAGCACCCTGACGGCTAATTCGTGATTAACACGAGATTAGGGTTAACCAGGGGTTTCCCCATATATATTTATAGTGCTGTAGGCGTGGGGCCGGGCCCAATACGTGGGCTGAGGTTTGCCTCCCGATCAAGGCAACTAACAGGGGTTAATTGGGCTCAGAATGGGCCTTTCGGTCCAATTAGATATTGACAGAGGTCAATAATTCCAACACTCCTCACCCCTGAGCCAACAACGGCTACGTCGTCGGGCCAGTAGGCATGAAGAAATGGGAATCGGCGGCGGCGCAGCTCAAACGCAGCGTACACAGTCCTCTCCGTGTCGATCACGGCGCTCCGTGCCCAGCAGGCGCCGCTGTCGTCGTCGGCGGACATGAGCAGCCAGACGGTTACCTTGAACTCGTCCGTCACGAGCAAGCTTAGCCGCCTCCCGCTCGACGAGGACGCCAGGTGGAGCTTTCCGTAATCGCGGGGCACCTCGGCTGGGAGCTCGATGGTCCCGGCTGCCGCCGTGAGCACGTTGTAGGTGAAGATGTAGTTGTCATTCGAGTAGATCCCCCCGTACATTATCCAGTGGACGAAGCCACCGTAGACGACGGCGGCGTTGTCGAGCGGCGCCTTATCAGCCGGGGGGAGGTGGCTGGCTAACGCGGCGGGGCTCCATGCGCCGCCGGCCGAGTCCGACGACGGTGATGAAAAGGTCCGGACCACGACGGAGCGTGAGCCGTTACTGATCAACTGCCCGGAGAATTTGGCGGAGAGGACGAACTTGTCGTGGGAATAGTAGGAGTCATGGCCGTGCCAGACAGCATCTTGCCCGCCGCCGCCGGCGTCCTCCGGCGGACCGGGGAAGAAGGTGCCCTTGCCGGTCATGGGGTCGTACACGCACATCGAGTACATCATCTTCTTGAGCGTCACATGCCAGCACATATGGCGAAGCAGCACGAGCCCGTCGCGCGACGTCAGGGCCCGGTAGTGGTAACCGGCGGCCAGGCGGTCGGCGCGGGGCGCGAGCGACGCGAGGCGCGTCTCGGCGAGGGACGCCGCCGCGGGCGTCGCCGGGTAAGCCAGGGAGAAGGACGGCGGCGGCATGGGCACGCGGCCGAGGTCGAGGTGGAGGAAGCCGAGGAGGCGCGGGGGAACGGGTCCGTCGTGGCAGACGCGGCGGATGAAGGCCGGGCGGCGGATGTCGCGGCGGAGCTATCTGCAGGACGCGGCGCAGCGGAGGAGCGTGGCGGCGTCCGAGCGCGCCACGATCTCGAGGAGGAGGTCCGCCGGGAGGGGGCATCCCCGCGTTGCCTGATCCATCGCCACGAACTCACCTTGGGAGCGTTTGCGTAATGCGTGGCGGCGGCATCGACGGGGCGCGCAAGCGCTTTCTGCGGGGCTGTACAAGGGGACGATCAATGGCCACGGATCCGCGTACGACACGATCTGGAATTGGGGAAGATGACGAAACGTCTGTTACCTCTACGCCTTCTAATAGAGTCCTAGTATTTTCAAACTACTACTAGGAAAATTTATTACGGGCAAACTTTTCTTCCCACGAGTTGTTTGCTTGGCGCGCGCGCCTCCAGGTCTTTCTCCCTTGCAGCATCACTCTCGTTTGCTATGCGGGTGTCCCTCTGAAAAAGAAATGTTTCTGCAGTTGGGCGGCTTGCATCCCCGGGAATCCGTCGTCGTCTCGGCTCCCACATCAGCTGCGTTTGCTTCGGCGTTGTTAGGTTGCCGCGCTGAGAGTTGGCGGGCAGGCAGCATTAGCCACGGCCAGAGGCCACACCGCCGACGTGGTCCGCCGCGAGCGTGACGAGACCATTATTGGCTGAATCGACGCCTGCGGGCGGCTGAAGGCAGCTCGGCGGCGGCAGGCAATCAGGTGCGCGGCGAGCGGCGTGGCATGGGATCACCTGACCGAGCAAAGCTCTCCAAACAACAATGGCACACCAAGGTTTAGGCGCGGCGGCGAACCAGTGCTCTGCCCGAGGTGGTCGGCATTCCACCCTGGTCGCTATTTCAAATGGCGACCGGGGATAGGGTCGCTAGAGACGTCAAATCAGCAGTCTGCGGCTAAGATTCTATTACTTCAAGTTTTCTTTTTTCTTTTTGAGGAATTCTATTACTTCAAGTTTTTTTTTTGAGAGGGTACAACATCGAACGCACACGACTACACACACCACACTCACGCGCACACACACGCGTGCGCGTTCGAGGCACACGCCTAATTCTATTACTTCAAGTAAGTGGAGCGGCAGAGTTTCCGGGCCAGAATAAGGCCCAATTACCGGAGCTCGGCCTTTTTCCTAGCACGTTGAGGAATTCGGCCTCATTGAGAGAGCAACTAACCTTTTTTGTTTTTCTTTTGCGAGGAAGCAACTAACTTAAACCCAGAGCAGAGCAGCAAGCCATTTCTGCACTGCAACCATTTGTAACTTTGTACAGAACCAGAACTCGAGCGGCAGAAAGGTGCTCAGCTGTAAGTAAGCCCACCTGCAACCAAGTTCCAACTAGCATGCGAAGATTTGTCCACGCAACATACTATACTCAGATGATTATGTGACATCAAGGTTGACAAAAAAATCCAATGATAAAAGGAAGTATAACGTATGATTCATACCAAGCTGGAAACAAAAATAACATATGCAAGACAATAAGCACACATAAGTTTCTTACAAAACAGAGGAAAATGCATACGAGACTTCAGCAAACTCTATTCAGCAGACGCAAATTCGAACACGCAAGGTCATCAAACAGGAAGTCTCACAGGTCTCACCTCGACTTGCTCCTCCATATCCAACATGACGACGTCGTAAGCGAAGTAAGCGGCGGCCGTGAGCCCGAGCCAGACTGCGATGGCGATCCACCATGTCATGTCGGCGGCGAAATTGTAGAAGAAGGACGAGGACAGGAGCGCGACCAACGCGATGGCAGCGCGCTCGAGGCGGTGGCGGAGCGTCGCGGGCAGGTTGCGTCGGCGGCGGAAGTAGAGGGAGGCGTAGAGGAGGAGGATGGTGAGGTACGAGGTGACCCACCGAGGCTCAAACTTGTAGCGGATTGTGGCCATGAGGAAGATGGTGTTGACGAACAGCACGCCCAGCAGTGCGAGCAGCATGTTCCAATTCATGGCTACCGAGCCTAAGCTAACTGAGCAATGCGATCAGCTGGGAAGTTGGCCAGAGCGAGGGGAGGAAATGAACGAGAGGAGGAGAGCTCGCCGGCTCACTCAAAAAGCACGGAAGTTTGTGCGTGCATCCTTGCACGGAATTTTATGGGATGCTCCCCTCGATGTGGAAATATTTAGTGCTTAAACGGGGGGTCTCGGTTAGAAAAAGCGCTAAACTTTATCCAGGAGGTTGAACCAATGCTTGCGTCGCAACTCTTTAAACAGGAGATACTCATGGTTGTCCATCGAGCAAAAAAGAAGTACTTACCAGCTATCATCTCATGGATCGACAATCTTTAGATCTCTTAGACTTTTTGTTTTTCTTCTTCTTCTTTTTTCCCCCTTGAGCTTTGTATCAGACTCTCCTTTTGGTTTTCTTTTAATTTTAATATATAACCAGTAGAGGCGTGAGCCTCTCCTGTTATCTCAAAAAAATGCTTGCGTCGCAGTCTGCACTAGAGACATAAACCGATTTGCAAAACGGTACATGAAAGATGGAAAGAACTGGAGTTACGGTCCAGCTACGATTGTGTTTTAATAATTTGCTTAAATACCAGGGGGGGGGGGGGGGGGGGGGGGGGGGGGGCTCTATATAAATGGCCATGACGACGACGTCTCGACCAACGTTCAGAGTCATGGTGCTGCTTTACTCGCGCTTACCAGTCAGCCAGCCAATCAGAGGGTTCAATGTGTCGAGTATTAGATCTCATCTCACCACGACACTACTAATCTGCTGAAAGCAGCTTCTGGTGCGCATCATGTGAAGCAGAGTGCATGCTCGCTCCGCCACTCGTGTCGTGCCACGCCCGGAGTTGGCGCGCGCGACAGACAGGAGAACAACATCGGCCGCGGCGGCGAGCACGACCTCGATCGAAAGGCCACCGGGTTCATACTTCATACTTGTAGTGCATCATGGCCACGAGGAAGATCGCGTTCACGAACAGCACGGCAAGGACTGCCAGCAGCGTGTTCCAATTCATGGCTACCGTGTCTATGCTAATTGAGCAATGCGATCAGCTTCACCGACTGGGAAGTTCGACAGAGATGAACGAAAAGCAGAGCTACTCGCTGCCTCTGCAGTTTTTTTTTTTTTTTTTTGGAGGGAAGCCTGCAGGTAAGACTGATTCGGTGCAAGATAAGCTGATTTAGGGGCTTTTTTTTTTAGAACCAATAAGCTGATCTAGGTAATGAGTGCTGATAGTGACAGGAAATGAGCCCTTTTAAGAGTGGGCTTCACGTAGCTTAAATATTGGGCTGAAAAAGAAGGCCCAACCTTTCCCTCTATCCAAGGGCCACCATGGGCAATTGTTGGCGACTTCAATCTCTGCACTGCTTTCAACAACGCGATAGACACAATGTCATTTATAGAGCTGCTTCTACTTGACAGGCTCTACACGTGGTTTAACAACGCGCTAATCCGGTAATAACGGCAAGAACTAGCTCGTGCACATGCTAACCCAGAGCCCTAGGAGCAGTCTGTGGCTCAATACCGTTCACAAGATCAACACAAGCATGGAATTCATTCAAGCTCAAGTAACTCAAAACAGAGCTCGGGATCCTTTCTACAAGCATTATCACAGAGCAGCAACAATGGGGCGCAACTGAATTCAGTAAGCACGTGTGCACCAAATATTACATGTGCACTTGATATTTACCCGATAGATTGAGAAGCCCGCTAACCTCACAAGCTCAGGTGCGACCTAGCTAGACGCACTAAGCCACCACAGGTGAAATGTGCATTCAAAATTTTAACAAAAATATGAATGAAATAGAGTATGTAATCATCTATCATCATACAAAGATTTAGAGGCAACTGATCCTTGTGCAAGGAGAAACAAAAAAGAGAAATCAACCTGTAAATGGTGACGGGTTGCGGGTCTGCAATGAACAATTACAATCCACACTATTCACATGCTGATTTGTCTATGGACTATTCTAGGCATTCAAATCTGTTCAAAATAAAAAAGAAAGTGTTCCGCCCAAGCTTGCTATCCAATTCTCCAGCTTCTGTTATAGAGTTCTAACACATTTGTTGTAGCATACTACTAGCATGTTTCCCGACCTTCAGTCCTCTCCATTTTGAGGTGACTTTCAGTTCTACTACCCGTAGTAGTGTAGAAACGACAGCTTCAACTTGGCCACTCGTAAGTCACCTCACCAACCCTAGCGGCCACGTCCAAAGCTCTGCTGCTGTCTGCCCCTGCAGGTGTTGCGGTACCAATTCTATAGTTTGGACTTTAATATTGCAATTTAAAACCCCCGTCCATATCAAAATTTAATACACGTCTCCCAACTCCCACAACTATACATATGCTATGCCTCTGGTGTGATGAGCATCCTGCAGGAGTGCTACCCGAAATTGAGCGCCGAGGAGCACATGATGGCAAAATGAAAAACAAAATTTGCACGACAAAAGCAAATGATACCGAGCTGTGGTAAATATAACAGAGACAGTTGTTATATGGAGTAGTAACAAACTAAACTGTCTCATATATGGACTGAGAATCTTACGGTGGCTGCCAATTCTTGCGTTTCACGCTTGGTCTCCTACGTAGCTACACTTACTTAACACGGATGGCTAGATATCTGAAGGATCAAGGACATGCCCCGCCAAGATGATTGCGTTGGACATTTCCTCAACAATGAAGAACGCAAAAGGATGGTAGCGACGAAGTCCATACCCTCCAGCGGAGGCTCCCACGGGCAGGCCGCACCCGTGCCAATGACTGCCGTTGCAGCCTCAGCATCAGTGCCCTTGTCGTCCACCACAATGACTGTCTTGTGAAGCACATCGTCCACGAACAGTGGTGATCTGTCGTCGTACTTTAGTATCCCCGGTAGCTCGTCTCCTTTGGAGAACATGGATTGCACCCCGAGATCCTGGAGGGCCTGCTTCAGGCTGGTTGAGGACGACAGCTGGAGCTTGGGGAAAAGAAAGTTGTGAACCTTGACTCGATTCTCGGGAATGTGATCCTTCAAGAAGCCAGGGCAGGTAGCGATCTTGTCCTTGAGGCTCCAGAGGCCTCGTTCGGGAGGAAGATGCACATGGAGTATGGCTGTGTCGGGGTCCGGGATTGATTGTGCATGATGTCCCTTAAGGACTTTTGCAACCCGTCGAGAAGCGTCTGTGTCGACTTCAACAGTATGCCGTACGGTATCTTGAGCACCTTGAAGCCGTCGTGCACGGCAACGAACTGGTCCTGATCAGTGCAGGTCATGAACTCGGCATTGACGGTGCTGCCGTCGAGGCGGCCGAACTTGTGTTGTTCCTTGGTCCCCCACCCGTGGAACGGCGTCTCCCACTGGCCTCTGAAGCAGACAACGCTTGTGAGAACGAGGCGCGTGTCCTGGGTCACCGTTCCGGGACCCAGGATCGATGGGATCTTGTTGCTCGTCGCCGCCACCGCCCAGCTGTTGATCTCGTGCCTTGCTTCCTCCGGCTGCAAGGTCCCAAAAAGGGACGGGTGGGGGAAATCAGTTGAAGACAGGTGTTCAATTCGGAATTTAATTGCGATCACAAATGGGGAGGGGGAGCTGGTCTGACCTTGTTGAGGAAGTCGACCGAGCATGCCAAATGGGAGAAGGGGATCAATGGATCAACTGGTCTGACAACCGTGAGTACCGGACATGACTTGTCGATGACGGTGTCGCGGTAAGCCTTCTTCAGCCTCCTGGAGGCGTCGAGCCACGGGCCGCACGCAAACGCAACGCGCGGTACGCCCATCCATCGCTCCGACGGTAGGGCGCCGGCCAGCATGCGATGGATGTTGAAGGACCGAGAAGGCGACCAGAGGGGGGGGTGAATGGGAGCCGATAAAAAATTCTTGCAAAGAATTCGGCCTATGTCCCGACCCGCCTCAAGATTGATCACCAAGATCACACACACACATGAGGAGTGTTGTGCTGACCCTAGGAGTGATCAAAGATGATGTAGGAATACTTGCGGAAGCAAAACAAACGAACACGCACTCCACGAGATGGACCGATGAAAATCCAACCGAGACCTTCCACCGGATAGTCCGGTAAACTGTCGGATACTCCGGTATCGGATACTCCGGTGGGGTGTCGGATACTCCGGTCGGATACCAGGTCCGGATACTCCGGTAGGGTGCCGGATACTCCGGAAGGTATCAGGACCGGATACTCCGGTAATGTGTCGGATAGTCCGGTCGGGTACCAGGTCCGGATACTCCGGTACTCGGTCGGATACTCCGGTAGGCGATGAACAGCAAGAACAAAAACGCGCGACCGGTTGCTCCAAAATCCGAAACCCAATCAAACGTCCTCCAAAAATCACCAAACTTGAACCCTAGGTGCGTGACAAGATTGGGAACCTCATCCAAGTGGATCCATACCAAAAACCCAACCAAATCTCCTCGAATTTCAGATCATGTGCAAGAACAAGGGTTTGGTCAAACTTGGACGAAATCCACAAATTCGAGGTGCTCGTGGGGAAATCTTGAACGAGATCACTCAAGGCATGTTCCCACACATCCTAGCACCGAATCCATCCAAGAAAATCATCCCAAATCGCAGCCAGAAAGGAGATCGAAGATCACCCAAAAATAGCTCCGAAAATGAGGAAAAAGATGAACTCGGGAATAAGATGGGGAGGAAGAACAAGAGCACGAGATTGATTCAAACAAACTTCATTCCATTGATTCAATCACGAGATTCATAGGTACATGGCTAGGGCGCCGCCCTCTTCCTCCCTCTCTTGTTGAAAGTTGAAGATACAAGCTCTCACCTTGTTCCCTCTCCTCTCATCTCTCTCTAGCTCTCCCCTAGCTAGTCCTATCCCTAGATGCAAATGACTTAGTCCCTCAAGGCTCAAGGTAGCCAGCCAACTCCACCTCCCTATATAGGCATTTTCTCTTTCGCAACATACCCCTAAGGTATTACATACTCCCACCTACCACTAGGGGCATAATCGTCCAACTCTTTTTCCTTCGCCCGAACGCCATCGGGCCCTTCACGACTTCGCTTCGCCTCGACGCAACCTTCGCGATGGTGCCACGTACACCACCATGCGCCGCCGCCGGTTTTGAGGCCCAAACCGGGAAACCGTCCGTCCACCGGTTTTGAGGCATAAACTGGGAAACCACCTCGATGTCGACGCGTGTCACCTCGTCCCGCGAACCTCGCCGTCAAGTCTTCTCGTCCCAGCCCGTCGGGACCCACTTGACTCGGCCTCCCGTTCGCCTCTTGACTTGGTCAACCCGCCGTCTTCATCACCTCCACGGTTTTGAGGCCAAACCGCGAAACCCTCCGTGCTTCTTGTCCGCCACGTGTACGGTGTGGATCACCCTTGACCTCACCCGGCCTCTCGATCGCCCGGACCCAAGCCTCCCGCTTGTCCTCCCGATCCTCTCGCCGTTGACCATCAAGTTGACTCCATTGACCTACACATCATTAGACAAGTAAACACATTTCTCCATCTCCTCCATACTTCTCATCTCCTTCACCAACACCGGTTAGCCATAAACATAATCAATATACATGCTCATGCAAACCTCAAATCCCGCAATTCAAACCCGAACCTCAAGTTCAACTCAAACTCGTTCGTTGTCAATTACTCATCACATTATGAACCATGGCACATCTCAACATGGTTCCTCAATCTCCCCCTTGATGAGTACATTGACAACAACACCAATCTCAAGAATCCAAAGTTTGAAATGCGAAAACAAGAAAGCTAAATGGTCCAAAACCAAGAAAAAAATGGAGCAAATGACCATCAAGTAGCAAAGGATCACAAAAACCAAGAGTTGGCAAAGAAAGCGGCACAAAGTCGCAAAGATCCCCAAAGACTCAGGAAAAAGTCGGAACGAAAGGATTTACAGAAAAACTCCCCCTGAAGTGGTGCAACTTCTCATGCAATGCGAAATGCCCGGATGATCCGGTACTGTGCCGGATACTCCGGTTACCGGACATTCCGGTAGGCAACCGGATAGTCCGGTGGGAGGTTTCTGTCCTGAAAACAAGGATTGATGCATTTTGACCCAAAACTCCCCCAAAAGCATTTCAACGGTATTTTCTCCCTTGATATCTATCTGAGATGCAAACTTATCGATATTTCTCCCCCTTTGGCAATGAACTCATCAAGATACAAGAGAGCTAAAAATGCAATGCATGAGGTGGGAATCCTACCAAGCTTCAAAAATCATGTCAACAAACATTTATCATTGCTATGAACAAGCATAGAACCTTGAAGAGTAAAAGCATGAGCTCACAATTGCACGAAGGCCATAATAGAGGGCATAGCACAAAAGCAAAGAGCCAGACAAGCTAAGCATGAAGATTAAATTGAGCAAGATAGATTCAAATTTGCTATATCATGAAAAGCATGGTCACCACATGTATGATCATCCCTATCCAAGGCAAAACAGCATTAAGTGAATCCATGAAAACTAGCAAGTGTCAATCTCAACTCAAGCAACAAACATTCGGAAAGATGTGCGTTGACAAACGCTCACATATGCAACAAAGACTCAATTTGATCAAGTGAAGATTGCAAGCTTTTGCTTGTCTTTTATTTTTCATCCTCAAGTAACCTCTTATCCAAGCGGAGGGTCGCACGACTGGTTACGGCAAACACCCCGAGGCTTCAAGGCACCGTATTGGATTTATAGCATTTTGCACAAAAGATCAAATTGATTTTAGAAATTAAGCACAAGAAGCAAATGAGTATGCCTTTTAGCAAAAGAACATTTGTCCCCCAAAGTCCCATCATGAGCTAAACATTTGCCAAAGTCCATCCCCCAAACAATAAGTTGCCGAAATCAAGACATTTTCTAATACTAGCCTTAAAACAAGTCTTGACAAGGATAAAAACAAGCATACACATGGTGAACAAACATAGGCATGCATAGATTATAAGCCTCACAAAAGCCAATTTTCATCTCAAAGTTTAGCTAGCTTGCTCGAATGAAACTATGCCATACTATCTAAAAGTGCCTAAGTTTAAAAGCTTGCTACTAGCAATCACACAACTTAGCTCAAACTCAATCATAGCAACAATAAATACAAGGAGACATAAAGATTGAAGCTTCTTCTATAGATGCATATTATACATGATGCTTATCTTACAATGCAATGCAAATGCGAGAAAAGTAAGATACATATTTACAAAGAAGCCAACTCCCCCTCAAACAATGCCATAAGGATAGCAAACACCAAGTTCCCCCCGAAGAAATGCAAAGCGCTCGGCGTCTAGGGGCTTGGTGAGGATATCGGCCAATTGGTTGTGAGTATCAATGTATGTAAGCTCGATGTCCCCCTTTGCAACATGATCTCTCAAGAAGTGGTATCTCACCTCTATGTGTTTGACTCTCCCATGTAGGATTGGGTCTTTGGATAAACATATGGCACTAGTGTTGTTACAAAAAAGTGGAACACTCTTGTAGGTTAACCCATAGTCCCTCAAAGTGAAAGTCATCCATAGGATCTGGGATAAGCAACTAGCAGCAGCAACATACTCAGCTTCGGTTGTGGATTGGGCTACGCCAGATTGCTTGCGAGAAGACCAACAAACAAGAGAAGATCCAAGAAAATGGCAAGTACCCGAAGTGCTCTTCCGATTAACTCGACACCCAGCAAAATCCGCATCCGAATAACCACAAAGAGAGAGAGTAGATGATGCAGAGTACCAAATGCCGAATTCAAGGGTGTACTTGAGATACCTGAAAATTCGCTTCACCGCTTGACGATGAGACTCCCTTGGTGAAGATTGGAAGCGAGCACAAAGACACACAGCGAAGTGTATGTCGGGCCTTGTCGCCGTGAGGTACAAGAGGGAGCTGAACTTTTGGTGAGGAGGATGTCGACTTTGAATGTGTCGAGAGGCCTCTCTCTCGGAGTGTACCTCCCCCTCAACAACAGCTGGGGTTGGCTCGACGACGGCTGGAGCTGGATCGACGGCCGTCGAAGAGGATGTAGATGCTACGGGACCCTCTGCTTGAACTGTGGAAGCAGGGACCGGCTCAGGAGCAGGCGAAGTAGTAGGAAGTAGTGGTTCATCCTCATCTTCACCTGGAGCCGGTAGATCACCGTCTACGAAGATGCTCTCTTCTATTTCCCTGTCACCTGCACACTCAACAACACCACTTGTACAAGGCATAGATTCATCAAAGGTTACATCGCAGGACTCCACGATGGTGTTAGTTTCCAAGTTCAAAACTCTGTAAGCATGACCATGTGGGGTGTAACCAAGAAAAATGTCATCGAAAGATCTTGACTCAAACTTATCCAAATTACCACGCTTGAGGATAAAGCATTTGTAACCAAAAGCACGCAAATGAGAAACACTTGGCTTCCTCCCAAAACGTAGCTCATAAGAAGTCACATTAAGAATTGAGCGCAAGAAAACCCGATTAGAAACATAGCAAGCGGTGCTAATGGCTTCAGCCCAGAACCGCCTCGGAGTCCTATGCTCATCAAGCATCGTCCGGGCCATCTCAACAAGGGTTCTGTTCTTTCTTTCAACAATGCCATTTTGCTGAGGAACGCGAGGTGCAGAAAATTGATGCTCAACGCCATGTTCTAGACAGAAGGCATCAAAAGAGGAGTTCTTGAACTTGGTGCTATTATCACTACGAAATGCTCGCATTGCACCAGGATGTTCATTGAACAACCTCAAAGCCAAGCTCCAAAAGTGATGAAACACTTTTTACAAGAGGAACATCTCAAAGGTCCAAAGTAAAAGATAAGCTCCAAATGTCAAAGAAAACAACAACTCCTCCTCAAACCAAGCCAATTTCCCTTCAACCAAGTCAATCTCCCCCTCAATAAAACAACTTTAGAGTCATTCCAAAAAGAGGACAATGAGACACTAGAAAGGGGTAATCATTAAACAACCAAAGAAGGAGGTTGTGCAAATAAATCAATATGGAGCATATCTCAAACTATTTGCAAAACATGGCAAAGCATGAGAGGACCAAGTAATCACATGTCAAAGTGAGGGATATGAAAATAAGACCAAAAGGAGCACTCATCTCATGAGAGTAAGCATGTGAGAGCCATTAGCTAATCATGAAAAGACATAGTATAGTTCACACAAGGTACATGAAAAGTGATCAAAAATAACAAGAAAGCTCACAAAGCTAGCATAGTTGGATATAACAAGATATTCGCATGCTAACCAAAGATGTACACAAATAAAAGCATCCAATATGCAAGAGAGAAACAAAAGCATGCTATAACATACACACCAATAAAACATACCGAGAGGATCAAATGAGCATATGAACAAGCATATCACACCATAAGTAAATGTACATGAAGGTAGAAGGAATGAGTGTATAGAAAAGCTCACAAAATAGGTGAAGACGCCACAATGAAGCGCATGCCTCTTGGAGGCCATGTAAAAGGGTATGGAGAACCATCCATGTCTCGATCACGTCATGCAAAAGACCGAGACCAATAAATCCCATGTCCTCCAACCCGCGTCCCCAACCTACACATGAGAAGAGAGAGATGTCCGAGTCTTGGATCCCGAAGGGTTAGTAAGCAAATACTTGGGAATCCAACACTTGGACACATGTCCAATACATATACTCAATTTATCATGAGGGTTAGCATGATGCAATCTTTGGTTCGAATTGAAATACCTTGAATCACCCTTAGAAGTACATCGAGAAATGGCAACTCGAGAAGAAAAATGAGTGCAACCACTAGCAAAACGACGAAAACCTCTAAAGGGAACACCATGAGAAGAACCAAGGGAAGCATCATGAGAACCATGTCGTGGACCAACACAAGAAGCACTAGAAGCATGTCCACGTGCACGTTCAAACCCACAAGACAAAGACTCAAAGAAACCATCAATAAAGCAATGCCTCATACTAGGCTCCCGAGTCTTCATGCCATGGGAAAAGCTATGAATACCCGAAGAGTTAGTAGTATGAGTTCGGCACAAGTGTTTGGCACGCCTCGTGTCACGGGGATAGAAGTCATATGAGGGATGACCATATCCACGCTGGGGACGAACACCACGATAAGGAAAACGTGGGCCATCAAAGCGTCGTGACACATGTCCTCTGTTTTGTGAACCAAAGTCATATGGGCGATGACCAAGTCCACGGTGAGCACGAGAAGGAGTGTGAGGCGGATAGTTAACATAGGAACGATGGACTGCATTCCTAGCCAACTTAGCTTGCCTCCTTTCAATCCTCTTCCTTCTAAAGCAAAACTCATCCAAATGACCACACCTACCACAAAACATGCAAGTGTACACATTCTTGTGTTTAGACTTTGGTTGTGTAGGTGGTTTGGATTGTTGCTTTCGCTTCTTGACCTCTTTTGGGTTGAAGGCCGGCTTTGAGTTGGGTAGTAGGTATCGGTGGGCTTAAGTTTCTCACTCTCATCTTGGAGGTTGGAGCTTGGTACAAACTTACCCACCTTTTCACTCTCCTTCTCACACCTCTCAAAACCCAAACCCAAATTGTATCCCCGGGTACAACCTTCCTTAACCCTCAACAAGTCACTCTCAATTTTCTCTTCACTCACCTTGGTTCTTGTGAGACGGGTTGTGAGGTACTCAACTTCTTGGGCTAGCCTTAGGTTCTCATTTTGGGTAGAAGTAAGTTCATCTTTGAAAGAAGCACACACAATGCATGGTGAAAGTGTGGCATGAGAACCAACTTTTAATTTGGCCTCTAGCTCTTTGACCTTGGACAATTGACTATCCAAGTCATGAGTGAGCTTAGGGCAAGTCTTACAAGCACCCAAGAAAGAGGGTCGAGCTTTGAGCTCCTCAAGTTCTTTCAAAGCACTCTCAAGTTGACCGGCAACTTGAGCATGCCCACCCTTCAAGGACATTAAGTCACTCATCACAACTTGACACGGATCACACTCAATCACAACATCATCATCAAGAGTAGATTTGAGTGAAGCAAGCTCAACATTAGCATTCTCTAGCTTAGACTTAAGTTTTCGGTTTTCACGCAAGGCATCACACAATTTCTTCTCGTTCTCGAATAGAGCATCACGCAAGTATTCATTTCGAAGGATGAGCTCGTCACGAGATTGTGATACCTTGCTTGTCTCGGAGTCGGAGCCGGAGTAAGGATCATCCTTAGCCATGAAGCAGGGGCCGGTGAAGTTGGTGGTCTTCTTCTTGTCCTTTGGGAAGTTGGTGGTCTTCTTCTTGTCCTTTGGCTTCTCCGTCTCCTCCTCGTCACCCAAGAGGTCGTCGCTCGAGGAGTAGTCAAGGTCGCTTAGCGAGGCAGCAAAAGCTCTCTCTATCACCTTCGCGATCTTCTTCTTGTCGCTCTTGCCCTTCTTGGAGAAGTAGTTCTCCTTAGTGTCGTCCTCAATATCAATTCTGCACATGTCCAAACCTGAGGACAAAGACACACGGGAGCGAGCACTTGGTGCCATGACAAAGCACCGATTAGTGTTAACAAATCGCCAAAGCACAAACAAGCAAGTGAAAAAGGTCGCCAATGGATCACAAGGCCGGTAAAAGCCAACAAGTGATCAAACCGGCTCTGATACCAATTGAAGGACCGAGAAGGCGACCAGAGGGGAGGGTGAATGGGAGCCGATAAAAAATTCTTGCAAAGAATTCGGCCTATGTCCCAACCCGCCTCAAGATTGATCACCAAGATCACACACACACATGAGGAGTGTTGTGCTGACCCTAGGAGTGATCAAAGATGATGTAGGAATACTTGCGGAAGCAAAACAAACGAACACGCACTCCACGAGATGGACCGATGAAAATCCAACCGAGACCTTCCACCGGATAGTCCGGTAAACTGTCGGATACTCCGGTATCGGATACTCCGGTGGGGTGTCGGATACTCCGGTCGGATACCAGGTCCGGATACTCCGGTAGGGTGCCGGATACTCCGGAAGGTATCAGGACCGGATACTCCGGTAATGTGTCGGATAGTCCGGTCGGGTACCAGGTCCGGATACTCCGGTACTCGGTCGGATACTCCGGTAGGCGATGAACAGCAAGAACAAAAACGCGCGACCGGTTGCTCCAAAATCCGAAACCCAATCAAACGACCTCCAAAAATCACCAAACTTGAACCCTAGGTGCGTGACAAGATTGGGAACCTCATCCAAGTGGATCCATACCAAAAACCCAACCAAATCCCCTCGAATTTCAGATCATGTGCAAGAACAAGGGTTTGGTCAAACTTGGACGAAATCCACAAATTCGAGGTGCTCGTGGGGAAATCTTGAACGAGATCACTCAAGGCATGTTCCCACACATCCTAGCACCGAATCCATCCAAGAAAATCATCCCAAATCGCAGCCAAAAAGGAGATCGAAAATCACCCGAAAATAGCTCCGAAAATGAGGAAAAAGATGAACTCGGGAATAAGATGGGGAGGAAGAACAAGAGCACGAGATTGATTCAAACAAACTTCATTCCATTGATTCAATCACGAGATTCATAGGTACATGGCTAGGGCGCCGTCCTCTTCCTCCCTCTCTTGTTGAAAGTTGAAGATACAAGCTCTCACCTTGTTCCCTCTCCTCTCATCTCTCTCTAGCTCTCCCCTAGCTAGTCCTATCCCTAGATGCAAATGACTTAGTCCCTCAAGGCTCAAGGTGGCCAGCCAACTCCACCTCCCTATATGGGCATTTTCTCTTTCGCAACATACCCCTAAGGTATTACATACTCCCACCTACCACTAGGGGTATAATCATCCAACTCTTTTTCCTTCGCCCGAACGCCATCGGGCCCTTCACGACTTCGCTTCGCCTTGACGCAACCTTCGCGATGGTGCCACGTACACCACCATGCGCCGCCGCCGGTTTTGAGGCCCAAACCGGGAAACCGTCCGCCCGCCGGTTTTGAGGCATAAACCGGGAAACCACCTCGATGTCGACGCGTGTCACCTCGTCCCGCGAACCTCGCCGTCAAGTCTTCTCGTCCCAGCCCGTCGGGACCCACTTGACTCGGCCTCCCGTTCGCCTCTTGACTTGGTCAACCCGCCGTCTTCATCACCTCCACGGTTTTGAGGCCAAACCGCGAAACCCTCCGTGCTTCTTGTCCGCCACGTGTACGGTGTGGATCACCCTTGACCTCACCCGGCCTCTCGATCGCCCGGACCCAAGCCTCCCGCTTGTTCCTCCCGATCCTCTCGCCGTTGACCATCAAGTTGACTCCATTGACCTACATATCATTAGACAAGCAAACACATTTCTCCATCTCCTCCATACTTCTCATCTCCTTCACCAACTCCGGTTAGCCATAAACATAATCAATATACATGCTCATGCAAACCTCAAATCCCGCAATTCAAACCCGAACCTCAAGTTCAACTCAAACTCGTTCGTTGTCAATTACTCATCACATTATGAACCATGGCACATCTCAACATGGTTCCTCAGATGTTGTCGCCCCACTGTTGCTTCGGGGCCCGGATGCCCTTGACGTGGCCGCCAAGTTGGGCGCGGGAGCTCACGGCGAGGAGGTCGAGGAGCTCGAAGAGGGTGCGGCCCCGGGCGCCGATGGCCACAAGAGAGAGCGCGGCGTAGATGGCCAGGGGCGAGAACACCAGGTTGCCGCGCCTCTTCAGATCTGTAGTGCCCGAGAGCCCCTTCGCGAGGCGGTGGGTTAGCGACGTTAGGGCGGAGTTGATGGGGGGCTGCTGCCTCCGTGCCGCCACAAACAACGCAGCCGGCGCCGCTGCCGCCTCCTTGGTCTAGCGGGAAGTAAGCTGTAGTAGCTTTAGATTTATCGCCGCAATCACTTTTCCTTGGTCTTGCTTTATCGCCGCCGTCACTTTATCATCCATATTCTCTCTCAACACCTTCTGTTTGAAGTACAATTTGAAGGTTATGCTTGCACGATTCCTCTAGGAGACACAACACGAGGACCTCAACCTGACTGCCAAAATTCGGCCTTTGATAGTTCTCTCTCAACACCTGCTGTGCTTTCAAGATTGACTATAGCAGAACCTGCAAAGAGAAACAAAAGTTAAGCAACATTAGCGCGAGATGTTCACTTGCTGGGATCATCAACAAAGTGTATGAATAGACTTTAGATAATTAAACCCTTCAGCTTGCAGACACTTCACTAGTGTTCTAGAAAAAGAGAAGCTCTTAATCGCAATGTGAAAACATCCTTCAAATAACTGTTAAACTTTTGCTTGTTGCAGCACACATCACTAGTTTCATGGGATTGGTCTATACATGTAGAAATTTTATATCAAGTACTGCTCCGCAAGCAAAATCCATCTCAAGATGGAACTTGGGAAGATAAGCCGCCCTCAAAATATCCACAAGATACAGCGAAAAATAACTCGTGACTGTTAAAATCTTGCCGTACTGAACTTCTCAATTTGAGAGCCAAGGTTTATGACTGAAATTTAAAAGGGTAATTACTAAAACAGTAAAACTACCACCAAATCATAGCGATGGAGCAGAATTGGTCGTAGAGTAGGTCGTCCTCTAGCTCATGGCCTGTTTAGTACGTAACTTCTCCTACCATATAGCACCAGATCGATTTGATAAAGAATTGAGATTTGAGACAGAATAGTTGGAGCAAGCAAAAGCTACTGCAAGAACGCACCAGGAGTCCAGGACGGCAGTTCCGCCGCAGCTCTGAACGCTGGCAGCCGCCGTGCCTCACCCGCGCAACAGCTCCCAGCCGCCGCCGCGCCTCGCCCGTGCCGTAGCAGCTCCACTCACGCCGAATCAGCTCGCCACAAGCACCGGGAGTGGACTCCAATCGAATGGATGTGGTTCCTCTCGGGAGGTAGGGTGGCTTTGGGGATCGATGGAGGGAAGCGGCAGCTAGGCTGTTTGTTGTCGACGGCGACGGGCGCAGGGAGGTAGGGTGGCTGTGGTGCTTGGGACCTCCTATATGCAGGGCGTCCTATGGTTAACATACGATAGATTGGCCCAATAGCCCACTAAATCTGAACAGCCCAGCTCAAGTCAGAGCGTCAACATTTTGAAACAGAAGAGTCAATATTTTTGTAGTTCTATTTCAACATTTTTATAAAAAATATTGACCACAAACAAAAAAAATGTTGACATAGTATAAACAAAATGTTGACATAGTATATTTAAAATGTTGACGAAAATTTTAAATTTTAAAAAATTCAAAAAATATTCATATTGGATCTCATTTTGTAGAATTAATTGTAACAAACACGTAGGTTCAAACGAATTCGAAAACGGACTTACGGTTTAGGAGAAAAATGCGTTTAAAGTTTGAAATTCGTTTCTTTTTCTCCCACCTCCCACCCGCCCCAATCAGAGAGCGACACGTGGCAGCTTCTCAGCCATCCCCTTCTCCACTTGCGCGAATCTGAGCCGTTGCACGAATCTCAAACACTGTTCTATCAAAGCTTAACCATAGCCCGCCCTACATATAGGATCCACCGTGGTGCTTAGGGTTTTTTTTTGACACCTGCTTAGGGTTAAATTTAGATGGGCATGGGCTTTCTCTTCGATGGTTTCTGGCTCAAATGGCCCAACATATTTTTCTTGACCCACGGTCTGATGAAAACTGACATATTTACCGACCAATGCTATTAAAACTTTTACCGACCCATTGTTGCTTGGTAAATATGGAATCATTGACCCATGATTGGTTGTTAATTTTTACTGATCATAGTCTATCGTTAATTGTCTATCTTTACCTACTCACTGCAGTCGATAATGTTCTATACCATGGAGGTAGTGAGACAACTAGACTAACGTCGACGAGCACTATGGAGCTGAGCAGAACAAACCTGCGTGCAGGCCACCTGAAGTGACAACGATGGCTATGCGGAGGAGAAGATTGCCTGGATAGAAGGGACCGTGCCAGCCGTTCCCCAGTACACTTGTGCCGACATGCGTCTGTATATGAGGAAGAACTGCTACGTACGCGTGCAACCCACACAGACGTTCGACTTGGTTACGACCAACGGTGTCGATCAGCCGCGGATTCTTCAAGTGCTTCACCACCAGCCGCCGGTTCTCGTCTATATATATGGGCCGCGGCGCCCCCGACGAGGCGACCCGAACACCCCCTGATCGAATCCTACGTACAGAGCCACAAAGAAATTACTACGTATAGAGCTCAAGGCAAAACGTATAACTAGCTTAATTAGCTCGTCCCGGAGCCATGGAGGATCACTCCACCGTACTACTACTGTCCGTGCTGGCCGTGGCCTTCATCCACGTGCTGCTCGCCATGGCCGTGCTCCAGGCCGGACGCCTCGAGCCGCGGTGGGTCCTGCAGTACGTCACCGCCGTGGCCTTCTACGGCGCGGCCTACGTCCGGCGACGGCTCTGGCTCCGCCACCGGCGCTCGGTGGGGCTCTGCCGGGGCCTCGGCTACGCCATGGTCGTGCTCGGCGCGTCCCTCTCCGTGCTCTTCTTCTTCTGCAGCGTCGGCCCCGACATGCCGCTCTCCCTCGCCGTTTGCGCCTGGCTTGGCCTTGCCGTCGCGGCCTACTTCTTCTACCGCGTCATTACGCTCCACCTCGACGAGGCGGCGGCCGTCTCAGTAGTTCTAGGCTAAAGTGACCTTAAGGCTAGCTATATAGCTGTAGTTTCCAATAATGTTTTGACTACATGTTACATTATTTGAAGAGAGACTACATGTTATATTAACATTTTATAGTTGGTTATCTTTATCGTCTTGGGCTTGCATGTAAACTCGGTTCCCTGGATATTAATCAATGTTGGTACTCCCTACATCTCGAAAAATTAGTATATTTATTGGTTTGGTCAAAGTCATCAAATGTTTTTAATTTTAACTAACAATACCAAAACAATTATTAAGATTGACATTTTGGAAACGATGTTGCTAAATTTATCCTGAAACCAATCATAATATGTAACTCTTTCAATTTTTTTGAAACATATTTTTAAAGATATTATTGATCAAAGTTGAGCCTTACCCAGAAATGTTTATATTTTTGACAGAAGAAGCATACATATGACCCAGCTGTGTCCTACTTGTGTCCGATTGTGACGTCTTACGCTTTCCTGCTGCGATATGATGCATAGCCGGACTTAGGTCGGCAGGCTGGCGCAACCCAATCGGAAGCCCTCATCAAAATTGGCGCACGGCGTGGCATCCGATGGGTGACCAGTTTTTATTTTGGAAATTTTTTAAGATATCCTTGATGAAACGGCCGAACCTGTCTTTTTTTCAAAAAAAAAGAAAAAACAAAAAAACCAGGTCGGCAGGCTGTAGTAGCGCGAGCGTACAGTGCTTCTCAAGGAAAAGAAAACACGGTGACGAAAGGAAAAGGAAGAAACTGAAAGAAAGAAATGCGGAATCAGATTGCACTTTGAGGAGACGACTCCTGCCAATGATGGGTCCGGTATTCAGGTTGCCATGTGGGGATGTTGATCCTTTTCTTCGGCTTGAAAAATTATTTTGTTCGATTCTTTCTCCGCATATATTCTTTGTTCTTTCCTCCCTCCCGTTCTGTTTCCCCGTTGGGTGGCACTTTCTCATTGGGTCGATCATTGTGTGACTGTTAATAAGCTCTTTTTTTTTCTCATAACTACGTACGCAGGCTGCCTGGAGCCACCCTAGCACCTCCTCCTTTAATTGTGGTATATCTTTTTGCAAGAGAGAACCAGATGCATACAAGATCCGTCACTTGCCTCTTAAGGTTAAGAAATTATTACATTAATCGGAGAAAATAAAAAGAGAAAGTCACACACCACCGCCATTATAGAAAAATTAGTCAGAAAACTCCCTACAAATATTTATATAAGATAGTGATGTTACGATGATCATTTAAATTCTTACAATAATATAAAAAAACTATATTTAAACTCTTACAATAATATAAAAATACTTCAAATAGTCTTGCGAATCTAGCCGCGCAAATGCACGAGCTGCCATACTTGTTGAAATTATAAAAGCACTGTGCCTATCAGCTTTGCTGGTGTGAATTGAACCAGTACTAACACGTACCCGAAGTCTACGGAATAATCTGCTTCCAGTGACATTCGCGTACTTGCCACTGGCGTTGCGCGTCGGCGGACAAGAAGAAGAACACTGCGGCTGCGCGCTCACTTGGCCGCCGGCAAGGAAGCAAGGGGTCTGCTGTACATGGAGTAATTTGATTCGAGAATTCATCCCAGAACCTAGTGGCGCTGTTGACGAACCAGGAGACAGGGGCAAGGCCAGGGCAACAGCCAGGCAGCTGGGAACAACTACGGGATCTTCTCCCTTGCAGCGTTGTTATCTGCTATGCTCTCTCTTGTGCAAAGAAGTTCAAGCAATTCGGCGCCTTGCCGCGCCGGCAAGCTAGCCGGCTGCGACGCCGCCATGGTCGGCTTGGGCACCTTTTCGTTCGCGCCTGCTCCCTATTTCAAATGACAGACGTCGGATCGGCAACGGGCCAACGATTCTACTTCTAATTCTAAAGTTGAGCGACAGTTTTAAGGCCGAAAGAAGGCCCACTTATAAGAGATGGTCTTTTTTTTTTTGGCACGATGAGGATTTTTGGCCTCGTGCGATCATAAGAAGCTCGTTGGCCTCAGGTCCGTTGCTAGTTCCGGTTACCCGACGAGAAACATCCGCGCCGTGCTGGATGATCAACAGCGTCCCTGCGATCTCTAAGACTGGTGTGCTTTGGTTTGGATGTAATTAGATAACAATTGTTGTTTCTCCTTCCTTGTTGCTAGTTCGTTCAATGCTTGTTAAGTCAAAATGTAAACAAACTCCAGTTTGTTAAAATTCATGTAGCGAGTTTCCTCACCATAGTTTTCTCACAAAAAAAAAACTTGAGTAAAAGGAAACTTCTTTCCATCTTTTCCTTCACAGTGCACAGGTCAAAGGAGTTTGGCTCCGATGCATGGCAAATAGTCATGTGACATGTGTTGTCCTTTTTTTACCATCTTATATATATTAACTAGTTTGAGGGTTTTTCTGAGGCCTCCACACTAGTCCTACAAAAATTCTAAACATTACCAAGAAAAATCAAAACATCCGGTTCTCAATTTAGATACTCCACAAGTTTTTTGCTAGCCCGTGCACAGGTTGATGTGCTAGTTAAACCAAATCTCTTTTCCCTCCATCTCACACGACAAGATCATCGGAAAAGGGACGGTGGCCCGAACCAGCTAGTTCCTAGCGCCACCTCCCAGGCCCGCGATCCAGGTTCGAGCCCTGGCGTTGGCACCGGGAGGTCCCTTTGTGACCTTCCTCTGAAAAAAAAAAGATCATCGGAAAAGCCTCCCCGCTGTCTTTTGTTCCCCGCATGCACTGCCTAAGGCGACATGGCGTCACTGGCCATTCCAAAGCTCTTGAGCTCCTCTGCATCGTGATGACATATGAAGCATGATTTTTCTTGTCGTGATAGAGACCAGTTGACGAGGGAAGGGAAGGAGAAAATTTGATTCTGAGAAAACAATAACGAAGATGTGAAATCTGATGCATATTTCACTCCAAGTTTTTATCTTTTGACAATGCAGGGCCACGGCGACTGCAAGTATATTACATAGCCGTTGTGAACTGAACTGCTAACCCGCCTGATTTAGGGGAGTGTACGTGCTGCTTCTTCATTGGCGCTGCTGTGCATGTAATTCAAGGAAGCGCGGGGCAGATCAATGTACTAGTAATCCAACTATAGATGTCCACACAGAACCTAGCCCGCAGGTCAGAAGGTGTTCGATCGAGTGCGTGCCGGACCTTGCAGAACCTGCGGAGCTAGAGCCTTTTCAGTGTAAAATCAGTGCGTCGCTCTACTACGGCCGTGCTCTGCTTCTGCTCTGCTTTCTCTTCTCCGGAAAAAAAGAAGAGAAGTTTCTTCAACTCTGACGCCTTGCCGCGCTGTCCGCAACGCAATGCAACCACGGTCGGCCTAGCGCCAGGCACCCCCGGGACAGACAGCAGCGCTCCGGCGAGTGGAGTGCACGGAACGGAAGCGCGCCTCCGTGCCACGCTGCGCCAGCGAGCCCGACGCGGCGGCTGACACATCGTCGCCCGGGATCACTTGGCCGCCGGGAAGGAATTAAGCAAGGGGCAGCTGTAGATGGAGTAATTCGATTCGAGATTCACACGGAATTAATCTGGCGGCGCGGTTGACGAACCAGGAAGGCCGAGGGCGTCGACGTCGGGCTGCTGGCCGGGAACAACTGCTGCGAACAAGCGAGCCACCCAATAGCGACCAGGGCTGGGGTCGATACGGACGTCGCATCTGCAGCTGCGGCTACGATTTTTTTTTAACCTCTCAAAACTGAGTATAAATATAGTATCTGTTCGTGCATACAAAGAAGACTTGTCAGCACAGACCATACGAGCAAACCTACATCTATACGCAGCTACAGGACTCGCGTCCCTTGAGAGATCATCAGACTCAACCGATGCGCGATGAGGGTGTCGCTTCTTTTTGTGTCTCCATGCGTGAGAGGTATCAGAAGACTGAAGGTCCTAACAGATAACAGAGACAGCTAGCTTTTACAAAAAGGCCCCTAAAAAGTTAAAAACCAAAAAAAAAAAACTTGAGCCTCGAAGCTTCGCCGCCGCCTGTCACACATCCAGCCGCCAAAGCCACCGTCGCCGGCCACTCCAGCGGCGCCGCAGCGTCGAACACCAGCCGCACCTCTGCATCTGCGCAGACCAAGAGCCGACGAACCCAAAGATCCGCCACCAGAGCAGCTCCCCTATGAAGAGGCCCCGACGGTGCCCAACTCCACGAGCTTCATGACGGCATCGGAGAGGAGAACATCGTCGAGATGGAGGCAACTCGGGAGAAATTATTTCAAAGAACGCGTCGTCGCCTCCGCTCCACCGACGCGTTGGACACCAACATCCGTTGTCGACAAAAGCCGACACCAAAAAACTCCGCCACCCGAAGTCCACCAATAAACTCCTCCACATCACCGACACTGCCAGCAGGAAGGAACACCGGCGAAAACTCCGACAGCACAAAAGGACCTCGCCATCGGCAATGGCGACGGCGCAAGGCTAACGAACCCTACCCTAATCTACTTTTAGCTAAGAAAAGGAAAAGATATGTACACCGGACATCGAATCCGGCGGTCCCCCAACCTCCAGCGCAGGCGAGGATGCGCGGAAGCGAGGCAGACCGGCCGGATCGATGCCGGAAACAGAGACCGCCCTTGATCCGCCCGCGGGAACTGTCCTGCGGCTACGATTTTTTTTTTTTTTTTTTTTGAAGCCTCTCCTACTGGGTACAGCTGTAGCATCTGTTCGTATGCGTACACACGCACTCACACCTCAACGCACACCCACACACACCCACGCACACGCCCAGACCTACAACTACACACAGCGTCGATGAAGACTGCGTCCTTCGAGAGATCGCCAGAAACCATGTCCTGACGCGCGACGAGGGACGTCGCATTCCCTTTGTGTCGCCACGCACTGGAGAGGTACCTGCAAATTTATTTATGGGGACTAAGCCCCGGTGAGAAACACCAGGACCGATCCTGAGGATCGAACCCTGGTGGGCAGCGTGCCACCCGCACGACTTGCCAACCGAGCTACGGCTCGTTCTCAACTGCGGCTACGATTTACTTCCGCCTAGCTGACCGAGATAGTGTTCTGGGCCACGAGAAGGCCCAACTACCATATCTGGTTCCTTTTACAGCCCGTTTGGGAATTCAGCCTAGCACCTGGGTTAAGAAAGTGTTCCTAAAAAAAACCTGGATTAAGAAAGTGATCTTCTCCAAAAAAAAAAAAAAAAAACCTGGATTAAGAAAGCCCGTTGAATTCACAGCTCCGGTCATCCCGCAACGAAGAATTACTCCAGTCTCCCGCTGCCGCCGGTGAGCTCCGACGGCGTTACTTTCAAGAGCCGAAAGCCCGTTGAATTCACAGGTCCGGTCATCCCGCAACGAAGAACTACTCCAGTCTCCGCTGCTGCCGGTGAGCTCCGACGGCGTTACTTTCAAGAGCCCTGGTCATGCTCGTCAGCTGTTATCTATTATGTATATATTTGACGACGAAAAGGAGCCACCACGTTCGCTTTAAAATGCTACAAATTGTCACGTTAATCCGAGAAAATAAGAAAAGAAAATTACTCACCACAAAAACCCCTGTAATTATTTATAAAATAGCTAAATTCAAAATTACAAAAAATAGCTAAAAATACCCTCGCACATATTTCTAAATTACCCACCATGCCATTATGAGTTAAAAATAGCTAAATTCGGAATAATTAAAAATAACCAAAAATACCATTCACACTTATTTCTAAATTACCCTCCATGTCATTAAAAGTCTAAAAACTAAATAAATTCGGATTTTAAAAAAGCTAAAATAACCTTAATTCTTATTTCTACAATAATTTACCCACCTTATGAGTCCAAAATAGTTAAATTTTATAATAATAAAAGTATTAAAAATACACCGTCATATGTCTAGCTATCATGACACATTCTCTTATTTTTAGCATGAATTTATTTGTAGCACGACACGTTCTTACATATGTTAGTTGTGTAGCATGTCACGTTTGAAACAACCTCACTTCTAAAACAAAATCAAATATAATGAGTTAGCTAAGACACAATCCAAGATAAATGATGACTCATCTCGCACTCAAATTGAAGAATGATGAGAAATTATTCAATCTATTTCTACTATTTATAATAGAGTATAAAATAAATAATAATAATAAACTATATTAAAATTTTAGAAATATAATAATATTTTAAATAATATAGTAAGTCTAGCCGCGCAAATGCGCAGGAGCCATCCTAGTTTATATATATAGAAGAAAGAAGTCGGCGGCTGCACCACCTTGGCGAACGCGCAAATCCTACACAGTCGCTTCGCTCGCGGTTAACGACGGAAATGACCGCAAACGGGCAGTCAACCGACGCTAGAAAGCGTGTATATATCCTTAATTAATACTCCTTCCGGTTTTAAATTGTTAACGTTTGACTATTTTTTAGTTTCGTTTGACTGTTCGTTTTATTCAAAATATTAGTTTAAATATGTAAAATTATAAGTTATATTTTAATTTCCTTTAGTGATGAAACTAATCATAACAAAATCTATAATAATTCTTTAAATATTTTAAATAAAACAAATAATCAAACATAATTCAGAAATAGTCAAACGTCAACTATTTAAAAAAAAATACAAAGCTTTCCTCCCACCGCAACTATCGGGGCAACAACCAGTACTACGTGGCTGCCTCACAGCTCAACCTGTCGGCGTCGCCTGCTAGGTCGGTTGGCACAAAAAAAAAAATGCCCGTGAGCCTGATTTCTCTACTAGTACTGTGAGCTTTGCCAGCGTCGATAGCGAACGGCGTCAGATCCACAAGTAGTGGTGGATTGGCAGGGCATGGCTTCTGTGCGAGGCAAGATGACACACGGAACAAGGATGCCTAAGAACAGGACTACTGAATGGACACCGCGGGGGCGGAGGATGACTTCGTTGCGGCCACTTGACCTGAGGTCAACGGGATTCTTAATCCTGGCACGTCTCCATCGTATACTGGGAAAAAGGTCGAGCTCTGGCCACTGGGTCTTATTCTAGCCCAGACTTGTAATAATGCTTCTGCGAATTAACGATCTGCAAGTATGTTTTATGTTAATCGCTCGCCGTGATCGAGCTTGTTGTACACGTGCTTTTGTTGTTCTTGTGAGTAGTACTGTACATGATTGGGTCGATCATGTGATTTGTGAGAGTCTTATTAACCAGAGCCCAAGCAAAAGCAGCAGAGCCCCGGAACCGGAAGCAGAATGCTGCTATTGCTTTCGTAACCGGCTGTTGAGAATTTTGATTTAACCGGTTACTGTTGAGTTCAGTTATTCAATCACGTCAGGTGCAAAAAGAGAAAAGGTGCACTCACAGTTTGCACTAGTCTGATTGCCAGAAAACGTTCGCAAAGTGTGGAAGCATAATGTTTGTCTTGCGTGGATTTATTCCTGTGAATCTTGGTCGGCACATAATAAGGTTACGGAAGCTTCCAGGACGTCAATGACGCGGCGACACTGTACACGTTCGCCCTGAGCTGAGCCTGACTCTGGTGCGCGCGCCCCCGGGTCCTCTTGGGTAATTTTGCTTCCGTCCTGCCCTGCCGGAGAAGGAAGGAAGCTTCCGTGACATCCATGGGCGTGAGGAGGAGGAAAAGGCTTCTCTTGTCGCTTGCGCGCGTGCATGTGTGCACTGATTCCGGAACACGGTTGGCTGTTGCGACCGCCGACTGGCGCTTGCACTGCGAGAGAGAAGCCTGAGAAGGGGAAAGGAGCGAATGGAGGAAGAAGATAAGGATGTGCGTGGTGGTGGGACTAGGGAGAGAATGAAACTGACGGTGTCCTGCGTTGAAGAGACCGTTTGCCAAGCCATCCGAATCTACGTGGAGCATTGCTTTTTTATGAGGCCACCTTGAATGGATGCCTTGGTTGGACATCCCCTCGAGAAATTCAGCTGTCCTCCGCGCGGCTATGCCGCCGGTTATCTCCACGGCGCAGAGCCCTTCCTTGTTTCCTGGGGATGCGTGCGCGCTTTGGTGGAGACAGATTTTTTTTTTCTTACTTCGGTGCATCTATACGGTGTGGAATTGCTTGGACGGGCCCACCATTAGGTACAGGTGGCGCACATGGAGTCCACGAACTACTGTTCGGCTGTCAGTAACACGCGGACGAGCACAGATATTTTTTTATGTCGGTGGCCTTATGAACAGTGTTCTTGCTTTCTCTCTTCTCTACACTGACGAACATTCCAGATCAAACGAATCCGATGGGGTACACTACGGAATGTGAACCGATTGGTCAAATACTAGCAATATGTGCAAACCAGCGTGTGTGAAATGCAAAGCGCTGAGTTTTTAACAAAATATATGTGCATCCTGGACATAAAAATATGGACATGATGCACAAATTTGAGTGCATCCATTTAATTTTTCATTTAAAAATATGTGCACCTTGTAGATGGAACCATTGATTTATTTATCTCCCCAAAATATGTACTTCATGATGTTAGTATCGGATATATATGATGCAAAAAGGAGCAGTATTTTTTGTGCTTGAAAAGGTATGCATCTTGCTCAAACGGCTGAGCTTTTTTTTCTTAAAAAAATGCGAATCGTGCATGTCACGGAGCATGATGCACAAATTCAAATGCATGTATGTAAAAAATTTTAGATTACAAAAACATATGCATTTTGTACTAGAAGGAACCACTGACTTTTTCCTCTTCATAATATGTGCTTTGTGCATGTTAGTGCCCTGATGCTCCCGCACCTTTAGGTGTTTTGGTTTTCTCGTGATGCATTTGTAACATAAAACTTGCACAAAATAATTCAACAATTTTACGAATGGATAATTCATAATATCGTGCACTAGAATGCAACTTTTGAGATGCAACAAAGGTTTGTTGAAATTTATTATGCAACCTTTTCTAGTACATCTTGTGGTTAAATACTTGTGCAAGACGCATTGAAAAGAGAAAATCGAGATGAATAGTTGAAATTGTAACCATTCATTTCGACTCAATCTGCTAAGTCAAACGTAGATTTCTCATTTTTCGTTGCGACTTGCAAAAATACTACTTGATGCATCTTAAATATTACATGATAATAGTTAATGATAAGCACCGTTCATCCACATTATTGGATTTTTTTAGCTTTTATGGTGTGTCATGTGGTGAAATACTTTTGGAAGACGCGTTTTGAAAAAAGAAAACATCTGTTTGAATAGTTGAGATTGTAACTATTCATTTTCGTCCCACAATCCACTAGTACTATTCAAACATGGATTTCTCTTTTCCATTGCGTATTGCAAAAATGAAACAAAAAATATGTAAAAAAAACTAGATGTAATTTGCAGCCCAATGGTGGAAACGAAACACGTAGATTCGATCGTTTGGTCTGTCAAAAAAATCGAGGAAGGTTGCTGGTTCATAAAAAAGGTTTTTTTTCTTTTTTTTCTTCCTTGTTCTACTCAGAAAATTTCACGATTTTTTAGGCACATGAAACGATCGAATCTACGTGAATGGTTTCCACCATTGGATTGCAAATTCGATCTAGTTTTTTTACGTATTTTTTGTTTCTTTCAATTTTTTTGAAATTTGAAATGGAAAACCGGACTACCGGGTAAACCGGACCGGACCGGTTTTTCCGGTTTTCGCAAAAACCTGTCCGGTTTACCGCGGTAATGCAAACCCTGCATCAACTCAGGCTAAATGTTTCTAGAGTTTATATATATAATTTGGACGTGCACAAATGACATAAATTAGTGATAAGAACTTTTGTTGCAATTAATAGAGGTGTTTTTACGAGTTAGATGCAAACAGTTCACATGCACGATAACTTGTCCATCTAGCTATCCAACCAACACACTCAAACATTTGCAAAAATAAAAAAGAGAAAGCAAAAAAAAAAAAGAAAAAAGAGTAGATGCATACGGGCCGATGATGCACAAATTAAGTATTTTTTTTACTCTCAAATGTGAGGCATTAATTTAGGGGCATACAGATGCGCAATACATGCATGTCTGCCCGCATGATGCACAATTTGAAGAAAACTTATGTTAACTGTGATCCACATTCATTAACTCAAACTAAATATTCCCAGAGTGTTTATCTTAAGAAACCTAATTTGGATGTCTACAAATTGACCAAGGTTAGTGATAAGAACTTTTATTGCAATTAATAGCTCTGTTTTTGCATGTACTTTGTACACAAACCACGTGTATGACTGCTTCTGCATATGGCATTGTAGCGATCTATAGGAGTAGTAATGAACAAACACGAACATTCGCAAATAAAAAACACCATAGATGCACCCTGCCCCTATGATACACGAATTAAGTGCATCTATCTTCCGTCACCACATTCATTTTTCAAGTGAAAGGTTGGTAAACATATTATGTGCACCTATTTTTGTAATATGAGGTGGGGTTACAATTAAAATACTTAGCAAAAATTCCACTCGACGATATCTACATGAGTCTTAATGAATTTTTTTTAAAAAAATAATCATGACGTGCAAGTGTGCATGCTTTAGAATTGATCAATATTAAATTTATAAGTTTACAAAATCTATTTCTAACTTTTTGTGCATTGTGTATTTACACTGTTGTTTGCACATGTATCACATTAACCGGCATATATTTATTTGAAACATAAATCATATTTATGTTGCCAATGCACAATCAGCACATGCACATGCGGTTCGGCAGGAAGAAGAATCATCGCTAGCTTTGTGGCATCCAAACGTTCTAGTTATCATATACAGGGAATTTAGCCATCAACAACAAGACTGAAAATTCAACTGATTTGTCTCGAGCTGCACAAATTTGAATAGAAAAAGAAGCTTCAAGACTGCGGTAGAAAAATCAAGGTCGGTTCAAGCAAAAAAAGCCAAATGTACCACTGTCCCTGCGCCCAACTCCTCCGTCTGACCAGAGCATTCAATGTGCCTTTTCCTCCTGTGCAACGGTTGCACAGCAGTTCAGATAAACCCAACAGCCATATACGCTCGCCAAATACGCTCAACAATACTGCTGAACCAACCCCGCACCACAATCTCAACGAAACAGCCGCCGTACAGATATGCGGAGGCATAGCGCCGCGGAGGACAGGATCCGCTCTCCCATAAACCATGCCCTCACATTTAATTTGAGGACTTTACCTACGGCTACTTTGCATGCTCGGCAAAAGCCGTGGATAGTTTTTGCCTGGTGCCCGCTGCTTCATTACGACACGCCACCCTCCGTCCCGGACGATGCTGACTTTAGTCAACAAGATTCCTTTCCTTGTTGCCCCACGGTCCCACGATGACGCGATCAATAAAAGCGGGCTAAACCCACGACGTTCGAGGGGCTTCAAATTTTTCTGCTACAGACCTTGAAATTCAAAACAAAGACAATCGTAAAGTTGAAAAAAGAAAGATACCTTTACTAATAGGGTAAAACCCCAGTAAGAGCAAAGTCATGCTTAAGTTTAAAAAGAAGTAAAATCGTAAAGTTGAAAAAAGAAAGATAAATTCGCAACTGAGAGGCAGACCAAGGGTAGAAACGCAATGATTCTTTTGTTTTTTACCGTTCGCATGTCCTCTCAAGCTCTGGCTGGATCATTGCAAAATTTCAATTATGGGTTCATTTGTTTCAGGCATCGCCGTAGAATTAGCCGCCATGTTTGCTCACGCATCAAAACAATTCTACTTCTAATTCATATACACGTTGTTAAAATATTGTCGTATTAAATTCTACTCATTTATCAAAATTGGCCAGTTATGAAAATGACAACTCTATAAAGTTTTGGTTTCAAAGTACTTTTGAAATATGCTCGGATGCATAATACAAAACAAGGACAAAACCACAAAGTCCTAATATATGCAAGGACATACTTGTCTTTTTGCAGGTAACTTGTTAACAGAGTAGGTGTAAGCATAAGCATCAGTTTGAAAAAATAAGTATTAACAATCACAAAGTTGAAAACTGAGGGCAACATCACAATTGGACGTGCCTTGGTGTCCTCACGTTGCAAAACCACTCGCTTTCAATCATTCTGAAATCTGCCACGATGCCCTATATAAGGATGACCCAGCCGTTAGCAGGCCAGCAAGCAGCAAGCAGGCACAAACCAAGAACCGAGGTAAGCCAGCTGGGAGATATTCGTTTCAATCTCGCGAGCTAATGGATCATGCATTAGCTGCCACGAATTTTTCAATGCGCTAGTCTTACTTTGTTTGAAAATCAAGCGATATTTATATATATATATACATAGACACGGAAAAGTAGTAGGGTTAAAGCTAGTCCACTAACAGCATTAGTGTGACAGAAAAATACAACGCAGAGATTCAATCATTCAAAAACGTTCCTTAATTACATATACATGCCGACATGGATTTACTGTAAGTTGAATTATAGTTACAAGTACAGACACACACACTTCACAAATTCAAATTTTCGGTTGATACAATTGAAAGAAACAGCTGTTTAATTCTTTTCTGTTCGTTAGTTGCAAGATTTGCTAGAAACGTTTGCATGAATGTTAGCCTATTAATAATACATACTACGTATTGTCAACGTTTATTTCTCAATTCATTCGTGAAAACTATCAACTTAATGTGCGATGGTAGCCCTGAGTTCTTGCTTTGATGAGGATCGAGCAAGTAAGAGAAAATAGTTTCCCCAAACTAATAATATTAGGTTTAAATTTGCTAGATATTACTCAGTACTCAATAGTAATAATCACTGTTATATTAAAGATATCTCTTGAGTCCCATAGCTGGGCAGATCTCATGTGATTCTCTATTGTGCGGCGGCTCTTGCTTTCTCAACCCTCAAGAGAGTGCAAACTGAGATGTGAGAGATGCACTGGCAGTCAACAATTCAGAATGTACAACCCTGCACTAGCTTCTGTATCATAGTCTAACGTGGAGAAAGCCGCCACTTTTTTGTCATGGCCATGATTATCTCTCTATTAATACAGGGCAATAAAATTCAACCATACATTATTATTCATCGCCAGAAACCTTTCCTCTAAAGCAAGGGAAAAAGACGTTTGCTAAATTCCTTGATTTGTCTGTTGTCTATGTGATTGGAGAGCTTTCTTCCGCACACAGACAATATGTATACCAAGGCATGCATGACACCAGCTCCTTCCTATATATAGCCCCCAGCAGCCTGCCTATCCCTGCAAGAGTTTCAGCCAACACAGAACACTAGCTCCTCCTCAGAGCTTTCCCTGAAGGGATTAAGGGTTAGAGAGGAAGAGAAGTTCCAAAAACAAACAGCGATCGAGCGCAGCAACTAAACATTCAGTTTCTAGCTTTTATTGGGGAGTTTGTGACCATTTCATTCCCCCTTGTAACACATCGGCTGGCGTATCCCTGGTCCCTGCAGCACCCCTGGGCATTCGCCTTTGGCCTCCTATAGGTATACATGCATATACATGTTTTACGCCTTTGACAAGCAATAGCTTCGTGTGCCTTTATTTTATTTTGTTATTCCCCCCTGTAACACATTGGATGGCCTATCCCTGCGGCACCCCTGAGCATTCGCCTTTGGCCTCCTAGGTATACATATACATATTTTACACCCTTGACAAGAAATAGCTTCGTGTGCCTTTATTTTATTTTGTTTCAAACAGTACTGCAAATTGTGATTTTCGTGATTACAAAAACATCTGACCAGCTCTCTGTCTCTCCAGTCTGATCCTTTGCCCGCCATGGATCGCTCCGCCTTCGCCACACTCCTCTCGGTGCTGGGCGTGGTCTTAGTGAACCTGCTGTTCGGCATGGGCATGCTGCTCCAGGCGGCCGACGACCACAGAATTCAGCCGGGGTGGGCGGTCGTGTACATCATCGTGGTGGCCTTCTACGTCGCTCTCTACCTCCGCCGTCGGCTCAGCCTCCGCAACCAGCGTGAGGGGCTCCTCTACAACGGCCTCGGCTACAGCGCCGTTGCGCTCGGCGTGTTGATGTCGACCATCTTCTTCTACGCCGTCGGCGCCGGCATGCCGCCGCCGCTCGCCGTCTCCATCTGGCTCTGCTTGGCGGCCGCCGCCTACTTCCTCTACTACGTCATCGTGCTCCACCTCGACGACAAGGTCCCGCGACTGCAAGCCACGCTGCTGTCCGCGCTCGCCGTCGCCTTCGTCCATCTCTTCTTCGCCATGGCGATGCTGCTGCAGCAGCAGGCGGATGACCACGGACGCGAGCCGGGACGGGCGGCGGTCATGTACCTCATCGCCGTGGCCTTCTACGGCGCGCTTTATTTCCGCCGCCGGCTTCAGCTTCGCCACCAGCTCGGGGGAATCTACAACGGGCTCGGCTACACCGCCGTCGCGTTCGGCTTGTTGCTGTCGGCGACCTTGTTCTACAGCGTCGGCGCGGCCATGCCGCTGCCGCTCGCCGCCGTCGTCTGGGTTGGCCTGGCGATCGCCGCGTTCTTCTTCTACCGTGTAATCGTGCTCCACCTCGAGGCCGACGACGAGGAGGTGGCCGTGCAAGTGCAGGACGCTGGGAGAGCTCCACTTTGAACTTGCGTCCACGTGCTGCTGCCTGCTGGCAGCTGATACAGTCCATGGTGTACATCCTGATTCTTGATTCGTTTAACTTGTTTCTTCAAGACTCCTGCTTGGAAACTTCATCCGATATTCTTTTCTAGTCATTAACTCCATCATATGTATCCAAAAAGAAAAGAAAGGAAGGAGTATCCATCATGTATGCAAGTTATTGATTTGTAATGCTGAACCGCTGTTTAATTTTTACAAAAAGCTTTGCGCCTGCTTTTATTGAAAGCAATTAGAGTTCCGTACCAGTTTACAAACGAGAGTTCAGAACTAAATACGTCACAACTGAGATTAAAAAAAAGTACGTCACATCTTATCTTACCACCACATCACCTACGAAAGCACCCTAATTAATAAACCAAAAGGGAAAAGCTTTCCACAACTCTTCTTCTTAAAAGCTTTTTCCTTGAAGCGCGACTGAAAGGAAAGGAACCACGACTTCAGCTTCAACATCAACTCGTCCACCTTTTGTTGCTCCTTTTCCCACTTCTGCATAAAAAGGAGAAGATTTTTTGCAGTAGGTTTTTTTTTTTCAATGAACTGGTGGGGCAAGCCCCTGCCTGTTATATTATATTGAAAATGAAAAATAAGTCTTACAAAGGTAAAAACCGAAATACAAAACAATCTAACAAAGGGAAGAGACAAAACAAAAGGAGGAACTAGGTCCAAGCATCAATCCATTCGTCAAGTCTCTCCTTGTGACGTCCTTTTGCTCGAATCCTGACAAGGTTCATCGGTAGGTCAGATAGATGGATTGGGCTGAAACTTCTTCTGAGTAGCCATCTCATTTCTGTTTCTCCGCAACACCCAAGAAACAAACAATAGCAAAGTAAAAGATACCCAAAGCATAATCTTTATCCCCTCCAAAATCAGCCAGTTATCTAGAAAATTAAGCTGAACCGCTGTTGCCAACTCTCTTTCACTGTTTTTTTTTCAATTACTACGTCGACTAGGATGTCTCGGCCGTTTTGCTATCCATAATCATTTCTCTATCCGTAGGCGAGTGAGCGCAGGACGTTGCAGAGCTGGTGTGACTCTGCTGACGAACCACCAGTTGGTCAGTCAGCAGCCAGGACGATGGGCCAACAAGAGGCCGCTCGATTGAGAAGCACGACTACTACGTATGTAAAATGAGACGAGGCGCCAGTTCGATCTAGGTATTGTCCCTTGCAGCGGGGGAATGAATCGCTCTGCTCTGCTTTCTCTTGTGCAAGCAAAGCAAGCCTCTGTCGCTCGGCTGTGTGCACTGCTCGCTCTGCGTTTTGAGTTTTCTTCTCCGGAGAAGTCAACTTTCTACGCCTCGCCGCTCCGTCCGCCAGGACAAGGGCGCTCCGGCGAGCAGAGTACACGCACGGAAGCGCATCTCCACGCCGTGCTGTGTTGCCGCCGCCGTCGCGGCGTCGGGCTCGGTAGCGTGCGTCGCAGGGACGGAGAAGGACGCCGGCGGCCCGGGAACGCCTTTTGATCGAACTCGTGACCACACGGTGTGCTAGCGGATGAGCGTGGCGGCGTCGGATCCGAGCGCGCCACGATCTCGAGGACAAGCTCCCAAGCTCGGCCGCCCGTGCGTGCAAGCGCTTTCCGTCCGTGACGCCACCCTCACGCTCAGGGACAGGCGGACAGCAGTGGTCGCTTGGATCGGCGTTGTTTGCTTGGCGCGCTCATAGTCCTCCGCGAGCGCGACAAGGCCAAATCGACGCAGCTGACTAAACTTAAAAGAGAGAGCATCATGCCATTTCTGCACTGCAAGGTGCTCTGCTCTCTCTCTCTCTCTTCTGCAAACAATTCTGTGTCTTTCGGTTTTGCTTGATCTCATATCCGGAGAAGTCCAATCTTCGCAACTCAACGCGCCACCATGGTCGGGCAGGGGACAGCGCTTCCTTCCGGCGAGCGGAGGGAACTGAAGCTGCGACGGAGCTCAGGCTCGGTAGCGAGACGCCGCAGCGGCGGCAGCACATGGCATGGCAGCCGATTTTTTTTTTTCTTTCAAACTCTTGGGAGCGCGCGATTGACCCTGCACCGAAACGTATTTGCCACGCGCCGACCAGAACCGCCGCACGTACTAGTGACTGCGCACAATTCCCCGCACTGCTTCCTCCGCTCCGAGCCTCCGAATCCGGATACGCTGCGCCGGGACGCCGTCTCCTTCCACGCCACCGTTGCCGGCCTCCACATCATCGACCGTGCCCTACTACTTCATGGTCTCAGTAGTGTGCCTTGCGGTGTTCCAAATATCTGGCAGGCCCAGAGGACGTGGTCCGTCCGTCGCGGCGTCACGAGTCCGTACGTTGGCCACCAGATTTCATGGCAGGCAACGTTCTTAGAGGCCATGTATACCAGGCAAAACTCAACTTTCGCCGCAAATATGAAGCGTAGCGCCAAATGTTACTTGGGGAGGTCTGCCTGCCAGCGGTCATTCCCATCATCCCCCGTCCAAACACAAAAAATAATTACTAGGGGTGGAGCACAAAAATAATTACAGAAACGCGTCGCTAAGAAATTTGTTTGTCTACGGTTAACAACGCGTGCGTGAAGTCGATGGCGATGGGCAGAGAGGATATTGTCATGTGATCAGAAGTGCTCTGTGCTCGAAAAGGAAAAAAAAAACAATGGCAACTTGATTCTGCTCTTCCCTTCGTGCCTCTATTCAAAGTGCAGCGCCAAGCCGTCCGCACCGTGGACCGTGGTAGACATGGGTAATAAGCGTTTTTCTTCTTCTTCTTCTTCTTCTTCTTCTTTTTGGTGTACTAGGGCTAGCAGCTTTATAACAATATCTAAAACATAATTTCAATTTAAGAAAACATAAATAGTGATACATATAAATATTAGGATACTTAATTTATATCAATATTTGTTTTAGTTTTTCTTTCACTTATTTTCTATAGGTGTATGTAACTTAGAGAGAGAACCACCCTAGCTAATTTATTTATCTTTTGAGTTAAGTCCAGATCGGAAGAATTTTTGATCATGTTACTAAAGATCTGTAATGTGAAACCTAACTGTATTTAGCGACATATGCTACATGTTTATGAATTATTTTCTGGATAGAACATGTTTAACCCAAATTTATGCTCTAACCCTGTGTCTCAGAATAATTGGAATTTTGGTTATACATTACGTGCGCTTGTGGCAATCTTATGGTGGCTTGGCAAGGTTTGACGTGTTTTATTTGGATTTTTCTAATTTAAACGTAGCTTTTCCCATTAGAATTCCAAAGCAACGCATATAAATCTTTTTGTTAATCTGGAGACTTTTGTGGAGATCGGTCAGATTTCTAACCAATGGTTATGATTTGCCGAGCACACAACCAATGGCTAGATGTTTTGCTTTTTTCGGTAATATCTTGAATTTATCTTTCATTAGAGAGCCTCCAATTAGTAAATATAAGTTGGGCTCTTTTTAAGGTGTGTTTCCCTAACAATTCAAAGAGAAATTATATTTATTTTCATATGGTTTTTATTTTGAATTCTCACATATTTAATTATATTAATTCGAATTTAACTATTTTTGACTCATATGGCATGGTGGGTAATTTAGAAACAGGAAGGTTTTTTTTATTTTTATGATTCCAAATTTAACTACTTTTTGACTCATAATGGCATCATGGGTAATCTAGAAATAGGAACATGGGTATTTTTGGCAATTTTTTCTACTTTCGAATTTAATTATTTTTTACTCATAATGACATGGTGGGTAATTTAGAAATAGGAATCAGGGGTATCTTTGGCTATTCTTTTAATTCCGAAATTATTTATTTATTTACTCATAATGGCATGGTTGGGTAATTTATAAATAGGTATAAGGGGTTCTTTTGACTAATTTTAAATGGCATATGTGGGTAATTTAGATCATGTTAGATCTAAAGGCTATTGTTTATCTTACTTTAGTTCGTACGGCTGGATGTTTTGCTTTTTTGTGAGAATTTCTATCATTTTCCTTCGATTAACGTGGAGGCCTCCAAAGGAGTCTCCAATTAGTAAATATAAGACTCATATCTCTCTGGTACTAGCTACTTGGGCATACCCCCAGCGCACAACAAGCAAAGCCAGAGGCAGATTTCCTCTTGCTCAAGCAAATCAGAAACAATCCGTATATCCGACAACAACAAACAAGGGGCAGATTTGCAATCGGTCAAGCAGCTGTCACCTTGTATATATTCAACATGATTCTCCTGATACATATTTTTTTTTTCTTAATTCTCTGACTCCAGATTTTAAAATGCTTGTGTGATGGAGGTTCACGAGCACGGTATCTGGCGGGGCATATGAGTTTCTTTAGCCTTCATATGTTTATTCGATCAGTAATTTTAAAATGCTTGTGTGATCAGCAAATTTCGGTTCCTTGATTTTTCAGCACCAGTCCGTGCTGGACTAAAGTCACTCCGTGAACCATAGTGTACCGTTCTGTTCGCCAGCCATGGATAACTCCACCACATTATCTGAAAAAATGAATCACTCCACCAAAATGCTGTTCGTACTGGCCCTGGCGTTCGCCACACGATGTTCGCAGTCGCCTGCTCCAAGACGGAATCGAGCCACGATGGGTGCTCTCGTACTTTAGCATCGTGGCTGTCGTGCTTGGCGCGTTACAGTCGGCGCTCTTCTTCTACAGGCATCGACCATGACATGCCGCTGCCGCTCGCCGTCGGCGTCTGGCTCGGCCTTGCCATCGCGGCATACTTCTTGTACCGATTTGTTGTTGTTGATTGTTCTGGAGAAGGCTCGCGCATTCACAGGATTGGTTATTATGTTGCCACAGCAGTGCACCAGGCTCGCCACGCCAGCCTCGACCACCTTCCTTCACGGCAAGGCTGTGGTCAGGCTCGGGCACATCCGCCGCCCGCCACCGGGCCATAGCTCCCGGTTCATGTATTTTCAGTTATTCCATTTGCTGCTTTTACATACTTGCATTAAGCACGAATACAAAAGTACAAATCTGTTTGATGGTCAGTAAGCACATCAGACCAATTCTTGCATGATTAATCTGTGTATAATGCAAACTATCTTCTAGTTTAACAATATGGTTATGCATATGCTGGTACTGTACTCTTTACACCTCAGCATCTTTCATTTCTTCTCCAGTTCGACATTCTCACCCTTGGCATCAGGCATATCACATATGCAACTCTTGAATCCCCCATTCTCGTGGAAACAACACGGAGCAAATTCAGAAAACATAGGATGATGGATTAAAGATTGTTTGAAGCTTCTGCTACTTACTATTTTGTTCTCCTTGGCCACTGGAGTACATACAAGGAAGAAAACTACAAAACAATTGCAGCAGTCAAAGCTATAACCCAGCGCCTTATACTTCCGGCGCATACAGCACCTTACTCATGCCCTTCCCTATATAAAATTTAGGGCATATTTTTGGCCCAGAGAAACTTCGCAACATATGAGCAAGCAGTTTGGTCCAGATTCAAGAATCATAGTAACCTTCATAAGACTAATTGGTAGTTATGGATGATATTAAACGAGATGAAAGTAGATGATTATCAGGTTTTCTGAAAATGAGCAATCATATGACATCAACAAGCACCCAAACATTAATCTGAAACTCTGAAGCCCATGGATTGCAGCAGTATGGTTGTTCTAAGCAAATATAAAGCTATAATGAGCATGATTCTTCATAATTCAACAAATTCCACCAGTATTGTGCGAATAACGTTGCATATTAAGCATGAAACAAACGCCTAGGGCTAATAGTTGATCAGCCCTTGGTAAGCCAAGAAATACAAATAAATGTATTATATATACAAACGAAGGATAACTTTTACCTCCATATCGGGGGGAACAAGGTCCAGATTCAGCTTTCTGATACCAGAACACATCCTGAGAACATGGAACACGCTGGCCCCAAACGCATGTCCATTTGGGAATACAAGCAGGTGCAATTTCGCGATGTCAGGGAGCTTTGTCATGTCATCCATCAAATACCGACAGTCATCTAATCCATGAGTATTCATAGGAAGTCAAAAAAGAAGGAAGACGATCTTGTTTGCAATTGCAAATTAGAAAGACATGAAACAACTAGTTTTTAAGTGGTTATTATAGGCTGGTCATAGCTGTTACTTGCAGGAAATGGCTGTTATAAGCTAAAGAGCTCACTTAATATTTATAGAAAGAAAAGATTCCTTCTACGCCATAAAAAATTAGACTTCTCCGTTCCTTGCCATTGAAAATTATTTCCATTCGCTGCTATCCATTTGAAGGTCCCTTAAATGCCACTATAGTTACTTACATGTTAGACTGTGGTTAAGTAGTGGTGGAAATACAATATAACCCCTCCATAGGACTAAAACACTTTTTAACAATGCCCTTTCCTACTGAAGTGTGGAATACAATTTGATTAAATCAAATCCCCAGGAGTGTGGAATACATGCTGAGAGCTTAGATTCAATGCTCTCAAATGTGGTGCAGTGGGAGGGGTACAAGCTATGGAGTGGACTGAGCAAAGAAAATCAACCACGCATGTTTTTTTATGGCTATTCTCAGATGCCAACATCATCAAGTTATATTCCCGCTGGTCATGTCGCATAACAGTGTAAACCAAGCATCTCTTACTTGATTATTAGGGAACTTATTCAAATTTAAAGCAAAGCTATTTTTCCTAAACACGGAGTACTCCATAAGACACATAAGGTATCTCTTACGTTTACTTAATTTTATCTGTGTTAGAATACTGTATGAGTGTTTTTTCGTGGGTCCGTCCAGTGGCATGTCACATAGAACACCTGAATGAAATGTGCCAGTGTCCAATTCTCAAATCCAAGCCCAGGGAAGTTAAACAGGCACACACAGCGACACTGGCATATAATTCCAGACGAGAAAGTAAGAAAACTCACCTCTATATAGTAGCCCAGTGCGAGAGCAAGTGTTTCGATGACCTTGAAACACTGCAAGAGCCTTAGACAATAGTGATTGTTTGCAAAGTACTCTTGCCTCCCATATACACTAAACAAGCAGGGGTACAGACAAGGATCTGTTCCATCTTGCCAAGTTGTATGAAGCTTGGATCATACGAATCCAGCCACTTTAGCAATTCAAGCTGAGGGGCTGAGATGCTGGCAGCCGGTTGATTGTGACCACAATTAAAGCTGTTTGAAACTCCTAAACAACGGAGAGCCGGGGTCTCAATGACGAGCTGCCGCAAGCCACGCAGACCCTCGAGATCCACTCGCAGGAGAGACCTGGAATTGATGGTGAGATTGGTCAGACCCTCGGAGTCACTGATGCTGAGCTTCGTCAAGCATGGGCACCGCGGCGAGGAGATGGCGTCCCCGAGCTCGCACGGGCCGAACCGGATGCTGCTCAGGGAGAGGTTGGTGAGCCGGGAGAAGACGCCGGCCGCCGGCACGGAGAGGCCGAGGAATCCTAAGTCGAGCGAGACCTCGGTGGCGCTCTCGAAGCAGGGCAGGTCGAAGGATCCTCTTTGCTGGCGCCCTTGCACGTCGTCGCCGTTTTCCCGAGGAACCAGATTGCGGAATTCCAGGCCGCCGGCGAGGCGGCGCGCGGCGGCGAGGAGCCAGGCCGCCACGGCCTCAACGGAGGCGCTCCGGATCTCGACGGAGAGGCGGTGGAGGTTGGTTGTCGCGGATGCGATTGGGCTCACGAGCGCAAGGGAAGCTGAGCTCCGGGAGGAGCGCCCACACGCGGCGCCAGCGGCGGGAGAGGACGCTGGTCTGGCCGGCCGCGGGGGCGTCGAGGCGGAGGAGGATGAGGGCCAGGACGTCGTCGGGGAGCGCGCTGAGGCGGTCCAGGCCGGCGTCGGAGGAAGATGGATTGGGGCGCTTGGCGGCGATCTCGCCGCCGCTCAGCTCCATGGAATGGGGAAGGGGATTGGTTGGGTTTTTGGTGCTCGGACGGACTGACGGACGGCACTTGTAATTTGTCCTTCTCTCGGGGATCATCTCAAAACATTTCTAAATGAAGAGGCAACTCACAAATCACTCGCTGCCCTCGAAAGAAAAATCTACAAGTATAATCTGTGTATAATTCTTAGCACATGAATGGTATTTTGAACTATTCTTTTCATCATGACAATGGTGAGTAATTTTTTTATTTCCTTTTTTCTCTACTTATGTAGTAATTTCTATATCGAGAGCAAACGTAGTGGAGAAGTGGATGCTGTCATTTAATGTCTCTAGTATCAAGATTTATGTTTGTATCGTGGCTCGCAGTGATCGGCTGGCGGGGGAAGCAGAGCAGAGCGAGGAAACGGGGGAAGGGGAGCGCGCAAACCGCAAAAGTAAAGAAACGTTGGAGGAAACTTGAGCTGTCGAGTCTCGATGGCGACGAGCCGACGACGATTGGTTATTGAAAGCGGCGGCTACAGGAGAAATCTTTTCGTCCTCTGGAGACGGCCAGATTGCTTCGTAGGCAAGCGAGTCACCAAAGGCAGGATGCAGCTTTTCTGTTTCCCACTAATTGTGCTGACGTGGCATCCTGTCTTTTGGTGGAGTGGAGATTACTGAATTTCTTTTTGAGATTATGGAAATTATTGTCTTTGCTCAACTCTCGGCAAACATAAATGCCTTTTGATTACACAATGATTTATAAGTGTAACGGCGGCGATGGAGGCAGTCTATGTCAGTGCCTCGCATTATTTTAGGCTAGTCTTTCATTTTTCATGTCATCTATAATGTTTTGAAATGATAAATGTAATAATCTATCGAATACATAGTTTCATTTTAGTGTTTCATGACATAATCATAGCATTTGATATCATTTTGTCTTATTGGTTGGTTACAGGATGAAATGAAACTCTTCACCTCGAGTGCTAGTGTCATAGCGTTGTCTTGGTAATCATGTATGCATAATTCATCTAGACGAAAGACATCTTCTCTCTCCAATTAAAATTTGTACGTATGACATATCATTTAATGAAAATAAAACTATGTAATAGGAGATGTCCAACTCATGATGTAATTGGGATTGTTGCAGAAACGATATGAGGTGGTTGGATCTCACTAACTTTTTTTTTGACACGTGGATCTCACTAACTTGTTCAGGAGGGAGGCCAACCAAAGGCATAGCTGCTCGGTGACTTTGGCCGCCGCGCGCCTTATCTATACTACTCTTAAAAGATTGAGTTGGTGATGATGGTGTGCCTGCCATCTATACGTTTCAGCCGTACGATCTGATTCGAGGGCTGCGAGCTGTTCTTCGTCCGCTACAGTGCTCGGTGCCGACAGGTGGGCCCGCATCACGCACGCCGCACCTCGCCCGCCTATCGCAGCTCGCCCGTCGTGTGCCGCAGCTCGCCCGAAGAAGAGGAAATCGAATCCAGGACTGAAGGATCCACTACATCCATGGGGAAGCTGGCCTCCTTACCACCGCCGTCTGCGCCCGTGCTGCTGCCGGTGGTCTTCGTCGACGGCGACCAGAGCGTCGACGTCACCTGGGCACCGTCACCGTCACCGTGGCACTCCCTGGGCTTCAAGCGCCTGCAGGCCGTGGTCGCTGACCGCCGGGGCCTCGCGCCGCACTAGATCTCCGTCTCCTTCGCGCGGCCCCGACGCACACGCGCCGCGTCCCCCTCGCCACCGCCGTCGCGCGAGGGCGCCGCCTGCTACGTCCTCGCCGCGCTCCGCCGCGGCGGTGTAGCGACCCGTGTTTTTGCCCGTTGTCAAAAATCACTAAAAATTTGAACTTTTTAAAAATTTTCCAATTAAAATCAATTTGCTAGCTTTAGTTAGTAGCAAAACCAAAATATTTTGAATTTTAAACCATGCATAAAAGTCACCATGTGCATTATCGTGTTTTTCTTGTTTTGTTTGAGTGTTGGTTTAAATCTCTCCTTTTGAATGAATTCAAAGTTCATTCAAAATCAATCACAACAAAAAGATCAAATCAATTCTTTCGAAACCGGGCCGCCTTCCTCTTTTTCTCTCTTGGCCGGCCCGCTTCCCCTCCTTTCTCCCTCCCTTTTCCTTTCCGCGTGGGCCGCAGCCTCTCCGGCCCAGCTTCCCCCCCCGCGCTCGCCCGCCACGGCCCGCCAGCCCGCTTTCTCTCTCTCCTCTCGCTGACGCGCGGGCCCGGCCGCGTCGTCCACCTCCAGCGCGCCGGCGCAAATCGCGCGGCCGCCCATACCCGCCGGTCTCCCCACCGCCATGATCATTTCCGAGCTCCAGGCGCAGCACGTGGAGTACGTACGGGTCTCGCGCAGCTTCTCTGCCCCGTTCCATCGCACAGCGCCGCTCCACAGCGCCGCCCACCTTTCTCTCCGGCGAACCCCATTCCGCGAACGTCAGCCACAGCGCAGCCCCGCCTCGCTCCATTCCGTCTTCGGCACTGGAGCCATCCCTCGCGCGCGTCACCGCTATCCCATCCTCGCCGCGCACCGCCTTCGCGCGTCGCGTCGGCATTAACTCCGGCGAGATATTTCTCGCCGGAGGCCGATATTTTCTCCGCGCCGAACCGCCATTGCCGGTCTATTTAAAGGCCGGAGCTCCCTCTCCTTCTCTCCGCAAGCTCAAACGTCACCACAATTCCCCAAGCACGCTAGCACACGAGCTCTCCTTCTCTTCTCTCTGTCTCCGGCCAACTCTCCGACGAGCCCTACCGCCGCCCTAGGTAAGCCTCGTCGTCTTCTTCTTTTTCCCTTGGTCTCGTCGTTCCTCGCGTAACCCAGTCGTGCCCTCCTCTCGCGCAGCCGTGCACCGAGTTCGGAGATCCCCGCCGGAACCCTAGCTTCGATCCCCTCCGTCGCCGGCCGCCGTTCGTCGTCCTCTCGTCTACCTAAGCTTAAGGTGAGCTTCCTCTTCGCCTCCTCGTCCTTTCGCGCCTGCTCTTGTCCTCTCTCTCCCCTCGCGCGTAGCTCCTCGTCGAGCTCCGGCTAGCCGCCGCCGCTCACCTCGTCGCCGATCATCGTAGAGGCCCTCTCCGACCCGGCCGAGCCCACGCTTGGACTCGCCGTCCCCTCGCGCACGCGCACAACCCCTCAAACCCATGCTGCGACCCCTCTCTCACCCTTTCCCCTTTTCTCACCGGCGCGCCGTCGTGCTCCGGCGAGCTCGCGCCGCCTCCTCCGTCGACCCCGTCGTCGACTTCCTCCACGGCTATCCTCGCCATCACGCGTAGAAGCCTTAGGTCCCCTCCGTTTCCCCTTCCGACCTCTGTAGCGGCAGCCGGCGCCCTCTCCGGCGAGATCCCGTCGCGCGCCGCCGTTCTCGACTCGGCGCCGGTGCCATCCGGCGTGGCCGCCACGGGTGCGCGCGGGCCCGCGACGACCCGGTCGCCCCGCCACGTGGTGCGCCCGGCGCACCATAGACCGCAGCTCCTTTTCCTTCGGTCCACAGCCTTCGTGGACCGAGTCCACAACACAGTGATGTACAGTGCACCGGACCCACTGACCCCATTTGTCAGCCTCTCACACGATCTGAAATCGCCAAGTCCACCCAAAGAACGTACACAGAAACCTTTTCCGACACATTTTCAGTAGCAGAAAAATTCCAGAAAATTCCTAAAAATACCTTATCACCTTCTAATCATCGTACAACCCTTGTTTACCCCAAAATAATTAGGATTATGGCTACACTTAATTAAGTTAGCTAATCCTGATCAATTTCCTTTCTTTTACTTCAAAAATCAATATCTACATCGTTGTAACTCCGATTTTGGCGAAACTCGCGCCAAAATTCATCTAAATCCCATTCTATCCAGTGCCACCAAAATCAACTTCCCTCTGGTTTTATTTGGGATTTATTTGGATTTATTGCCCTGTTAATTTGTTTGTTAAGCGGTAGATTTATCCTTTGTTAAATCGTTAGATAATCAAGAAGAGGAAGCAGAGGACCCAGATTACGAGGATTTAGAGGAAGAAGAACTTGGTGAAGGCAAGTCTAACTCCCTTTGATCATATTGATCCTATGATTGCAAATAACCTAAATAGAGCTGTTTATAAATAAATTGCATGGAATTTAAATGAATTTAAATGCTAGAATGGTCCTATGCAATATTTGATTGCCTGCCTTGGCTTGATTATATCCTGTACCCTTGTTAGCCCTAGGAATCAACATCATTAATTTAATTAATGAATTGTTGATATGCTCGCTGCTTAGGACTTTCACATGTGTTTAATTAATATTGCTCACATGATTTTCGTGTAAATGCGTGTGTCTTGGTGGTGTGTGTAAATGTGGAATTGGGTGGTATAATAATAAGTGCAACCCTAGTGAGGGATGTTTTTGGCGGGACCAGGTGAGGTAGTCCTCAGTGGGGAGGCTATCTCTGGGACGCCTTTCCACATGTGGATTGGCTATTGAAGATGCCTGGTTCGGTCGTATAAGGACCGGTTCTTGTGCCGCCTTTGCCTAGCACCTCTCGCGCAGTCACAAGCCCAGTATGGGATGGGAATTGGAACCACACCCTACTAGTACTCACCCGGTACCCCCCGGAGGCAGGAGATTGCAACGGAGTCCCAGGAGAAGACTCGTTCGTTGGTGGGTGTTCGAGATCCGGCATTTATGATTGGCCATATTATTATGATTGTGAAGCCCCTGGTGATGTCCGTGGGGATGCCGTGGTGGTACCAAGTAGGTATGGAACCTTTAGTGGGACAGTCCGAACTATGACGATAGGGAGGACTGGACCACCTTGTGGGGAAATTTGTGCACCCTTGGCCAAGGTTAAAAATCTTTCCGGAAAGCCGTGTTCCACGGTTTGGACAACGCGAAAGCATCGGCCACACTATGATTAGATTTTTCGCGTGAGTTCCCTTGGTGTGTTTTTGGAAAACGCCGGTTTGGAGCCGTGTGCTGGTTGTCGGCCAGTGATAAAAGTGAGGAACTGGCGGGATGGATTGCATCTCCCCCAGGGCCGCCCAACCCCACTAATCTCTACAGATATTTGATTAGAATTGCGAAATACTTTGTTTTCAAAACAACCCTGCATAAACTTGGCTTTCTCGCCTTGTCGATAAAACTCAGCCTATCCGTTGATATTCCTTGCATATTCATAACCCTTGTGTTAGGCTTGCTGAGTACCTTAAGTACTCACCCTTGCCTAAATCATTCAGAAGAGGAACCTGAGTATGACTTCCAAGCTGATGGTGAAGAGGAGTAGAGTTCGGCCTACGCTCAAGCGGTGCCTGTAGGAGTGGAGCCGTGTCGTCTTCCGCTAGATTAAGTGTTAGCGCTGGCTGCTGCGTCAGCCTTTGAGCGTGATGCTTGTGAGTGTTGAGGCTGCTCGCCTCTTTTGTACAAAGACCTTTATGTATTAAAAGGCTTGTAATGACTCTCGGTAATATAAATAAAGTGTCTGCTGTGAAGCATTCTGTGAAAGTGTCGTATCAGCTACTGATCCAGGGACTGATACGGGAAACACTAGTACTCCAGAAATGGGGTACGACAGAGTGGTATCAGAGCAATGCTTGTCCGTAGGCCAAACCATAGGTTGAAATCGAGTGAGAAGAGTGCGATATTTTGTAAAGAATTATTTTATAAAAATCTCCCTTACCTTATTTCTATTTATAAAATTATTTTCACCGGTACTTACCCGTCTTTCAACATTTTGTTGAACAGATGGAGGCCCTTCGCCAGGAGTTGGACCAGCTGGAGGCGCAGCGCGCCCAGACTGCCCGCGTTCTCGAGCAGACCGCCGAGAGGTGGGGCGAGGACCAGCGCCGTCTTGCGGAGACCCGAGCTCAGCTTGCGCAGGCGGAGGCTCAGCTTGCCGCCTGTCAGGCTGAGAGAGACCGTCTGCAGTGGACCCTAGACTACACTCGTCGCTTCTGGGAGGAGGATGCGATGTACCTGATCCGTAAGCTCAACAGCCACTACAGGTACTGCCACGAGGAGCACGGAGGACCCCGCCGCCACTTCACAGTGAGGATGGGAGGACCGCACGGACACTACCACTACGCCTGCCCGACCGACACGGAGGAGGACTCCACTACCCTTGCAGGTTCAGACACTACCGTGGACTCCCCTGAGGTTGAGCCGGCAGACGACCCAGAGGAGCTTGCCCGTTGGGCAGCAGAGCTTGAGGCCGCCCTCGAGACCGTGGGAGACTCCGAGGAGGAGCCGATGGAGGACGAGCCTGTGGTGGATGTTTCGTCAGGGAGTGAGTCGGTGGCGGATAACGTCATCGATCTCACTGGCACTGACGATGAGATGGATATGGATGAGTTTGTGGTGATCGACTCACCCGCGCCAGAGGCACCAGCAGCACCTCGCCTTGTTGGAGACGTGGACCTCGACGAGTACTACAGGCTGGTCAGCACCGGCACCGTCGACCTCACCCAGGACCCGTTCGACCTCTACGCAGAGTGGCGCCAGGACCGTGGCTTCGACGCCTGAGCAGTAGAGTTGGCGCCGTGGGGTAGCTTTTGCTAGCTTGTAGTGGCAGCCGTTGCCTTGGTCGTAGTGTCTAGTAGTGTCAGGTGTGTCAGTAGTGTGTCTCAGTAGTTGCGAGTCGGAGTTGCCCTGTGGTTGAGTCTTGTGTCGAGTCATAGATCGTCGAGTCCTTGTATATAAATAAAAGGACTTGGGTATGTATGATCGAACCTTGTTATTGTGAATAGGCTTGCTGTAATGATGTAATGATGTTGGTTTTATTTTGTATGTGTGCTTGCAAGATCTTTGGAATTTCCTTTCCATTTATCTTGTTTGTTTTGTATCGTAGTTTGTAGTTTCGCCTCGTAGTTTAGTTAATCACCCGAGTGTCCTATCTCACCTTTTTGCAAATCTCTCCATCAGATGCCCCCCAAAAGATCTGCCAGAATTCAACAGCGCCAACGCCGAGAGCGTAACGCTCAAAATGATGATCAGGATGACGTCCACAGTGCAGGACGTGGACGTGGTAGAGGTAGAAATAATAATCAGCGTGGCAGAGGTAGAGGAGGAGGTAGAGGTGGAGGCAGACATGACATTGAGCATGATCACCAAGAGGATGAAGTAAGTCAAAATGAGCAGGAAGTACAGGATGAGGTTGGAGAAGATAATGACCAGAATAGAAGTGAAGGACAACAGAACCGTGGTAGAGGTGGTAGAAGAGGTGGTGGCAGAGGTGGTGGAAGAGGTGGAAGAATACCCGCAGCACCTGTCACCAATCTAGTGGCTGTGATGGATAATCAGACTCGTCTGATGGAAATTATTGCACAGGGACTTATGGACAGAGCCCCAGGTCAGCAGAGTAAAATGTCAGAATTCATGAGACTCAGGCCCCCGACCTTCGAGGGTACTGAGGAGGATCCTCTGGCAGCTGATGATTGGCTGCGTGATATTACCAAGAAACTACACTTGGTAAATGCTGATGACAGAGAAAGAGTTCTTTTGGCATCTCACCAGCTCAAGGGAGCAGCAGGAGAATGGTGGGATAACTACCGTGAGGGTGCAGAGAATGCAGATGCTATTACCTGGGAGGAATTCCAGGAGGAGTTCAGGAGGTATCACATCCCAGAAGGTGTGATTGAGATGAAGGCTGATGAATTTCGCTCTCTGAAGCAGGGGGCAATGACAGTAAATCAATATATCAGAAAATTCATGAAATTGGCTCGATATGCTCCTGATGATGTTAATACCGATAAGAAGAAGCAGGATCGCTTCAGAAAAGGGCTTAATCCTGGATTGAAAGTGCAGCTGGTTACTCATATTTATCCTGATTTCAACACTCTCATGAACCGTGCACTTCTGTTGGAAGATGCTCGCTCTCACATTGAGCATGATAGAAAGCGCAAATTTAATGCGCAGAAATTTAAGCAGCAAGAGAGGAATCAGAAGTCGAGATTCAATAATAATTTTCAGAAGGCAAAATATCAGCCTACCATGCAGTATAGGACCTCAGCGTCCAATCAACCAAGCTCGGCACCGACATATCGCAATCAAAATTCTGGTAGTCAGCAGAGGAGCAGTTCCAGTGTTGTGCAACCCAACAACAATGATAAAAGGACTTGTTTTCACTGCCGTGAGCCTGGTCACATGATTGCTAGATGCCCTTATTTGAGCCAGAATAGTGCTCCCACTCAGCAACATCAACCAAACAGTGCCAGAACTGCAGCTTCTGGGAATGGTCGTGGTGGACAGCAACCCTCTGGACAGCAACGGAGGAATAATCAATCCTTTGGTCGAGGAAAGGTCAACCATATTAATGCAGATGAAGTTGAGGACACTCCTGATGTTGTTCTTGGTGAGTATCTTGTCAACTCCATTCTTGCAACCGTTCTGTTTGATTCTGGAGCTTCGCATTCGTTTGTTTCTTCAAAGTTTGCTGCCGCAAATGGTTTGCCAACTGTCATGCTAAAACAACCCTGATAATCCGGACTCCCGGGGCCGAGACCAAAAGTTATTTGGGATGCCCACGGGTTAAGATCCTTTTAAGTGGGGTAGAGTTCCTAGCGAATTTAGTAGTCCTAGAATCCGAAGGGATAGATGTTATCCTCGGAATGGACTGGTTGAGTAAACACCAAGGCAATATAGCCTGTGACACCAGAAAAGTTACCCTGGTAAACCACAAAGGAATTAAAGTAGTATGTGAACCAAAAAGGTCAAAGGTTGCACCAATGGTTCATAGTATGGAAGCAAAACCGTTGGAGGAAGTGCCAGTGGTCTGTGAGTATCCTGATGTGTTTCCAGAAGAGTTGCCAGGCATGCCACCTGACAGAGACATAGAGTTCATCATTGATCTCATCCCCGGTACGTCCCCGATAGCAAAGAGACCGTATAGAATGGCAGCAAATGAGCTAGCAGAATTGAAGGCACAAATAGCAGAGTTGCAGGAAAAAGGATTCATCAGACCAAGTTCATCACCATGGGGATCACCTGTTCTTTTCGTTAAGAAGAAAGATGGCAGTCTCAGAATGTGCATAGACTACCGCTCTTTGAATGAAGTCACCATCAAAAATAAATATCCACTGCCCAGGATCGATGATTTATTTGATCAATTGAAAGGAGCCAAATATTTCTCCAAAATTGATTTAAGATCCGGGTATTATCAGCTAAAAATCAGAGAATGTGATATTCTCAAGACAGCTTTTGTCACCAGATATGGTCAATATGAGTTCACAGTGATGCCATTTGGATTAACAAATGCACCTGCATACTTCATGAATTTGATGAATAAAGTGTTTATGGAAGAGTTAGATCGGTTTGTCGTTGTTTTCATTGACGACATACTTATCTACTCCAAAAGTGCAGAAGAGCATGAGCAGCATTTGAGGTTTGTGCTAGAGAAATTGAGAGCTCATGAGCTGTATGCCAAGTTCAGTAAATGTGAATTTTGGCTAAATAAAGTGGCATTTCTTGGTCACATTCTGACAGAAGAAGGAGTATCAGTGGATCCAGCCAAAGTTGAGGCAGTCCTTAATTGGAAGCAACCAACCACTGTGACAGAAGTTCGAAGTTTCCTTGGTCTAGCTGGTTATTACCGCAGATTCATCGAATGCTTTTCAAAAATAGCAAGACCAATGACAGCTTTAACACAGAAGGGAAAAGAATTTAAATGGACTGAGGCCTGCGAAAGAAGTTTTCAGGAGTTAAAGAAAAGGTTGACCACAGCTCCAGTGTTGACCTTGCCAGACATACACCGAGATTTTGTCGTATATTGCGACGCATCTCGACAAGGATTAGGATGTGTGCTTATGCAGGATGGCAGAGTTATTGCATATGCATCAAGGCAGTTGAAAACACATGAGCAAAATTATCCCACTCATGATTTGGAGCTAGCAGCAGTGGTACATGCTCTCAAAATTTGGAGGCATTATCTGATTGGCAATAAATGTGAAATATATACGGATCATAAGAGCCTGAAATATATTTTCACACAACCGGATTTAAACCTCCGACAAAGAAGATGGTTGGAATTAATAAAGGATTATGATCTAGAAATTCACTACCATCCCGGAAAGGCAAATGTGGTTGCAGATGCATTAAGCCGCAAATCTCAGAATAATGGGATAAAAATGCGGAGACGAAGCTCTGAGCTTGTGGAAGAATTCGAACAATTAAATCTTCACTTTGCTAAGCCAGGCCGTCTGAATACCTTATGTGTGGAACCAACTCTGGAAAAGCAAATCAGAACAGCTCAGGAATCAGATGAGGAAATAAATGAGCTAAAGAAAATGACAGGGTTGGATAAAGCCCCTGGATTTCGAGTGGATAATCAGGGCACTTTATGGTACAAGGATAGAATTTGTGTACCAAAAACTGGTGGATATCAGAAGCTAGTTATGGATGAAGCTCATAACTCAGCATATTCTATTCATCCTGGATGCACCAAAATGTATATGGATCTAAAACAGAAATACTGGTGGTCAGGGATGAAAAGAGATATAGCAGAATTCGTTGCTCGTTGTGATATCTGCAGCAGAGTAAAAGCTGAGTATAAAAGACCTGCAGGATTGTTGCAACCCCTCCATGTTCCAGTATGGAAATGGGATGAGATTAGTATGGATTTCATCGTGGGATTGCCCCGTACTCAGAAGGGAAATGATTCAATATGGGTCATAGTAGATCGTTTGACTAAGGTTGCACACTTCATAGCTGTGAAGACAACCTATAGAGGAGACAAGTATGCACAGTTGTACATAGATAATGTACTCAAATTGCATGGAGTTCCAAGCAGAATAGTATCAGATCGAGGTACGCAGTTCACCTCGAGATTTTGGAAAAGCCTGCAGGAAATGTTGAAAACTAAGTTGGATTACAGCTCTGCCTACCATCCACAAACCGATGGACAAACCGAAAGAGTAAATCAAATCTTAGAAGATATGTTAAGAGCGTGTGTGCTAGCCTATGGTCAGAATTGGGAGAAAAGCTTGTCCTTTGCCGAGTTTTCATATAACAACAGTTATCAGGCCAGTTTACAGATGTCACCGTTTGAGGCACTGTATGGCAGAAAATGTAGAACCCCGCTGATGTGGTCAGAAGTTGGAGAGCGTTCTTTCTTCGGACCTGCAGTTATCAGAGATGCCGAAGAGAAAGTGGCTCTAGTCAGAGAAAATTTAAAGGCAGCCCAAAGCAGACAGAAAAGTTATGCTGATACCCGACGCAGAGATTTGAACTTCGAAGTTGGAGATTATGTGTATCTTAAAGTGTCACCGATCCGAGGAACCAGGAGATTCCAGATAAAAGGAAAGTTGGCACCGAGGTACATTGGACCTTTCAGGGTACTTAAGAAGATAGGAGCCGTGGCATATCGCCTCGAGCTTCCCGAAGAAATGTCAGATGTGCACGATGTTTTCCATGTGTCACAACTAAAGAAATGTCTGAGGAAACCAGAAGAAATAGTCCCTCCAGAAGTGATGGACTTACAGCCTGATCTTAGGTATCAGGAAAGGCCGATAAAGATCTTAGATGTTGCAACTCGGTTAACGAGACGGAATGCAATAAAGTTTTGTCGAGTTCAGTGGAGTAATCACACTGAAGCAGAGGCAACATGGGAAAGAGAAGATGATCTCAAGCGAGAGTTCCCTTACCTTTTCGAGGAAGAGCCGGAATCTCGAGGACGAGATTCTCTTTAAGTGGGGTAGGTTGTAGCGACCCGTGTTTTTGCCCGTTGTCAAAAATCACTAAAAATTTGAACTTTTTAAAAATTTTCCAATTAAAATCAATTTGCTAGCTTTAGTTAGTAGCAAAACCAAAATATTTTGAATTTTAAACCATGCATAAAAGTCACCATGTGCATTATCGTGTTTTTCTTGTTTTGTTTGAGTGTTGGTTTAAATCTCTCCTTTTGAATGAATTCAAAGTTCATTCAAAATCAATCACAACAAAAAGATCAAATCAATTCTTTCGAAACCGGGCCGCCTTCCTCTTTTTCTCTCTTGGCCGGCCCGCTTCCCCTCCTTTCTCCCTCCCTTTTCCTTTCCGCGTGGGCCGCAGCCTCTCCGGCCCAGCTTTCCCCCCCGCGCTCGCCCGCCACGGCCCGCCAGCCCGCTTTCTCTCTCTCCTCTCGCTGACGCGCGGGCCCGGCCGCGTCGTCCACCTCCAGCGCGCCGGCGCAAATCGCGCGGCCGCCCATACCCGCCGGTCTCCCCACCGCCATGATCATTTCCGAGCTCCAGGCGCAGCACGTGGAGTACGTACGGGTCTCGCGCAGCTTCTCTGTCCCGTTCCATCGCACAGCGCCGCTCCACAGCGCCGCCCACCTTTCTCTCCGGCGAACCCCATTCCGCGAACGTCAGCCACAGCGCAGCCCCGCCTCGCTCCATTCCGTCTTCGGCACTGGAGCCATCCCTCGCGCGCGTCACCGCTATCCCATCCTCGCCGCGCACCGCCTTCGCGCGTCGCGTCGGCATTAACTCCGGCGAGATATTTCTCGCCGGAGGCCGATATTTTCTCCGCGCCGAACCGCCATTGCCGGTCTATTTAAAGGCCGGAGCTCCCTCTCCTTCTCTCCGCAAGCTCAAACGTCACCACAATTCCCCAAGCACGCTAGCACACGAGCTCTCCTTCTCTTCTCTCTGTCTCCGGCCAACTCTCCGACGAGCCCTACCGCCGCCCTAGGTAAGCCTCGTCGTCTTCTTCTTTTTCCCTTGTCTCGTCGTTCCTCGCGTAACCCAGTCGTGCCCTCCTCTCGCGCAGCCGTGCACCGAGTTCGGAGATCCCCGCCGGAACCCTAGCTTCGATCCCCTCCGTCGCCGGCCGCCGTTCGTCGTCCTCTCGTCTACCTAAGCTTAAGGTGAGCTTCCTCTTCGCCTCCTCGTCCTTTCGCGCCTGCTCTTGTCCTCTCTCTCCCCTCGCGCGTAGCTCCTCGTCGAGCTCCGGCTAGCCGCCGCCGCTCACCTCGTCGCCGATCATCGTAGAGGCCCTCTCCGACCCGGCCGAGCCCACGCTTGGACTCGCCGTCCCCTCGCGCACGCGCACAACCCCTCAAACCCATGCTGCGACCCCTCTCTCACCCTTTCCCCTTTTCTCACCGGCGCGCCGTCGTGCTCCGGCGAGCTCGCGCCGCCTCCTCCGTCGACCCCGTCGTCGACTTCCTCCACGGCTATCCTCGCCATCACGCGTAGAAGCCTTAGGTCCCCTCCGTTTCCCCTTCCGACCTCTGTAGCGGCAGCCGGCGCCCTCTCCGGCGAGATCCCGTCGCGCGCCGCCGTCCTCGACTCGGCGCCGGTGCCATCCGGCGTGGCCGCCACGGGTGCGCGCGGGCCCGCGACGACCCGGTCGCCCCGCCACGTGGTGCGCCCGGCGCACCATAGACCGCAGCTCCTTTTCCTTCGGTCCACAGCCTTCGTGGACCGAGTCCACAACACAGTGATGTACAGTGCACCGGACCCACTGACCCCATTTGTCAGCCTCTCACACGATCTGAAATCGCCAAGTCCACCCAAAGAACGTACACAGAAACCTTTTCCGACACATTTTCAGTAGCAGAAAAATTCCAGAAAATTCCTAAAAATACCTTATCACCTTCTAATCATCGTACAACCCTTGTTTACCCCAAAATAATTAGGATTATGGCTACACTTAATTAAGTTAGCTAATCCTGATCAATTTCCTTTCTTTTACTTCAAAAATCAATATCTACATCGTTGTAACTCCGATTTTGGCGAAACTCGCGCCAAAATTCATCTAAATCCCATTCTATCCAGTGCCACCAAAATCAACTTCCCTCTGGTTTTATTTGGGATTTATTTGGATTTATTGCCCTGTTAATTTGTTTGTTAAGCGGTAGATTTATCCTTTGTTAAATCGTTAGATAATCAAGAAGAGGAAGCAGAGGACCCAGATTACGAGGATTTAGAGGAAGAAGAACTTGGTGAAGGCAAGTCTAACTCCCTTTGATCATATTGATCCTATGATTGCAAATAACCTAAATAGAGCTGTTTATAAATAAATTGCATGGAATTTAAATGAATTTAAATGCTAGAATGGTCCTATGCAATATTTGATTGCCTGCCTTGGCTTGATTATATCCTGTACCCTTGTTAGCCCTAGGAATCAACATCATTAATTTAATTAATGAATTGTTGATATGCTCGCTGCTTAGGACTTTCACATGTGTTTAATTAATATTGCTCACATGATTTTCGTGTAAATGCGTGTGTCTTGGTGGTGTGTGTAAATGTGGAATTGGGTGGTATAATAATAAGTGCAACCCTAGTGAGGGATGTTTTTGGCGGGACCAGGTGAGGTAGTCCTCAGTGGGGAGGCTATCTCTGGGACGCCTTTCCACTTGTGGATTGGCTATTGAAGATGCCTGGTTCGGTCGTATAAGGACCGGTTCTTGTGCCGCCTTTGCCTAGCACCTCTCGCGCAGTCACAAGCCCAGTATGGGATGGGAATTGGAACCACACCCTACTAGTACTCACCCGGTACCCCCCGGAGGCAGGAGATTGCAACGGAGTCCCAGGAGAAGACTCGTTCGTTGGTGGGTGTTCGAGATCCGGCATTTATGATTGGCCATATTATTATGATTGTGAAGCCCCTGGTGATGTCCGTGGGGGATGCCGTGGTGGTACCAAGTAGGTATGGAACCTTTAGTGGGACAGTCCGAACTATGACGATAGGGAGGACTGGACCACCTTGTGGGGAAATTTGTGCACCCTTGGCCAAGGTTAAAAATCTTTCCGGAAAGCCGTGTTCCACGGTTTGGACAACGCGAAAGCATCGGCCACACTATGATTAGATTTTTCGCGTGAGTTCCCTTGGTGTGTTTTTGGAAAACGCCGGTTTGGAGCCGTGTGCTGGTTGTCGGCCAGTGATAAAAGTGAGGAACTGGCGGGATGGATTGCATCTCCCCCAGGGCCGCCCAACCCCACTAATCTCTACAGATATTTGATTAGAATTGCGAAATACTTTGTTTTCAAAACAACCCTGCATAAACTTGGCTTTCTCGCCTTGTCGATAAAACTCAGCCTATCCGTTGATATTCCTTGCATATTCATAACCCTTGTGTTAGGCTTGCTGAGTACCTTAAGTACTCACCCTTGCCTAAATCATTCAGAAGAGGAACCTGAGTATGACTTCCAAGCTGATGGTGAAGAGGAGTAGTGTTCGGCCTACGCTCAAGCGGTGCCTGTAAGAGTGGAGCCGTGTCGTCTTCCGCTAGATTAAGTGTTAGCGCTGGCTGCTGCGTCAGCCTTTGAGCGTGATGCTTGTGAGTGTTGAGGCTGCTCGCCTCTTTTGTGCAAAGACCTTTATGTATTAAAAGGCTTGTAATGACTCTCGGTAATATAAATAAAGTGTCTGCTGTGAAGCATTCTGTGAAAGTGTCGTATCAGCTACTGATCCAGGGACTGATACGGGAAACACTAGTACTCCAGAAATGGGGTACGACAGGCGGCGCCCGCGCCCGTCGCGACAAGAAGGAGCCGGCGCAGCAGCAGCCGCAAAAGAAGAAGACAATCCTCAAGCGCCTCCGGCCCACGGATAGACCGATGTTGCCGCTGCTGTTTCAATGCCACGGAGGAGAGGATGGACGCGGATTGGCTGAGTGCGAGACAGCACGGATCGTGGGGAGGGCGGTGCTCGTGGATGCTGGCTTGCCAAGCTTGCTCCGGGCTGATCTGCTTGGATTTGGAGCCTTGGAGGTAGCTCACCGGATCTGGGGCCGGAGGGAATCAAGGCATCGAGAGAGTTCTGGCAGGCCGGCAGCGTAGGGAGATGGGCAGGGTGAGTGCTGCGTGCCGCATGCGGAATACAGGGCTCACCTATCGGCTCAAGTCTTCTTTTTTTTTTTTTATCTTAGGAATTATCGGCTCAAGTCTTTGGAGGCAGGGGTGGATGGACAGCGAACCACCATTCACCAACTCAGAATAGTAAGTAGTAGAGACTAGAGAGTAGTAGAGATACCAGGGAAAAAAAGGACTTTTTCGTGAATAGTGTGTATAGCACAGTGTCCACAGTGTGATACGGGTTTGACAAAAGCTTTGGTAAAGATGTAGACTATAAATTTGGTGGTCCACTATTTTTACTCCGTAGCATCGCACGGGCATCTGACTAGTCTTCTGAAGATGAATGAATAAAAATAAAATGAGGGAAGAGAGGCCAACCAAAGGCATAGCCGCGCTCGGTGACTTGACCGCCCCGCGCGCGTTATCTTCTGGAGATGAATGAATAAAAAAATGAGGGCATTGCACATGATTTTTTTTTTTTGATCGCCAACTATTTCGTTCCTCGACCTCTTAATTGCCTTGGGATCGGCTATATATACGCACCCCCAGGACACCGAAAAACAAGCCAACATCTCCGATCGATGAGCATCGTCCTCCCGTCGGAAGAGTTTTTCTCATCTTCAACTGCGATTGAGGCTCCTCATCCTCCCGTCGGGAGAGTTTTCCTCACCTTCAACTGCGATTGAGGCTCATCATTTTTTTTTGAGGATTGCTAAAAATTGCCAAGGCAATCCGTTGCTTTCTAGCACCCATATTTTCTTTCTTACATATTCTTCTCAAGTTGCATGTATGAATGGGTAAGAGAATAAAATTCAGGTATTTCTAAGGTCTGAAATACCTGAATTTTTTCTCACCTTGAGTTACACCTAATATATATCGAAGTTACACTCATTGTATACTATATTTACGGTGATTATTTCGGTGTAATTTTTGAGTATGAATGGTGTAAATAAAATTCAGGCGTTAGGATCCTTTAAAATGCCTGAATTTTTGTTCTCTACCATGTGAGACTAAATCTCATCCACAAAAGATAGATCTGATGGTTGAAAATTCAGGTATTATTATCCTCTAGAATGCCTAGGCAATGTATAGACGGGCCCTTTTTTTTTGCGGGAAGAGGCTCATCATCCTCCTGTCGGGAGAGTTTTCCTCACCTTCAACTGCTATTGAGGCTCATCATCCTCCCGTCGGGAGAGTTTTCCTCACCTTCAACTGCGATTGAGGCTCATCATCGTTCCGTTGGGAGAATTTTCCTCACCTTCAACTACAATTGAGGCTCATCATCCTCCCGTCAGGAGAGTTTTCCTCACCTTCAACTGCAATTGAGGCTCATCATCCTCCCGTCGGGAGAGTTTTCCTCACCTTCAACTGCAATTGACGCGCATCTCTCCTCAGGATTGCTCTTTGGCTCACGGCACTTTGTTAATTTGCCGCACCTGCATATCAGTGGACGCTTACACATCTCGGGGAGCCCAACAATAAATAAATAAATAAACAAATAAATAACTTCGAATCTCTCCAGCAGCTCATGGGAATTTCGTTCGAAGCGCTCCAACTTACTCCCTCCGTCCCAAAATAATTGTCGTTTTAGCTCTTGGCACGGAGATTAAGAAAAATTGGTAAAGGTAGGTGCGTAGAAAACGAGAAGGAGAGAGATAGAGATAGAGGTGTATTGGGAAGAGAGAAAGGTGCATCGGGAAGTGAGAACGACAATTATTTTGGGAAAACTGAATGAGGCTAGGATGCCAAGTAAACTGGGACGGAGGGAGTAACACGGAACGTCCCGAGAAGTAGGGTGTATGATTGTCGAAACGGCCGGCATCTTTCTCTGCTCCATGACTAAAGTCGCTCCTTGAACCATACGTTCTGTTCGCCAGCCATGAATCACTCAACCAAAGTGCTGTTCGTACTGGCCCTGGCGTTCGTCCACACGATGTTCGCAGTCGCCGTGCTCCAAGACGGAATCGAGCCACGATGGGTGCTCTTGTACTTCAACACCGTGGCTTTCTACGGCGCTCTCTACTTCCGGCGCCGGCTTTGTCTCCGCCACCAGCGTGGGGGGCTCTATCACGGACTCGGGTACGCGGCTGTCGTGCTTGGCGCGTTACAATCGGCGCTCTTCTTCTACAGCATCGACCATGACATGCCGCTGTCGCTCGCCATCGGCGTCTGGCTCGGCCTTGCCATCGCGGCATACTTCTTGTACCGCGTCATTGTGCTCCACCTCGAGGAGGAGGTCCTGCAAGCGCAAGTTGACATGATCAGAGCACCCCTCTGATGATAAAACCCAACCGATTTGTTGTTGTTGAATGTTCTGGGGAAGGCTCGCGCATTCACAGGATTGCTTATTATATATGCTGCGTAGGTGTTGTCAATTATCTTATATGTGTTGTGTGTAATAAGCTCACTTTGTACCCCATTTTTTCGTGATGAAGCTCACACTGTACTCTTAATTTGTTATTAAGATTTCCGTTAATTTTTGCCGTCCGATGACGACCACAAGTTATTTTAAGAGAATCCTATCAACAAGATATCGACCGCGCTACATAGCCGTCCGATGTCGACCGCGCTGACAGTTTCGTCCGTCGTGCCAAGCTTCCTCTGCTCTGTTTTTACGGAGAAGGTTTCTGCTATTCGGTGCCTCTTACCGCACACGGACGCGGTCTGCGTCGTCATCGGTTTCAGGCGAGCCGAGAGCAGAAACTGAAGTATTTGGCTTAATGGCCGCGCACGTATTCGATCTGACGGTTATCAACACGTATTCGATCTGACGGTTATCAACTCCACCAGCTACCGCCGCGCGAGGAACAGTCAAACAGACGTGCGTCATGAGGACAACAGCCTCGATCGCCGCCGTGTTTGACGAAAAATGCTACTATAATAACGGGAATTAAGGTTCAGGCTGACGCGTCGCCTTATATATAATAACGATGAGCACGATTTTTTATTTTATTTTTTTTTTTGCTGCCCTGGAATTTCATTACTAACTAACGTAACAAAACCACAATTGTTTCATCGAGTTCGTACAGGAAGTAAACAGCAGGAAAAGTAAAAAAGTTCTGCAGAAATGAAAAAGCTAAAACGCGTTTGTCGGTCGGCACACAGGACCTCCCAGCACGCGCCCCTGCAAACTCCCAGCATTCTAATAAACAACCGAAGGCAACACACCGTCAACGCGAGAACAATCCAAACATGGTTTTGCCTCGCACCGGGATCGAGATGCCCCGTCTCCATCAACGCGACGGCTGTATACGTGCCCAATCTTATCTTTGTCATATAAAGCATATTTGCATAAGCGCGATTATAGTGAGGAAGCAGTGCAGAGGGCAGCCTGGGCTCCCTCGGCAATGGCCGCGAGCTGCACATGCCGACCACCTTCACGGCAAGGCTGTGGTTGGGCTCGGGCACATCCGCCGCCCGCCACCGAGCGGTCGTAGCTCTAGTTTTGAATCCTCATTCTCGTGGAAACAACATGGAGCAAATTCAGAACATAAAACGATGAATTAAAGATTGTTTGAAGCATCTGCTACAATTTTGTTCTCCTTGACCACTGGAGTACATACAAGGAAGAAAACTACAAAACAATGTGCAGCAGTAAAAGCTATAACCCAGCGCCTTATACTTCCGGCGCATAAAACACCTTACTCATGCCCTTCCCTATATAAAATTTAGGGCATATTTTTGGCCCAGAGAAACTTCGTAACATCTGGCACAACTCCTTGGCCTCATTTTCAGTAACTGAAACATCGAAATTTACTGTCAGATCCTTTAGCACGGTCGCCCAGCCTAATAGCTGCTTCACAACAGAGATTTCATGTTCAGATCCTATCAAGTTAGCGATTTCTAATTCTTGGAGGCAATCCAACGCTAGTTCTTCGGTTTTCCAGTGTGCATGCTGACCACAAATACAACCAGATGAGCAAGCAGTTTGGTCCTGAAACAAGAATCATAGTAACCTTCATAAGACTAACTGATAGTTGTGGATGATATTAAACAAGATGAAAGTAGATGATTATCAGACTTTCTGAAAATGCTATCATATGATATCAACAACCACCCAAGCATTTATCTGAAACTCTGAAGCCCATGGGTTGCAGCAGTATGGTTGTTCTAAGCAAATAGAAAGCTATAATGAACATGATTCTTCATAATTCAACAAATTCCACCAGTATCATTCTAATAACGTTGCATATTAAGCATGTAACAAACGCCTAGGGCTAATAGTTGATCAGCCCTTGGTAAGCCAATAAATACAAATAAATGTATTATATATACAAACAAAGGATAACTTTTACCTCTACATCGAGGGGAACAAGGTCCAGATTCAGCTTTCTGATACCAGAACACATCCTGAGAACATGGAACACGCTGGCCCCAAACGCATGTCCATTTGGGAATACAAGCAGGTGCAATTTCGCGATATCAGGGAGCTTTGTCATGTCATCCATCAAATACCGACAGTCATCTAATCCCTGAGTATTCATAGGAAGTCAAAAAAGAAGGAAGACGATCTTGTTTGCAATTGCAAATTAGAAAGACATGAAACAACTCGTTTTTAAGTGGTTATTATAGGCTGGTCATAGCTGTTACTTGCAGGAAATGGCTGTTATAAGCCAACGAGCTCACTTAATATTTATACAAAGAAAAAAATTCCTTCTACGCGATAAAAAATTAGACTTCTCCGCTCCTTGCCATTGAAAATTATTTCCATTCGCTGCCATCCATTTGAAGGTCCCTTAAATGCCACTATAGTTACATGTTAGACTGTAGTTAAGTAGTGGTGAAATACAATATTACACCTCCATAGGACTAAAAAACTTTTTAACAATGCCCTTTCCTACTGAAGTGTGGAATACAATTAGATTAAATCAAATCCCCAGGAGTGTGGAATACATGCTGAGAGCTTAGATTCAATGCTCTCAAATGTGGTGCACTGGGAGGGGGTACAAGCTACGGAGTGGACTGAGCAAAGAAAATCAAACACGCATGTTTTTTTATGGCTATTCTCAGATGCCAACATCATCAAGTTATATTCCCGCTGGTCATGTCGCATAAACAGTCTAAACCAAGCGTCTCTTACTTGATTATTAGGGAACTTGTTCAAATTTAAAGCAAAGCTATTTTTCCTAAACACGGAGTACTCCATAAGACACATAAGGTATCTCTTACGTTTACTTAATTTTATCTGTGTTAGAATACTGTATGAGTGTTTTTTCGTGGGTTCATCCAGTGGCATGTCACATAGAACACCTGAATGAAATATTCCAGTGTCCAATTCTCAAATCCGAGCCCAGGGAAGTTAAACAGGCACACACAGCGACACTGACATATAATTCCAGACGAGAAAGTAAGAAAACTCACCTCTATATAGTAGCCCAGTGCGAGAGCAAGTGTTTCGATGACCTTGAAACACTGCAAGAGCCTTAGACAATAGTGATTGTTTGTAAAGTACTCTTGAAAGCGCGCTGAGGTGGTCCAGGCCGGCGTCGGAGGAAGATGGATTTGGGCGCTTGGCGGCGATCTCGCCGCCGCTCAGCTCCATGGAATGGGGAAAGGGATTGGTTGGGTTTTTGGTGCTCGGACGGACTGACGGACGGCACTTGTAATTTGTCCTTCTCTCGGGGATCTTCTCAAAACATTCCTAAATGAAGAGGCAACTCACAAATCACTCGCTGCTCTCGAAAGAAAAATCTACAAAATGACATGATTATACTCCAATGCAAGAAATAACGAGGTGCACATGTCTAACTCATTTGTTTGGTGATTCTCAAAAAATTTAATGTTATTTGGATATTATTTGTTTATATTCCTAGTGTTTTATTGCTTTTTTCTAAAATATTTAAAATAAAAATAAATAATATGCAAATAACTTCAAATGGTGCATATAGGTCGTATTTTTAGAAAAAAATTGGCACCATACCCTTATTTTTTTAATTTAAAATAAATTACTTATGAATTTTTTATATTAGATTAATTTTTAATAATTTTTGGAAAATAGAAAACCACCTTCAAAACCACCCAAAGGGCCATTTTTGCACGGTTTGGATAGTTGGATGGTCCTCAGTGTCCAATTTTGTAGTTGCGGGTTGAAAATCAGACTTTTGTAACAGTTGGATGGTGAAAAATAGACTTTTCCCTATTTTATATGTCTATTATTTACTGCATCAGCGGCGGAACCCCATCAGCGTCAGGTCTACCAAGGGGGATGAGGGGGATCCAGACCCCCTACAAGCCGCAGTCTTCATTAAAACCAAACGCGATGTTGGGAAAAATATGAGGGGAGAAGAAGAAAATAAAGAGAGGAGATAAGAGGCAAAAGGTACAAGAAGAAATCACCCCCCACCCCCGCCTCACCCTATGGTTTGTGGCTATATCCGCCACTACCCATCATGTTTGAATCTTAAACTAAACATGAGTGCTTATATTCTTGCAACTAACGACGATATTTACTCTTTGTGTCAGGCGGCATGCATGTGTGTCAACAACGATGCCCATGTGGTGACTTTGTCAATCTAGAGATCCGCCGACCCAATCTCTCAGAGATGCTCGCACATAGGAGACTAGGATGTGTGACCGTACTCAAACTAGTCTTTCAACATGCATGCCAAGGTTTTAGGAAGAGCCCTAGCTTACTTGGGGGACAGTTTTTCTTTTTTGAAATTATAAACTCTTTGGTGTGATTTACACTACACGCAGACACGCTAGCCAATGAAGGGGAAAATAAAAATGAGCGGAATCTACTCTTTCTTTATAAGTGCAACCCACTAAGAGTCCTTGACTCCTATTTCTCTCAATTCTCAGCGAGCCACATCATCTGAAATGTTTCGTCCGTCGGATCAAATTCTAGAACGCATCCTATCCATCCTTCTAATCCCCACCATAGAGTCAGTTATCTTCCACCGCACCTGTTCCTTTACCGGCACCATTGTGCAATCAAAATACCAATATCAATAAGATTAATGTAGCACCGTTTCTCCAGTAGTAATTACTTTAACACTCAGAAACACTATTTGAGCGAGCGTTGGTCGTATTAATGTCTGCAAAATGTTAGCGAGCGTTCAAGACCGCCGTCATCAACACCCATTAATGCCTTTTATTTCCTGTTAACCGGTGATGGAAGTTGAGCAATCGCTTGCTAGCAGTCCATTGGCTGGCCCTCCTGTCCTTTTATTCACTGCTGTGGTAGATCGCGTGGCCTCCATGGCCTTATTGATCTTTGCTGCCTCCTCATGTGTTATTGCAAACATGATCCGCGCAGACGTCAAGCTAGGCATCCCCTCTCTTCACATCATTTTCGGCCTGTCACCTATGTGCAGTAGAGCTTCTATTTAAAGAGTATAAAGACACGAGGATGGATATCATGTGAGAGAGATGGCCGACGGAGATAAGACCCCGTTTGGTTCATTTAGCAGCTAAACTTTAGTTCCAGGGACCCACTCCTCCCCCCCTATTTGGTTACATGGACTAAATATGACTAAAGTGTATTATTAGGGGGCAAGGGGTGGAAAAGAAGAAGTCTAGTCCCAAATAGTCACCTCCAAAGAAGAAGCCAAGCTCACCAGAGAAGGAACATTTAGTTTGTGCAGTTTCAACATTTGGTTCGTGCAGTTTCAATATTTAGTTTGTGCAGTTTCAACATTGCGGTTCAAATGTTGAATACGTTGTAACAAAATGTTGAATCAGTTGTAACATAATGTTGAAAGAAGTAATTGCTTAGTTTGGGCTGTTTTTACTGTATTCTAAACTAATTGGGACAAAATGGGCTTTAAAGATGATTGACTTATCTATCTTCCACAAGATAGATAGGAAGCCCCAGCACCGGCCCGGATTTCCTATCCATCTTCCGATAGATCTTAGCCTCCACACCTTCCAATGTTTGAGATTCATGTAAACAAACACATCCCTTAGATCCACCGAAAACCTAACTCTCTCTCCCCTCCTCTCTCTCTTTCTACTCGATCGCGCCGCTGCCGCTGTGCTGCCCCCGCGGGCCCCTGCGTGCCGCCCTGCTCTGGTGCTCCGATGCTGGCCACCTGCGCCGCCGCCCTGCTCTGCTGCTCCGCCGCCCCTGTGCTGCCCCGCATCCCCCTGTGAGCTGCCCTGCGCCGCTACCCCTGCGGCGCTGCTCCGTCGCGCACGTGCCCTCGCCCAGCCCCGACGTTGTGCCGCCGCCCACCACGCCATCACCCATGGCCGCGTCCGTCATCGCGCCACGCACCGCCTCCTGCGTCGCCTGTGGCTACAGCCGCTGGCCCCTGCGCCGCCGGGAGTCCCTCACCAGCGAAGAATACTGAGGACAAGGGTTGAAGGAAGAAGGAGCTCGAAGAAGAAGGTTTAACATTTTGTATCCATTAACTCAACATTTTGATTACACTACTTCAACATTTACATAGAAAATGTTGAACTGGTTTTTCTAAAATGTTGAATTAGGTAGGATGAAATGTTGAACCGTGTCTTTGAAAATGTTGATTACATATAAAAGGCATTTTAACATTTGAAATCTTATGTTGAATATAACTCGAAAAAGTTCGCCGCGAGAAAAAGAATCTGGGAGCACGAAAAAAATAAGCGCATGAAAATTTCATGCGTTAACCGTCCAACAAAAAGGAAAAATGATGTTTAGATGCTAGTTGGGCTTCATGGGCTTTATAGTTACAATGCTTAACTATCTTGTGGAAGTTATATAGGAAGCCCCGCACCGGCCTACGATCACAAAGTCATGGTATCGTCGCTCAAAAAAATAGTCATGGTATCTGTACCTTTCTCCTTTGCAATCCCTGCTGGTAATACTGTCAGTCATTATGATCTCTATATTACTTGTGCGAGCAAGCTTTTTTAGTCTTCATGATTTTTTTTTTCCACTTGCATTTGTGTTCTGACTACACTATTCGAGAAATGGTGTACTGTAACTACTTATAGGATATATTGCACCGGAAATCGATCCATTTAATCAATGTGTTGCATTGGTTCTGTAGTTACTCCAACTGTTGAATTTGTTTAATCTAGTTCCTTCCTTGCACAGTGCAATACTCCCTTTCAGACTGTTCTCAGGTAAGACAATCCCAGTTTACCGGAGGCACAGATGCCCAAAAGTATAATACCGAAAAAGATCACTGAGACCAGGTCCTCCCACTAGAAATAGACTACTAGTAGTAGCTCAAAAACAAGAATACACTAGTTCCACAACTTTGACGGATCAAACCATACAAACGGTAGCATTATGTTCATACAAACCATAAAGATAGACTGACTGCTGACACATTGTTTTTAGGAGATGAATGAATCCACTAAGCGCATCAGCATGGGCAGATATCACTTAGCATTCACCTTCTCCGATCCTTCTAGCTAGCTTGTCGATCTTTATTCTTCTTCCATATAACAAAAGAACAACCGAGATCGACGACCCTTGCGACTGAAACTGCTAGTGCTAGCTGCTGCTAGTTCATTTCTACTTCAACCTGAGTAGTATCAGAAGCAGTGATGTGGAGGCGGGCGCATATGTCCTTGGTTGTCGGTCTATCTTCTGGCTTTTCTTTGACACAGTCGAAAGCTAAAGCAAGGCATGTCTTCAGAGCGTCGAGGCTATCACAGACCTCCAAGCAGGCATATTTCCTCAGCTCTTGTGGATTGCTGGTATCGAGCTTCTGGCGAATCTACATATGCAGAATTCAGAACTGATGAAATGTTCAACCTTTCATATGCAGAACTCAGAATCGACTAAATGTTCAGTCTTGTGCCGGAGAAAGCTTATACGAGGAATTAATTAACTACTAGGTCAAAAATTCCTCTCAAAAATAAAAAATTCTCAAAGTGTAGTTTTGGCTGTATTTTGAGAACAAAGGTGAGAAAAGGATAGCATGAAACAATTTTTTTATCTTTCCAAACTAATAAATATTTTAAAAGATATTGGTATTCAAAGCTGTGTCCAAAGTGTTCGTGGCAAATAAGAGAGTATAACACAACACTACAAGATATTACCTTTTTCCCAACAGTTTTGTGTGAGTGGCCAACAGTTTATCATCTCATAGCTATTTTTCCCCAAATGGCCGACAGTTTCTTTGTGCAAATTCCCATCTTTCCCTACAGTTCTAGCAAATTACCAACAATGTTATTACCTACAAACTTATTACCCACAGTTATGCCATATTGTTAGCTAAATTAATTGAGAACTGTTGGCCACTAACAATGACCCTGTCGGGAAATCCTTCTCCTCTTGTAGTGCAATGACATACGGAAATTGTCAGAACCTTACAATTTCCACAAAAGCCTCAGTTTTCTAAAAATATAAAACTATGCTCACTTTATAACATTTAAAACCATTTATGCTCACCTCATTGATAAACGTTGTGCTAGAGAGTTCATTACCATCTGGTCCTTTACCCATAACTATCACCATGATAAGGATACCGAGGCTATATATGTCGTATTCACAGCCTACTCTTCCATCCTTCACAAACTCGGGTGCCATGTACCCTCTGTAGACAACAATTATACATACAAAGAATTAAAAATTTTCAACATTAAAAAATTAAAATAATATATAACAATAAAGCATGCATTTAATATTAAATCAAATTTTAGATTTTGTTTAACATTTCGATTGCCTTAGTTTGTATTGTGCCTGTAACACCAGGTGCTCCGGAAAATGTTCAAAACAACCATTAATAGTTTGAGTTAGATACTTGCCTTGTACCTATCACATTCATGGTCATAGTATTATTTTTGTTCTTATTCTCAAATACTTTTGATAGACCGAAATCTGCAATTTTTGGCTTCAGTTGCTCGTCCAGCAAGATATTGTTGGGCTTTATGTCCATGTGCCAAATGGTATTGTTGCAAGCCCCATGTAGGTAGTGCAAGCCATCGCAAACACCACGTATAATTTCATAGCGAGTTGACCAAGTAAGTCGTCGCGCTTGACCTGCTTCCCCCAAATTTAATTTCATACATGCATCATATAGCAAAAATATTTTTAGAATTAGTGAAACAGCTATATAAACAAGTAAATTGATAATAAATAAGCTTATGCATATACATATAACTTCTGGGGAATTTGTCTGGAGCACACTGACAAAGTGTGGCTTCGTCCACAACACACTGCCGACGTCGATTTTCGTCTGAGACACACTACGAATCTCTGACAATTGTCTGTGACACACTTTGACCGTTTAATAATTAGTTTCAACTTTTTTATCTCGATAGTTAGAATACATTTGAACTTGAAACTTGGCACAGATATACACTATCAGATTCTCTATCACAAAAAAATAGAGCTAGATTTTTTTTTGATTGTGGTATCATTAGCTCATTGTTTTAATATCTAATTTGTTGAGCAAACCATGCAAACAATCAAAAAAAATCTAGCTCTATTTTTTATGATAGAGAATCTGATAATGTATATCTGTGCCAAGTTTCAAGTCCAAATGTATTCTAACTATCGAGATAAAAAAGTTGAAACTAATTATTAAACGGTCAAAGTGTGTCACAGACAATTGTCAGAGATTCGTAGTGTGTCTCAGACGAAAATCGATGTCGGCAGTGTGTTGTGGACGAAGCCACACTTTGTCAGTGTGCTCCAGACAAATTCCCCTATAACTTCTTAGTACACACAGACCATCCCAAAAATCACCCAATTTAGGAAACAACAACAGTAACACCACAAGCCATTGTGTCCACTTAGCAACCTCACAAGGAAAAGCTACTGATTTCCTAATAAGCTGCACGTCGTATTTTGCAATGGTACGGTACACATGCCTTGCAACCTAATTTCCTCTATATACGTGCATAATATTGATTTCTTGTTGTTCAAGCGTGACAAATGTAAGGATAAATATTGGGGAAGAAACAGACGTACCATGAAGGTGTGTGTCAAGAGAACCATTACTCAACATTTCATTGCAAACAAACAACTTCACGCCTTTAATACAAAACCCTACAAGCCGCACCACATTCTTGTGACGTAGTTTTGCAAGCGTCTCTAGTTCGTCCATGAGCTGTTTTGCTGCGTCTTTATTGGTAACGCGCTTGACAGCTACGTCCTTCTCATTCCCATCTGATAGTCGAAGCCTCCCCTAGATTATAGACATTTTGAGTTTATATTAATCACCGTAAAACCGAAAAGACACTTCCTCAGATATATCCACAGTAGTATATGCGCTAATGTCCCTTATAATAGCAAAATAAAAATGGAGCCTGAGGCCAAACATTCTCAGATAGGAGGCTCAGTAAGTATGGAAAAGAGGGTAAGCTATAATTCCAAGAAAACAATTTTCATCTATAGAAATTTCATGTCGTCGTTATATTCGTCGTATATTTGACACACACACACACACACTAGTCACCAAAAAGTCCAAACTCTCTCTATATACATACCTTGTAGACTTGCCCAAACCCACCTTCTCCAAGTTTATTTTCTTCTTTGAAGTTCATAGTCCCGTTCTTTATTTCTCTATATGAAAACTCTGTCAATCCAGTGAGCTTCTGGATCTTTGCATTTTTCTGCTTTTGTTGGTAATGTCTCACAAGCATGAACATCACAAGCAGAAATAATACGATTGAAATGGCAACAGCGATGACAACAATGGCAATGATCCCTCGATGGGTAGATCCACCTGTACAAGGTTTTACCAAAAGAGGAGTACATAAATCAATTCATCGCCCATTAGTTGAAGTATAATACTCTAGATGATTACGTCATTACGTTTAAAAATGTATTTCAAACTGAATGATGGGGATGACTCAGGTAAACATTCACTCAAATGATCATAAAGCAAGCAGGGAGATTAAAAAAAAAAAGCTCATATAGCGTTAGTTACCTTTTGCTCCATTTCCTGTTGCTGTGTCCGAGAGCTTGGTGGGCATGTAAACCTGGAAAGGGGTCAGGTCGTACCTGATGTAGACATTAAACCCTGTGATCGACATCCCCTCCGACCACTGTACATCTGGCGCTAATTTGGACACGGCCGATGTGATGTACTGGGAACACAATTCAGTCGGTAGGTCCTTGTTGCACTGTGCCAGGCCGTAGAGTTTGTGCGTGCTGTTGAACACCCGGTTGCCCGATGCGATCATCAAGGGGGAGACAACAGCTGCGCCGGCCAGATCCACCAACAGATCCTTGCGGGTCTGCTGGAAGGCAGTGGTGTTAGGGACGCTGGCTGCGTGGTCCTGCGTGTAGAACGCGATGCTGTCGTCGCCGGAGTTTGTGGCGGCGGCGGCGGCGAGGATGGGCGTGTCCGAGTACCGGAGCACGCAGCCAGGGTAGGCGACGCTTGCGCCGTTGCTCGACGGGCAGGCCGTGGGCGCCCCGGCGGAGGCCGCCTGGAGGCAGCTCTTGCACTGCTCCGGCCATGATACGTCGGCTTGGCACATGGCCACCCCGAACACCGTGTTCTCTGACCCCATCGTGCCGTTGAAGAAGCCACTGTTGCTGATGACGTTTGACGGGAGCGCAGTGAGAAACTTGTTGAGATTCGCCTGGTAGGGGTCGCTGCTACTGGTGCTGCCGTTTCCAGAGCTGGAACAATCCTTGTATTGTACTGCTGCATCTGTACATACGCGTTCCAAATTGCATCATTAGATTCTTTGGCAGTATAATATGGATCGTCGGAAGACCGTGTAAAAACATGTACGTACGACGGCCTTTTTTTTGGCATGGAGACATTAGCTGGTTGATTTTATACCTACTACCCATGTACTATACCAAAAACATATTTTATATATTATTTCTATTTTATCCTTAATAGGAGTTGGTTGCATCTGCAACCCTAGTGTGAATCAAGCCTTTCAAGGTTAAAAGACGCAATGTTGTCTCGATAACTATATTTGTTAATAAGAACACTTTTTTGATAAGTTCTTTGGCTTGGCAGATATTCAAGACGTATAGTAAAAGTGCACGTATTTATAGGGAAAAGTCTGTTTCTTACCCTCCAACTATTACAAAAGGTCTACCAAGGGGGATGAGGGGGATCCAGACCCCCTACAAGCCGCAGTCTTCATTAAAACCAAAAGCGATGTAGGGAAAAATATGAGGGGAGAAGAAGAAAATAAAGAGAGGAGATAAGAGGCAAAAGGTACAAGAAGAAATCACCCCCCACCCCCGCCTCACCCTATGGTTTGTGGCTATATCCGCCACTACCCATCATGTTTGAATCTTAAACTAAACATGAGTGCTTGTATTCTTGCAACTAACGACGATATTTACTCTTTGTGTCAGGCGGCATGCATGTGTGTCAACAACGATGCCCATGTGGTGACTTTGTCAATCTAGAGATCTGCCGACCCAATCTCTCAGAGATGCTCGCACATAGGAGACTAGGATGTGTGACCGTACTCAAACTAGTCTTTCAACATGCATGCCAAGGTTTTAGTAAGAGCCCTAGCTTACTTGGGGGACAGTTTTTCTTTTTTGAAATTATAAACTCTTTGGTGTGATTTACACTACACGCAGACACGCTAGCCAATGAAGGGGAAAATAAAAATGAGCGGAATTAGTATAGTGATCGTTACCTTTTGCTGTTTCCGGAAGGCCGCCACTGCCGGTACTGTCAGGCATGTAAACTTGGAAGGGCCTCAGGTCGTACCTCAAGTAGAAGGAATACCCTATGACCGACGCCCCCTCCGACCATTCTATACCAGTCGTAATATTGGGGATAAGACTGGCGACCGCCCAAACGTAGTAGGAGCATAATTTGTCCGGCAAGTCCCTGTTGCACTGCGCCAGACCATAGAGGCTGTGCGTGCTGTTGAACGTGCGGTTGCCCGTTGCAATCCTCAAGGGCGAGGTAAGAACTGCAGTGCTCAGATCCTTGAACAGATCATCTCGCGTCTTCTGAAAGGCAGAAGAGGTATCAGCTGGGACGTTGGCCGCCTGGTCTTGCGCATAGTAGGATACAACGTTGTTGGAAATGTTGTCAATTTGATCGGCGCGAACGGGCGTGTCCCAGTACCGGAGCACGCAGCCCCGGTACGCGACACTTGCGTTGTTGCTCGACGGGCAGGCCTTGGGCGCCTCCGCGGAGGCCGCTTGGAGGCAGCTCTGGCAGTGGTCTGGCCACGGCATGTCGGCCTGGCACATGGCCATCCCGTACGCCGATCCCACCGAGCCGTTGAAGAATCCTTTGTTGCTGATGACGTTTGACGGGAGCGCGGCGAGGAACTGGCGGAGGTTCATCTGGAAGAGGCCGCCGCCGCCGCCGCTGGTCAAGTTTCCGGAGCTAGAGCAATTCTTGGATTGTAGCTCGTAGGTGTCGGCAGCGCTTACAAGTGTAAGCGGCACGAGGAGGAAGATGAGAAAGGCCACAATGGAACCCGGCATGGCTACAGTATCAGTTTACCAAGCAGATCCAAGAGAAAAGCAAGGCAATGGAAGAGAGCTAGCTAGCTATGAGTAGCTTGCATTGCATGCATGAGGCATTTGGTGGTGGTACTGTGGGACGACAAGGCAAGCCTAAGTAGAGCTTCTATTTAAAGAGTATAAAGACACGAGGATGGATATCATGTGAGAGAGATGGCCGACGGAGATAAGACCCCGTTTGGTTCATTTAGCAGCTAAACTTTAGTTCCAGGGACCCACTCCTTCCCCCCTATTTGGTTACATGGACTAAATATGACTAAAGTGTATTATTAGGGGGCAAGGGGCGGAAAAGAAGAAGTCTAGTCCCAGATAGTCACCTCCAAATGACATCTTGACTAAACCACCAGTTTAGTCCCACTTAGTCCCATCTGTTTGACAATTTAGGGACTAAACTGTCCCTCAAACCAAACAAGACCTAAGTCATGCGACCACAACTATATGTGGAGTTGCCTTTCCCGTGTCGTGTGGCAGGGAGGGTTACTCTAGGGTTTTCTTATTCTATATATGAACTGGACGTTATATCCATGTGTATAGGAATATGTGATATGGTGGGTCTTTTGGGAAGTATGCTAACTTAATCCATGTGCATTAGAGATTGATGGGAAGTGTAGCATAGACCTGGTAATACGAAATAGCCACATTTAAATACAACTATATGAGGTAGTATATAAACGAACCAACGTATAGTGCACAGTACTCGTTTATTTAAAATCCCTCTTGTTGCACTGGCGTCTTAACCCGGATCGATGAAACAATTAATATTGACTCCAAACCCAATCCAAGATCAACTCGTCAGCCATCGCACACCAAAGACAATGGTCACCAGTCTCAGCACACCACCACCACCACACCACAAACTTTAGATATTTTTTCATGAGGGAGGCCAGCTGAGGAGCTTTCTGCTGCTAGAGCGCTGGGGCTCGAACCAGGATCGCCGGTGCGGGGGCCAGGGCTGGCTCAAGGAGCCACTCGGGCTCACTAGCCCTCACATGTTTTAATAAAGTAGGGAAGACGTCTTGAATTTATAGCTTAATTCAATAACTGCCCGTTAATCTAAAACTGGGCTGGGCTGGAGTGTGTTGGAACTTGGAAGACGCATGATAGCCTCTGGGTCTTTGTCGTATTTTCATTCTCGTTCTACGTGTTTGAGTCTCTAAGAAAATAGAATGACTTACAATTTAGAACGAGGAGAGTATATACTTTCTTCCCTGCCAGTTGCCTATTGCCTTGCTCTTGGTGCGGGCGCATGCATTTGAGCCATGGGGATAGTATATCCCTGTTGAGTCTCAAATAACTGGCGGGAAGAATGAACCGTTGTGGATAGGTAGACAAATTTTGAATCCGCTCTTCGTGGAACGGAGAGAATAGGATATGCTTTGGTTTCTGGAAAAAAGCCTCTTTCACTCTGGATTTAATACAGTATCTCACTATTCAGATTGACGTGCTATGCACACATCTGTATTAAATATGCTGACTCAAAGCATTAAAGAAAAAACATGTATTATCTTCTTTGTGATGAAAATTGTATTGTGTATATACATATTGAGCTAAATTAGGGAAACAATCAAAATAAATTCAAAATTTTGGTCGGTATATATTGGAATATAATTCCACCCCAAATTAGCTATACCTTACCCTCATATCATATTGGTTCTCTGAGCACCACATAATAATTTTCTTACATATAGGTATATATAATTGCTCCAAATCTTAGAGCCACAGGTATATATAATTAGTCTGCCTTGTTTTAAGCTTTCTATAGTTAGCAAACTGCTCTGGCAATGGTAATTTTTTAACTGGAGCCCGATATATTAGGCTTAGAAAACATTGATCTATGGTTATGCAATTCGATCGATGGCAGCGACGACCCCGGGTCAGCTCAGCCTGGATATGCGTGCGCATGCCCCGGGAGTCGTGAATTCACATGATGAGGTCCGTAAAGGCAGATGGTTTGTCTGGTATAAATATTACATAAAATACGTCAAATGGTATGGGAATCTAGTTCATAATAATGCATCCAGTCCAGTTGCATGAGAATTTATCACCCAAGGAGCAGCGTGTGACCAGAGTACACACTTTGGTTTTGCCTTAGAAAAAGGTTCCTGCTCCTTTGTTGGCTCTAAATACATTCCTGCTCGCTAAAAGGAGAGCAAGGCCCAGAGCTAGGATATCTTATTATCTTTTATTGTTCTTGTACCAAAAGAGCCACTGCCAAAATTTTAAGCATGATCACGTTTTTTTTTGGCAAACTTTCTTATCTACAACATCATGACAAACAAGCATAATATAAACGTCAGACTTAACTAGGTTGTCATGCATGCCTCCATATTAGCGAAAACGGGCAAACTCAAATGACCAAATGCATGGGGTGTTTTTTGCACCAGAGCTAGGCCATGCATGTGGTCGTGTTTGTAATTTTCCCTAGTATCAATGGAATCCACCACATACAATAGTGATTATGTACACATAGCCGATAGCAGTGTGGATGACTAGTAACGACCAAAAAAAAAAGGCGTACATTATTAGATAGATCTACATTGCATTGTCTAGTGAAAGCTCATACTTTGTACCGGAAGTTGGGATCTGTTGACGCCTTTTCGGGTCAACACACGAATGCGCTAGATCGCGCGGTCGTCGAAATCGCCTTGCCAAAGCTTCTGCGCGCAGCCGGTCAGACCGGTCGTAACGAGCGATCAGACCGCCCATAGTAGATGCGCCGCGAAAAACCTAAAATCACCACCCCGGGAGGGACCCCGTTAGGGATGGTGAGCCTAGGGTTGTTCTAAGATCGACAGGTCACTTAGAACGTCCTAAAACATCGTGGGGACAAAGAAGGAAGCAAAGGGGTTGGACAAGCTAGATTTGAGAGAAAAAAGAGAAAAAAATGTTTGTTCGATTGGGTAGAGAGCCTCAATCGGCCACGCCCTTTATATTTATAGGGTGGGGAGGTCTTGCCCCGCAAGGAATCTTTTTTATAGATCTAAATCTACAGATTTCCTTAAGCCTACTCAAACTCGAGTACAGACGGTTAGACCGATCGTGACAGACGGTCAGACCGGCCCGGCATTGCCAGATCGGCTATAGGGCCACAGTCGGTCAGACCGCTTGTAGCATTTAGTTAGACCGGCCGGCTCAGCCTGATCGGCTTACTGCCATTTTCGGTTGTCAACAGGATCATATATGTTGGAACAGGCTTGCTAGCGCCCGGACGTCAGTTAAAAAATTACTGCAGCAACATTTGTAACACTGAAACATTGCAACATTTGCAACATTGAAACATTGCAACATCAAGTCAAAATTTGCATCATCCACTAAAACTTTGAAACATTGCAACATTGAAATATTAGGTGAAACATCACGAAATCATTGAAACATTGCAACATTCTTCAAAAACATCGCAAAAATCATAGAAAATCGTTGTTGAAACATTCACGAACTATTGCTGCAACATAAAAAAAAAAGCACTGCAACATGCAACACAACTCAATCTCCTCCTTGCTCGGCTCCTCGCCGAAAATCCATGGCCGCGGGAGGTACAGGTCGCCGATTCGTCTGTAGGGGAGTTCAAGGGGTCTCATCCACCCTGGAGAAGCAGATCCACCGCCCGCGCGCGGCTCGCCCTCGCCCTCGCCGCGACGAAGCGGTGGCGAAGCGGAGGAGCTCCTCTCGGGGCGGCCGTTCTCGCGGATCGGAGCTGAGCTCCTGCAGCCGCCTGCGCATCGGAGGAGGAGCAGGAGGAAGGAGGACATCGGGGCACAGGGCCGTCGAGGGGGAGAGTAGAAAGGAGGGAAGAGGCGCAGGAGCGCAGGGCCGCTGGGGGAGGAGGAGGAGGGCTGGCGAGGGGAGGATGAAGAGCGCCCGTACGAGGAAGAGGAGCGACACAGGCGAGGGGGGAAGACGAATGGATGGCAAATGCCGGATGGGGATAAGTCTTGCGAAACACTTGGACGACGCTGTGCCACGTAGCGTCCGATAGGAGGGCACGAGTCTGGACGCTCGGGCTGGAGCAATACCGATGTTGGAACCAGGCGGAGGAGAAGGCACAACCAAATAAAAGGATATAAAAATTTGAACAGATGGTACCACAAGTCAGGCCACTGGATGATAGGTGGCCCCGCTGGCTAGGTGTAGAAACGGCGTGTATTCCATACCTTCGACCGAACAAAAACCCAAGGATCATCCCATCCTATGCAAGACTGCAACCAAACATACAAGATCACGTTATGATCGTCCCATCCCTCAAACCAGAGATGAACAACAACCACCATGTATAGATAGGTATGGAGTGAGGAGAGAGATAAATATTTGTTTCTCTTATATGGGCTACCCATATGTCGTATATGGACAGTTTTTATTATAAAGTATTATATGGGCTGTTTGCATAATATATATAGGTTCAGAGAATTATTTATTGCTTATGGACTGGTTTTGGCCGACATTGTGGACGCTCTTAGATGCAGTGTGAAGAGGCTTTTACAGTTTTCTAGACATCAAGTATAACCTTAAACAATGACGAAGACCCCAGCACGCTTGTCGCATTAGTAAATTCTTTCTTTCGGTCACTTCATCATCTGGTCCAACTGTATATTCCTACAAGTATATATATACCCGTGTGTTGCTACAGACACTACAAATGATATCTTAATTTTATTGGCAAACATCCAGTTTGGTAGACAATGTAAATTGCATCATTATATTAATGATGTATGTTTGTTCAAGGTGTATATGCAATACAACTATATCTACAATGCATAATTTATGGTGTCGTTTCATAAGCTTCACTACTTAGCATTTAATTTTAAGACTTATTGAGAGTTCGTATTTGTGTAGACATAGTTTCATCAGAATGAAACAGTTTCTTCTTAAATTTAATGCCATGTCATAAAAAATCGTATATGCCATGTTAATTAATGTACATGAAACTCTCATATAAAACCCTCACTGGGAATAGCCTAAGGGTAATGTATAAAACTCTTCGTTTTTTCGATTGGACCCATGATGATGATTTACTCTGAAAGGACAAAGCTGGAAGAATTGAATCAAAACATAATGAGGTTGGAAATAAGGTGAAAGTGCAGAGGGGGCCACATATGCCTTTGTTTGGAAATTAGGAAAATTTCCAGCCTGTGAAGCGTAGACACTACTCGGTACATTAGATCGAGCACCCACAGTGTGATGCGTTGATTTATACTTTGAAGGTCTTGTCACAAACGATGCTCTTTTTTCTTTCCTGCAGCGTTGTAAGCACCGTTTTTTTTTTTTTTTTGCGGGTCATGCATGTACAAAGAAATACACTGGCTTTGCGGTGGGAACTGGGGTAAGGTTGTTCGTCACGCGAGTTTGATACGCAGGACGGCAGGAGAGCTCTGTGCTATGAATAGATTATCATGCCACTAGATGGATAATGTAACACTCCTATCAGTAGGGCTACGTACGTGATTCCCATACCATTTGACATAATGTAGTACCGTGGTACTTAAATTTCCGGACCACTTTGACGCAATTTAGTCTATGGGACAAGCCATTTGCCTTAGAGCAGGGTTAATGAACACGTCCGCTTGCTGGCTTATGATCTGACACGGCGCGCAGTAGTGGCATACCCCGCTAGCATTTAATATACAACAGTGACCTCAGCCAATAGCAGCTGTGGTAGCATGTTTCGATCGGTCTTCACCGACTCCGCGTTGCGAGACGCCCGTCCCGTCCTCTCTCTTCGTTTCTCTCTTTTACGTCGAGTTTCACCAGTTTCTCACCTATTATTAGACTTGCTCTTAGAATCTCACGTGACGCCTTCGTAACTCCCGAGGTATGCACATATTGTATATCTAGCCGGCCAGGCAGGCTCAGGACCACAACAATAGGCGACCAAGGGGACCGTACTTATTGAGACCAACCATGATATTCGGTCATCATACCGATCCCGTCTTTGGTCAAGGATGCACATTAAAAGAGAATGCGAATACGACAAAGACCTAGAGGGGCATCAATCGTCTTTCTATTCAATTCAAATCCAGTTCATATATTAACTGGGAGTTGTTGATTAAGCTATAGATTATAGAAACCAATGCATATTTGCTACTTTAAACGTCGAAGTTTGTGTTGTTTGTCGTAGAGGTTACTCTAGGATATTCTATGAACTGGTGTTTATATGCATATATGTGATATACTTTTTTATATTTTTTTTTAAGGAACAGGAGGGGCAGGGATATATCTGATATGTTCGTGGGAATATGTGATTTGGTGGGTGTTTTGGGACGTATGTTAATTATAAATTAGTTCATATGAATTAGGGCTGCATAATATATATAAAATATACCTTTTGATGTGAACTGTGGAGTAGATAGATACATTTAAATACAACTATATGAGTATTATTTTTTTATAAACAAATGAACATGTAGTGCATGGTATGTTCGTTTAATACCCTTCGTGACACATTTACGTTTTAGCTAATGCTCATACAAGAGCGCATTTCTAACAATCCAAGTTTGAAACTTCGAAAATCTTTAACCAACAACTAGTTTTTGTATAATAAAAACTTTTTTATATTGACATAATTTTGCTACAAATATTTTAATATGAGATATATTAAAAGTGAGATGTTAGTATTAGAAAACTGTGTCATGCCATATACTTAAAGACAGAGGGAGTGTTTTTTTAAGAAAAAGATCTGCATCGCATAAATTTTCTTACAGCTCCAAAAACAGCTGATCACACAAGCGTATGCAATCAAAATAAATTGAAGAAATCAAAATAAAGCAAAATGTTATTGTTGTAAAATTTGGTGAAGAAGGCATGTTGCCCTTCTTGGGTCACGCCCTGCGTGTTATATAGGCCGAGAACAACCCTCGGCGTGGTTTACAAGTCATGTAGTTTGGATATGTGCCGATCTTCCTATTCATGAGGAACGAACACATCTACAATCTCATCTACAACACCTACCGACACATAATCCAAACCTACACATGATAAGAACAGATTTGTTACAATATTGTTTTCCTATACGTCTCCTCAATCACAACTTCCCAGGTTGAGATTTGTTCTTAAACCACTCTAGCTTTCGAACCGGAAGAGGCTTTGTGAATCTGTCGGCTACCTGATCTTCATTTGACACAAGACGGATGGATAATAGCTTCTCTGCTATCTTTTCACAGACAAAATTCTATCTCTATGTGTTTGGTCCTCGCATGGAAGACCGCAGGGGAAGAAGAGATTCGACATGGATGCGCCCGTCGGTCCCTTTGGCACCAAGGCGAGGCTTTGCATTTGATATCTTCTTCCATATTCCCATTGACGCGTGAGCAATTGGGACTACTGAATCCGTTGCTTAGGATGGGGCTATGACTTTGAGTGAGCTGAAATGTCAATGTTGATCATCTGACCTGCAGACTTGTTGTTGTGGATGTGACATGTTAATTCAGATTATAAAATGGCCTTAGGCTATTATTTGTGATTTTGATTATCGATCGATAACATAACCATTAGGACTAACATTATTGTCGAGAGTATTTTTATAGATGTTGATAACATAACCATTAGGACTAACATTATTGTCGAGAGTATTTTTATAGATGTTTTAGATCTTAAAGATATTTTGGAGGCCATCCAAAATGATGACAAAAAAATTAGATAAAGGCCCGCGAAGAAACAATGGAAAATAGCGAAGACAAGCACCTAAGCTTTGCACTGATCAATTCAGTGATGGTCATGAAGACCACCGAATCAGTCGATGATGAAGGGGAGCAACAAGGTGCTCTTTGTATGTTGCATCGATCAATTCAGTGCACACCCCGGCAAGCTACCAAATCAGTTGGTGCCTGGCAAGATAGCGGGCAGCAAGAAGGACCTCTCTATGTGCATCCACAAATCAATTCGGTGGTCTAGATGATGTTTGCACCGAATCAGTTGATGGTTCAAGTTGGCTCCAGACGTCAGCAATGCAACGACTCACAACGGCAGGTGAGATGGCGGCAACCGACTACAGTGGTACCCCTCCTGAGTGCACAGAATCAGTCAGTGGTACCCAGCATATTGCAACGGCTAGTTTCTTTGGTTGTGACTACATATACTCTGTCACATCCATTTGGAGTGTGCTTGAGCTCAGGAAGTTATTGGCTTGTGTTCCACACACATCCAAGTGCTCATTCCACCAAATTGCTAAATAGGAGATCAAGGCAATTAACAAAAGATTTAGTCCTTGATTAGTGCTAGTTTAGGCCGCTTAGTGCATTGTTTTAGAGATTATCCTAGAGTTTAGCGAGGTCTACACACCTCTTTGCTCTCGGTGTTTGTCGAAGTTCTACCAAGCAAAGACGGAGAGGAGCATCCAGGAGGGGCAAGCGGAGACCCACGCGTGTTTGAAAATCCAGTGGCCATCCACATAGTTACTCGATCGGGAGCTTGGCCCTTGCGCTGCTATTTTTTTGAGAGGGGCTCCAACGAGAATTAGTGGAAAATGAGAGCTTTTCGATACCTCGGTAAAAAGTCATCGTGCTGAGAGTTTGTGTTCTCTACCCCCTTCACATTCCATGCACTATATTCAGTATTTACCATTTCTAGAATTGCCTTGTTTTAGTTTGTAGTTTTGGACCTAGGGTGTAAGATTTGGTGCGGTAGAGATAGTAACATATAGAATAACCTAGTGTGCCTTTAGATAAAATTAGAATATAATTCTATATGTGTAAGTGGAGTATGAGTTTTTAGAACATTTAGTTCATCCTAGTGTGACGGTCTGTTCAGATTAATATATGTTTATTCGTATGAAATGAGATACTTGTTTGAACATATTTCGTGGAATATGTGAAGATACAGTATATTTTCAGATGTCGGGATAAGACCTGACTAGCCTCTGGCTGTCTTTAGTTTATTTAGGTGAAATACGTCACAACTCACATATATAGATGAATGTGTTCTCCATATTGGTTATTTTCTCGAGTTATGGAAGATTTATTGTAGTAATTAAGAGACCAATAAATCATTTTAAAGTTTAAGCTATCCATTATCGAGTTGTAGGTTGAGCCCCTAGTCAAAGTTCATGCCAATTATCGCTTATATCAAAACATTGGGTTAATTATAGGGGTTTTAGACATTGTCACAGTTTGGGAAAAAAAACTTACAAGTTACTCTACAGACAAATAGTTTTTTACAAATATACTCCCTCCGTTTCATAATATAGCTCCATTTAGCGTTCAAAATTTGTACCAAAATAAACTACATTTTAGTTGTGAAGCTTGATTAAATGGGTAAATGGACAAAAATAACCCTCTAGGAATTAATTACCTTGCGGTCCTAGTGGTCAATAAATAGTAGCCTCACAATTCTTTTTATTTTGATGGAGACATGCAAGGAAAATATTCCTGCCATACATAGATCATATATGCATGCTACATGTTTAATGAAGGGTATATGAGACATTTCAGCATACTTTTTATTCTGTCTGAAAAAGGATAAACGTAGCTATATTCTGAAATGGAGGTAGTACTATATAGGAAACACCCTTTCCCCTTTGCCGGAGGCCCGGAGCCCATTTTATTTTTAGATAAAGGATATAATCCGGCCTTTACAAACGTACACAGCCCAATTATTACAAGTTTTGACATCTCAGCTTAAATTGCTGATCACACAAGGGAACAAAAGACCAAAAGAGAAATTAAAATTGAGCCAACCTATTATTATGTTTCCATTCTCGATTGGCTTGATCCAAGGTGATGACTTCTAGCATTAAGCTCGCCTTTCGGAACATCTCTTTTGTGATATCATCCCACTGCAGTTGCGACCAGAAGCGCAACCAATACGTTCCTCTGAAAAGAGCCTGCATAAATGAGGAACACCTGGATTTTTTAAAAATAATATCATTTCGACATCTCCAAATGGTCCAGCATAGCGTAGATATCCCCACCAGAATCAGTGATTTTATTGTTTTATCTTGATTCGATAACCAGTTCCCAAACATATGAGAGACCGAAGTGGGTGGAGTTAGCCCGGTAGCATAAAAAACTAGGCGCCAAAGCTCCTTAGCATGGTAGGAGTCAAAAAAGAGGTGTTGTATTGTTTCGTTGCAATTATAAAAACAATACTTTTGGCTCCCCTTCCAATTCTTCCTCGCTAAGTTATCCTTTGTTAATGTGACTCCTCTAATTAAGAGTCAAAGAAAAAATTTTATCTTTAGAGGAATTTTCAATCTCCAAATGTCTTTGTTACGATACGGGGTTAAATGGTCTAATTTATGTAGGTACATAGACCTTACAGAGAAGGTCTCATCTCTACGAAGATTCCATTTGAACAAATCCGGCCCTTGTAGGCGACAAATGGATATAATAGCAACCAGGTTAAGCCATTCCCTGAGTTTGTCCTGAATCAAAGCCCTTCTAAAAGAGATATTGAGAGGCACGGTTGACATCACACTAGCTACTGTAGCATGAAGCTGGTCACAATATTGTATAATGTAGGAAAAACATCTTTGAATGGCCTCGAACCTACCCGTGTATCTTCCTAAAATCTCGTCTGATTCCCATCATTAACTTTGAAGGACCCACAAGATTAAATATCATCTTTAACCTTCATTAATTCTCTCCAAAAATGAGAATCAGTCGGTTTCGCTTTAACTTGTGTAAGAGATTTGAAGCTTAGGTATTTATTTCTAAGCAGGGATTGCCACATAGCTTGTGTGTTAAGTAGATTGACAATCCATTTACTTAACAGGCATTTATTTTGAAGCTCTAGATTAATAATTCCTAGTCCTCCTTGATCTTTCGAGCAGCAAAGGATATCTCATTTGGCAAGGCGCTATTTCTTCTTATCTCTAGTCTCTTGCCAAAAGAAATGTGATCTATATTGATCCAATCTTTCAAGCACACCTTTTGGTATCTCAAAAAAGAACATCATAAACATGAGCAGGCTGCTAAGCACCGAGTTCAGAGTATTAATCTACCTCCATAAGATAAGTGTTTGGCTTTCCAAGAACTCAGCTTCTTTTGAAAGCGTTCTTTCACTTTGCTCTATTCAGTATTAAAAAGTTGCCTATGGTGCATTGGGGTTCCCAGGTATCTAAATGAGTTTTCTCCCACATCACATCCAAAGAGTTCTCTGTACTCATCTTTAAACTCTTTGGCTTGCCCATAGCAGAAGATTTTACTTTTATGAAAGTTGATTTTTAACTCAGACATTTGTTCAAAGACAGTAAGCAAAAGTTTCATATTTTTTACTTGTTCCAGGTTGTGGTCAAGGAAGATAATGGTATCGTCCGTGTATTGAAGGATAGATAGTCCATCATCTATAAGTTGTCCATTGGTGCCGCAGCTGCCTCCATCGGCCGCCATGTGGAAGCGCGCCACCTCCCTCCTCCGCCACCACGGCTCCGCCCTGTGCTCCCGATCCCCGGCGGTCTCCGCTGCGGCCGCGCCTGGCCTTCACCACACCCCGGTGCCCCTCTTCTTCTCCACTCTCGGTAACGATCCTTCCCGGTCCTCACAAGCTCCGGCGTAGCCCCGATTTGATGGAAAGGCTCCGTTTTTCTTCAGATGCGGCTGGGCCTAGGACGAGGGTCGAGGACGTGATGCCAATCGCCACGGGTCTCGAGCGCGAGGAGATCGAGGCCGAGCTACAGGTCTCCTCGCATGGGCGCTTTGCCGGTTGCCATCACTTCGTTTCTTGTTATTGGTTATTTGTTGGTAAAAATATTTACTTTTGTTGGGAATTTGGTTTGTTTTTGTGTACAGGGGAAGAAGAGATTCGACATGGATGCTAACTTTAGTAGATCAATTTGATTAGCATATGAAATCAACTTTTTAGTATTCTAATTTCTAACACTACCTTAGTATTAAATTTTCAATACATGCAGGCATCTTGATTTTGCTGTTTGATTGAGTTATCTTGTGATTCTTGCTGTTCGTCTTTTTGCTGTTGCTTCAGAGTTCAATTTAAAACTTATATCATGCAACTGTGGTTTCATTTGGAGAACCCTATGGCTTAAGGTTATACATGTTTCTTCAGTGTGTTCCCTGTCCAAATGAGAATTGCTGTTATGAAAAAACTCCAGCTGATCAACCCATGACACTGTCCAGTTCGTTATGGAATTCCCAATGGAAGCCACTTTGATATTGACGTGGAATCTCTTTCATTTCTTAGATGGCTGTCTTTTGTATTTCTCAGACTCTAGTGTATGCTATCTAGAATTTCATGATATAGGTATGACTGATTCTTTGTGTTCTATTATTGTCATGACTTTGTCTTTTGACTTATATCAGATGGTAATCCAGTGAGGTTTAGCCTGTTTCTGGGTCACTTTGTAATGTGCTATATGAATCGTGGTTTTCTTACATGTGTCTTTTGCACCATTTTTTAGTTAAATTTGTTTGATTCTTGTGTGGTTCAACTGAACTAATATATGTCTATGTTATTCCCTCCATAGGAAGCTCCTGCAGTGATTCAGTCATACTACAGCAAAAGGATTGTTGGTTGCCCTGGTGGTGAAGGAGGTACACTGCTGCTCATGCTAAATATTCCTCGAATCTTTTAACCAAGAAGCTACCAGAATTCAAATCCTCGCCTGTATCTTATCAAGAGAAAAAATATGGTTTTTTTTTTCTGAAAGGTATTTAGAAACATTCACGAACCCTTCAGTTATATAATTGGCTTATACTGCGATTGTTATTGACCTTTTGCAGAAGATGAGCATGATGTGGTGTGGTTTTGGTTGGAGAAAGGCAAGCCGCATGAATGTCCAGTCTGCGCTCAATGTTTCACGGTACGTTGGCACTGTTTGCCATAAGGTCGTTGCATTCCAATACCGTTTTTGGCACGAGTTGCTGCAAGCTGTGTAATGTGTGCCTTCTCAGTCCTCACGTTTGCTGAGTTACAAGCTTCCATCTTTTTCTCACAGCTTGATGTCATTGGAGAAGGAGGATCCCCTGATGGACATGATGATGAGGACGACCACCATCATTAAGGTTCTGTAGGGCATGGCAGTAAAATAGGGTGCCGATCACCTTTTTGTCGCAGTGTAGTGAAGCTATCGAAAACTTCAGCAGCTGGGCCTAATAGAGTTCAGTAGACCATGTCAACCTGATTGCCCGAGAGCTTGGAAAACTGGAGCAGCACATGGTTTGTAAGACAGTCACTTCAGAAAACTCGGCTATACAAATAATGGGATTCGTTAAACGATGATGTACTCATCCTATTCAACACATTAATTTTCTGCTGATTGAAGATCCAATTAGAAAATGCATATTTCTCTGGATGATTCAATGTTTCCCAGTCGCCTTTACCGAATCTGCTGATGGAAGAATTTTTGTCTGAATATTGGTCACACCTTGATCCGCTGAAAATTACAGGTGCAGTCTCTGAGAGTTTATCTGATAAGCAGTGGCTTCAAGAAGCAGTCAAGATAACATTGTTTCTCCTTGACCTATAGCTCACAAATGCTCACATGGCTGAATCACCGATGTTGCTTAAATGTCAAATCGTTATGAATGAAACATTCAACCTTGGATTTGGCCAAACTACATACACTGAGACATTGACACCACACAGATCACTATGCACTGATGTCACCCAAGCCGTTGAATCAGTGCGCTCTTTCCCCCAATTTGACCATGCATGTGACAGTTTCCTCTTTACACACGAAATTTAGGAGAAATTTGCTCCAATTCTTCATCTGAACCGTTCTTCTGCCCCCACCAACCACATCTTTTCTCTGATCAAGTCAGAAGATTGCTGCTCCAATCCAAAGCCACTGTTAAACCAAACCTCCAGGATTGGTTGAGACATCACCGTCGTTAAATTCGTCAAAGAGATGCACGTCATCTCTCATTCATCTCCCATGTGTATATGAGGAACCATGTTGAGATGTGCCATGGTTCATAATGTGATGAGTAATTGACAACGAACAAGGTTGAGTTGAACTTGAGGTTCGGGTTTGAATTGCGGGATTTTGGGGGTTGCATGAGCATGTATTTTGATTATGTTTATGGCTAACCGGAGTTGGTGAAGGTGATGGAAGAATGGAGGAGATGGAGAAATGTGTTTGCTTGTCTAATGATGTGTAGGTCAATGGAGTCAACTTGATGGTCAACGGCGAGAGGATCGGGAGGAACAAGCGGGAGGCTTGGGTCCGGGCGATCGAGAGGCCGGGTGAGGTCAAGGGTGATCCACACCGTACACGTGGCTGACAAGAAGCACGGAGGGTTTCGCGGTTTGGCCTCAAAACCGTGGAGGTGATGAAGACGGCGGGTTGACCAAGTCAAGAGGCGGACGAAAGGCCGAGTCAAGTGAAGGGTCCCGACGGGCTGGGACGAGAAGACTTGACGGCGAAGTTCGCGGGACGAGGCGACACGCGTCGACATCGAGGTGGTTTCCCGGTTTATGCCTCAAAACCGGCGGGCGGACGGTTTTCCGGTTTGGGCCTCAAAACCGGCGGCGGCGCATGGTGGTGTACGTGGCACCATCGCGAAGGTTGCGTCGAGGCGAAGCGAAGTCGTGAAGGGCCCGATGGCGTTCGGGCGAAGAAAAAAGAGTTGGACGATTTTGCCCCTAGTGGTTGGTAGGTGTGTGTAATACCTTAGGGGTATTTTGGGAAAGAGAAAGTGCCCATATAGGGAGGTGGAGTTGGCTGGCCACCTTGAGCCTTGAGGGACCAAGTCATTTGCATCTAGGGATAGGACTAGCTCGGGGAGAGCTAGAGAGAGATGAGAGGTGAGGGAACAAGGTGAGAGGTTGTATCCTACTTTCAACAAGAGAGGGAGGAAGAGGGCGGCGCCCTTAACTTTGTACCTATGGATTTCGTGATTGGATCAATGGAATGAAGTTTGTTTGAATCAATCTCGTGCTCTTGTTCTTCCTCCCCATCTAATTCCCGAATTTATCTTTTTCCTCATTTTCGGAGCTATTTTCAGGTGATTTTTCGATCTCCTTTTTGGCTGCGATTTGGGATGGTTTTCTTGGATGGATTTGGTGCTAGGATGTGTGGGAACATGCCTTGAGTGATCTTGCACAAGATCTCCCCACGAGCACTTGGAATTTGTGGATTTTGTCCAAGAACTTCCAAACCCTTGTTCTTCCATTCGATCCAAAATCCGTAGAGTTTTGGTTGGGTTTTTGGTATGGATCCACTTGGACGAGGTTCCTCATGTTGTGACGGAGTTATGGTTCAAATTTCGTGAAGTTTGGAGGTCGTTTGGTCGAATTTCGAGTTTTGGATTGAGTTTTTCCGAGCTTTTTTGCGAGCTGGTACTGTTCATCAAGGAACTTCCGAGACTTGAAGAAACTTCCGTGAATACTGTTCATCTCGGAACTTCCGACATTGATCAGAAAGTTTTTGTCGGAACTTCCGTGAGTTGTCGGAACTTCCGTCGCTGTTTACTCCAGAACATCCGTGACATGTCGGAACTTCGGTGAATGATCAGAAAGTTTTTGTCGGAACATCCAAGACTTGACGAAACTTCCGTGAATCCATTTACACTTCTCATCGGAACTTCCGAGAGAGGTTCGGAACATCCGCCAAGGCTTTTTGGTTGGTTCTTCCTCGCTTGATTCCGCTTTGTCCAAATTGCTTCTGCGTTTGTGAGTATCATCCTTTAACCATTCCTAGGATTAGCACATCATCTCCAATTGATATGTGTGATCTTGGTGGTTGCAAGAGAGACGCGTTGGGTTGTAATCGGGACATAGGCTGAGTTCTTTAAAAGAATTTTTATCGGCTCCCATTCACCCCCTCTGGTCGCCTTCTCGGTCCTTCAGTATATTTACCAAGCATCGCGTCAAAATTAGCTCCGATGGCGACGACGAAAAGTGCAAGCACGCCACACCGGCCGGACTGTCAAGTCAGAGCGAGTGGTGAACTGGTGAAGGTGAGCGACGTCGTCTCCGGACGGTGATGGCGTTGGCGTGATCGATGGGCAAGACGGCCAAGATCCTCGCCGGCGCGGTGGCCGTCGTGCTGGTGGCCCTGGAGCTCAGCCTGTTCCTCTGCTTCCGCCTATCGAGGCCGTTCTACCTCTCGTCGGCCATCATCCTGTCGGCCGTGCTGGCAGGCATGGTGGCGGCGCTGCTGTGCCACGCGCTGAGCAGCCAGGGGCGGGCCGAGCGCTTGGCTCGGCGGCCGGTGATGGACGGCGGCGAGGAGGTGTCGGTGCGCGGCGAGTACAGCTTCCTCCGCAAGGTCGCCGGGCTGCCGCGCCGGTTCTCTCTCGAGACGCTGGCGGCGGCGACGGACGAGTTCCAGTGCGTGGTCGGGCGGGGCTCGTCGGGGACGGTGTTCAAGGGCATCCTCGACGACGGCACCGCCGTGGCGGTGAAGCGGATCGACGGGTCGGCGCACGTCGACAAGGAGTTCAGGTCGGAGGTATCGGCCATCGGCGCCGTGCAGCACGTGAGCCTGGTCCGCCTCCTCGGCTTCTGCCTCGTCCGCAACGGCCCTCGCTTCCTCGTCTACGAGTTCATGGAGAACGGGTCCCTCGACAAGTGGATGTTCCCACAGCACGGCGGCGGCGGGAGGTGGCTGACGTGGCAGCAGAGGTACCAGGTGGCAGTCGACGTGGCGAAGGCGCTGGCGTACCTGCACCATGACTGCCGCGCGAAGGTGGTGCACCTGGATGTCAAGCCGGAGAACATCCTCCTCGACCATCGTCTCCGGGGGATGCTCTCCGACTTCGGGCTGTCGACGCTGATGGGGAAGGAGCAGAGCCGGGTGGTGACGACGGTGCGCGGGACGACGGGGTACCTGCCGCCGGAGTGGCTGCTGGGCGCCGGCGTGACGGAGAAGTCCGACGTGTACAGCTACGGGATGGTGCTGATGGAGATGCTCGGCGGGCGGCGGAACCTGCAGGCGGAGCCCGCCGGCCTGGCCGCCGGGTCGTCGCGGCGGTGGACCTACTTCCCGAAGCTCGTCGCCGACAAGGCGCTGGAGGGGCGCGTGATGGAGGTGCTGGACCGGCGGCTCGCCCCGTCGTCGGTGGACGAGGCGGAGGTGCGGCGGCTGGCGCACGTGGCGCTGTGGTGCGCGCAGGAGAAGGCCGGCGCGCGTGGTGGAGATGCTCGAGGCCAGGGGAGGCGCCGCGGCCGTGGAGCCGCCACCGCCGTCGGACATGATCGTGGTCGACCTGCTCGCGCTCAACCCCGACGCGCACGGCAGCGGCCCGTTCGGGCTGCCCACGCTGCCACCGGCGTCGGCCGGGACGGCGTCGTCGGTGGTGAGCATGAGCGATTCGTTCGCACTATCCTACCTGTCCGGGCGGTAGCGTTGCGTATAGTAGCCTTCGGCCAACGCCCAACAGGCACAGCAGATTGATGCCTGAGCGTGTGAAGATTGAGATGCAGGGCAGCTGGGTGTTCGTTCAGTTGTTCAAACTGGAGTACCATCAAATTTGATTTGGTATCTTTTTTTCATCTCTCTTTTCTATCTTCCTTTCATTTTTTTTACATCAAATATGATTTTGATTCTTTATTTTTTCTCATGTTAGCTGTAACATTGTTGGGCATATATTAACTTATTGTCCCACTGTTTCAAGAATCAATTTGGATGACAAGGAAAATAATGGTACTACATGCTTAGAGATGCATGTAGGATAGCCCATGATAATGTGTTCCTTAAAATTGTCAAGGATTGTCATCTAGGTATATGAATTTGAAAATTGCATATCCAGTCATTGATATGCCATATCAATGTGGATCCCAATTGACAAGTCAAAACTACAAGACTTTTTGTCACTTGAGCTAGATGATACATTTTAACAAATTTATGGGCCCTTGTTTACAGTTTCAAGTTCATTAATGATATTCTACTCCCTCGTTCCCAAAAAGCCTGTCGTTTTGGCACTTCAGCGTGGATAGAAAGACTGTGATAAAATTACCAAAATGCCCTTATTAACTGCATCCCCATATGCATCATCGACTTGTTCATCGAATCGGACAGAGGACAACTCAAAAAAAAAAAAGAATCGGACAGAGGACCGGGAAGGATCGAGAAGCTCGCCGCCGGCCTGCCGTGAACACCAGCATCGTCGTTCTGCACCTCGCCGCGCCGCGCCGGCCGCTCCCGCCCCCACCCGATCGTCGAGGTCATTGAATCGGACAGGGGACCGAGAGGGGCCGGGCTCGAACGGCCTTCGCGTAGCTCGCTGCACCCTCCGCCGGGCTCGCCACCGTCGCCGGGACTGGCATGCACCACGACACCGTCCTCGCGCAACCCGCTCCTCTCGGCGCCGCGCGGCTCGCGACGCCTGCCGCACATGTCGCCACGGCCGCCGCACGCGCCGCAGCGACCAAGGCGGCTTCCGCATGCGCGCCGCTGCCTCGTCGACCGCTTCAGCTTCGACGAGTCAGACATCCGCGTCGACCAAGCCGACGAGGCCGCGCCGCGGGCGCTGCCTGCCTACATCCGATGGGAGTTCGCGCGGCTCATCGAGGACGTCCGGCCCGGGGAGCTGCTCTTTCTTTCACTGCAACGAGCACGGCACCTGCTTCCTGCTGGGGAGATCGACGGATCTGATGGGAGAGAAGAGGTGGCTCCAAGATCCGTCGTATGTGAGTGGAGGAGAGGGCGAGATGATTTTTTTTTTCTTTTTTCTTCCCCGGGATAAGGTGTAGTGTGGCTGCCAGGCTGCCTCGTTTTTCTCCCAGGACGACAGCCTTTTGGGGAAAAAAAATTTTTGGCTAGAGCGACAGGTATTAAGGGAAGGAGGGAGTAATAACTACATACACCAATGATATTCTCAAGAGACTCACTTTAATAAAAGGACACAAACATCTTAACAACAATACAGAGGGAGCAATTGCAAGATTAACACCGTACCACTGATGAATTACAGGGGCGTAATTATGTCCTCCTGGCGTATACATACACGCTGAGACTTGGCACATTCAAATGAGATTGTTTGGCAGATACACTACATGTTCGGCAACTATAACAACATATCCTAGCAGCAACCGTACCTGTTGGGCGACATTCAGAGACCTATTTATCATCCAAAATACTCACTCCTATACTGTGTTTGGTAGTACCAGCATGATCTACCTGTGGTATCTCGATATCCATTCACAGCATTCGTGCAGTCCAGTACATGCTAGGGGATAATTCACAAACAGAATCTGTGACCAACCTCTCAGCCAGACGCTGAGTCTCTTCATGCTTCAGCAACAGAATATCTCTCCAGGTACTTCGTACAGCCTTCAGCTTGTCGGCCACCTGGGTCATGGAAGGCCTCTCGTCCCCTTTGAAACACAAGCACTGGCTAGCCAACTCAGCAACCTCTTGGAACAATTCCTCTGTTCCTGCACAAATTATGCTTGTATCTAACATACTTTCAACTTTGTTGTCCTTCAGCGCTTGAAGGAAGGATGTTGCGAGATTTTTTCCTTGTTCATGGCCCTCAAAATATATTGCTTTCTTCCTTGTGATCAACTCTAGGAGCACAACACCGAAGCTGTAAACATCACTTTTCTCCGTTAGCCTTCGCTCTTGCAGGTACTCAGGGTCTAGGTAACCTAGAGTTCCTTGTACCATTGTCATGAGTTGAACTGCATCCTTAGGAAGCATCCTTGATGCCCCAAAGTCTGTCACTTTGGACATGTAGGCATCGTCCAAAAGAATGTTAAGAGACTTCAGATCTCCATGAACAATAGGGTGGTTAATGGAAAGATGTAGATACTCCAATGCTTCAGCAGATTCTTGAGCGATCCGGAGACGATCTTCTAATGAAACGGGTAGCCTGCCGTGGTTATCGTGGATCAGTTGAAATAATGTCCCATTTGGGATGTATTCATACACTAGTATGGGCACTTCCACTTCCAAACAGCAGCCTAGAAGTCTGACCACATTCCGGTGATTGAGCTGTGAAAGTATAATAATCTCCTGCACGAATTCTTCGGTCCGGGTCACATCCATGATATTTGAGCGCTTCACGGCTACTATCTTGTTATCCCCTAGAATTGCCTTGTAAACAGTACCGTGGCCTCCTGTACCTAATTCTCTACTCCCGTCGAAATTGTTTGTCGCCTTCTTCAAATCTTCTATTGTGAATATTATCACTGTATCGATTTGTTTAGAGAGAATTTGCTGGTACAATATATGCCCACCATTTTGTTTGAAGAACCTTTCCTTCTCTTTCTCCAGCTTCCTTTTTTGACACTTGATTAGTAGAGCAGATATACAAATGACGAGGAAGATGAAGCCGATAGAAGTACCTGAAAATAGATTACTACCTCCGTCTCAGAACATAAGCATTCCTAGGTTTGTTGAAAGTCAATCAAGTTCAACTTTGACTAGCAATAACTATAAAAATAAAATATTTTAAATATGAAGAGTTGCATATTAGGATAGTTGATTTCACGATGAATCTAACAACATCAACTATACATAATGGAGTACTATAAATATTTTGCTATTGATGGTCAAAGTTAAGGAAGCTTGACTTTGACCAAACCTTAGAATGCTTATATTCTGGGACGGAGGGAGTATTATATATCAGTATGGCATATACTCCTAGTGGATACCGAGGATAAATCATATATAAAGGGTGCAGAAATGCCTCCCCCATTATATTATAATAAGAAGAGATAAAGATTGTGCATGAAAAATATACCTATAACAAGAAACGGAATTTGAGTGCATGGTGCGTTCTTTGGATCCTTGCTCCGAGTGCCTGCTGGGCATGAACACCTGTAGCTTCCAATGGTGTTACTGCATTTACCGTTGCACCGGTACAGAGATAGATTCTCGCACTCGTTGATGTCTGTCGAATACATAGGTGAGCGGAATCATCAACATTCAATAGTTGAAGGCAGACTATAGGTTAAATTCATAAAACTGATCTAAAAGGAAAATTATTCACAACAAAGTGCTGGCACATAAAGGAGAGCGGCTATATATATGGAGAATGAAGGGATTATCTAGGTACCTTGGCAGCCTCCGTCTAGGTAGGGATTGCCATCGTAACCTTGAGAGCATTTGCAGAGATACCCGAAGCCATTGGTCGCGGAAACGCAAGCGCTGTTCTTGGCCTTGCATGCCGAGTTCTGCGCCTGAGCGCCTCCCCCCGCCCAACCAACACACACACACACACACACACACACTTTCGACTGCCAAATACTCACCCTGACAGAAAGAATAGAGGATTGGTATATTTCTATTGACCGATAAAAAGCTACCCTGACACGAGTGCAAGAAAGCAAAAGCCAAAGGGAGACTAGGGGATCAGAGATACGCAACTTCATGTGAAAGATAAGCAGAATCCAAACGAAAAATAATCTACCACGGTTTGCTACTACTATAAAACCACGGTTTGGTTCCCGCAATGCTGCAATCATATACTAGTACCGCTCATTGGACAGCAGCGGCCATGGATCCGGCGTCCACCACGCTGCTGTTCCTGCTGGCCGTGGGCTTCCTCCACCTGTGTTTCGTCATGATCATACTCCAGTACGGTGCTCAGCCGAGATGGGCGCTCGTGTACTTGATCGCCGTCGCCTTCTTCGGCGCGCTCTACGTCCGCCGCCGGCTGTGGCTCCGCCACCAGCGCGAGCGCGGCAGGGTCTACCACGGCCTTGGCTACACCGCCGTCATGCTTGGCGCGCTGGAGTCGGCGCTCTTATTCTCCGGCGGCGTCGGCGGCGCAGAGACGGCGGCGCTATCGCGCGCCTTTTGTGTCTGGCTCGGCCTGGCGATCGCGGCCTACTTCTTCTACCGCGTCATCGTGCTCCACCTCGACGACGCGGCCGCCGTGCAAGTGCAGCTCGCCTGGAGGAGAGCTCCGGTGTAATTATTATAAATTTGATTTCATCATACAGAGTTACTCCATTTGCAGGCCAACTCGACGGATCTTGCATTGACTTCTTGTAGAAAAAAACACTCCACTTGCCAGTTGTAACCATTTCTTGTAAAAACTGGATCGTGCAATCCAATTCTGCTTCCGGAGTTCTGCTGCTTTTGCCCGGCCGGGCTCTTGTTCCTCGTAATTGAATCCACAAAAATGAGATCTCACATGATTACACGTGAACACAAAAGATGAAGCGCACCTGTACGTACTAATTTGTTTGACAAGGTTTGATGGAGGTGGAGCAGCACAAGAAACAATCCACAAACATGTTTTCGCTAACGCTTTGATGACTAGCGGCGTTTGGTCACGACCAAAATTAAAAAAAAAAAAAGTTTGATCAAGCTCTCCTCCCCGCCATCACCATCCGCTCCAAAAAGTCCAAAAACATGCTGTTCGACGGAATTGCGCGCGGCAAAGAGCAGAACTGGTCAGGAACTCAGGGTGGCGCAACATGCAAATGGTCAAATGCTGGTCTAGGACAACATACAAGTCTTAAAACCTCGCCAACATTTCGGCTTACCTTACAACAGAGCGGGAGATCCGTTTCTCCAAGCACGGTACAACCTACAAGAAACTAAGCAGAAGCAGGGCGCTCAACAACTATGCGTCAACACGCCTGCAACTAAGTTCCAGCTCAAGCCTTGGATTAACTAGTTAAAAAGGTAAAGTTTACTCTATCTTCTTCGATGTTCTTCTGTGTTTCTGCTATCCTGTGGACCTCTGTGCTATCTTCATAGGTGATCAGTTACTGCTACTACCTACTTAATGGTGAGACAGACAAAACTTCACTGCCGACCCTCCTCGGAGCTCGTCAGCTTGGAAGATCAGTAGGAGGGGGTCGCCAGGGCCAGCTCGGTGCCCACGTTGCCGCCGTCGAGCACCAGCGCCTTCTTCCCGGCTTCCAGCAGGCACGGCGCCGACGACGAAGACGACGTGTCCTGCTATGGCCAGGCAGAGATGATCGATCGATGGATTAGTTTCGTGACTTTCCTGTTCCTTTGAGCACGAGAGGAAAGAGTGCGAGATCGAGCAGAGCTAACCTTGTGCGGGAGCTGCGAGTTGAGACCGCCGAAGCACGGCTGCACCGCCTGTGTGTCATCCCCGGCCACGGTCATCGACTCGGTTTCCGTGCGTTGGAAATTTGGAGAAAAAGGGAAAAGGGAAAATGGTCCAGTCCAATAGAATGAAATTCGGCCCGTTTGGAATTTGAGTAGTAAAAAAGGGAAAGCTGGGTTGGACCGGGCTGAGAATGGGGGAGGGTTGGGTTTTAGTCTGCTGGATTCTAGGAATTAAGAAAAGGAAGATGTCTAATTTGCCTCCCTCAACTCTTATAGGAGTTGCAACTTTTACCCTCAATTACAAAACCGGGTAGCCTGACTCCCTCAACTCCAAGATGCGGTGCAAGTGTCCTTCCTGGGCGGTATAGAGAGTGGTTTTGTCCGACTTGGCATATGTGGGCCCCACATGTCAGTGCCACGTCACCTCCTCTCTCTCCCTTTCTTTCTCTTTCATCCTGCCGAACACTGGCCTTTGCCGTCGAACACACAGACAACGCGATGGGATTGACCCTGGCCGGGGTGGCATCGTCGCGTCATTGGCGGCATTCCTCCTCCTCGCCGTCGCCGCGCCCTCCGCGCTCCGCCTCGCCTCTCCCACGACGGCGCCAGACCGCCCCTTCGACGGGCTCGTCCAGGTCTCCCTCACCCTGACCGCCGCGCTCGCCTTCCTCTGCCTCGGCAGGCTGCTCGGTCGGGCCGGGGGCATGCGCCGCCTGCTCTACATCGACAACCTCCGCCGCGACTCTGAGGAGGTGCAGGCGGGCTACGCGACGGCTTCACGACGGAAAGGGGCGCTCGCGCGCTCACCTGGAGGTGGCCCCCGACCGCGGCAGCTCGCGCGCTCGCCTGGTGGCGAGCCTGCGGCGGCGCAGCGCCGGGCGAGGAGGAGGGAGGGAAGCAGCGCGTGAAGAGGAGCGGGAAGGCGCGGCCGCGGCGGCTCGCGTGCGCGCCTGGAGGCGGCCATCGGCGGCGCGGCGTCTGGCGAAGGGGAGGAAAGAGAGAATGGGAGAGAAGCGGTGACGTGGCACTGACATGTGAGGCCCACATATGCCATGTTGGACAAAACCACTCTCAATACCGCTCAGGGAGGAAATTTGCACCTCATCTTGGAGTTGAGGGAGTCAAACTACCCGGTTTTGTAATTGAGGGTAAAAGTTGCAACTCCTATAAAAATTGAGAGAGGCAAATTAGACTTCTTCCTTAAGAAAAAAGGTTTCATTGTTTTCAGGAAATGGGAGAGAGAGTTCAAATTTGGACCAACCACCACATTTCAAAAAAAAGACACAAAAACTCAATAAACTCACATGGAGAATATTATGAGAGTTTTCAAATTCAAAATTTGTAACCTTGAGGTGTCTTTGAGAAACTCCACGCTATCTACCACACATGTATTTTAAATTTTTTGTAGATTAAAAGTTCAACTTTTAAAATATCCTGATTCGCATGGTTTGTTGGTAAAAGTGACGGTAGCATAGATCCGAAAATGTCTTAGACCCACTTACATATTATTAGGAACTCTCGGTGATGGCTAAGTTGGACTGATAACTTTATATTTATAAGCACTTGCCGTGCGAACAAGTTATTTTCAACTAAGGATCTCCTAAACGGAACATTCACTGGCGGATTTTTTTTTTTTTAATATATATAAGGATTCAATGGCGGATTTGATCCCATGAGCACAAACCATAGCACTCTTTAACTTTCTAACTGGAGTATATTATATATTTATTTGTGGAATGGAATCCCACCGTGTAGGATTTGATCCTATGAGCACAAACCGTAGCACTTTAACTTTCTAAACTGGAGTATATTATATATTTATTTGTGGAATGGTATCCCACCGGATATGGATTTGATCGGTTGGTCCCATGAGTACAAACCGTAGCACTTTAACTTTCTAACTGGAGTATATTATTTATTTATTTGTGGACTGGAATCCCACCAGGTACCGCAACAGATTCCCTCCTCGGTGTATATATGGGAGGCGGAGGAGCGCAAAATTGCCAACCACAGCAGCACCCGAGGCAGTCAGGCAGCAAGCAAAGCCAGTCAGATCTGATTTTCCTCTCTGCTTCCCTGTCCAACGGATCAAGCAGCAGCTCTGTCTGAGCCGATCCTTTGATCATTAAGGCAGTCGAAGCCGACCGCGCCTTCCTGAATATATATAGCTCAGCGTCTTAGCTAGCCATGGAGGAGGATCACTCCGCCACACTGCTGTCCGTGCTCGCCGTGGCGATCATCCACCTGTTGTTCGCCGTGGCCATGCTCCAGGACGGCGGACTACTTAAGCCGCGATCGTTGCTCCTGTACTTGATCATCGTCGGTTTCTACGGCGCGCTCTACATCCGAAGCCGTCTTTGGTTCTGCCACCGGCGCGGGGGACTCTACCGCTGCCTCGGGTACGCGGCTGTCATGCTGGGCGCCTCGCCTGCGCTGGGCGACCCGAGTGGCTAGAGCGAGGTGCTCCAGGGGCGTTGCCCCCTGTCGCCCCGGGTTCGAACCCATGCTGCGGCACCCAAGCGCGCGGTACTGTAGCGGTACTGTAGCGCGGTGAAAAAAATCCCCTCGTCCTCCCCAGTCCAAAGCACATGGTTAAGACTCGCGCCGCAGCTCACAACGGCCAGCTGAGTCCCTGTGTACGGATGGGGAGGGGGTTCGGGGGTTTTCTCGGCCTGCGTGAGAAGGCTCTTCTTCTTAATGCAATGCCGTCGGGGGCGGTTCTTCCCCCGGCAGGTCGAGTTTTTTTTTTATGCTGGGCGCCTCCCTGTCGGCGCTGCTCTTCCAGGGGTGGAGCTAGCATATATAGGGCATGGGTGTGCACATACACACCCAATAAATTTTGCAAAAAAATAAAAATAAAAATCAATTTTCAATGTATAATCTATGCTATATTGGAATTTGGTTAGACTAAGTCGACTTGCCCTCAAATCATTGAAATATATAGCTCATAATTGATTTGTACTTACTCTTTGTTTCATGGACTTTTATTGTGTTGAGCTAATTGTTCAGTTGCTTTCAGTGGTGGAACAAAAAAAACTTTAAAAGGGCCAGATAGTGATGAAGTTTCATGAGAAGGGCAAAATAAAGTTAGGAGAATATAATTACGTTGTTTTGTGTCGAACTAAGAGTGGATGAAGCATTGTCAGCAGGGGGGGGGTGCATTTGTCCCTGTGAGCCCATTCCCTTAGTTCTGTCATTGGTTGCTTTGCACACCTAATTTAAAAATCTTACCTCCGCCAATGTGGTCTTCTACAGCGTCGGCATTGGGACGGCGATATGACTCGCCATTGGCGTCTGGCTCGCCCTTGCCATTGCGGCCTATTCCTTCTACAGCGTCATTGTGCTTAAGGGTGCAAATTGGCGACCCTTAGGGTCGCCTCCGACCCTGTTTAGTTCAATCAAATGAACTAGTTCATTTGATTGAACTAAAGAGGGTCGGAGGCGACCCTAACAGGCACCCATTTGCAGCCCTAATCGTGCTCCACCTCGACGAGGCCGCCGTGCAAGTCGCCAGGAGAGCTCCGGTTTGAGCATCCAAGTTCGCGCATCGCCGATGTCACGAGAGCTGGCGTCCTCGACTTCCATCCGTTCCATATCGTCACTAGTTTCCTCAGCCTCCGACTCTGGCATGTGTTCCAGCTCCACTGGATATAAACTTTTCAATTGGGCAATCATACCAAGGAAAAGCGGGTGCGACGACGGTTGGGTACGGCATTGATGCCTACTGTCGGCGCTCTTCCTCTAAGCCGTCGGCGCTGGCATGCCACTGCCGCTTGCCGTCGGCGTCTGGCTTGGCCTTGCGGTCGCTGCGTACTTCTTGTACCGCGTCATGGTGCTCCACCTCGAGGACGAGGCGGCCGTGCAAGTCGTGAGAGCTCAATTTTGACCTTTCATCCAAGTGTTAGCTGATGGAATCCATCGCACATGTATGTTGTTGTCAAATTATGGATCGCTTTTTTTTCTCTCTTAGTTTGCTTCGTTACTGAAGCATCCGTCATATCCAAACATTTTTTTTTAGATAATGTCATATCCAAAAATTTAGAGAATTGATTTGTTATATTGAACCGCTGTCCCAATTCCATCATATCTAAGTAGAGTATTTATACCCACTGAATTTTACCAGTTCTATCCTAACACTTTGTGCGGTTAGTTATCCACAGGTCTGCTTAGCGGATTAGCGACCAACCGCCAGGACAGCGCATGAGCCTACGGCTCAAGGTCGACAGCATCAGCCTCCCTCGCCATCGCTGCACCGAAGTGCGTCACTCGTTCACATCTCCGTGAACCGCGCCGCCTCCTGCCGGTGGGTGCCTGAGCTTCGGCTTCCGGCGCCGCCTCCCCTGCCCCCGGTAGAGCGCCGCCTGAACAGGGGATCGCTTCGCCTGTAGCGTCAAATGGCTGCAGGGGATCGATTCGCCCCTAGGGTCGAACGGGTCACGCCCCTAGGGCAACCGCTTCAATTCCGGGTCGAGCCGTATCGATTTGTTGGCATTTTACAGGTGCGGTTCGTGAGGTTCAGCGGGTCGACTCATCCTTTTTCAGGCCTAATCGCAGGTGAGTGATTGCGGCAGCACTTCGGCAAAGTGTGTACTGTCTCTTGCATTTAAATTAACTAGGAGGTGGCCCGCGCATTTTACGCGGCTAGACATGATTATAATATATTTATAGTGTGACACTATTTCCTTCTTTATGGTTATTGTGTTTGTTGTGGCTCTAAGAACTACCTTAGTTTACCTTAATTAGTAGGTTGATGTCTTCTTGCTCTTAATTTGCTTAATGCTTGCAAATCTGTTTTTTATCTGTTTCATGGTGATTAACTCTTTTGTCTGCATGATATTGAACATGTCAAAATATTATATTTAGCATTGCTATGTATCCACTTCTGGAACACCATACTCTTGCCTTGCGACCCGCTTTTTCATTTGTTTTGTCGTGCTTCACTCAAGTTTTCATTGAACTACTAAAGTTTTATTCTCTTAGATGTATAATGTCGAACTTGAAGCCCTTAAGTGAAAAGATGCTTGTAGATGTCGTAGTTCACCAGGCCCACCTTCAATCTCCAAGGCTTGAACTCTTGCACATAATTGCAGAAGCGCTCGCGATGACCGAGTTGATCTAGAATGGGTGTCATGTGTGCCGCTTATCAATGTCATATGTTCTATATCAATGGGTTGATATAGAATGGTTTGCTGCATGGCCATGTCTTTGACTTTGAGGATGTGGCATCGAGATACCCAACCTATTCTTATCAGTTTATGAAGGAATTAATAAAATAAGAATAAGAAAAATACTGGAATTCTGAATTTTTCAAAATTTACCCCATTGAAATATTCAAAATTTGGGAAATGGTTTTGTTTCTTAAATTCAAAAGGTTCCGAGAATTTCATCGGTTATACTCTCCAACAGCCTGAGCTCTTGGAGGTCGTATTAATTTGCTTGTGGCTTGAAAATTTGTTGTGCTTCCAGCTTGATATAGTCTAAAGCTGAAGCGGCAAAGCTTCCACCTCTCCACAGCATCCGGGACGACGCGGGCGCTTTCATGTAGCGACGCGTCATCGCTGGTTGGCGTGGCCACCTCCCGTGGCCACCACGGCGCCCACCCCGTATGTCGGTGCTTTCACACGGGCCACGGGATACTTGACTGGTGTCTGGCCATGATTTTCTTGCCAGCCTGTTAATCAACGTCGACGGCCCGCCGGACCACGCCTAGCCAAGCCCGCCAACCGCAAGGACCTCGACGCGGGAAGGGAAGGGAGGCAGGGAAGACGACAAACGGCGTACCTGAAGCCAGTGCTGACCATGGGCCGCGAAGCATTTGATGAGCAGATGAGATGAGGAAGAAGATAAGGGGCAGGCTGACGGTAACGCTTGGACCAGGATGCTCCACGTCGCTGGGCTGGCGGAGCTTCCAAAGCGGCAGAATGAAGCCAGCTATTGCCGCTTTCATTTGGGCTAAGACAATGAAAAAGCCACTAGGTCCAGGCCCAACTACAGCCTTTTTGGCAGAGCGAATGAAGATGGGCTAAACCAGGAAAATAAAGCCATTCGCATGGCCACGGAAACTTAGCTCAAAAAAAAAAATTTGACCACGGAAACTGCAACACCAGACTTGATTGTTTTAATTTAACAGGTGCAGCGGAGCGCACCAGATTTGCTAGTTATGTATATCGTGCATGCATGCCCTGTGCGGTCGAGGTAGACTGACGTAAGCCTCGCCATTGCAGCTTGTGCCCCCATGATTTGGTGATTTGAGACTCGCGTGTTCACGGTTCACCATTCGAGCATGACCGAACATTTCAGTGGCCACTACAAGAAAAACACCCCTATGGATACGCTTTATTTACATGTTAGATACGTTTATTTTATCTCTATTGAAAAATAGATGCGTTTTCAGAAAACGTGTTGGGGGGGTCTCCGCACGTGCCGTGTCATATGCCTGTAGAGACGCATTTCAAAAGCGTGTCTAGCAGACATAACACGATTCATAGCTACGCTAGATACGTATCTATAGACTTATATACGCTTTTGTAGTTACATTGATGTCACGTATGTTACGTCCCGTGCTTTTGCCTCCATTTGAAATCTACTAAAAATTTGAATTTTTCAAATTTTAAAACAAATTAAAAACAAGTGCGTGTTTAAGTTAGCCAAACGACCACAATTTTAAAAGTTTTTCTTTTTGAAAAATTGCACAAAACTCATCATATGCACTTTTGAGATTTTATTGGATTTATTTTGTGTGTTTGTTTGTTTTTCCTTTTGGCTCGAGTTTGAAATTCTTTCAAATTCGAATCCTAGAATTGTTTAAACCTTTTTCTTTCTTCTCGGGCCGCACTTCTCCTTTTCCCTTCTTCCGGCCCAGCTCCTCCCTTCTCTCCTCAGCCGGCCCGTCCTCCTTCCTCTCTCCCCCGCTTCGGCCCATCTCTTCTCCTTCCCGGCCCAGCTCGCCAGCCCAGCCCGCCTCCCTTCTCTCTTCTTCCTCCTCCGACCGCGCCGGCGGAAATCCCGCCGCCGCCCATACCGCCGCCGCGTGAAGCACGTGGAGCTCGCCGTCTCGTCGCGTCTTTTCCCCTGTAACCATCCCATTGCGCACGTCACCAACATGGGCGCCCGTCTCTCCCTCGCCGTCGCGTCCCATCAAGCGGGGATAATATCTCGCCGGAGCGAGATATTTCCGGCCGCGCCGCCTTTGGCCGAACCGCCTTACCGCACCGCCTTCGTCGTCTATAAAGGTCGCCGTGCCCTCCCTTTCTCCTCCGCACAAACCCAAGCTCCAATCTTCTCTCTCTCTCTCTCTCTCTCTCCCTTTCCTCGAGCTAGGGTTCCGGCCACCTTCCCCCTCAACGCCGGCGTCCTACCGACCTCCTCCGCCGCCGTCGAGTCCACGGTGAGCCTTGCCGCTCGTTCCTCTCTCTACTCCACCCCTTCTTTTCCTCTCTCCCCTCTCGCGCGAGCATCCACACCGAGCACCGCCGCCCGCCGACGTGCGACATCCTCGCCGGCAGCCTTCCTGCTCGCACCCGACCTAGCTGAGCCGCGTTTCGCATCCGCCGCGCACGCGCGCACTCTTTCGTGCCCGCCAGTGTCGCCGCATCCCTCTCCCTCGCCTCTCCCCGTCGCTCGCCGCCGCCATCGCCAACTCCGGCGAGCTCTCGCCATCGCTCCACCGCTTCCCGTCGTCGACGTCTAGCCCGCACAGCTTCTCCGTCGCGCGCTCGTCCTCGGCGACGTGCTCCCATCGCCGTTCCGTCCTCCTAGCCGCCTCCGGCGAGCGTTCCGGCGAACCACCGCCGCGCGCCACCGCTTCCAGCCACCGTTGACCCAGCGCGCCGCCATCCACGCCAGCACGTGGGTCCCGCTTGACCGGGTCCTCTTGCACAGTCAGCAGCTCCACTCCCTCCTCTCTTCCGTGCACCCGGTCCACGTAGACCATGGACCCAAGAGCCCCTCGGTCCATGGTGGTCTCTGTCCACCGATCTTTTCCTATACAAAAATAACTCCGGAATCCAGAAAATCCCTAGGCCCTGTACATTTACAGATAGGCCCCTGATCTTTTCGATACTCTGTTTAGGTCCTGACTTTTTACAGAAACACCCCTATACTTTTCCATAATTAGCTTTTAGCCCTTATCATTTTACACCAAGGTCCTTAAACTTTTCCAAAGTTACAAATAGGTCCCTATCGACTTTCTGTTTTTACCAATAAGCCCTCATAATATTTCTATTCTTGCAAATAAGCCCTTTAACCTTCAAACCTTCATATCTTTTTCGTTTTAACTCCGTTTCGAGCGATTCTTACACTCACGCGTTCGTATAAACGCGTAGTACCTTTTGGTACTAGTTTTAAAGCTCTGGAATATTTCCTTGAGCTATCAACCCTCTAAATTCCTATCCTTTTTCAATAAAACCCCGTCACGATAAATCTTATAATCGTGACTCCGCACGTCGTGCACGTTTATTCAAACCCCTGTGCTGCACCTAAGTAATTTCAGCACACTGTGCCGCCTCGACATAGTGCATTTTGGCACTATCCTTGGAATCCCGCACACTGACCCACATGTCAATCCCTTACACGTGCTGCAAATGCTAAGTCCACACAGAACGTGCACACACATTTCTATTCCGAGCAATTTCCAATATCAGAAAAATCTCAGAAAATTCCTAAAAATACTTTACACCCTTCTAAACATTTTCCAACCCTTGATCTCTCCAGATTAATTAGGATTATGGCAATGCCTTATTAAGTTGGCTTAATCCTGATTAATTTCCTTTCCCAAAAATTGAATAATCGATATCTCCTCCATTTCGACTTTAATTTTGGCAATTCTTTCGCCAAAATTCATCTAAAATCATCCTCTATTCATTGCCACCAGATCCACCAAAATTCATCTAAAATCATCCTCTATTCATTGCCACTAGATCCAATCTAACCTTGGTCTCTATTTGGTTTTATTTGATTTATTGCTTGTTCATTGCTTGAGCGGTAGATTTATTTTCTTTTATCGCTAGATAATCAAGTCTTTGAAGAAGAGCCCGAGGATTTGGAATACGAGGACTTAGAAGAAGAAGACTTTTGTGAAGGCAAGTCTAACTCCCTTTGATCATGTTGATCCTATGTTTGCAAAATATCCTATTTTAGAGCTGTTTACAAATAAATGTGCATGGTATTTAAATGGATTTAAATGCTAGAAGGTCCTATGCAATAATTGTTTGCCACGCCTTGACTTGAATATATCCTGATCCCTTGTTAATCCTAGGAACCAACGTCATTAAATTCCTTAATGATATGTTTGATTGCTTTGCCGCTTAGGACTTTCACCATATGTGTTTAATTAGTCCTGCTCACATGATTTACGTGTAAAATACGTGAGTCTTGGTGGTGTGTGTAAATGTGAAATGGTGGGATTAGTGATAAGTGCAACCCATAGTGGGGGGATGTTTTGGCGGGAGCAGGCGAGGTAGTCCTCAGTGGGGAAGATATCTCTGGGACGCTATGCCTCAGGGAGGATAGCTTTTGGAGTGCCTGCTTCGGTCGTATAAGGACCGGTTCTTGTGCCGCCTTTGCCTAGCACTATACGTACAGCCACAAGCCCAGTATGGGATGGGGATTGGAACCACACCCTACGGTTGATCTCGGTACCCACCCGGGTTGCGGAGTATACGGGGACCAGGAGAAGACTCGGGCCAGTGCGGTTTCGAGGTCCGGTCGGAGACTCTTTTTGGAGCCATGCTTTCATGGACCCCTGGTTTGGCCCGTGAGTGGATGCCGTGAAGATACTGGCAGGTACGGGACCTTTAGTAGCAAAGTTCAAGCCGGGAAACCGGTGGAGGACTGATCTACCTTGTGGGGAAATTTGTGCACCCTCGGCCGAGGTTATGAATCTTTCCGGAAAGCTGTGTTCCACGGTATTGGACAACGCGAAAGCAAATACCACACTCGATTAGACTTTTCTGTGTGAGTTATCCTTGGCGTGTTTTCGGAATACACCGGTTTGGAGCCGTGTGCTGGTTATCGGCCAGTGATAAAACTTGAGGCACTGGCGGGATGGACAGCAACTCCCCCAGGGCCGCCCAACCCCACTAATCTCTACAGATACTTGATTAGATTGCGAACTACTTTGTTTTCAAAACAACCTTGCATAAACTTGGCTTTCTTGCCTCGTTGATATAAACCACAAGCCTATCCTTTGATGAACTCCCTTGCATAACTTACCCCCTCGTGTTAGGCTTGCTGAGTACCTTAAGTACTCACTCTTGCTTCAATCATTCAGAAGGTGAGCCAGAGTTTGAAGCTGTTGAAGATGAAGATTAGGGTTCAGCATGCACGCAAGTCTGCCTGTTGGAGTGGTGCCGTTCCGTCTTCCGCTGGAGTAGTTGTTAGTGCGGCTGCTGTGCCAGCCTGTCGGTGTGTTATCTGTTCTCGTTGTCAGGCCGCTGGCCTTTGATGTAAGACCTTTTGTGTAATAAAAGGGCTTGTATGAGACTTGGTAATATTATAAAAAGGGTATGAGACTGTGATGTCATTCTGTATAAGCGTCGTATCAGTGTCTGATCCAGGGACTGATACGGTAAGCGCTAGTGCTCCAGAAATGGGGTACGACAACGTATCTATTAATTAATTTAGCAACGTTTTAAAGCGTTGCAATTTAGAACATTGCACAAAAAACATATTTTATTTCTTATGCTAATAGTAAGTATTATTCGTGCAATTCACAGGACTTAAACCCATGACCTCTTCATTTCTATCAAACTCACTTAACCAACTCATCTCATGTGCAACTATGACTAGAGTAAAATATGTATTTCTTTATCTAAATGGTTTGACGTCTCTACATTCTAAATAGCGTGTCAAGAAGCGTCTTTAGATGAGATTATATACGTTCAAAGCGTTGCTAATATCATATCATTTTGATGCGTTTTCAATATCGTGTCATAAGCGTATTTACGTGAGATACCAACGGAATGAAAGTGCGTCAAGTACCGTATAATTTCTCAATGCGTGTCAAGAAGCATCTTTAGAGGGATATTGATGTCAAAATCATGTCAAAAACATGTTTATTTTGCTATTGACGTTCAAAGCGTATCTAATAACGTGTTAAATTGACGCGATCTCAATACCATGGCAAATAACGTCTTTAAGTGCTGGTGTATTGACGTTTGTAAAAACGCATCAATAGAAACGTGCTTAGAAGGCCTTTTTCTTGTAGTGGGCTCTCTGGTCAGCTGGCACAATTCCTTTTCCCAACCGCGGTCACTACATGTGATGCCTAAGCCATCTAGCTAGCCTTTAGACTGACTCCAACCCGGCTGCCTACCCAAAACTCATATTGGGTGGAAACAGCGTTCAACAAACAACACCTAGAAACCTGCATCTCCAACCGAACAACCCAAACCGAAACCAAATCCCGTCGGCGGCGACGCCCGCGCTGCCGCGGCCCCGCGCCTCCACGCCCCTCGCCGCGCCGAAGCAGCCGCGGCGACGCACGCAGTTCGTCGTCCTCCTCCCGACGGCGAGCTGACCTCGCGAATCGACGCCTCTCCTTCCGCCGCCGGGCGCACGCGAGCCACCGCGTGCACTCCAGGCCGTGCCGAGTCGCGCCGCGCGCAGGCGAGCTCGGCATCTCGCGCCGCCGCGGGCACGCGAGCCTGCTGCACCTCGCGTCGCGAAGGCTGCCCTGCCCCGCGCCACTCCGCCCGCCGCCGCACAGGCTAGCCCGCCCCTCGCCGTTCCGTCCTGCCGCCTCGCCCCGCCCGCTGCACGGGGCCCTGGAGCAGCGACGCCGCGATGGGGGCCGCGGCTGTCCCGCGCCTTCACGACGAGGCAGCCCACCTGACCAGGGACCTCTCGTTCGGGCTGGCCCCGCCGCCGCGCGTGTCCGGCTTCAGGGCGGCCTCGCGCATCACCACCAGGAGCCCCAAGCGCCTCCATCGCCGTCGTCACGGGCGCCGGGTGGTCACAAGCGAATGTAGGCAGCCGGCCGGGAGGAGGAGGAGGCAGCGGCGGCGGCCAAGAAGGAGGAGGAGCCGGCGACCTCAGCGGCCCGCGGGTGGGTCACAGCGGGAGGTGCTCCGACGGCGCCGGCGGGGGCGGAGGGGGAGGTGCAGGAGTCGGCGCGCGGGAGTCGGGGGCGGCGCGCGGGAGCCGGAGATGGGGGCGCGCGGGAGTCGGCGATGGGGGCGGCGCGGCGCGCGGGAATCGGACATGGGGGCGGCGCGGCGCGCGGGAGCCGGAGGGAGGAGCGGAGGGAGGCGACGAGCGGCTGGGTCGACCCGCGAGTTGCTCCATTTCTCGGTCGATGGGAGCGCGTCGACGGAAACTGGGGTGGCTGTTGGGTCGTCGGTTGGAGAGGTGATTTCAGTGTTTTTGACCTATTTTTGGGTTTGGGTCTCCATCTGGATCAAGCGTTGGAGTCAGTCTTATCCTCCCTGAACTCAGCTGACGCTAGCTGATGGCTCCTGTACCGCGAGCTTTTCACCATCGATTGCGGGTCACCCAAGTATATGCAGTCGCAATAGCAACTACGTACTACAATGATCCAGTTTTGAATGGTGTGGATTGATCTTGGTTTGCTCAAATTTCAATGACTTCCAAGCACCCCGACCCAATCTGCTAGTACATGCTTCTCCTCATCTCATCATCTGTTGCATCAACTCTCAACTGATCAGGATTCGATCTTGTAGTTCACGTTATGTTTCTTGTTCGATTGCTATTCATGCTCACCTGCTCGTGCAGCATGCAGCTATCCGGCCAACATACCAGCTGGGTGGGAGCGCCTCCGATAAGTAATTGATTCTTAAAGGCAACATATCCTATGAGAACCAGGTTCGTATGAGAACTATAAGAACTCCAATCTGAGCCACAAGATCTTGATCCAAAGGGAGCGCATAGGGAGAGGTGGGAGAGGGAATTTGCAAAAGTATGATTAAGTGGGCGGTGATTTTGCAAATCCCCCCTCCCACCTGAATTCATGTGCCCCATTGGATCAAAATCATATGGCTCAGATTGGAGTTCTCATAGTTCTCACACGAACCTGGTTCCCATAGGATACGTTGCCATTCTTAAATGCATGACTGCTTGCATGGCCTCCATAGGACCAACGTCGCCAACCCCAAATTCTGCCAGTGTTGCTGCTGATCAAGAAGGCCGGATCATGATCAAATAAGTGGGCAACGCTGCAATAGCAAGGTCTTGGTCTGACGTGGTCGTGGCTCCTGGTGCCGCTGTCGCCGAGGTGCAAGCTGAGGGCGTTCTTGCTCCAACTGATCTTGCCGGCGACGCAGAGATCCCATGTTTCGCACATTTGGCAAATCGCCACCAGATCGTGATCTTCGTCGACTTGTACAAAGACGTGCGCGGCTACAGATTAATATATAGATATAGAGTTTGTTTTTGGACGGTTACGAATAAGCATCAGATCAACTTCGTTACGTTTTACGGCTTCCATACGAACTCTTTTGTAGCTTTTATTTTTTATTCCGAATTTGAGCTACTTTTTATTTGACATAGACTCTTTCATCTAATCTAGACCGTTGAAGATTCATAAAATCCAACGGTTCATATCTTTTCTTTTTTACGATTAATGTAGTAATTTCGTGACTTTGAGAGCGAACGTGGTGGCTCCTTTTGACCTTCAAATACTAAGATAATAGATAGATACAAGCCCTTAAAGGCGTTTATCCTTAAAAATGGGAGATCAAGGCAAGCATCAGAATGAAAGTGCTCCCATCCCAGCGAGAAAACGGAACTAGACAAACCAGACGCCCAGTACAACGGCACCATGGGCTAGGGCCGACGCGCGCGCGCACGGCAAACGGCGCCCGGCGAGCACGAATTGGACCCGTGCGCTGTGGATGTGGATGGCCTGGTGCGGTCTTATTAGATTACCTGATGGCGATGGTGGTCCTGGCTAATGGTCGGCGTGACATCATCACGCAACTAGTTAACCCAGGGCCATCACGCCACTACCTGACCGGCGCTGACAAGGATCAGTCCGAGTCAGAGCAAAACGTGTCTGGGTCCACTACTCGTGGTCGATCGTTAACCACCAAATCATGGATGGAGAGCTCATCTCACGTCGTATGCTAGCTATCTCTGTTACTTACGTTACGTCCGAGGCAACATAAACACGGCAACACCACAATATGCTCAGGTTGAGAACGCACGTAGACTCAGGCAAATGTTGCGTCAAGCAGATCCATGGCGCTTCTTGCGCGCTTATACAACATGAGGTGTGCTGTGAGTACATAGCAGAGATGCTTGAGTCCCTAGCTAGAACGAACAAGTGATCTTTCTCGGCAGGGGAAAATAAAAGAAAGAACAAGGTGATTTTCTCGTTGATGAATAAAGACAACCGAGTTCAAAGGTGCGAATCCTCCCACGGTTCGGTTTGGGGGCACGTTGCTAATGATCGGCGTGACATCATCACGCAACTAGTTAACGCAGGGCCAATAAAAAAAGAAGCATCCTACTAATGTCAGTAGCTTCTTTCCTCCTACTAGCATCTCAAAGGTCAAAAAAAACATTTGTGGGCATGACATGCATCGAAACAAAACTACATGTAGTAAAGAAAAAAAAGAACTTAAAGTTACAAGAAAAAACCTTGCTGGGGTGCCTCCATCTCAATTTCATGTTCACTTCCATCAGACAAGTCTAGCCCATGAAAGTCATCATCTTGTGAGCCGAAGTTAAGGTTAAATAAAGTTAAAAAAAAATGAGAACAAAGCAGCAGTAACACTATGCAAAGTGAAAAAAAGTTACTACCGTGTTCCTCATTCAATGGAGCCTCAACATTTAAATCTTCATGTGGTGGCTCCATGTTTAAATCAAACACTATGCAAATTTAAAAGAAAATTAGAGCCGAGATGATTGATGAAATAAAAGAAGGGAAGAAGAAGCGGCAAGATACAAACAATATGCAAAGTGAAAATAAGTGACTACCGTGTTCCTCATCCAATGGAGCATCAACAGGCAAATCTTCATTTGGTGGCTCCAAGTTTAGATCCAACACTATGCAAAATGAAAACACGAATAAGAACCGAGATGATTCATGCACAAAAAATTGTGAAAAGGAAGAGTACTATACTGCTGGAAGTGCTAGCGGCTGGAAGTGAAACTGGTGCAAGTGCTAGCGGCGATAGCTGCGTTCCATTTATAGCAGCGGAGGCGAGCAGCCATCAGTTTGCACGGAGCGCCAAAGCAAAAAAAAAAAAAAAATGCCGCGCATGAACGAAACGTGAAAAAAATTGCGCCAGCAAACGAAAGAAACGGCCTCGCGCGCCAACGAAACACCATCGCGCGCCAGCGAACGAAACCACCTCGAGCGCCAACATCGGGCCACGCAAATGCGTCCGCACAGTGCCATGCAAAATTGTCCGCTCCAGCAAAAAATTGAGGCCGCCGGGTCGAGCCCGTCCTCAAGAACTGGTTGTGCTGAAGTCTGAAGAGGCAGCAAGGAATGGACCGGAAACAAGAGAAAGAAGATGGCCGTCATAATTGTTGGGTCCCACCTATGGTACTCTGCACTGGAGAGCAATTTTTTTGGCCGGTATCATATGACGTGGAATGGTTTGATACTTCTCCATGAGACGGCGCATTGGGAGTAATCTAAGACTGACTTCAACAATAGTTGGCATTTCTTTGAGGCAAATTGGCGTTTGCCTCCGGCGTACAGTGTTTTTCCTTCACAATGCAACACAGCAACTCCAACAGCGATGGCATTTCGGGGCGGCATCGCGTCCCACCTCCCCGCTCCGTCGTGCTCCTCTCAAGCCCGCGCACACCGACTCCCCGCTCCCTGTCCCCGGCCTGCACGCCCTCGCTGTGGCCAACACGCCATGGCCGCCGCCGCGCGCCACTCCCTGTCCCCGGCCGGCTCGCCCTCGCACTATGGACGCGTCTGGTCGAAGCTCAGCAGCCCCGCGCTCCATGCCCCACGGCATCGCGTCGCCGCCCCGCGCCCCACGACGGCGAGTCAGGGCACGCCACGCTTCAGCTTCGCACCTCAGGACGACGAGCGTGGCGGGGACAAACCGCGCCGCGGGGACACGACCCCACGCGCCACGGCCAGGTCGTCGTCTTTGTCCGCGTCGGCGAGACGCCAGTCGAGACGAGGACAACGAGCGCGGCAGGCGTGGGATCCATGGCGCCGTCGTCGATTCAGGCGCGGGGACGGTGAAGGCAGCACAGCGGTGGGATTAGGTGACAGAGGCGCAGGTCGACGACCGGGGGAGCTGCGCGCACGCCGGCCTCCATGGGTGCGCCGCCATGGCGAGCAGGAAGACGGGATGCAGCAAGCCATGGCCGGCGGGCGCGCAGAAGCCTGGTGCGGCGGGGGCGCTGGGGCCGTCGCCCGCGCTGCTCCCGCCCTAGTGCCGAGGTTGCCGTCCCAGCCCACGGCAACGGTGCCAGCGCCCTCCTCCCCGCGGTGGTGCAGATTCAGGAGCGACGGCGTGGTGGTGGATGAGGAGGGGGGGACGTGGACGTGGCGGCGGCCGTTCCCATCGGAGGAGTGGAGGGGATTGGATTAGGGTGGTTGGCGCACCGGAGCGGGGCAGGCGGCGCCCTCGTGGAAGGTGACGAGCCCCGTCGTGGGCGTGCCGGCGGGCCGCCTTCGCCTCCGCCTCTCCGCATCGTGCCGGTCGTGCATAGCTCGACCGCACCAGGCCTCCGCCGCTCCTCCCGCCGGGACCTTCTCAAGGGCTCTGCATCCCGCTCGCCTGCCGCCGGCGCTCCTCCGCTGCTGCCGCTCGCCCCACGCCGCTCGCAGCGAATGCAATGGAGGAGAGAGGCGATGTATTTTACATCGTCTCTCTCCTCAGTTTGCAAACTGCCTCGTCGTTTGCGTACGCTGTTGGAGAAAGAAAAGGTGACGCACAGTGTGAAATCAGACGCATTTTTGGCTTTGCCTACTATTATTGGAGTCAGTCTGACTACCCTGTCTCGTTCTTTTTCACGGCCCGCGTGACGTCACTGCTCAGCTGCCATGCAGACGGACTCTGCCGCCTCTGATCATGCCGTAACGAAGAAGTCCTCCGCCGCCGGTGAGGCCGACGGCGTCCATTCAAAAGGCCTTGTCTTGCCTACTATTATTGGAGTCAGTCTGACTACCCTGTCTCGTTCTTTTTCACGGCCCGCGTGACGTCACTGCTCAGCTGCCATGCAGATGGACTCTGCCGCCTCTGGTCATGCCGTAATGAAGAAGTCCTCCGCCGCCGGTGAGTTCCGACGGCGTCCATTCAAAAGGCCTTGTCAATCTCGTCTCACCTCCTTCTGGGTGTCAGTGGCATTTGAGATGTTCGTTAGATTGTTGGGTTACCAGCACATGAGCAGAGCATGGCGTAATTTTGTAACGCCCACCACTATTTTGTCAGTCTCAGCACCGGAACTCCGGCGACAAGGTCTCTGGTCGCTCAGATCCGCGCCCTCTTCGCCACTGTCTTCATCTCTTCCACTGTCATGGCCCAGTTGCCTAATGAACTCCGGCGACAAGGTCTCTGGTCGCTCAGATCCACTGTCAATTTTTTCGTGGGTTCGCTTCTACTAGGCCCAAAACTTAATCCCTCCTCTTTTTTTCCGGGTTCGCTTCTACTAGGCCCAAAAATTATAGTCACACAATGGTCCCTCTAAGAAGGAAAAAAGGGATTAAGTTCAACTTTAGCCCCTCATCTTGTGCATCGGTCTAATTTCGGTCCCTCATCTCTTAAAATCATACACATAAAGTCTCTAGGTGGTTTCTATGCTGGTTTCAGGAGGGAGAGAGAGAGAGAGCGCGCGCATGAGAGAGTTTAAAGAATTATTTCTTTATTAACTATTAAATGTTACATATCAACTTTTTTTTTACGAAAAACTGTAGGGGAGTTTCCCACAGTGCCTGCCTTTTCCATTAATAGACATATTTACAAGTAGCAAGAAAGGGATCAAGGTGGAGAGGAGCTAAACTACCACTAAAAAGCTACTGCTACTCTAAAAGGACTTACAAAATTACAAACAAACAAAACAGAAACAAAAAACAAACAGCTGTACAGAGACAAAGGAGGTACTCTACAACAAAAAAGAAAGCCTCTACAGGAGACTTAACCAGGATCTGATTGATTGATGAAGACTGTCGTCGATTCTATACAAGTGGAGAATAACTTCTTCTTTGAAAGACCTTTTCCACAAGGCCACGCTAGGTGACTTGTTGTCAAAGATCTTGGCATTTCTTTGCTTCCAGATGTTCCATATAGCGACAGAAAAAATTTCCATGTAAAATTGTTGTTGGAACTGTTGCCTTCCTCGGATGATCCTCTCATGTATTTGCAGATCATCATCCCAGATTATACCAAGGCAGAACCAACAGCTTACACTAAAAGAGCATTCAAAGAAGAGGTGTTCCAGAGTTTCCTCAGTCTGCCTACTGCACAAGACACAATTGTAACCAGATTGGAGAACATGATTTCTTCTTCTCAGCATATTTCTAGTATTCACCCTATCCTTGAGTAATAGCCAAATAAAAAACTTGATTTTAGGCATACACTTGGTTTTCCAGTTCCATTGAAACCAAACTGGGCATGTCACACCTTGAAAATGATGCTTATAGAATTTATTTGTCGCGTACGACGCTGTTCCCCATATGTAGCTCCATAAATCACTGTCAGCAGTGTCATGCCATATTGCCTCTATGTCCTGTTGTAGCTGCAAGAATTCCTGATACGCCTGATTAGATAATGGCAAGTGAAAGAGTTGTTCAAAATCCTCAGTCTGCATTGCTTCAGCGGAGATATCCTTATTTCTAGCAAAAGAGAATAGTCTAGGATACTCATGAGATCGGCAAGCCATGGATCCGTCCGCCACACTGCTGTTCGTGCTGGCCGTGGTGTCCATCCACCTGTTCTTCGCCATGGCCGTGCTCCAGGACAAGGAGCACAAGCCGCTGTGGGCGCTGGCCTACTTCATCTCGGCGGCCTTCTTCGCCACGCTCTACTTTCGCCGCCGGCTCCTCCTGCGCCACCAGCGCGGCGGGCTCTACCACGGCCTCGGCTACACCGCCGTCATGCTCGCCGCGCTGGCGTCGGCGCTCTTCTTCTTCCGCGTCGGCGCTGCTGGCATGCCGGTGCCGCTCGCCATTGGCGTCTGGCTCGGTTTGGCGATCGCGGCCTACTTCTTCTACAGCGTCATCGTGCTCCACCTCGACGAGACGGACGCCGACGCCGTGCAAGTGCCGGTCGCCTGGAGACTCCCGGTTTGAGCATCCAGGCTCGCTCATACCAGGGGTCGCGAGAGACGTCCTCTCGGCTTGCATATAGAGTGAAATACACCTGGGGTACATAGACTATTTAGGGATGGTCGTCTAGGTACATAAACTCTTAAAGTGACCATCTAGGTCCATAAACTATTTAGGGATGATCATCTAGATACATAAACTCCAGCTCCGCCACTGCCAATGTGGATGCATCCATGAATGGGCTTGTGACCACTTGTAAAGCCATTATGCCGGGGAAATGATGCGCAAGACAAACTATATGGACATTGTACACTTTCGACTGCCAAATACGCACCCTGACAGAAAGAATAGAAGATTGGTATATTTTCTATTGACCGATAAAAAGCTACCCTGACACGAGTGCAAGAAAGCAAAAGCCAAAGGGAAGCAAAAGCCAAAGGGAGACTAGGGGAGAGATACGCAATTTCATGTGAAAGATAAGCAGAATCCAAACGAGAAATAGTCTCGAACTTTGTTACTACTATAAAACCACGGTTTGGTTCCCGAAATGCTGCTGCAATCATATAACCGCAAACCGCTCATTGGACAGCAGCCATGGATCCGTCGTCCACCACGCTGCTGTTCCTGCTGGCCGTGGGTTTCCTCCACCTGTGTTTCGTCATGATCATACTCCAGTACGGCGCTCAGCCGAGGTGGGCGCTCGTGTACTTGATCGCCGTCGCCTTCTTCGGCGCGCTCTACGTCCGCCGCCGGCTGTGGCTCCGCCACCAGCGTGAGCGCGGCAGGGTCTACCACGGCCTCGGCTACACCGCCGTCATGCTTGGCGCGCTGGAGTCGGCGCTCTTGTTCTCCGGCGGCGTCGGCGGCGCAGAGACGGCGGCGCTATCGCTCGCCTTTTGTGTCTGGCTCGGCCTGGCGATCGCGGCCTACTTCTTCTACCGCGTCATCGTGCTCCACCTCGACGACGCGGCCGCCGTGCAAGTGCAGGTCGCCTGGAGAGCTCCGGTGTAATTATTATAAATTTGATTTCATCATCATACAGAGTTAATTTGCAGGCCAACTGGACGGATCGAGGGACGTTCTTGCATTGACTTACTGTAAAAAAAAAAAAAAACACTCCACTTGCCAGTTGTAACCATTTCTTGTAAAAACTCGATCGTGCAATCCAATTCTGCTTCCGGAGTTCTGCTGCTTTTGCCCGACCGGGCTCTTGTTCCTCGTAATTGAATCCACAAAATGAGATCTCACATGATTACACGTGAACACAAAAGAATGAAGCGCACCTGTACGTACGTACTAATTTGTTTGACAAGGTTTGATGGATGTGGAGCACAAGAAACAATCCACATACATGTTTTCGCTAACGCTTTGATGACTAGCGGCTTTTGGTCACGACCAAAATTAAAAAAAAAAAAGTTTGACCAAGATCTCCTCCCCGCCATCACCATCCGCTCCAAAAAGTCCAAAAACATGCATGCTGTTCGACGGAATTGCGGCAAAGAGCAGAATGTGGTCAGGGACTCTGGGTCTTGCTGCCGAGTTCCAAGTATCTGAGGCTACCAAACAAGTGTCACATCATGCAAATGGCCAAATGCACATCATACAAGTCTTAAAACCTCGCCAACATTTCAGCTTACTCTACAACAGAGTGGGAGATCCGTTTCTCCAAGCACGGTACAACCTACAAGAAACTAAGCAGAAGCAGGGCGCTCAACAACTGTGTTCCAACACGTACGCCTGCAGTCAAGTTCCAGTTCAAGCCTTGGATTAACTAGTTAAAAAGGTAAGGTTTACTCTATCTTCTTCTTCGATGTTCTTCTGTGTTTCTGCTATCATGTGGACCTGTGTGCTACTTATCTTCATAGGTGATCTGTTACTGCTACCTAGTTAACGGTGAGACAGACAAAACTTCATCCTCGGAGCTCGTCAGCTTGGAAGATTAGTAGGACGGGGTCGCCAGGGCCAGCTCGGTGCCCACATTGCCGCCGTCGAGCACCAACGCCTTCTTCCCGGCTTCCAGCATGCACGGCGCCGATGATGAAGACGACGTGTCCTGCCATGGCCAGGCAGAGATGATCGTTCGATGGATTAGTTTCGTGACTTTCCTGTTCCTTTGAGCACGACAGGAAAGAGTGCGAGATCGAGCAGAGCTAACCTTGTGCGGGAGCTGCGAGTCGAGACCGCCGTAGCACGGCTGCACCGCCTGTGTGTCATCCCCGGCCACGGTCATCGACGGCGGCAGGAGCGGCGAGCCTGGGGTGCGCGGGAGCCTCGTGGAGAAGGCGGTGGTGGACGAAGCGGACGTCGGCGTGGGGAGGCCGTCGGCCGCCAGGTACTCCTCCAGGGACGACGGCGCCAGGTTGTAGATCACGGCGTCGAAGTTGGTGAGGACCAAGTCGCCGCCGGGGGTCAGCGGCTCCGGTAGCGCCGTGGGGCTGCAGGCTTCGACGCCGGCCGACGTGCCGGGCCACTGGAATGTCCCCTGTGGCTTGCAGATGCGCATGCTGCACTTCCTCGACGTCCTCTTCTCGCCGATGCTGCCGTCGACGGCAGTGGCCTTGCTTGTGCCGACAGCAACATCGCCCGGAACATTGCCAGAACGGGCTTCTTGCTTGTCAATGTCAGCTTTGGAGGGCTCATTGACACAGGGATTAGCTGGTTCTAGCATCAGCATTTTGTGTTCTCCACCTTCAATTTCCTGCAAGTCCTCCTGTATATACAGTAAATGCAATGCAGTGTTTCATCAGTTAATTGCTTTTACTGCTTTACCATTGCTAATAAGCAACCAGGCATATCTTTCAAAGTGAAAACAAATTTGGGCACATCTGCACATTTGTTTAAAACAGTACTGGAAGATAATTAAGAGCACCGGATGTATGTCTATCTGACCACTTGCACTACAGTAATGAAGTATCAAGTGAATGTAGTACCTTAAGGAATTGGAAACAAGAGGATATGTCAACCATCTGCCCTTCCAGTTTGGCATTCTTCTCAGCCATACTTTCATAGTTGTCCTAGAAAACAGATTCAGAAGAGATAAATGGAAAATGGATAACATTCAGTTAAGCTTCAGATAGTGTCACTGACTAATTCTGATAAGGCATCAGAAGAGTGAGAATATGTACCTTCAGTAACAACAGCTCCTCTTTCAGGATCGAGTCACCTTTACACGATTGGCAATAGCTAGAAAAGAAATTTGTAAGGAGCTAGCTAGTCCATGGAAAGCCTCGCCATGGCTCCAATTTTGGTTTCTCACAATTTTATGTTTGGAATCGAATCTTCTTCAAGGAAAGGAACTATCGTGAGGAATCGACCGTCATGAATACTTACTTTCTTGAGAGTGGCTGCCAGGGCCTGCCGCCACGAAAGTTTCTCCTGTCGGTACACGTCCAGGGAAACCGACTTTTAGTGCCTTCGTATTTGTGGTTGCTATTGCGTGATTGACGGTTCACGCTCCGGAATCATTTCCGTGACTGTATTTAGTGTTTTCGTAGCGGATTTAGGCTCGCAGGAAAATTCATTTTATTTAAAAACAAAATAATAATTATCATATGTTTTGTTATGGTTTTTTTATTATTACAAGAATTGAAACATAGCTTATAAGTTTTTCATGTCTGAACTAGTATTTTGAATAAAACGAATAATCAAACGTGACTCAAAAAGTCAACGACGACAACAATTTGAGAACATAGTAGTATATGTTATAGAAAAGTGATTTTAATATCAAAGTAAAGTAAAGTAGGGGTGAGTGTGAGCGTTGTGAGTGTCTAAGTTGTACTGTGTAATCTCAAAAAATATCAAAGTAAAGTAGCAAATTTCACTATATAGAATCACCATGCCAACAATGAAGTTGACGTTGTTTGGATTGCTTATGTATTATGCTTTAGTATTAATGAAATTCTCTTTTTCAAAAAAAAAAGAGAGACAGAGATATATTAGCAGGCACACGCACGGCAAGATCTACATTAGCGCGGGCGCGCGTGCGAACGTGACTTAAACCATCAAAAGGAATCGAGTACTATCAACCTTGGGCCCCACCTTTTCAGATAGTAAAGGAACCGAGTACTATCAAACATCGAAAGGAACCGAGTTCTGCGCCTGAGCGCCTCCCCCCGCCCAACCAACACACACACACAACTTTCGACTGCCAAATACTCACCCTGACAGAAAGAATAGAGGATTGGTATATTTCTATTGACCGATAAAAAGCTACCCTGACACGAGTGCAAGAAAGCAAAAGCCAAAGGGAGACTAGGGGAGGGATACGCAACTTCATGTGAAAGATAAGCAGAATCCAAACGAAAAATAGTCTCGAACGTGACTTTGCTACTACTATATATAAAACCACGGTTTGGTTCCCGCAATGCTGCAATCATATACTAGTACCGCTCTCATTGGATTGGACAGCACTCCAGAAGCCATGGATCCGTCGTCCACCACGCTGCTGTTCCTGCTGGCCGTGGGCTTCCTCCACCTGTGTTTCGTCATGATCATACTCCAGTACGGTGCTCAGCCGAGGTGGGCGCTCGTGTACTTGATCACCGTCGCCTTCTTCGGCGCGCTCTACGTCCGCCGCCGGCGTGAGCGCGGCAGGGTCTACCACGGCCTCGGCTACACCGCCGTCATGCTTGGCGCGCTGGAGTCGGCGCTCTTGTTCTCCTGCGGCGTCGGCGGCGCTATCGGTCGCCTTTTGTGTCTGGCTTGGCCTGGCGATCGCGGCCTACTTCTTCTACCGCGTCATCGTGCTCCACCTCGACGACGCGGACGCCGTGCAAGTGCAGGTCGCCTGGAGGAGAGCTCCGGTGTAATTATTATAAATTTGATTTCATCATCATACAGAGTTAATTTGCAGGCCAACTCGACGGCTATGATCGATATCTCGCTGGCCATGATCGAGCCGTCTGTCCCCTCTCAGTTCGCGTTGAAGTTTCTGCGCACCACCGAGGCGCCGATGCGTCCGCTTCGCTCGGGAAGCCGCGAGCCTTCTGGAATCTTCCTCCCCCGTCGTCCTCCCCGCGTGCGGGCACAAGCAGCGAGTCGAGCATCCCTACGCCACCCTACTTCTGCACGCCGCAGCCGGCCAGTACTGCAGGCCTCTAGATCGGTTCGATCCGCCGCTCCTATGGTCTCGGTTCCCCTTTTCCCGTCGTCCTCTTACCGCGCCGCAACCATGGAGCCCAGCATCCCTGCATCGCCCTTCTTCGCGTCGCAGGCCGGGGGTCCTCTCCGCCAGCTCCCACGTCCACTTTTCCGATGCCGCTGCTGGCCCTGATGCTTACTCCCAACCCGGACCCCACCCCAAAAGAGCACAAGGCAGGTGCATCCAGACATGCGGCGACCCGACGGCCGCCAGTGGCGACGCGGCGGCGAGCCACACCTACTGGAGGAGGTGAGCAGTTGCCTACCTTCCTCACCGTTCTTCTATTCCCCTTCATGTTGGGCAATTTCTTTCCCTCACATTTCTGAGTTTTAGAGCTCGATTTGGATGGAAATATGGCCGGTTTGGCGTCCTGAAGGTCATTCAATGCGTGGCAGTGTTGCCGTGGGTACTTCGTCTCGCCGCTCCTCCTTCGGATGCGTCCTCAAACCATGCTTGATTCAGGGTTGAGGACGTCACGGCAAGTCGGCAAGGGCTGCCCCGACAGCTCCCATGCTCGCGAGGTGAATCCGTCAGACCCCCTCCATGGTTTTGCTCCCCCTCCTCTGTCGTTCTTTAATTGGCAGTTATGACAATTATGCTCCAGATATCGACCCTTCTGTGTTTAATTAGGCTCCAGAATTATAAAGTACTGGAGCTATAGTTATATCTGAACCTGATACTGACCACCGAGCTTTAGAAAAAAGATGCCAATCTCCTGAGCCACACACAATATTGTACATCCTAGAACAATAAGTACATATGAATTTCTTCCAAACCTTTGCTTTGTTGTATTTTTGCCCTCTTTTTGTTCGTCATGATGTAGATAGATTAATTATATAGCATGAATATGACATCAGTTTACTATTTCAGGCAAATCTTCAGCATGAGTATTTCTTGAATAAGCCATACAATATGTTTATGGAATTTGGCTAATATTCTGCGCTCTTAGAAAGAAATCCAATGGGAGAATAAGTATCAATCAATTCTACATTGTCAATTATGTGCTGAAACTTAACATATCAAGTTGAACTTGAACAGATATTTAACTGATCATTTGGTGCCTATGAATCAATACCTTAGCAATTGGCTGAAATTCTGTGTCATTGTGCATCTGCTGAAGCCCACTCTCACAGTTGTTCGTGATAAAGGTACAAAATGCTTTCTCTCTTTCATTCGTGGAGCTTTTAGTGTTAGGCAATGGCTGACAGCAGCGACTGGTGCAGAGATTCCATTCCACCATTTTGTAGTGCAAGAATATCGTGTTTCCAACTTAGTGCTGGGATATGCCCACTGTGGGATGGTTGTAGCAGCTCGCTAGCTTGCAAAACAGGTCATTCCTTGCCTAAGTAAAGCAGTCGAGGAATGCCCAGACTACGGATTAAGGTAATGCTTTCAGTTTCTGTGACCATCTGCACATGATCTTTTGATTCTAACTACCTGCATTCTAAATACATACTTTTGTCAATTATTAACTATTACCCTGTTCTTTCATTATAACTACAGTATACCACTTCTCTTCACACTGGGATTAGATACATTATCAAAGTTGTTAAGTACTCCCTCCGTTTTTAATTATATGACGCCGTTGACTTTTTCGTTGAACTTTGACCAACAATATAGATTTAAATAATTACTTTTCGAATGTGAAATGAATATTATTGGTTTTGTTGTCAAAAGCACTTTAAGGTTAACTTATATATTTAGCTATTTACACAAATATTTTGAATAAGACGAACGGTCAAACGTAACGAAAAAAGTCAACGGCGTCATATATTAAAAAACGGAGGGAGTACATCTTTCTGCTTTATTTCACATGCTATCCGCAATAGATGTTTACCTGTCCATGAAATGCACAAGAATCAACTTATTCTGTGGACTCTAAATCAAATGGAACTGCGAGTTGTAGCAGAGTGAAAGCAGATTTCTTGGCATGAAGCCAAGGTAAAAAATTCATTGAAGTGGTCTAGCAACTAAAATATCTTTTATGAGTTTTGTAGGTCTTAGAAAGAATTTTAAGAAATAAATATGCTAAAGTACTCATGTCAAATAGAAGTTAATCCACCATGATTAGGGGAAGAAGAGGAAAGGACAACAAATTTTGAAATATGCGGCAACCTAAAGGAAGTCATCAAAAGGTTGTGCTGTGCTGCTGTTAGTATTCTCTGATAATACCCTGATACTCAAGTTTTATCAGAGACCCTCCATTTAATATTGTTGTGCACTGTTGTTTGAGAAAGCAAAACAGACTGTGTTACAGAACATTTTTTTTTCATTTCAGTACATACTAAACCATATACAGACCAAAGAAATAGATCGTGCACTAACCTCTCCATACAATAAATATAGTCTATGTTAACATGCATTGGTCGGGATGTTAGATCTCATAAGTTCATATAATAAGTATATAAGTTTTGGTAATATTAATTTCTCTATGCCAGTTGTTTCTCTAACTTGTCGCCTGCAGTTTTACCTCCTCTACATGCAACTCTTAGCATCTTTTACTTAATGTACGGCTCAGGCTAAAAACCATCCTATGATTATGCTTATCTTTCCCTGTCTTGGTGTAGTGTTCCATATGATTGTTGAAATCTCCATAGTAAATATACTTTTGGCTTGCTGTCCATACTGGCCATGATATACCATTGTAGTGTTAGGCCCTGATTTTAGTTGCATGTATCTTGCATGTATTAGTGATACATTCTTACGCTCTGATGGAGCTTGTCTATTTTTTGCATACCATTGCTACTATGCTTTACACAATGATTATTGCTCATGACACAGTTCTCAGTTTTGTTTTCATCCATCTTTTCGCTCAATTCATTCACCATGATGTGCACTCCACATTTGCATTTGAACTTCAGTAACTTTTTCCATATAACCTGTTTGGACAATGATTCCTTGCCATGATTTTTCTGTAGGCATATGGTACCCAGATAAGCTTTTCTTGGATTTTGTTATTCTAATCAAGGTAGACGTTACTTTCGGTCATAGAACAAGCTGTGAATGGATATCAACTATGTATTATAGTTTATTGCTGTATTTTTCGTGTTGTCAAGACACTCATTCGTAATCTGTTCAAGCTGTATAATGTGTGACGAATGTTTATGGATGAGAGTACAAGCTTGTCTAATCAGCTCTTTCTTTTGTTGTAATTCAAAGCTTTAGTATAGAAACCTTTTACTACTTTCAACCACATTATTTCCTCATTCATGTCATATAAACACACACACAACTCTGTATATTAAGCTCATAGCATGCTGATTGATTTGAATGGCAGTTTGATGCTTTGTAAACTGTTCTAGGCTACTTCTAGCCATGTAATGTAATGAATGTTAGCAGCTTGGAGTAACAGACAGTCTAACCAACTTCTTTTTTGTTGTAATTCCAAGCTTCATATATGAGTTTAAGTGAATGAAAATGCTTATTATCCTGGTAGTGCAAATTTAGAGAGACTCTCCACTACGTTTATCATATATAACATGAGTTTCATGACTTTTTTTTTGGCAAATTCATAACTTTTTAATTGAAACTGACTACATTTGAACCCGCGGCAGTTTGCAGTTTGCCGGGGGTACTTATCTAGTATATATACATACAAACCATGCTGTCTGTGTCTGACCTGTTGCTGGAACGTGGTAAGGCCATTTCAAGTGGAGACGATGATCCATGGCCAAAGGTCCTGTCACGAATTTACCAGCGCGCCCAACAGGGGATATTCTCACCCGGCCTAGCATTATTGAAACACACAATATCAAGCATGCATAAGAACCGAACCAACACTTTTCACATATGGATTATAGATGGGTGATGGTGTCCAACCGTACATACTACACCGGTGACAAAGCATTAATAGAATCTTCTACAGTATATAAGTTGGCTCTTACACAATACTTCAAGAAAGAACTAATATTTATCAAAGCATCAGCACGTCTTCATGCCAACATAACAATTCTTACTTTTTTAGCTTTGAATGAACTAAGATTCGTTTCTTGTACAGACATAGCAACTGGGGCAGAGGTTGAATAGTTGTCTCTTACATCCAGGCAACATCGACTTAACATTCCGAATTCAAAAGGAAATATAACTTCTGTGCATGGATATATAGAATTTTGAGCAGAGTAAGAATATTGACCCAGACGCATATCAACAAACACCCATTAGGTCCATGGAACGCATCCATTTAGATATAGTTGTGTGCATATAAATAAGTGCACCAGTATTTGTACTGTAGAGTCATGCAACTCGGCATACACATGTACCACACAAGTAGCACAACTGCACGTTACACTATTAATAAAACCTTCCAATTAATTTGAATGTAAGTAAATTAATGATCACAATTTCCTGAAGCTAAACATATGGATCAATTAATATATAAACATGTGTGTGTGTGTGTGTGTGTGTGTGTGTGTGTGTGTGTGTGTGACATATAATGCAGATGATGGTTTTCCGGGAAAAATAGTGCTCTCGAGTAAATAAAGGCCGTAAAGAGATTGAGAGGAAGAGCCTCAATCGGTAAATTATGGGGTTAAATTAATCAGGACTAATAATAAGTAATTGTTTCATCTTATCTGAGACTTTCAAAACTAATAAACCTGTTGGAAAACTCAAATTACTAACAATAAATGTGCTTTATAAATTACCCACAGTTGTAAAGACCTGAAGTGCCCCTATCGCATGTTTCAAAGTATTCAAAGTACCTCTACTGAATGCTTCTACATTCTTCATTTGTCATATCAGTAAATAACCCAAAGCATAAATTCTCTACTTCTGTTATTACAAAAATTTTCATACAATAGCATTCATATAATCATGTTCTAAACAACACACCTAGCCCGTGCAGGTGCACGGATTGAAGGGCTAGTTCATATAATTAAAAGTCAGCAGTAAAGTAGCTCCATCCCGTGTCTCCCCACCAACTCCCTCCCAAAACCATACGAAGGAATGTTTCCTGTAATCATCAGTGAACTTTTCGGACACGAAGGAATCTGTATCGCGAGCTAATCAAGAGTCACGGAAGAATAACAGAAGAAATCATACTAATCAAGGATCACTGAAGAAATCCACGCAATTCAAACATGCTTCCACGCTGCATATGTGTATCGCTCTTTTGCTGGTGCAGTTTCGGCTTTGTTTAGATGCAAAGTATTTTAAAATTTTGAAAGAATACTACGGTATTGAAAAATACCATGGTTCTAATAAACATGAAAGTGTTTGATGTAACTAACTCTTTTTTTGTGAACGAAAAGAGATTATATTAAAACATGAAGAAGTACAGACCTTTTACATCAAGACTATGAGAGACAAATAAAATACAAAGAAAACATCTAAGTATTTTACTCATCTTCAACATCACTTGTTCGATTGAATCCGCCGAAGAGCAGGAACCAAATAGAAACCATGTCCTCTCCAACTGCCGATGAGAAACGTCAAACTTTGTTAAAGCCGCAAGATCCATCGCCTTAGAACTCACTGTCAAGACGAATCTAATTCTTTGAACGTGAATCATCGGCCACATCTCTATCAGTATAAAGTGAGGAAGATACTATCTCACTGGCCCTTCATCGTGGCCGGATCGAGCTACGACAAAACGAAAAAGAGGCCGGAGAGGCTTATTCTATGGCGGCAACGTCGTCTCTGCCTCGCCGTTGCTGTAAGGACACATAATTCTCCATGTTGCCTTGCCGAGGAGGATGCATCCGCCGTCGCCACCTTCGTAGGAGCCGCTATGAGGAAACCAACAACACCCAACCTCCTTAAGAGAAGGAAACATCAAAATCCCAACACCAAAGAATACGGCATGGTTAGACTTAAACCCTAAACCTAGGATGTAACTAACTCTATGGTTTTGGAAACTATAGTATCCTCAAAACCAGAGTTTTTTTTTTTGAGTTTTGAAAACTCCACCAAGAAGCTTTTTTTTCCTAAACCGAAGAGACGACGCGCCTTCGCCGAATGCGCATACGTTCGGTTTTCGTCTACGCGCAAGCATTTTTCCTCTACGGGGTGCCGCGCCTAGCAGAGTGGCAGTTCTTCACCCCTGCTTCCCGATTCTCCCATGGCCACAAGTAATGGAAGGAAAAGGAAAGCTATGTCAATTCCGTCTTTTGCTTTTGCGCCTTGTCTGATCCACTGCCACTCATACGCATCCAGATCGAGCCGTGTTTTTGTTTTCGCCGCTCATCTTTTCCTCACGAACTGCTCATCTTTTCCATCTTTTCCTCACGAAGTGCTCATCTTTTTCTCACGAACTTGTTCCTCGCGCTCCTGCCAACCGCTCACCTTTTCCTCACGAACTTGTTCCTCGCGCTCCTGCCTGCATCTTCGATATATTTCCGATGCTCGCACGGCAACCAAAGGCTTCCGATACTCCTGTGGATTGGTATCTTTGAAGCGAAATAAGCATAGACGGTGCTCTGGATAGTTCGTCAGAAATATATCAAAACTCTGGACGTGTTCAAAGCCAAGTCCAACTCTGTACACGCCTGCAAGTGCTACTTTATTTACAGGAACATTCCAGCAGTTTAGTTGTTTCCACTAGATACGTTCCCAAATACAATGGTTTATCTCAAAACTAAAAAAAACTTTAGTTTTGAGATACTATGGTTTATCTCATGTCATGGTTTATCTCAAAACTACAAAAAACTTTAGTTTTGAGATACTATGGTATTACTTAGCTCTAGTTTTTAAAACCATGGTTTCTCAATACCATAGTTTCTCAAAACTATAATAAACAGGGCCTCAATTGCAGAACAGGTAAACAGGAAGCAGTTAGAAGGTCCGATTAGCAAGGACATTCTTTGAACGGTCGTACTAGTATATTATGGATAAGCTAATCATTTGAATAGTCCTTGTACACGTCAAGAGCCAAGCCCAACGTGTGTCCAGACCATCCAAGTACTACCTTACTTACAGAAACATTCCAACAGCTAGTTTTTTGAATAAAGAAATACCACAATAAAACTGCAGTATCTAAACATGTCATGGTTTATCTCAAAACTGCAAAAAACTCTGGTTTCCCAATACTATGATATTACTTGGCTTCAGTGTCTAAAGCTATGGTTTCTCAATACTATGGTTTTAGAAAATCTCCACATCCACTATTTTCCAGGTTTTGTCTGCGCTGCAGACTATGATGGCTGGTGGAAGCTTTCGATCTCTCGCGGTGCAAGCTGCTGCTCCTGATAGAACTGTTGTTCATGAAGCTAGACTGCGTAAATCCCCTCCAATTTGGAGGCATGTTTACAGTAGATGAAAAATGGTACATAAGAGGGAAAATGCATATATTTTAGAAAATTTTAAATACATATTTATATATATACCCGCCGTATCGGCGTATCCTTGTTTTTTGGTCTGCCCCGGTACAGTAGATGGAGAATTGGGACCGATGGCTGTGGCGTCGACGTCCGGCATCGTAAAGTAGCTGCGGCCACTAAGCGAAGTATATATTCCAACTCTGCTGCCGCGACCAGCCACCGCGTCCTCAAGCTTGTACTCCTCGGCGGACGGCGGCGGCGCAGGATGCCCATTTCACACTGAAGCCGAAACAGCTTATCTTGGCTATCGATCAACGCACGCAGACGTCGTTACGGAAACTTCCTATCAGTTGCTGGGACACGGCGCTAATGGTGCGATTGATCGCTATCAAGTACTCCTAGTTCTATTCCAGCCAGGCGCACGAAAGTGGAAAGCCGCTGATCGATGGTTACAGCCAGGCGCAAATTCCTACCGTGAGAGAAACAAATTGTTTTTAATTGCTACCTTGAGCCCCACTAACCGCACCAGCACTGTGAGAAACGAACTTTGAGTCTTCAACGCAACCAGCACCTCAGGTCCTGCAACACCTCAGGTCCTCAGGATTGTTGCACTGACCCCTCAGGATGTGGTACTCCTTATAAATAATCTAACCGAGCACAGCACAGCAGTAGTACACTTCCATTTTCAATCAGACAGCCCCGTCTGCTCATTGGATAGCCTAGCGTTTTGGCAAAGCCATGGATCCGTCCGCCACACTGCTTTTCGTGCTGGCCGTGGCCTTCCTCCACCTCTGTTTCGTCCTGCTCATACTCCCGTTCGGAGCTGAGGTGAGATGGGCACTCGTGTACTTCATCGCTGTGGCCTTCTTCGGCGCGCTCTACTTCCGCCACCGCCTATGGCTCCGGCACTGGCGCGGTGCGGTTTACCACGGCCTCGGGTACGCGGCCGTCATGCTTGGCCCTCTAGCGTCGGCGCTCTTGTTCTTCAGCGTCGGCGCTGCCATGCCGCTATCGCTCGCCATTGGCGTCTGGCTCGGCCTTGCCGTCGCGGCTTATTTCTTCTACCTTGTCATCGTGCTCCACCTCGACCAGGCGGCCGCCGTGCGAGTCGTCAGGGGAGCTCCGATTTGAGCATCCAAGGTCGCCAAATCGCTGGGTTCGCGAGAGGCGTCACTCCCTCTCGACTTGCAATATCCCCACTACTAGTTTTTTTCCACCTCCGAGTCTTCTTGCCTGTGTTCCAGTTGTCGCCTGACCCACTTCCCTACCTCGGACGTCTCTGCTACCTTACAGTTCGGAGCATGTTCAGGGCCCACTTCACTCCTCCGGACTTCTCTGCTACCTTACAGGTCGGAGCAAGAGGCTCATGTATATAGGACCAAACATCACCCCTATTACAAAAGCATATATGAAAGTCATTATTACAAAAGCATGAAAGACATTCCTATCCAAATAATTTGATTCAACAACAAATATTGACCCCCCCCCCCCCCCCCCCCCCCAAATGCAGATGTCTTAAGCTTTGAATTGAAGTTTCGGCTCAACCGAACCGGGATTTTTAAAAAAATGACAGATATTGGTATTAGGGTTTTTCATACTTGGCCGCATGGGCCTTGACCGTGTACTTTGGGCCTGCCGTATCTGGCTCCCCGTCTGTATGTATTCTACCCTAATCAATCAATCATCATCATGTATTATTCGTGCTATCACTGACTGAAGCGCTGCTTGAAGGTGATTATACGGGTCTGGAGAAGAGTTAAAAATGTTTCAGAGCTGGTAAATTAGCCATCATATTCCATATTTACTTTGTGTCAATCGCTTGAAAACACGATTTGTTTCAGTCGACGCGCCTGCTGTTCGATTATCACGCGAAGCGTGCGTCCAAGGTTTACAATATCGTTTCTCTCGGTGAAACCGGCTGGCACCGATACTTCCGGTTTACCGGAAAATCGGAAAAACCGGTTGAAAACCGGATGAAAATTCAAACGGCGAAATTTGAATCAAAAAACGTCAAAATGTCCGGTAAACCGGACCGGTTTACCGGTAAACGGAACAAAAAATCGGGTAAACCGGACAAAATTTCGGAAAACAGATTTAAAGAGGAAAAATGAAAAAAAGGAAAATTTTGAAAATTTGAAAATAATGAAACAAAAATATGTAAAAAAATCTAGATGCAATTTGCAGCACAATGGTGCAATAACAACACGAAAATTCGATTGTTTGCTCGGTCAGAAAAATGGAGGAAGGTTGCTAGTTTGAAATTTTCTTTCTTTTCTTCCTTTTTCAACCCAGAAATCTTTCTTGATTTTTTTGACCCATCAAACGATCGAATTTTTGTGTTCTTGTTCCACCATTACACTGCAAATTTCATCTATTTTTTTACATATTTTTGTTCCAATTTTTTTCCAAATTTCCAAATTTTTTTAAATTTTGAATTCGAAAACCAGAGAACCGGGTAAACCGGACAGGACCGGTTTTTACCTGTTTTTCCGGTAACCGTCCGGTTGACCGCGGTTTTGTAAACCCTGCGTGCGTCTGATGTAACCAAAACCGTTATCAGGTCAATCCCTGTCTGTTGTGCTGACGGGCCCGCCAAATACTATCGGATCCAAATGCAAAACCGTTATCAGGTCAATCCCATCCCATCTGCCTTCCTCCATACATGAGAAATTCTATGGTGCTTGGAAATCGTAATAACCGTTTGTTTGATCAGATCTAACGGTTAAAAGATGAGAGGTACCTATTGAAAGGTACTTTTAAGTTGTGGACCGGTACCATAAAATGGTGGGCCAGGTATTAATTTTTTTTTATTTTTATAATTATACAAAAGGGTACTCTTGTTCTTTTGCATCTGTTAGACACAGGCGAGCCGGTTCTTTCCGTCGATTCTTTGCCGTTCTCTCCATGCCTAAGGAATCTGTGAGCTCAACGCTGGTTACCTCCTCGCGGCTCCGGCCACGGCTCGAGTGCACCGCACACATCCAGGAGAGCGAGACCACCTCGATGGCGTCGAGACGGTGCGAGTGCACCGCACACGTCCTTCGGTGGAAAACGCAGGCACACGGCATATAGAAGTTTGCTGTGTGCCACGTGACGCACACGGCAAAGGTCAGCCAGGCTTTGCCGTGGGGGCCGGCACTCGGCAAAGTTGAGGTTGAGGTCTGACGGACGTCAAGACGCCGAGCGCCAGGTTGCACATAGCCGCCGACGGCACACGGCAAAGTTTGTCGGTACCGGGGAGTGTTGCACACGGCAAACCTTTTGGGCACACGGCAAATGATGGGTTTCCCGTAGTGAGGATGCAACGGCGGAGGTCGTACAGAGCTTGCTCGTCATGAAATTGGATGCCATGGTCCGGCCTCGTCTCTAACAAGCAGCGCATATATACGAGCATCATGGCATGACGCTCATGCTCTATACAGATGTGCTGCAGCGCTGCCATAGATCGAGCACTGTACGCCTTCTGTACGCCTCATCCGATGGGAGGAAGAAGAAGCACTAAACCAGTATTTGGGCCATTCGTGTACAACGCTACATCGAGGCTAAGCTGTAGAAACTAACCCAGACCAATAAACCAACGAATTTGTGGACACGACCGGCATGATTGACTTGAAATATTTGCAACTGTCGTGCTACTAACAAGTTTTGCCCTTCAAAAGAAAATTTCCCTTCACAAATCTGAGACCACTCCACGAGCTCACGGTGATGCCTGTGAAGCGAAACTGCGGAAGTAGCAGGTCTCGCTTCTGTTGCCGCGGCCAGTCAAGAGGCGGCGGCGGAACGGCCACTGGTGCTTGTCGACGTGTCAGCGGCCGAGCATTCTAGGGTGAGGCGTCGCCGGCGATTGCAGAGGAAGGTGGATTTGATGGCGCGTGGAAGCGTGGGCTAGGACATGAGGGCGGCGCTGCAGGAGTTCCGGCGCTAGCTGCAACCGTCAATCGTCTGTGATGTGTTTACCAGTTCCAGGACACCTGAGGTGGGAGATGAATTGAACGAGGGATAGTTACCAAAGTACCCTTGTTTACACTGAATTAGATTCCTTAATAGCCTATTTAGGATCAACGGCTGACATCGCTCGCCGAGAGAGGAACCATAGGTTCCTTCCAAGCACCGTAGAAGAGCTCTACATACATTTCCAGAGCGAGGGGGGAGAGAGACCTGCCATGGAGGACCCGTCCTCCAACGCCGCCGGCTCCGAGCGCCGCACGTGCCCGGAGCACCAACGCGGCGGCGTGTTCCGCTGCGCCCGAGCACCTCCAATCCTCCCGCGTGGGCGGTGCTCGTGCTAGATTCTGGCCTGATCTACGATGCCATCTCGGAGGAGCACGCCGTGCTCGTCGCCCGCCACCGCAAGGACGTGGAAGCCTTCGATGTCGACGACAGGCGTGGGATTCTTCGTCGCCGATGACGGAGTCGCAAGCCTTCATCGTCGACGATGCTGGGCCGCATGGAGAAAGTGGCAGAGGTGTTACGGCGACGATTGATCGGCCTATAGCTTCTGTGGTAGTATGCGACAGTGAGTGTTATGGGTCCAAATTGGATCGAGATTCCAGCGGCGGCGACGGCGACGTGGGCCCTGGGCGTGCCGGCCTCTGCGCCGCCAGGTGGGGCAGCCGCACCACTTTCCAAAAGTGGCTAGATAGAACAGATAGAAAGAGTCGATGTAATTTAGGAAGATAAGGATCAGATTGATAAGATCCTATCTTTAGAGATTGCTTAGAGAATAAGTTAGGGATTTCTTAGGGAAGAAGTCGTAGGTTGCTTGAGATTCAAGTCTAGTCCCCCCTATAAATACGGGGGTATGTACCTAGGGTTTGCTAAGAAGGAAAAAAGGGTTAATCCCCTCCAGCTCTCCATCTCTCCAGCTCCTGGCCGCCGCCCCCTCTCTCTCTCCCCTTGCGTCGCCGCCTCCCCAAACCCTAGCGTCGCCGCCATGCCGTCCGAGGGCGCCGCCAGGCAGCCGCCCCGGCGCCGCGCCGCCGCCCTCCCGCCGGAGTAGAAGAAGGACCATAACACGTGGTATCCAGAGGCCTTCACCGATCCTCGCGCCTTCTACCACCATGGTTCCAACCTCGACTTCCGCCGACGCCATCATCAACATGGCTTCGGATCTCGCCGCTTTGGCGAGAATTCAACACCTCCGCGACGAAGATGATCGACTCCCTCAACACCCTGAAGATCAAGAGCGAGGAGATCGAGTCCGAGATCGTCGTCATCACGCCGCCGCAACCCTCCAACGGTGCGGCGGAATCGGATCTGCAGCAGCCCCTCGCGCAAGACGACGTCGACGAGGAGATCGTCGGCAAGATCGAGCCCGTGGTGGCGCTCACGGCGCCCCTCATGGCGCCCCCCTCCGCTCCAATTGCTGCCCCGGCGATCCTCGTCGGATTTGAGGAGATGGTTCGTCGCAAACTCGCGGCGAAACTACTGGAGCAATCCATCGGCGACACTATTCACGCAATGGACAGTGCGTGCGCGTCTACAGTAACGCTGCTACAGTCACAGAAAAAATCAGGTCAGATCTATTTTTTTCTGCAGAGGAGATCGTCGATTCAGTGCCGCCAATCGATGTTCTCACGGTGGGAGACAATGCCTCAACCTTGGTTGCTGATCTGGCTTCTCTCCCTGCTTCGGATCCAATTTGCAACAATATGGATCCACCGCCGGTACCCCCTCCGGTCGTCGACGTGACGCCAGTCGCCGCTACGACTATCACCGCGGATCTGGCGCCGCCAGCTCCTTCGGTGCCTACAGCTCCACCGGTCGACGACGCGAAGCCTGTTCGCGCCGCGGCCCTCGCCGCGGATCCGACGCCTGCTGCTCTGCTGGTCGTAGCCACGGCCATCGCCGCGGATCCGACGTCCCCAGCTTCTGTGGTCATCGGCGCGAAGGCTCGCGCTATGACCATCGCCATGGATCCGGCACCTACCCCTCTGGTCATCGGCGTGACGCCTGTTCACGCTCCGACCATCGCCGCGGATCCGGCGCTGACAGCCCCTCCGGTCGTTCATGCGACATCAGCTCGCGCTACGACCGACGGCCTCAACAACATCGCCATCCGACTTCCCCTCAAGTCGGAACGGGTTACGGCGGCAGATCTAGCCGCCATGGAGCTCCCTGCGGAGAAGACCGCCTTGGTCAACTCCACCGACGTGGGCGACCCGGTCTCCGAGGAGATCGCCTCGTCCCTCTTTCCGACGACCTTGGAGAACAAGGGCTTGAAGCAATTCAAGCAGGCTTTCGACGACGTCGCAGCTATACCACCTCATCCCCCCTACACCAACACTGGGGATGCGACGGCAACGAAGGTGCAGCAGTACCAGCTGCAGGAGGGCGAAACTAAGGGGGGCGACATTCTGAGCCATCAGTGCACATGTGCTAAGGCTGAATTGTTACTAATTCTCTTTTTCTTCTTTCCATCGCTTGTGGAGAGATCTCGAAGCACTTTCTACTCATGTGTGTCTATTACACTGATTGTCTTTTGTTCGTCTGTTCTCAATGGCGATGGCAGAGCCGATTTGCTCGATGGAACCGCCTGGTGACGAGCTTCCCTCAGCCTTCTTCAAGGCGAGTCTTGTCCTGGATCTTGTGGTTTGTGGCTCTTTCTCATTCGATAGATTGTTGCATCTTCGGTGCATAGTATTAATCAATAGCCAACCTCCAGTTTCTGGGTAGTATTTGTGATATCTTCTCATCAATTAGTTAGCTATTATTTCAGGGAAATTTACTGCCATTTCAATATGTCAGTAGCATAGTTAGTTCTCCTCTAACACATATACCTGCATATGAATTGCCCTGAGGTCGATACTTGTTAGTTACTACTGGACTAGCTACTTCTATTCACATGTTGATCTGATTTACTCAGGCATCAGATACACTCTTTACCTGGGTGGGCCGATTTGCGAGCCAAATTGAACAGCAAGTTGCTGAAAAATCTGGGGAACATCATCAATCATGTGCTAAGCTTTGTTGAAAAAACCAGTTGGTCAGTCTTGCACTAGTCATCTGTTTTGTCTATGGGCGTTTCAGTGGTTCCCATTTTGTTACTGTTTTAGGAGCCGGGTGTTGTACCTATGCTTCCAATGCGGATCGACTCATGGAAAAAATAGCTAATGGGTTGAGCAATATCTCAATCCAATGGTGAAGGTAAAAATTTGAATTTTATGAAACAGAATTAATTCCAGCAGCATGTTTAGCTTTCTGTTTTTACAGGGAAGCTACTAGGTTTTAGAAACATCATGTTGGTATTTTTGTGTGCGATGGCCATATCTAGTGATGGAAATGTATATCTGTAAGTAAATCATTCTTATTGCCTTTGTTTCCATTCAGTCTGTTGTTCCTTTCTTCTTTGTTCCTTTCTTGCATATTTGAAGTACATTAATTGAGTTGTGCAAATATTAATTTATTCATTAATTTTCAAGTTAATGGCGTGTGCATAATGCATCATTTATTATGTAATGCAACATCATTTAGTACCTCTGTTATTAAAGAAAGACTCTGGAATATTTTCCTTATGTTTGTGCATTCAGTAAAGGCAAGTACCGGCAGCTACGCATGATCCTAAGGACAGCAACGTTTAATTCAGGCAGGTAGAGGAAACAACGTTGCAGGATCCAATTCAGTAGACCAGGTAATGTAGTTGAAAGTTCACATTTCTTTCCATCTTAAATTCTCCTGCTCATTGGTTTTCTGTCCCAGTGATCTTTCAGAACCGCGGTCCTTTCTCCTTTCTTCATGGTTTTCTCTTCATAGTTTCTCTTCTGTTTTTATCAAGCTTCAGCATTTTTGTATTTTATCAAGCTTCAGCTTTTTTAATCTGAGTAGTTCTTTTGTGACCTAACTCAAATGTCCCAGAGCTACATGTGCTATGTTCCTTCTTCATGCATCGTAGAGGTGCTGGTGCTCCATGACCGTTGTGAGGGTAGAGTATATCATTAATTAGGGAATTGCTTATTCCGTAGTGGCAATTACACCTTTTTTTCTTCTAATTCCACTCTTATTTAGTAGTAAATCCATAATTTAGAATATGCAATTCTATCCTAGTATCCCCACTTTTTTAATTTGTTCTTTTGCTCAAAAGGAACCAAAGCTCTAGGAATCCACACTAATTTACTTCATGTTATGGCTTAGCTCTGCAAAGAAGTCCTTGATGGATGCTACTGTTGTTTCTTATGTGATCTTTGCATGTAAATTGTTCATCATCTTATTCAGAGTGTAATGTATTGAGCAATACATTATTGTTGAGTGTTGTAAGCAATTATGTAATTTTATGTTTTTAGTACACATTGAAATTATATTTATATTGAATATAGAACCATGGTTATTTGTATTTATTTGTTTTTGTATTTTCTCCTTAATAATAGTCGAATTCATTGTGTATATTGTGTTCAGTAGCGTCTAGCGCAAAAACGGGTCTGAACGCGCCTGTTTTTGTGTCCAGTAGCACTTACCGGGTATGCCTTCCTGGTTTGTATACTCGTTTTGTGAGTAAATTTGCTTATCGGATCGTTGTGGCGGGCCTGGTAAGCACAAGTACAACAAACAACCGGACAAAAGTGCAAGTTTCAAATAGGGACAATGGTAGCCACCCGATCTAAATCCAACGCTTGTACTCGTCGCTTGAAACACCCCTCTGTTTTCAAGGGCTTGAAAGCTCCCATCATATTCTTTGTATTTGTCCTAAAGCCTACATTCTTTTCACATAAGCAATTTTCATAGTGATATCATTGTTTACGGGTAGTTGATATCAATATGAAAATTGTACTCCCTCCATCCAAGATTGACTTAACTTCTGGGAAGAGTTCGATAAATTGGTGGTGGAGTAAAATGGGACTATCATACCAACGAGGACGCGGGTGGCTGTAAACATTTCCAGCAGATCGGCTGCAATTGTACCATCACTCTGCTCTGCTTTGCGGAAAAGGATCCCCTTGTAGCATCACTCTGCTCTGCTTTCTCTCATTCCAAAAAAAAATGTTTCTGCAACTTTAGGGATGGTAGTTTTACCCATAGGTGTGGGCACCCGATGGGCGTGGATGTGGGTGCAATTTTACGCTCATGAGTGTAACCGCACCCGACCTGACTCGAACTCGGTTTGGAGATGGGTGTCGTTTTTCACCCATGGGTGATCCGATTATAGCCCATCCGCACCTTCCCACTCCCAGACGCAACGTCGCCACCCCGCCCCCCGCTCTCGTGAGTTTCAGATGATGATAAACCGCTATTTAATTGTTATGAGAGATGTATTGTGACTGAAAATGTGACTTTATAATATCTATTTGCCAAATTTCTATGCTGTGAGATGATAAACATGTGCATATTTGCTGATTTTTGATTTTGTGTATGTGTTTTGTGTATTTTTGCGCTACACCTGATGGGCACCCGACAACCACCCGAAACCCGATGGGTGTGGGCGTGAGTGTCAATTTTCACCCATAAGCGTGGGTGTGGGTGTCATTTTTCACCTGAGATTTTTTTTTTTGTCTTGGGTGGGTTTTTGCTCCACCCGATCCGAATCCGACCCATTGTCATCCCTATGCAACTCTTGCCCGGCCTGGTCAACAGAGGGTCGTTCCTGTAAAACTCCACTTGCAGTTGTACCCATCTGGAGGACAGCGAAAGATCGGTCGGACGGCTAGAGGTCACCCACCCCTACACCCCCCCCCCCCCCCCCCCCCCCCCCCCCCAAAAAGAAAAAGAGGCCAAATTTGGGGAGCGTTTGACAGTGCACTGAAACAGTAAGGACGTCCTTTCGCTAAATAGCCGCTGCTACTTCCAATTCTGCTTCTAGTGCCTGGGCTCTGCTTGAATTCACAAGTCAACACAAGCATTGCCAAACCAAACCACCCCCCCCCCCCCCCCCCCCCCCCCCACCCTTTTGGTGAGTAACACAAGCATGCGCATTGCGTTCAATGGCTCTACGCAATTCACAAGATGAACGGAAGCATGTGTACAAGCTCACCTCGAGCAATTAACAATTTAACATAAAACAGGCTCACAAACAACTGCCCTCAAGAAGAAAACTCAAACGCCACACCTCTGCACCTTTTCTTGCCCTCAACTGAGCGTGTGCAAGCTGTTCGACGGAATTGCAGCAAAGAGCAGAACGTGGTCGTGTTACTCAGGGTCTTGCTGAGTTCCAAGTATATGAGACTACCAAACAAGTGGCAGATCATGCATGTGCTGGTCTACAACACCATAAGCCTCAAAAGGTCCTCGCTAGCATGTTGCTTACAATAGAGTAGCAGATCGTGGCACGGCCGTGCATGCAACGTACAAAAACTACAAGAAATAAGCAGAAGCAGGGCGCTCAGCTGTGTGCCAACCCGCCTGCGATTATGTCCCAGTTGATTTAGCTAGTTTTTTCTTTTTTGAAGGCCAAACGCCCCGAAGGGCTAGTTCTCGATTACTCCAGAGGAAACACCACCGTTTTACAGAAAAGACCTCGCCAGACATAGTAAGTAACATCAGACCTATTTGGCGGGCTAGAAGGACTCAAATGAAAAAAAGAAAATTACAATCCAGTCCTCCAAAAAGAGATCTCCCGGCGGCGACAAGAACATGACGCCGCACTTCGAGAATCCAGATCACCGAGAGCAGCTACACTGAGGCGCCGTCCTCTTTGCAGCAACCATGGACACCTCCATCCGTAACGGGACCTCACGGCGTGACGAGAAGATCTCAATCCATACGCCACGTCAGGGATGGGAAGGGGCCTCTTCGCACTGGTCGATTGACAAGCCAGCGGTCCACCTGGCCGTCGCCTCAAACCCAGCGACAAACGACGAGGAAGAAAGGGTTGCAGCCGTAGATTTTGAGGGAGCTTCACGGGGAACCACAGGGGAGTTCCGCAGTTGAAAGTGGGGATCAGCACAAGGTGACCAACCCAAACTGGGAACCCAGCATCCATGGATTTGCTTGGAGAACATAACAGAGCAGGTAGCAGCTCACTGTTGTATCTCTGCCAAAGTAACCAAGAAGAAGGGAAAGGGAAACACCCACCGGAAAGGAATCCGGCGAGGAAGACAAAAGGCATCACGCCTACAACCATTAGGGAACACAAAAGAGAGCTACTCACTGTCGCCTAGGAACAAATCACCTTCATGAAGAAGACGATGGGCGAAGACCAGCGAAGAAGCTCGATCTACACATAACTGAACTAGACCTACTAAGGCTATACATAGATGGGTCCCTCACCCTGGAGCACGCCGCCGGCAAGCCGGAGACGCGCGGCAGGGGAGGGGCCGGATTAGGCCCTCTGGGAAGGTGAGTTCACCGATTTAGCTAGTTAAAAGGTAAGGTTTACTCTATCCCTGGTCCCGGGCGTGGGGTGCCGGAGCAAGGAGTTCGTAAAGATCGTGCCTGGTTATAGATAATTTCGTGGGCATGCAGTACGGCGACGTGGTGGTTTTGCGAGAGAGATCGTGGAGGAGTCGAACTCAACAGCGGGAGCCACGGACGGACGCGCAGTTGTGCGGACATGCGAGCGGACCCACCTTACGACGGCCAAAAATACGGGCGTGCGCGGACAGTGGACTCACACCACATATAACAAGGAGGAGTAAAGATAGGCGGCGGTCCCGTTTGGAACGTACGGCAGCAGAAGTGGAGATCCGCCTTCACTACCCGAAAGGGCGGGAGCAAAATTTGCTGGGTCGCCCGTCGTCCGTCCCTCAAACGGTGCACGACTAACTTGCTCTGTCTGAAAAACCGGTTGGAGACGAGGCAAGGCATGCATGCGTTAAGCAGGACGCGGCGTCTTCTCCACTGCCTCATTGGCATGCGTTCCATGGATGGATGGACCCGCTTAGGTTAAAAGTGTAAGCGATCGGGTATGAATTACCACTGCGCTGATGGTCCTCCTAGGACGCAGTCACGGAAGGCGCAGGCCTGTGAAAACTTTACCGGCGATAAATTTCCGAAATTTCGGGCATGCCGGGTCTACCGTTAGGGTCCGGTAAAATTTGGTTATCGGCCAAAATTTTCGGAGTGATTTGACTTCCCGTAGTTGACCTCGCGCGCGTCCGCCGGAAAAACCCCGCCCTGCCATCTCGGAGCCCGCCAAGCCGAATTGATGTCTGAAATAAGCCCTGCTTAGTCGTTCACCTACGTTCTCTGTTCTTATTTGCTTCATCCCCGTCTCCAGTTCACACGAACCAAGCTGCAGCGGCGGCCGCTTCCTCCAACTGGCGATCTCCTCATGCCGGTTTCCGCAGCTCCGTTCTCCAGCACCTCGCCCGGGCCTGCGCAACGTCCCTGGCCTCCGGCTGCCGCTGCGTCAGAGCATGATGTGGAGCGCCACGCTGCCACTGCCATTGCAAGGGAAAGGAGAAGGATGCTGGGGCGTCGTCCAGTGGGGCTGCTGGCAGGAGCACGACGACGGCTGCAAACTGTTGGTTGAGGCTAAGCATCCTGTTAGTGTTCTGCACTTTAGCGGTTTAGCCTGACAGTACTAGTGTTGTGTGTTTATTTCCCTGAAACTTGTTAGGAGCAGCCAGATCGATGTGGATTCAGAATTTGAGATTGACTGTCAATTTAGGTGTTACCATTGGTAGTGCTGATTGCTCCATGCATCTAGGCTATGAAGTTATGTATTTTCACTTGTGTACATTATTTTGTCAAGTTTGTGATGTTAAATGGTTTGGGGACAATTTGTATGAATATGTCCATAAGCCACTCCAAAAAAATTTAAAAAATTTTCAAATTTTTTTGAATTTTTGAATTCAGTTTTGAATTTTTTCCGATATTTCCGAAAATCGGGTTTACCGGTGACCTCCGATAAATTTTCTTTACCGATGAAGTTTTCCTTGGCGCAGGCAGGGGATAATAACAACAAGCACGCGCCGAGAGCGAGTGTCACTGTCAAAAACACTAGGATCCCTCCCAAAACCACACCCAGCAATGTTTCTTGTAATCATCAGTGAACTTTTCGGACACGAAGGAATCTGTATCGCGGGCTAATCAAGAGTCATGGCCGACACGAGGCTGCCCACTTGTACTGACGCCAAGTGATGACAGGCGTCCCATTTGTGTCGAGTCATAGTCCTGCGTGGGGAGGCTTGAAGTGAAGCTTCGTTCGCCTTTCATTCTGCGAATAAACGTCCGGTCACGCATGTCAAGCACGCAAGCAGGCCAATGCCCCGAATCCAGCTCACTGACGACTAATCGACGCTAGCAGCAGGGCCGGCCTAGAGGCCGTTAACTGAACACAAACATAATGTTAAGTAGATGCGTAGAAAGGATGTCATGCCACAGGACGTATCGACACATCATAATGCTTGCCTTTTCTCATGCTAAGAGTTAATATGAACATCTAAGCGTCACAGTTAGGAATCCAAACATATTAAATTATTAGTATATGACATTTTGAAACTAAAAAATAAAGTTCGATGGCATTGTTATGTAGAGAACTTTTATGGTGTATCACCTGCCCTTACATAAAATATCTCCTAAATATTGCCTCTCATAGAAGAGATCTCACCAGTTGGTAGTTTCTTCGGGGTCATGTCATGATGCTTTTCAGCGTCTTTTCTTTTTATATTGGGAGCACCTGCTAGTGATTAGTGAAGTTCCTAGATGTATAAAATATATGAGGTCAAATTACAGGGATAAGCAAAGAGAGAAAATTCCTGAAAGGCAAGTTAATTGTGTATCGCGAGATTTCATGCAAAATTGTTGCTCTGCCTCTGCGTAAGTGGGTGCTGCTACGTCAAGCACCGACTGCAGCATGGACTTGCCCTGCTTTTTGTTCTTTGCTTTCGCTGCCGCCACGGCACTGCTGTGCCACATGGCAAGGTTCTACTCCTCCAAGTCCCTGACTCGAGTGGACCAGGCGTCCGTGATATGACCCTTAATATGAAACCCTATACAGGATGCTGTGCATATGATAAGGTTCAGTCCCTGATTCTAGTCATGAGTCCAGACCCTCAGGATTTCCCCACTGCCTATTTTTTCTTTGCGAAGTGGACTCACCCCACTACCCAAAAGGGTTGGATTTCCCCAGTACCCAAAAGGGCTGCTGTCTATACCTCAGAGGAATCTCGCGAATACCGTCATTTGACGTAACCGCGGTGATCAGAGCACAGTGACGCCTCAGGCTGTAGTACTATTTAAATAATCTCTGCAGCGTGGTCGGTACGACGCTACCCACGAACCGAGCACAGCACAACAGTACATTGGATAGCCGCCTAGCGTCTTGGCAAGCCATGGATCCGTCCGCTGCACAGCTGTTCGGGCTGGCCGTGGCCTTCCACCACCTCTGTATCTTCCTGCTCATACTCCCGTTCGGAGCTCAGGCTAGATGGGCACTCGTGTAATTCATCGCCATGGCCCTCTTCGGCGCGCTCTACTTCCGCCGCCGCCTGTGGCTCCGGCACTGGCGTGGTGCGGTCTACCACGGTCTCATGTATGCGGTCGTCATGCTTGGTGCGCTAGCGTCGGCGCTCTTGTTCTTCAGCGTCGGCGCTGCCATGCCGCTGCCGCTCGCTATTGGCGTCTGGCTCAGCCTTGCTGTTGCGGCCTACTTCTTCTACCGCGTCATCGTGCTCCACATCGACGAGGCAGCCGCGGTCGCCATGCAAGTGCGAGGTGCCAGGAGAGCCTCCAGTTTAATTTGAGCATCCACGCTTGCGGATCGCCGGGGTCGCGAGAGGCGTCCTCAGTCCGGATGTTACATGTGTTCCGGCCAGCTCCCGTACCAAGTAGGAGCGGGTGGGTACAGCGCTGATGTTCACTGTCGTGTCGTGTAGCTGTCCGAAACCGAGAGCGTTGGCTGCAACTGACCGGGTCATGGTGGTGCTCCACCATCGTATCCAAGTATTTAGCGAATTGACTTCTCCAGCTTTTGCTACCAAGGTTCAATTTTTACTCACTGCAGTCCTAATCGAGTTGTCCTAAGAACCTCGGTAAAGACACTAATTAAGCACGGTGCTTGTCAGATTTGCTGATGTGAACTGAACTGCTGATTGACCCCCGTTGTTTAGGAGAGTATCTGCTTCTTGTCCACTCGCACACAGCGCACGTCGCCGGCGGCAAAGGAACCGCAGGGGCCAGGGGCAGAGGTAAAAGTGATTCGATTCGAGATTTTTTTTTTTTTGAAGAGAAATGGCAGGTGCTCTGCCTTTGCATTAAGAAGGTAGAATGCAGAGAAGATAAAGAAAAAAGGGGATATGAATTCAGAAGAGTTGGCCCAGGATTTGATAGCAAGGAAGTTGGGATTTCTATCTCCATCAAAAGAGATGACTGAAGAGGCGAGAAAGAAATACCTGGACATGTACGACGGACCTCTCACCAAAGAAGCAATGGAGGCAATTGAAGATTTGCTCAAAGCGATGAACCTGGAGAAGAAGACCAAGAAGGGCCGCAAGAAGCAAGTGGCCCCTGTCCGGAAATGAAGAAAAGAAGTCCAAAACAAAGCTAGTTGTCTCCATTATTACTCATCCAAGTTGTTTTCTGCTATCTACTGCAGTGTGTGTGGTTCAACCTGTGCCTAATGCTGTCTCCCCAATGGCGTACAAGGAGCAGCGAAGCTAGTCTGTTGGCATGATCCTTAAAGTTGGGTGGAACTCATGGAAGCAACGTAACCAACAGATTTCTTATGGACCCCGGAGCAGCGGCGATCTAATGTGATTTCAAAGGCAGTTGTCTACCTTTCAGCGAAGTGCCGTTCTCATTGTCTACTGTGTTTTCTGTTCGTCCTTTATTTTTGCTGGTGTTTTTCCTCCTCGTCAGTTTTAGTTCTTGGCCAGAGGCCTGGCCTTCGTGTATTTTTTTCTCTTTTAATTGTCCATGTGTGTCTCCACTGGGCATCTCTGCGGATTCGATTCGAGATTCACACAGAGCCTGGTGAATCTGTTGATGAACCTGGAGTTGCAGAACCTGAAACACTAGGGACAAATCACAAATTCAGCACAAGCATGTATTCTTTCTTTTCTTTTTCTTTTTCCTTTTTTGGCTAGTAACACAAGTATATATTCAATGGCTCTATGCAATTCAAAGAAAACATGTGTACAAGCTCAAAGCGAGCATTAAAAGTCATGATTGTCAGGAACAAGAGCGTCTGCGTACAAAGGAGTTCCTTCACCGTCGAGATGGAAAGACTCTGACGCTTGCCCCGACTGTATGGCTCCAGAATCAGCTGTGCACCTCTATGTTCACTGCACCAAGGCGGCTGATTTCCAGTTGGCTTGTCGCCGGATGCTGTTGCTGACATCCAACATGCTCAGCAGATATGGCTTCTCGCTGCAACGGTTTGGCCTTAACGACTTGCAATCATTCGCAACACCTTCCTAAACAGCCGCACTCTGGAACATATGGAAGACAAGGAACGCCGTGGCTTTCGACGCCACACAAGCATCTCGCCACGGCTTACTACAAAACACTGCAGATCGATGACCTGGGACTATGGTCATTCCGATGCTCTAAGCAAGATGACACGCTCTCTCTTGGCAGTTGAGGGAGCCTCCTGTTAAATCTTATGTAGTCCCCATGTATTAGTGTTTTTCTCTCTGTTCTCGACTTCGCTCCCCCTGTAATCAGCTCCTCTGTATGTTCTTGGCCGGTTGGCCCTTGGGCCCCACGTTCTAATATAATCCGTTCAGGACCGTAGTTGTTGACGTGTGTGCAGGACCACGTGGTGCTGGGGACAGCGCTTCCTTCCGGCGAGCGGAGGGAACGGAAACCCACCTCCGTGCCACGATGCGACGGAAGGTCGACGGGCGAGCCCGACGCAGCCACGGCAGCCTGGTTGAGGATGTTTCGCTAAATAACCGCCGCTACTTTGCCACGCGCCGACCAGAACCCGCACGTACTGCGTCTGCGCAAAACTCCCCGCGCGCGCGCGTTGGCTTCCTCCGCTCCGAATACTCACCGGCGAAGGTGAATCCTCCCTCTAATATTCCGCCTCCACAGCACCTACCGACACCGCGTAGAACCACTAACAGAGACGCGTGTCCCGCCGATAAGAGACTCGCTCGCCGTGTTCGACGAAACGCTGCGCCGGGACGCCGTCTCCTTCAACGTCGCCCTGGCCGGCCTCCACCTCATCGACCGTGCCCTACTTCATGGTCTTAGTGTCTTGCTGTGTTCCAGGTATCAGGCAAGGCCCAGTTGAGGCCACCGCGTTAGCAAGAGGAAGTATGCCCGACGTGGTCCGCCGCGAGCATGACGAGACCGTTGGCCAAATCGACGTGGGTCTGCCAGCTGGGGGCAGCCCGGGAGCGTGCGGCAACCCGAACGCAACGCACCACTCCCACCTCGTAGGAGGAGAAGGCGACCGCGTAGGAGGACGACGAGAGGAAAACGCTCGATGATGCGGCAGCTACTCGGTTTCCGTACGTTGGAAATTTGGAGAAAAAGAAAAAAAAAAGGAAAAATGGTCCAGTCTAATAGAATGAAATTCGGCCCGTTTTGGAATTTGAGCAGTAAAAAGGGGAAAGCTGGGTTGGACCGGGCTGAGAATAGGGGAGGGTTGGGTTTTGGTCTGCTGGATTCTAGGAATTAAGAAAAAGGTTTCATTGTTTTCAAGAAATGGGAGAGAGAGAGTTCAAATTTGGACCAACCACCACATTTCAAAAAAAAACAAAAAAAACTCAATAAACTCACATGGAGAATATTATGAGAGTTTTCAAATTCAAAATTTGTAACCTTGAGGTGTCTTTGAGAAACTCCACGCTATCTAACACACATGTATTTTAAATTTTTTGTAGAGTTTGTTGGTAAAAGTGACGGTAGCATAGATCCGAAAATGTCTTAGACCCACTTACATATTACTATTAGGAACTCTCGGTGATGACTAAGTTGGACTGATAACTTTATATTTATAAGCACTTGCCGTGCGAACAAGCTAAGGATCTCCTAAACGGAACATTCACTGGCGGATTTTTTTTTTATATATATAAGGATTCATGGCGGATTTGATCCCATGAGCACAAACCATAGCACTCTTTAACTTTCTAACTGGAGTATTATATATTTATTTGTGGAATGGAATCCCACCGTGTAGGATTTGATCCCATGAGCACAAACCGTAGCACTTTAACTTTCTAACTGGAGTATATTATATATTTATTTGTGGAATGGTATCCCACCGGTTGATCGGTTGATCCCATGAGCACAAACCGTAGCACTTTAACTTTCTAACTGGAGTATATTATATATTTATTTATGGACTGGAATCCCACCGGGTACCGCAACAGATTCCCTCCTCGGTGTATATATGGGAGGCGGAGGAGCGCAAAATTGCCAAGCACAGCAGCACCCGAGGCAGTCAGGCAGCAAGCGAAGCCAGACAGATCTGATTTTCCTCTCTGCTTCCCTGTCCAACGGATCAAGCAGCAGCTCTGTCTGATCCGATCCTTTGATCATTAAGGCAGTCGAAGCCGACCGCGCCTTCCTGAATACATAGCTCAGCGTCTTAGCTAGCCATGGAGGAGGGTCACTCCGCCACACTGCTGTCCGTGCTCGCCGTGGCGATCATCCACCTGTTGTTCGCCGTGGCCATGCTCCAGGACGGCGGACTACTTAAGCCGCGATCGTTGCTCTTGTACTTGATCATCGTCGGTTTCTACGGCGCGCTCTACATCCGACGCCGTCTTTGGTTCCGCCACCGGCGCGGGGGACTCTACCGCGGCCTCGGGTACCCGGCTGTCGTGCTGGGCGCCTCCCTGTCGGCGCTGCTCTTCTTCAGCGTCGGCACTGGGACGGCGCTATGGCTCGCCGTCGGCGTCTGGCTCGCCCTTGCCATCGCGGCCTACTCCTTCTACCGCGTCATCGTGCTCCACCTCGACGAGGCCGCCGTGCAAGTCGCCAGGAGAGCTCCGGTTTGAGCATCCAAGTTCGCGCATCGCCGGTGTCACGAGAGCTGGCGTCCTCGACTTCCATCCATTCCGTATCGTCACTAGTTTTCTCTGCCTCCGACTCTTGCATGTGTTCCAGCTCCACTGGATATAAACTTTTCAGTTGGGCAATCATACCAAGGAAATGCGGGTGCGACGACGGTTGGGTACGGCGTTGATGCTTACTGTCGGCGCTCTTCCTCTACGCCGTCGGCGCTGGCATGCCACTGCCGCTTGCCGTCGGCGTCTGGCTTGGCCTTGCGGTCGCTGCATACTTCTTGTACCGCGTCATGGTGCTCCACCTCGAGGACGAGGCGGCCGTGCAAGTCGTGAGAGCTCAATTTTGACCTTTCATCAGTGTTACCTGATGGAATCCATCGCACATATATGTTGTTGTCGAATTATGGATCGCTTTTTTTTTCTTAGTTTGCTTCGTTACCGAAGCATCCGTCGTATGCAAAAAAAAAAAAAGATAATGTCATATCCAAAAATTTAGAGAATTGATTTGTTATATTGAACCGCTGTTCCAATTCCATCATATCTAAGTAGAGTATTTATACTCACTGAATTTTACCAGTTCTATCCTAACACTTTGTGCGGTTAGTTATCCGCAGGTCTGCTTAGCGGATTAGCGACCAACCGCCAGGACAGCGCATGAGCCTACGGCTCAAGGTCGACAGCACCAGCCTCCCTCGCCATCGCTGCACCGAAGTGCGTCACTCGTTCACATCTCCGTGAACCGCGCCGCCTCCTGCCGGTGGGTGCCTGAGCTTCGGCTTCCGGCGCCGCCTCCCCTGCCCCCGGTAGAGCGCTGCCTGAATAGGGGATCGCTTCGCCTGTAGCGTCAAATGGCTGCAGGGGATCGATTCGCCCCTAGGGTCGAACGGGTCACGCCCTAGGGCAACCGCTTCGATTCCGGGTCGAGCCGTATCGATTTGTTGGCATTTTACAGGTGCGGTTCATGAGGTTCAGCGGGTCGACTCATCCTTTTTCAGGCCTAATCGCAGGTGAGTGATTGCGGCAGCACTTCGGCAAAGTGTGTACTGTCTCTTGCATTTAAATTAACTAGGAGGTGGCCCGCGCATTTTTTTTTTTGCGAGGAGGTGGCCCGCGCATTTTACGCGGCTAGACATGATTATAATATATTTATAGTGTGATCTATTTCCTTCTTTATGGTTATTGTGTTTGTTGTGGCTCTAAGAACTACCTTAGTTTACCTTAATTAGTAGGTTGATGTCTTCTTGCTCTTAATTTGCTTAATGCTTGCAAATCCGTTTTTTATCTGTTTCATGGTGATTAACTCTTTTGTCTGCATGATATTGAACATGTCAAAATATTATATTCAGCATTGCTATGTATCCACTTCTGGAACACCATACTCTTGCCTTGCGACCCGCTTTTTCATTTGTTTTGTCGTGCTTCACTCAAGTTTTTCATTGAACTACTAAAGTTTTATTCTCTTAGATGTATAATGTCGAATTTGATGCCCTTAAGTGAAAAGATGCTTGTAGATGTCGTAGTTCACCAGGACCACCTTCAATCTCCAAGGCTTGAACTCTTGCACATAATTGCAGAAGCGCTCGCGATGACCGAGTTGATCTAGAATGGGTGTCATGTGTGCCGCTTATCAATGTCATATGTTCTATATCAATGGGTTGATATAGAATGGTTTGCTGCATGGCCATGTCTTTGACTTTGAGGATGTGGCATCGAGATACCCAACCTATTCTTATCAGTTTATGAAGGAATTAATAAAATAAGAATAAGAAAAATACTGGAATTCTGAATTTTTCAAAATTTACCCCATTGAAATATTCAAAATGTTCCGAGAATTTCATCGGTTATACTCTCCAATAGCCTGAGCTCTTGGAGGTCGTATAATTTGCTTGTGGCTTGAAAATTTGTTGTGCTTCCAGCTTGATATTATGTATATCGTGCATGCATGCCCTGTGCGGTCGAGGTAGACTGACGTAAGCCTCGCCATTGCAGCTTGTGCCCCCATGATTTGGTGATTTGAGACTCGCGTGTTCACGGTTCACCATTGGAGCGCATGACCGAACATTTCAGTGGCTCTCTGGTCAGCTGGCACAATTCCTTTTCCCAACCGCGGTCACTACATGTGATGCCTAAGCCATCTAGCTAGCCTTTATCCTCCCTGAACTCAGCTGACGCTAGCTGATGGCTCCTGTACCGCGAGCTTTTCACCATCGATCGCGGGTCACCCAAGTATATGCAGTCGCAATAGCAACTACGTACTACAATGATCAAGTTTTGAATGGTGTGGATTGATCTTGGTTTGCTCAAATTTCAATGACTTCCAAGCACCCCGACCCAATCTGCTAGTACATGCTTCTCCTCATCTCATCATCTGTTGCATCAACTCTCAACTGATCAGGATTCGATCTTGTAGTTCACGTTATGTTTCTTGTTCGATTGCTATTCATGCTCACCTGCTCGTGCAGCATGCAGCTATCCGGCCAACATACCAGCTGGGTGGGAGCACCTCCGATAAGTAATTGATTCTTAAATGCATGACTGCTTGCATGGCCTCCATAGGACCAACGTCGCCAACCCCAAATTCTGCCAGTGTTGCTGCTGATTAAGAAGGCCGGATCATGATCAAATAAGTGGGCAACGCTGCAATAGCAAGGTCTTGGTCTGACGTGGTCGTGGCTCCTGGTGCCGCCGTCGCCGAAGTGCAAGCTGAGGGCGTTCTTGCTCCAACTGATCTTGCCGGCGACGCAGAGATCCCATGTTTCGCACATTTGGCAAATCGCCACCAGATCGTGATCTTCGTCGACTTGTACAAAGGCTACAGATTAATATATAGATATAGAGTTTGTTTTTGGACGGTTACGAATAAGCATCAGATCAACTTCGTTACGTTTTACGGCTTCCATACGAACTCTTTTGTAGCTTTTATTTTTTATTCCGAATTTGAGCTACTTTTTATTTGACATAGACTCTTTCATCTAATCTAGACCGTTGAAGATTCATAAAATCCAACGGTTCATATCTTTTCTTTTTTATGATTAATGTAGTAATTTCGTGGCCTTGAGAGCGAACGTGGTGGCTCATTTGGACCTTCAAATACTAAGATAATAGATAGATAGATACAAGCCCTTAAAGGCGTTTATCCTTAAAAATGGGAGATCAAGGCAAGCATCAGAATGAAAGTGCTCCCATCCCAGCGAGAAAACGGAACTAGACAAACCAGACGCCCAGTACAACGGCACCATGGGCTAGGGCCGACGCGCGCGCGCACGGCAAACGGCGCCCGGCGAGCACGAATTGGACCCGTGCGCTGTGGATGTGGATGGCCTGGTGCGGTCTTATTAGATTACCTGATGGCGATGGTGGTCCTGGCTAATGGTCGGCGTGACATCATCACGCAACTAGTTAACCCAGGGCCATCACGCCACTACCTGACCGGCGCTGACAAGGATCAGTCCGAGTCAGAGCAAAACGTGTCTGGGTCCACTACTCGTGGTCGATCGTTAACCACCAAATCATGGATGGAGAGCTCATCTCACGTCGTATGCTAGCTATCTCTGTTACTTACGTTACGTCCGAGGCAACATAAACACGGCACCACAATATGCTCAGGTTGAGAACGCACGTAGACTCAGGCAAATGTTGCGTCAAGCAGATCCATGGCGCTTCTTGCGCGCTTATACAACATGAGGTGTGCTGTGAGTACATAGCAGAGATGCTTGAGTCCCTAGCTAGAACGAACAAGTGATCTTTCTCGGCAGGGGAAAATAAAAGAAAGAACAAGGTGATTTTCTCGTTGATGAATAAAGACAACCGAGTTCAAAGGTGCGAATCCTCCCACGGTTCGGTTTGGGGGCACGTTGCTAATGTCAAATATATAAAATATAATGAGGAGGGGATCTTCCGCTCCTGTTGCATCAAAAGAAAAAACTATTTAACTACTGGGATGGCGTGCGTCATCACGCAACTATTTATAAGCTTTTCGCTATTCCTGTCGAGAAATTCTAAAAGCGGCCCCTGTCAAGAGCTACGACATTTCCAAAAGTGTCCCACACGTACTCCCACTACGAATTGCTCGGAAAGAAAAAACTATGTCGATTAAAAACCACAACACGGCCACACCAACTTATAAATAGAAGGCACCACTAACAGAGAAGCAGAGTTCCTTACCCACCAAGCTTAGCTTCCTTCCATACGTTGGCCTCTTTGATTTAGTGAGCATAGGCAGCCATGAATCGAAGCAATTTTCTCGCAGTGCTGGGCATACTGTTTGTGAACGTGACATTTGTCATGGCCATTATCTACAACTGTTACGAGCCCAGGTGGATTGCCTCCTACATCGCCGTCGTCCTCCTCTACTCCGCCCTGTATTACCGCCGCTTCCGCCACCTGCATGAGAAGCTACGCCGCCGCCTTGGCAAGGCGGCTTTCACGTTGGTGTTTTTCCTCACAGCCTTGTTCTTTTACAATTTCGCCCCTGGCATGCCATGGTGGGTCGCAGGCGCCACGTGGCTTGGGCTCGCGGCGACGGCTTACTTCGCCTACGACGTCGTCATGTTCGATGACGAGGAGGAGGCTGCGCTGGTGCAGCTGCAGGTTACTCGTCCGTCAGTTTGATCGCGGTACCTTTGCATATTTGTGGTCCATACTGGGTCTTGTTTATTGTTAAATAAAGGACTACCGGCCACTTTATATTTGAGTGCAAGGACTGCTACGCTGTGCCTTGCAAATCCTGGTCTGTTGTTGTCAAATATAGTAGGGATTATTTCTGATTAATTTGTTTAAGTCATGGGCTGTTTCCGCCTGTGTATGCATCTGCATCTGCTACTGTTGTCAGAGGAATTGTTTAGATAGACATACACGTGACGTTGTTGTCAAGGAACTATTCTTTATTCATGTGTTGTGTAAAGCCCTGAATTTCTATATTTGGTTGCATCGAACGTTTGCGGCCGGGAGACTAAGCACGGGCTTTGCTGTGGGGAACTGAGCTGTACCCTGTAACCCCCGATCTTCTTGTTCATTCGCGCTGCGCACTTCGCCGCCGGCAAGGAAGCGAGGAGCCGCGGCAAACGCAATTTAATTCGAGATTCACGCAACGCCGATTGTGAGCCTGGTCTGTAGGTAGGAGGTGTCAGAGGTGTGCAGGGCGTTGCAGAACCTGGAACAGGGAAAGAGAGACGCCATCGGCGTGGCCTGGGTGCACAGGCAGAAGGGCCGAGGGAAGCTGCTAAATTGAGAAGCACCGGTACATATAGACGAGACGAGACTCCAGATCTTCTTCCTGGATATGCAGTCTCTTCTCCGGAGACGTTCCTGCAACTCTGACGCCTTGCCTTGCTATCATGGTCGGCCTACCTCCACCTCGGCTCGAGGACAGCGGTTTCCTTCCGGCGAGCAGAGGGAACGGAAGCGCAACTCCGTGCCGTGCTGCGCCTGAGTTTGCGCTTGGTAACCTGCCCAACGCGGCGGCGCCGGCGACACATCATCGCCGGTCGCGGCTGCCGGGTTGACCCGTCGCGTCCGTGGAGTGTCGTTCTTGTCAAACGGTCGCCAATTGTACCTGGGCCGCTTCTACTGGGGCCGGAACGAGGAGGCCCAATGGCCGAACGCGAAACTTTCCCTCCTCTTTTTGCCGGGTTCGAAAATTAGTCACCATGGTATCTCACAAAAAAAAAGTCACCATGAAGCAAGATATTAACAGGACAAGCAGTAATTAATACTAACCATGTAGCATACTATGCTAATCAAGAATCACAGAATAAATTCAGGCAGTCCAAACATGTTTCCACCCTGCGTATATATTCCCGCACCATGTTCGGCCTGGCTCCAGCAGGTACGGCGGTCTCCGGCGAACGGAGCTGCGACGGAGGTCGCCGGGGCCAGCTCGATCGGATACCACATCACCGCCGTCGAGCAGCGACGCCTTCTCTCCGGCTTCCCGTAGGCACGTCGCCTCGTTTTTTCACGTCTTCTCTTCCATCTTCTTCTGGTATGAAACAGAGGCGGGCAAGGTATATAGCCTGACGTCTCGTGCCTTTGCTCGCCAGTGTATAATTGCACTGTCAAATGTCCAGAGGCCGAGGCATGGGCGCCTCTGGCTCGTACGCACGCTGCATCACCCCCTGCATGCAGGGCACAGCAGAAAAGGCCGGCCGCTCTGCTTTGGAGCAGCCGAAGTCAACGACTTGTCACTGACTCACTTGTTCGCTGTCATAGCCCAGGGCAAAGGCCGGTCAAGTCCGGCCGGCATTGCGGCGTCCGCTCTATCTGGTCCTTCTTCCGCCGGGTTCCGTCGCCACTCCTCCTCACCTCTGCTGGCTGACCCAACCCAATCTCCATCTCATCACCGAGAGAGTTGGCTCGCAGAGTATCACCAGAAGACTGAAGAGCCATGGCTCCGTCCACCACTCTGCTGGCAGTGCTGGCCGTGGCGTTCATCCACCTGTGCATGCTCCAGGAATGCTCAGACCATCGACATCATTTTGACTTGGATATATTTCTCAGATCGGATGGACTGACAAATGATGAAACCTTCAGTTGGTACTGCGGATCGCCAACACGGTAACACCTGAATAATGTCTGTTTCTCGGCGGTCATGGGGTTGTACACGAACATCATGTACGTCCTCCTTCGTGCGCATCCAGAAAATAGGACCAAGCAGGCACGGAAGGCGCGGCAGTGGATAACAACAAACCGATCCATGGCGACTCGCCTCGTCTCGGCCCCAATCGCTCGCGTCCACCTTGCTGCACCTGTTATGTTTCGCTTGCAACTTGCAACTCACGTCTCCGGCCGAGCGGCCGAGCGCCAAAACCCCGCAACAGTGGACAGAACACCGGTTGTCATGCCAAATTGGTCGCGCCCAGCTTGCACAAACCGCACCAGCCTGAATCTGGTGCGCGCGCGCGCCCGGCCCTCTTTGCTTCCGACCCTTCCATGTGCTCATAGTCATGACCGCATCTCACGGCCGGTGGTGACGCGGTTAATAGCAGAAGCGGTGGAAGGAAGCTTCGCTGTGCTTCGTGTTCAAAAGGGCGGGCGGTATGCCGCATTCGGCAATGCGCGTCTAAGACCCGGCCTGGCGCCTTTCTTGGTATGCCGCATTCGGCAATGCGAAGACCCGGCCGAGCGCCTCTCTTGGTTCAGCCTCCTCCCTCGCGTGCCAGTTCGCCGCAAACGCCACCACGCCCGCGCAGCCGAGCGAACAGCCTCCGACGTCAACACCAACTGCTGCCCTGCCTATCCTACCTCCACGTACGATCCTGCCTTCAACTTTGAGGTTTTTTAATCTTTAATTAACTTGGTTTACCTGATGCGTAGGCGCGTAGCTCCAGAGCGGCACCAGTTAAGGTGAACTGTTTTTTCTTAAAAATCCGTGCGCCACCAGATAACCTGCTCTCTCTCACTTAACTTCACCCGTGCCGTGGCCGCTGACTCGAGGCGTGGAGCCAGGCCCACGGGTCAGTGACAGTCAGGGAACCTTGTCCCTCTGTCACAACAGATCTCACCAACCCCCTGAGAATTACCCTGGTACCACGGATAAGGGGAGCCATCTCTCAAACCCCATCCGTAAAGACGTCCATCCCCTCAACACCACTCTCGATTGCACTTTTCTCTCCAAAATACAAACCGGCTCCAAATCTCACTTTCCTCTTCCGTATTTGCCCCTGCGTGTGTGCGTGACCTCTCGAAACCTAGAAACCAAATCAAAAACGGCGGCGTGTCTTGCTCAAGCTGGAGGCGGGAGGCCTGAAGGCCAGTGGCGGGCGGCGACTTGCGCGAGGGGCAAATACGGAAGAGGAAAGTGAGATTTGGAGCCGGTTTGTATTTTGGAGAGAGAAGTGCACTCGAGAATGGTGTTGAGAGGATGGCGTCATGAGGTTTGGGAGATGACTTCTTTTACTCATGGTACCAGGGCAATTCTCCCCCCCAAAACCACACAAAGGAATGGGCGTCGATCATCATCATCATCATCTCCTCCTCCTCCTCCTCTATCACCGCCACGGATGCGAAGGCCGTCGCTGCTCCCTTAGATGCCTCCACGTGTCGACCATCGGGGCAGGGCCGCACGGTGTCAGTCCGCGGACGGTTTTCACAGAACCTTTTCTCCAAAAGGACAAGATGGAATGGGCATCGCCTATAAAATAAGCCCCTCCAAACCCCTTCGCTTTCCCGCGCTCTGCTCATTTTGATGTGAACCTCCTCCTTCCTCCTCTTCTATTCCGCTCCCGTCTCCTGCCAGGCCCTGCTCCCGCCTCTCCACCTGTGACTTCCCCGAAGAGTGGAATTGCAGCATTGGTCAAAACAGCTGTCTGCTCCTCCTCCCCTCGTTTGATCTCCCCCTCTCACAGCCCGGATGGATCACTCCACCACACCGATTTCCTTGCTGGCCGTGGTGTCCATCCACCTGTTCTTCGCCATGGCGATGCTCCAGGACGACGGGGACAAGCTGCTGTGGGTGCTGCTGTACTTCATCGCCGTGGCCTTCTTCGGCGCTCTACTTCCGCCGCCGACTTCTGCTTCGCCACCAGCGCGGTGGGGTCTACCACGGCCTCGGCTACACCGCCGTCATGCTTGGTGCGTTCCCGTCAGCGCTCTTCTTCTTCAGAGTTGGCGCGGGCATGCCGATGCCGCTCGCCATCGGCGTCTGGCTCGGCCTTGGCATCACGGCGTTCTATTTCTACCGCGTCATGGTGCTTCACCTCGAGGACGAGGTCCTGCAAGCTCCAGGCGCCGGGAGACCCGGTTTGACCGTTCATCCAAGTTGTAGTAGCTGATAAAAATCCGGTCGAGTTTGTTAAGTGTACATGCTTCTGCTTGTTTGGCTGTTCCTACTTCCTAGTAAAAGTCCAGTCGCACGAGGATTGTGATGTTGTGTCCCTGTTGTCAGTTTGTATTATGATTCCTCGCAAAAAAAAAAAATCGTATTGTGAATTTGTGCTTCGTTTCGATTGAATGAATGAGAGAACTGCTCCCTCCCGATGGAGCTTTTTCCCAAATTGGGCACGAGGCCATGTGTCAGTGTGTTGTTACTTCTTGACAGTTACTACTCGAGCACTTTTACGGTCGATCATGATACCGCTTGGTAAAAGGTATCATGAACAAAATCTGACCATTCATTTCAATAGCTAATGCCGTAATATGTCTCTAGTTTAGGTAACTTTTTTCGATAATATTTATATGATACCCATGATACCTCATCATGATACCATGATACCGATGGTTCAAACATGTATCATGATGAAGATCTAGACCATTGGGTGGAGAAAAATAACCGGTGTGCATTCATTTGGGTCTACTGTAAAAGAGCTTTACTTCTAATGCTTGCGAAAAGCGTCCGCCATGCAAAAATTGGACCTACCCCCCATCAACGAAATTGCGACCGAACTGCGATTCTCTCGCCGCGTCCCCGTGACCGAACCGGCCCACACTTCTCCTCTTTCTTCTCTGCTCCACTTCCCGTTCACGGTCGAGGTGGCTGCGTCAATTTGCTTCGACGGCCAGGCGGAGCGCGACGAGGTCGCCATGGCCGGATCCGACGATTTGGGGGCAGATCCCCTCGGGCGCTAACGCGACAGGCGCGCCATGGCCACGGGCAGGAGTCTTTGGTGCGCCCAGGCGCGGGCACGGGAGGCAGCGGCCCCGTCACGGGAACGGCGCCCCTGGGGCGGCTGGGTGGCCTGGCGGTTGCTGTGGACGCGCCGGGGCTCGATTTCAGCCGGAACGCTGTGGATTTTGTGAAGAAATCCGTGGGGGAGCGCGTCCGGCAACGGGACATGGCATTTCCGCTCGCCGGGGAGGCCAAGGGCGGTGAGCTCGTCGTGAAGCTGGCGTTTCAGATCACGAACGACGGAGGCGTCGAGCTGTATGTACAGTACAGCCAACCGCCTGTTGCAGGCAAGAATAGCTCCTCTTCGTCGCCCTTGCTTGCTCGGAAGCAGAGCAAGACGTCGTTCAGCATCGCGAGGGAGCGAAATTGAAAGCCGATGACATGGATGGAACAGGGATCGCTCCTCATACATGGAACAGGGAGTATTTTGCTAGATAGCCGCTGCTTCTTTGCCACATGCCGACCAGAGCCGCACGGACACGATCCACAGTTGAAGTTGAGGGTTTTTTTTTAATACATTTTAAATCGTGCGGCCTTTTTCATGAATATAAACTGTGTCTGAAGCCGAGGGTGTTTTTTTATTACAATTTAAATTATGCGGCCTTTTTCATAAATAAAATGTCCGCGGGTCTTTGTCCTACTGCTACCTGGGAGTCTCGGACGGTATATATAGGCAGTTAAACGAGCACCCCCGCACACAATTCCCCATCCCCTCGCTCAGAGCCGCGCGCGTTCGCATTCACCGCCCTGAATTCTCGCCGGCGCCGGATGGGCGGCGACTATCCTCTTCCAGTCCACGCACCCCCAACTCCAGAGCAGACCTACCACCACCGTGTTCAGACAACGAGTCACGGCGACGTCCACCCTGCTGGCAACAGTCTCGCCATGTTCGACAAAACTCCTTCCACGGCTCAACGCCACCACGGTCGGCCTCCACCTCATCCACCGCCACCCCCTTGCTCAGGCGGACCTACCGCCACAAAATTTCAGGGTCGCACTGTTAATTCAGAACAATTCTGGACCAAAATGTGAAAATTTAGGACTGCAGGTTCTATTCTGGAAAAATCAGGAGGTATTCTGCAAAAGAATAAGACTAAGCCACAAAATTCTTTCAATTCAAGGGGTTTTCCGCAAATCCACTGGACTTTTTCTTTTTCTTCAATCTTCTCGCTTTTATTCAGAAACAGGCGGCCTCATGGGCCGACATCACGTTCCACCAGGGCCCATGTGGCCCATTCGGCCCTATCCCGGCCTACCGACCTGGTATAAAGGGGGGAGGCTAGGGTTTCCCAAATCCTAATCCTCGTTCCCACCTCTCCCGTGCAGCGGCCCGGCTCTGTCAGACCCCATTTCTGGAATCTACTGTGCATCCTGTATCAGTCCCTGGATCAGTAGCTGATACGCACAAGAACACAGATATGATAATCAAAAGCATACTTCGAATAAATAATTAAGTAAGATACCTGATATAAGACCTTTAGTGGCGGTACGACAAGGATTCAAACTATCCAAGTACATCCGACCCACTAGAGGTGAAGCAGACAGCGGAAACCTTGGCCCAAGCCACAAGCAAACTTGAGAAGCAGAACCGAAAACCCAATCGTCGTCGTCTTCTACGAAGTCTTTCCTACTAAACCAACAATTGCAAACGCGTGAGTACATAAGGTACTCAGCAAGCCCTACACTACACAAGGGGTATATATACATGCATATTTGGTCTTAGCAAGGAATAGGCTGTATGGTTTATTTGCAACAAGCAGATTTTATGCAAGGTTCACTAAAGCATGTGAAGGAATTCTTAGACAAAACAGAGAAGTAACTGTCAATATTTTAGTTGGTTGGCCCTGGGGGAGTATGAAGCATTCCCGCCAGTTCCCAAGTTTTAGTTGGGCCTTCTGACCTCAATGGTCATACCGACCCGGCATCCATGCCATCACTTCCAAAACACGAGCAGACTACTGCTCACTCACACTTCAAGGAATGAGAGGTGGCTAATCATATCGAACTCAACAAAGATGCGTCATATGCCGTGACAACGTCCATCCGGATGAATTTTACACTCTGCAGAGGTTGTACATCTTTTCCCACGGGCTATGCACTCTTGATCGGAGAGTAACATAACGCTCATTCCATCTTCTCCGAGTACCACACACAATGCCACCCACGAACCATACCCAGGGGCTCATTCATGAGGCTATAAGAGTCAATCATGCAGATCCTCCTCACATTTGATGTGGGGATCACGAACCGGACTCCTAAGCAATACAAACTCCGGAGTCTGCTCCTGGTTGCTCGCTTGCACTACTGCCCTCCAGGTGGATCAAAGTGGTAAGCACCAAGAAGGTAGGGTGAGTCCTTCCCATACAGGTTCCGTGGTTGTACGAGAATCATCTTGTTAAAGGTTGAATGAACCGGTCCTTATGTGGCCGGGCAAGCGCCATGTCTCCCACACTAGGGGACTATCACACAATCCATCACATCATCATTCACTTACTAATGGCCTTGCCCGCAATCCAACCATCCCATCACCGTCACCAACATCACCACCTAACACAGTTGTACTACTCCCAACCCCAATATTACGCACACCACCAAACTCATTTACACATTTATAAAACATAATATATGAGTACGGTGTGGCAATGTAGAACATTGCAAGGGGGTCCTAAGCAATCTAGTAACAAGGTGAACGTGCCATCATAGAAATGATGGAACTATCCTAAGGTTATCAAGGTGACAGGTAAACAATGGTATACAAGGATTCCTGTATTAATGCCTAAATAATGGCATTAATATCAGTAAGCAAATAGGACCATAACTACGCAATCAGTAAAATAACAAGTAATGCATAGTACGAGAACAGGCCATATAGGTGCATTGCGAAAACAGTAGGTTCAATCATGATCAAGGAGAAGTAGAGCTTGCCTGAAAACGCTATCCTATTCTTCTGATTCTTGGTCCTCAGATCTTCCGTCGAAGTTGATGTCTTCGAGTCCTCCTTTTAAGCTTGTATCTTCTGACTCGTCCTCGGGCTTCGATTCTTCAACTCATTCTCGAAGCTTGGATCTTCTAGATCTTCCTTGAATTCTTCTGACTCTTCTTCGAATCTCGCGTAAGCTAGCGCATAGAAATATAACGTATAAATAAACTACCGCAAAGGAAATAAAGAACGAAAAGAGCCGATTAAGATCCAATTTACTCCAATAAGAGTCGATAAAACTCCAAGAAGAACGACTATTGTTTATGCAATGCATATTTATTTATGAAAGATTATTTATTACAAGTTATATCCATGGCCTTATAAGGGCCATATTCACCTAGACAAACTATTAATTATCTAAGTTCTCTTAGAAGAAGCAGGGTGTAGAGTTTGGCATGAAACTTTATTTAATAAAACCTTAGGGTAAGGATGATGAGATGCACATGCTTTATTGATGGTGATTGCGTGCATATCTATTATATAAAGCTCTAAGTTATTTCTATTAAAGAACATGGGTGGTTCGGGGAAAGGATGTGTAGATGCAGATACATACATAATCTAGGCATGCATGCATGATATGAACGCATGGCGGCTATTGAAATAGCAATGAGCAACAATAACTCCAGTAAGATCCAATAAAAGACCGCATAGAAACAAGATCAATAAATCAATAAGGCTGTGAGGCGGTCAGTGGCAATACGAGATGATGTTTGATTGAGTGATGTGGAAAGATATGGCGAGAGGGGTTAGGTTCAACATTATAAAGCGAGAGGATATTTGTGTTGTGCGAGATTAGCGGCGAATGATTTATCAAGATGGGATTTGTCGAGCGAGAATGAAACTCGGGTATGAGGGTTTGCAGATCTGGTGTGGAGTTCCAAAGATAGTACCAAAAGATACTACGCGTTTCTACGAACACGTGGGCGCGAGAACCGCTCAAAACAGAGCTTCGGATGGAAAGTTATGGGTATTTAAAGATTCTAGGGGCTTGTTTGCAATTACAGAAAGGTTATAGGGACCCATCTGCAAGAACAGAAAAGATATAGGGACCTATGTGTAATTATTAAAAAGTTGAGGGGCCTTATTGTAAAAAGGTAGGGACTAAAAGGTAATTATAGAAAAGTACAGGGGTGTTTATGTAAAAAGGTAGGACCTAAACAGGATTATCAAAAAGGTCAGGGGCTTAACTGCAAAAGATCAAGGCCCTGGGATTTTCTAGGTTTCCTGGAATTATTTTTCTGCTGAAAATTCTATGGACCGGGTCCACGGGTCCTGTGGACCGGCGAGGGGCTGCGGTCTACCAGTCCACGGTGGACCGGTTACATACCCCGAAGGGGTACCTATTCTGGGCCGTGGGATCAAGATCGGACGGCTGACAGCGAAGGGGAGAGGGGTGCGGCGGCCGGCGGTGGCTGAGCGGCGCGGGAGACGGCGGCGGCCGGCGGTGGCTGAGCGGCGCGGGAGACGGCGGCGGCTCGCCGGAGTTGGCCGGAACGGCGGTCCGGTGAGCCAAACTCGATGCTAAGGAGTGCGGGAGAGAGAGAAGAGGGAGGGGAGTTCACCAGAAGAGCTTGTCGACGTCGAAGAGTGATGGCGGGGGCTGGCGACGGCGAGGGGCGGCTCGCCGCGGCGGCTCGCGGCAGGAGCTCTACTCCGATGCTCCTCGCGCGACGCTGAGGAGCGCGAGAGGGGCGTCGGAGTCTGGCGGAGCTGGTGCGCGCGCGAAATGAGTGGGACGGAGCCGGGAAGGCGGTCGGCGTCGCGCTCGGGCGGCGGCGCGTGACGCGGCTAGGGTTAGGGTTCGGGAAAAGGAGAGGGACGGCGCAGAGGGGGGAGGAACGGCTTAAATAGGCGGCCGGAGGTGACGAGACTTGGAGGCGAAGACTTGGAGGGGGGGTCCTTCGACGAGAAGCTCCGGCTCCGGTCAAGATTGCGGCGGCGAGCTTACCCATTGAAGTCAAACATTGCGGCGCCGCACTGCACGCATTGATGAGGATGGGCAAGCTGTCAGTGATGACGTCGATTCGGCATGGCTACAGAGGTCGGGGAGCTGAGGTGGAAAGGGGAGAGGAAGGAGGGCCACGGTGGCCGGCGGCGAGAGAGAGATCAAGAGAGGTGAGCTGGAGGAAGGAGATGACGCGGCAGTTGGGCTGGGCCAGACCGTGATGGGCTGCGACGGGCCGGAAGGAGAAGGAAGGAGAGAAGCGGCCCACGGCGGGAGAAAGGAAAAAGAAAAGAAGATTTGGGTTGGGCTGGTAAGAGAAGGAGAGAGAGAGGCGGCTGGGCCAGAAAAGAGGATTCGGCCCAGAGGAAAAGAGAAAGAGTTTATCTTTTATGGGATTTGATGGACTCCAAATTTGAATGAAATTCAAATTTGAAAAGGGGAATCAATTTCAACGAATACTCCAAATAAAACCAGTAAAACCAAAAATGCATATGGTGATATTTGTGCAAATTTTAAATTCAAGATTTTAAATTCAAGATGAATTGTCTATCATACATTTGTTTTAACTTGTCGTAATTCCAAAGTTCAAACTTTTAGTAAATATTAAATGTAAACATACACTTGAGCATAGATTTTATATTTTAAAAATTTTCAGATTCCACTAGGTTTGAATTACTTTTGTAGTTTTATTTCTAAAATCTTGATGAGAAGGAAAGAAATAAACAAAAATTTAAAATCGGAGTGATTTTATTCCATTTTAATTTTGATTTGAAATTTGGGCTGTTACAGGCTCGGAGCCCGCCGTCGCCTTGGCGCAGAGCACCGGCGAGGAGGCTCGCGCTCCTCGTGTGAGGAGGCGGTGAGCTCCCGCGCAGCCCGATGCGGCGGCGCGCGGGTAGGGTCGTGGCCTCGCGCGGCTCGATGCGGCGACGCGCGAGGTGGCGGTGGGGTGAAGCGGCGGCGATGCGGTGTCGCGGCGAGGTGGTGGTTGGTGCGAAGCGGCAGCAGGCCGCAGATCCCGCTGCGAGGTGGCGGAGCAACAGTTCGGCGCATCTGCTAGGCGCGGGGCGAGGTGAGGACGTCGGCAAGCCGTCGCCTTAAGGCTCCGAGGTCAGGGGCTCCTCCATCCGGCGGAGAGGGCCCTCGGGTAGCTGCGCCGCCGGCAGATTCGGTCGCCGACGGCCAGATCCGGTGGCCCTCGAGGTCTCCGCGGCTTGCAGTGGCCGGAGAAGGCGAGGGAGGCAGCGGTGCGGCCGGATTGGGTTGGGGTCCGGCTGGATATGTCTGGATTCGAGCCGGGCTGGGCTTCGGGCTCGATGGGTTGCGGCGGCAGGTAGGGTTAGGGTTCTGGCGAGTTGAAGAACTCGTCGGATTAGGGTTAGGGTTCGACCCTAATTTCTTTTATTTTCTATTTTTTCCTTTTCTGTGATGCATGTGTCGACTTGCAGGCCGATCACTGTGTGCTCGTGGTCATCGGCAATGCCGTGCCGACGGTGGTGGTGGCTACAAGCCCCACCTGTTTCTGTGACGTATGCAAGGCAAAGAAAAACCTTAGTTCTAGGTGTAGGGAAAAACAAAACCTGGTTTAGAAAAACCAGGGCCATTGCAAGGGGTTCCGACCGTGACTGCAGCGAGTTAACGCGATCATGCACATCGATTAGATGCCATAGGTTTCGATCTGCTAGATACCTTAGGGTTCGATGTACTCGATCGCAAGTTGACGCAGGCGCATGTCGATGCAGTGTAGATCAGGACGCAGTGTAGTCGATCGTGAATCCCGCCAACAATGTGGCGCGAACGTCGAGGCAAGTCGTCGGGTTCAGCTTCTGGATTCTGGCGACTCGGCGGCTTCAACGTCGGGCTCAGGCAGAGCGTGCTAATAACGTGTTGTAAAGCTTATCGGCGGTAGCGATCTCCTTCTCTCACGTCTCTCTCAAACACAAAGTAGACAAGAGGCAAGACACAATGTAGACAAGAGGCAAGACACCAGTTTATTCTGAATAAACTGGTGGGAATAAACTGGTAGTTTACATCAGTGGGGTGCTCCACTATTTATATCCGAGGAGGCTGTCCTATTCTAGGAAACAGCCTATTTGGTAAATTGCCCACCCTGGAGTAGGACTGGAATAAGATCCTTCTAGAACCTCCTTTCCTACAACAATAATGTTCACAGGTTATCTACTTAGAGTACTAAACCAGTATCCTAGAAATTAACTATTAGCAGTGCCGCTACTAATAATTTTACAGGAAATGCCAACTCATCAACAAGCTAGGGCAGCAAACAGACTGACTGGTTTTATTCACCTTCCGCCGGAGAGGCCTGACACGGACGAGACGCCGGCGTAGACGGGGCTGACGCTGGACGTGGGCGTGGACGGGAACGACATGGCGAAGGAGTCGAACCCGTCGTTCTGCATCAGCATCAGCATCAGCATGGTGTGGCTTACGTACGTCGGCGCCACCTCCGGCATCGGGGCGTCGCCATCCAGGTACTGCACGACCTGCCGCATGTCGGGGCGCACGTCGGGCAAAGGGTGCGCGCACATGAGCCCCAGCTTGATCACCAGCCGTGCCTCGTCGGCGTCATACTTGCCGCAGAGGCGCGCGTAGTCCACCGTGTCCAGCGCCGCGCCCTTGCGCTCGTGCTCCTGCACCCAGTCCAGCAGCACGTTCTGGCACCCGAGCGGCCGCCGCCCGCAGGTCACCTCCAGCACGAACACGCCGAACGCGAACACGTCGGTCGCCGGCGTCGCCTTGCCCGTGCGCACGAGCTCCGGGGAGAGGTAACCCATCGTCCCCACGACGTGCGTCGTCTGCAGGTCGTCGTCGTGGTCGTAAAGCCTCGCGAGGCCGAAGTCGCCCAGCTTGCCGTTCATGTCCTTGTCCAGCAGCACGTTGCTGGCCTTGATGTCCCGGTGCACCACCACCCGCTCCCAGTCCTCGTGCAGGTACAGCAGGCTGGACGCGACGCCCTTGACGATGCGGAACCTCTGGCTCTGCTCCCAGTCGAGGACGGGCTTGGTCTTGTTGTCGAACAGGTACTTGTCGAGGCTGCCGTTGGGCATGTACTCGTACACCAGGAGCAGCTCGCCCTGGCGCCGGCAGTAGCCGAGCAGCTGCACGAGGTTCCAGTGCCGGAGCCGGCCGATGCTCACGACCTCGGCCACGAGCTCCCGCATCCCCTGCCTCGACCCGTGCGACACCTTCTTCACCGCGACGTCCATCTTGGAACAGATCCTTGTACGAGAACCTGTGCGGCCCGAACGCTGCCTCCCAATCCTCCTTCAACTCCGCGTACGTGCGCCGCCTCCGCAGGAGCACGAAGACGACGGCGGCCATGGCGAAGACGAGCACCGCGGACGCTATCGGCAGCACGATCTCCAGCGTCTTGGACCGCGGCTTGGGGAACGTGACCGGCAGGGTGGGCAGGGCGGAGACGTTGAGCGCCGGGGCGGCGCCGTTCATCTTGAAGCTCCAGCCGAGCACGTAGTGGCGGCAGAAGAGGACGCCGGTCGCCGACGAGAAGCCGACGTACGCGGTGTCGTCGATGACGGACGAGAGGTTGACGGTGGTGGAGAGCAGAGGCCTCCTGGGCCGCGCCACGTCCAGCGGCGCCATGGTGACATTCACCTGCATGGTCTGGCCGTCGAAGTCGACCCACACCTGCATCGCCCTGCGGCTTACCAGGGTAAGGTTCCAGAACGCGCCGGTGGCGTCGTCGTAGTACCCGGCGTTGTCAGCGTCGACGGAGTTGAGCCCGTTGACGTCGATCCCGACGTGGTTGCCGCTCATGTCGTTGAACTCGGAGGGAGTTGAGGATGGTGCGTCGAACTCGACGGCGAACAGGTGGTTGGTGGCGTTGCCGTTGTTGGCGGAGTTGACGAGGCCGATGAACTGCCGGGGGAGCGCGGAGGTGAAGTTACGGCGCTTGGCGACCACGAAGGCCGTGCCGTGGCTGCTGAGGTCCTCGAACGCGCCGATGATGCCGATGACGAAGGCCGTGGAGAAAGACTCCATGGACGTGCTGTTGTGGAACCGCAGCGGCGCCGGGTAGAAGGCGTGGCCCTTCAGCTGGCTCGTGCCGTTGGTCAGCATCAGCAGCCCGTCCGGCGTCACCGTGGCCATCCCGTCCAAGCCGAAAACTCGGGTTCGCGCCCTTGAACCCGTTGAAGACGAACTGCTCGTCGGCTGGCGCGGCCGTCAGGAGGACGAACTTGTCGTAGAATAAATAGGAGTCATGGACGTGCCGCCCGGTGCCAGCGTCCGGCGGGCCGGGGAAGAAGGTGCCCTTGCCGCTCATGGCGTCGTACACGCACATCGTCGCCTCGAGCATCATATGAGGCACCCAGCGGCTATGGCGAAGCAGCACGAGGCCATCGCGCGACATCAGGGTTCGGTAGCCAGCGAGGCGGCCGGCGTCGGCGCCGGCGCTGCGGGAGACGAACGGCTCGAGGTGCGTCTCGGCGAGGGACGCCGCCGCGGGCGTCGCCGGTAAGCCAGGGAGAAGGACGGCGGCGGCATGGACGTGAGGCCGAGGTCAAGGCCAAGGAAGCCGAGGAGGCGCGGAGGAACGGCGCCGTCGTTGCAGACGCGGCGGATGAAGGCCGGGCTGCGGATGTCGCGGCGGAGCGATCTGCAGGACGCGGAGCAGCGGATGAGCGTGGCGGCGTCCGAGCGAGCGAAGATCTCGAGGAGGAGGTCGGCCGGGAGGGGGCATCCTCGCGTCGCCTCCGCGGGCGGCGGCGCCGCGAACTCGCAGGAGCGGTTGCGTGGCGGCATCGCCGGTGCGTGCATGCAGGCGCTTTCGGCTTTCCTGTGTACTTTACAACTACAAGGCACTACGGACAATCAATGGTCACGAATCCGCGTATGATTCGAACTGGAATTGGGGAAGAAGATGGGTACCGTGGCTGGACGTTCGATCATGTACCATCTATATTGCACGAAGAATTAAGTGGATGGGACTTATTGGCTTCAGGAGTCCTATTTTGATACTGACACACGCCTGGCCCCGGCCATCTTTTCCCTGCGTTTAGATCATAGGTTCAAGAGGATAAATGAGACCAACAAATGTATGAAAATAAAAGCAAAGGAAAGAAATTACAAAAATATTAAATGCAAGGCTTATTTCTTTTTTCTTTTTTTTGCGAGGAATGCAAGGCTTATTTCAAAGTGATGTATTGCCGATTATTGTAAAATCAACATCATATTAAAGCACTATGAAGTACGAATAAGTGAGCACATTTTTCATACGCCAATTCATAAAAATATGAATAAATTTAATAGTTGCTAGTCAAAGGTTATAATACTTGGCTCTTTCAAATTAACATATACTTGCTTTGTTTGAAAATAATTGTCATTCTGCCTTGATCAAAGTCAAGCATGTCTATCATGGACCATCATTTTTAAATTTTTAGATGTAGAATTGCGCAGTCATTTGGAAACGAAGGTAGTACCTAGCTATATTAATGGACCGAATGAGTTGATTTTTTGATATTCATATGTTCCAAAAGTAGAAGCCTCTGCATGTGCACTGTTTGCTGTGCTTTTACAACTCTATGTCATGTGTCATAAATTACAAACTACAACTGGGCCTCCTTGGATTGTTGGGAACTTATTCTCTCAATCCTATGTTTCCGAATTGTTTTCTGTGAAATACCATGTATGATTTCTGTGGCATTCTTGTGTTTGTTAACAACTGCATGTTGCTAAACAAAAATATTAATGTAAATATACAAATAAAGCAGGAACTTAACTATAAGAAAAACTATACCAAGAACAAGTCATTTCTATATATCTTTACATTTTTTTTAGGGGAACAGCAGGAGAGCCCCCTACTTATTTTTCTATTAATTTTCAAAATATATGTACATGGTAAGAAGACCGTAAGAAAATTACATGTTACTTTATATTATATAACAAATCCTTTAAGAGCTGCCTAACACTGGGTTTGGCCTTTAAGGTCACCAACTGCATTTCTTCTTTAAAACACTGCCTCCAACACCAGAGTGAGAGTATTCCATTGTGAAAAATGATGCTATTCCGATGGCATCAGATGCACCAAGCAGCAACCATCGAAATTTCTCTGAAAAATCGAGAATCAAATCTTTGTCTGGTTTCTATCTTTACATTAGTAGCCTTGTTTGATTTTTATAACATTAGACATTAGAAGGTTTTCATGGCTGATAGCCGCGAAGCCAGGTCGACCTCATACGGGAAAGCATCCTTCTCCTTGATTACCGTGCGCATCTCTTCCGTCTCCAAGTCAAGGACGATGAGCTCTTCTCGAAGACGTTCATACTTCATAGTGCCGGACAGAATCTAGGCGGGAGACTGATACGGTAGTAGCAAGACCGCGCCGCTCCTCACCCCTGAACCAACGACGGCTACATTGTCGGGAATTGGCGGCGGCGCAGCTCAAACGCAGCGGACACGGTCCTCTCCGTGTCGATCACAGCGCTCTGTAGGCGCCGCCGCCATCGCCGGACATGAGCATCCAGACGGTTACCTTGAACTCGTCCGTCACGAGCAAGCTGAGACGCCTCCCGCTCGACGACGAGGATGCCAGGTGGAGCTTTCCATAGTCGCGGCAGGAATTCGGGACCTCGGCCGGTAGCTCGATGCTCAAGGATGCCGCCGTGAGCACGTTGTAGGTGAAGATGTAGTTGTCATTCGAGTCGGCCCCGTACATTATCCAGTGGACGAAGCCGCCGTAGATGACGGCGGCGTTGTCGAGCGGCTCCTTGTTGAGCCGGGGGAGAGTGGCTAGCTACGGTGGCGGGGCTCCATGCGCCGCCGGCCGAGTCCGACGATGGCGAAAAGGTCCGGACCATGACGGAGCGTGAGCCGTTACTGATCCCGGAGAAATTGGCAGAGGACGAGGAAGGGGCAGCCGACGCCGTCCGCGGCTGTGAGCAGGATGAACTTGTCGTGGTAATAGTAGTCATGGCCGTGCCCGACAGCATCTTGCCCGGCGCCGGGGCCAGGGAAGGAGGTGCCCTTCTCGGTCATGGGGTCATACACGCACATCGATGACATCATCTTCTTCTGCTTCACGTGCCAGCGCGTATGGCGAAGCAGCACTAGCCCGTCGCGCGACGCCAGGGCCCGGTAGTGGTAACCGGCGGCGAGGCGGTCGCCACGGGGCGCGAGCGACGCGAGGCGCGTCGCGGCGAGGGACGCCGCCGCTGGCGTCGCCGGGTGCGCCAGGGAGAAGGACGGCGGCGGCATGGCCACGCCGCTCAAGTCGAGGCGGAGGAAGCCGAGGAGGCACGCGGGAACGGTGGCGCCGTCGTGGCAGACGCGGCGGATGTCGCCGCGGAGCTGTTTGCAGGAGGCGGCGCAGCGGATGAGCGTGGCGGCGTCCGAGCGCGCGAAGATCTCGAGGAGGAGGTCGGCCGGGAGAGGGCATCCCCGCGTGGCCTCCTCCGCCGGCGCCGGCGCCGCCGACACGAACTCGAGGGAGCGGTTGCGTGGCGGCGGCATCGCCCGGGCGTGCAAGGCAACCGCTAGCTTTCCGCTGTACAAGGGAATAGAGGATCAATGGCCACGGATCCGCGTGCGATACGAACTAGAATTGGAGTCCTCTACGCCTTTATAAGAGTCCTATTTCAAACTGCCACGGATCGCGCTCTGCTCTGATCTGCTGCTGTCCCTCTGCAAAAAAAAGAAAAAAATGTTTCTGCCGTTGGGCGCCTTGCATCCCCGGGAATCCGTCGTCGGCTCGGCTCCCACATCAGCTGTGTTTGCTTCGGCGTTGTTAGGTTGCCGCGCTCAGAGTTGGCGGGCAGGCAGCATTAGCCACGGCCAGAGGCCACACCGGCGCCGACGTGGTCCGCCGCGAGCATGACGGGACCATTGGCCGAATCGACGCCTGCGGCTGAAGGCAGCTCGGCGGCGGCAAGCAATCATGTGTGCGGCGAGCGGCGTGGCATGGGATCACCGTCCCAGCGCACGATCACGGGCGGCAATCGAAAGGGAAGGGAAGGACCCCACCTGACCGAGAAAAGCTCTCCGGGGGCGGAAACAACACTGGCGCACCAAGGTTTTGGCACAGGCGACCCTTGGCGCGCCGGCGCTGGGCGAACAAGGTGACCGCGGCGGCGGACCGATGCTCTGCTCGAGGTGGTCGGGGTTCCACCGTGGTCGCTGTTTCAAATAGCGACCGGGGCTGGGGTCGCTATGGACGTCAGATCAACACAGTGCGGTTACGGTTCTACTTCAAGTAAGTGTTTTTTTTTTTGAGTGACTCTACTTCAAGTATGTGGAGCGGCAGAGTTTCTGGCCCAGATGGAGGCCCAATTAGCGGAGTTCGGCCTTTTTCCCAGCACGTTGTGGAATTCGGTCTCGCGCCAGGATTAAGGTCCTGTTTGTTTCCGCTTATCTGGAACTCGCTAATTTGGAGAAGCAGGATTTTCTGATAAGCCGCTGTCTGGAGAATTCGCTGTCGAAATAAGCTGGGTGTTTGGCAATCCTGATTATTTTCATTGAATTGGCTGTCTTGAGTGCTGAAATGACCTAGATGCCCCTGAGGCCCTTAATAGCTCTTTTTTGTTCTTGTTACCAGGAGAAGCCGATATTTGTACACGTGAATTTCACAAGTTACACAAAATTCAATATTCTGAAGTTCGAGTACACAAAATTCAATTGTTCCACGGCTGCATCTTCCTCAAGTAGCTGGACCAGCTTCTCTCTCTTTCTCCTCCCCAACACGACACACCAGTCTGGCTGCCGCTGCTTCCTCCCTCGCTGCTGCCAGCCCGCGCGTGCCCTGCTGCTCTTCCCTGCCCCTCCATCCATTGCTCCACCACCAACCAAGCGCCACTCTCGCATTCCGGGAGCGGGGTGCTGAATCCAACGGGGGTGAGGAAGGGGAATGGGGTCGCCGGGGGCCCTGACGGACGGTGGGCGCGCGGGGGCCGGCGGGGCAGGAGTGCGACGGTGGCGAGGCGGGTGCTTCAGCGCGGGGCGGGCGCGCGAGGGCCGGCGGCGTCGAGGTCTCGCGAGTTGGGGCAGCGGAGTCGTCGTCGATGCTTCCGGCGTCTCGACTGGGGCGGCGGCCGGATGGAGAGGTGGGGCGGCGGCGCGTCAATTCGGGGAGGGGGTCGTCGTTCCAGAGCTGGGCTGAGGCGAGCGGCGGTGGTGCGATTTGGGAGGGGACTGGCGGCGCGATTCGGGAGCGGGCCGGCGGCACGATTTGCAGGGGAGGTGGGCGTCGGGCAACGGAGACGGGGAGAGCGTGGGCAGCAGAGGGAAAACGCGAAGGATTTTCTGGTACGCGGCCTCGGAAGCGCGGTGGAGAAAATCGGGCTTTACGTGTTGGGGTCGCTTCTCCTCGACGCCGCGTTTGCTGTAAGCGCCGATTAATCGCGCCGTTTGGTGGGCTTCTCGCGTTTCTCCAGCCATTAAGCCGATTATAATCGTAACCAAACAGGGCCCTTAGGTCAGGTGGTGCCACGTCGGAGGCGGACTCTGCCGCGCCACCATTTCTGCACTGCACATTCTGCAGGCATGTATTCAAGCTCATTGACATAGCAGAGCAGCGTGTCATTTCTGCACTACAAGCATTTGCGCAAAATGCGGAGAGCCTGGTTTGTTCGTAACCAGATTACACATGATGGGCCGGAGCGCTCAGTGGTCGGGTTAGTTCAATTCCTGTTAAGCTATCATGATCTGATGTTCACGATCCGGCAACGGAACTTGAACCCGTCAGACAGACAAAGGAAAGAAGCAGTCATCTGAGCAAGGCATGAACAGAGGAAGGTTAAGATAAATGTGGATGCTGCTTATTTCCATGACACGGGCAAGGCTGCAGTGGGAATTATTGCTAGGGATTCCGCGGGTGGCGTCGTATTTGCTTCGGGGCGAGCTCTGTTTCATTGTGCAAAAATGCTGAGGAGGCCGAGCTGTTGGCATGTAAATAGGGTTAGCCCTTCCAGTTCTTTCAAAAATAAGGCTTGTACGGAGCCTTTCTCCAAAGTTTGGCTCTGTAGCTGCCCGGACTTTGTCGCTGCTACTCTAGCATCTGATTGTAACCCTGCTGTGGCTTAATAAATATCAGCCTTTTCCCTTGCAAAAAAAAAAAAACTTGACAACAAGCACGCATGAGTTTCCCACAGACCGGTGTCTCATTTGAGTGTTACAAAACAGATGCGGTCATGCGGATGTAACAGAAATAAACGGCACGTTCAACAACAGTAAATCCGATGGCAGCTGATCAAAGTGGAAGTCTCAAAGGTCTCACCTCGACTTGCTCCTCCGTGTCGAACATAACGACGTTGCAGGCGAAATAAGCGAGCCGTCTTCACGTCAAAAAAAGAGTATAGTTCCGTCTTGCTCACGCGACGCGCTCTTGGATGTGCTTTTGGCACAAGCTGAGACCCCGCCTTGACTCCCCCCGACCTCAGTGCCATGCACGCACGCTGCGCCGGACGAAAGTTAATTAGTGCTCGATCGATAGCAAACCCGACGCGACGCAGCTATCAATTAATAACCGCCTCGGATATCCAGTGATTCAGAGATCAGGTAAGTAGACGCCCACCCAGCATGCCAAGGCCAGCGTGTCGTCCAGAGCAATGGCAGCTGCATGGCGCGGCCCCTGACGACGGCGGGACAGTGCTCCGCGCCCAACGGCGGTAAATTCTCTTCGCAGGCCCACAAGTCATTGCGTAGGGGAACATACCTACCTTTACGTGCGCTTTGATAAGTAGGTCGACAAAGTATTTAAATAAGACATCCACTGTTCAGGACAAATGAAAGGAGATACTAGATACAGGGAACAGTCATAAACCAAGCACCTCAAATTCCAATAACCTAGTAAAATGAAAAGATAGATTCCCTCTGAATTCGTGTCAAACATTTTTCAGAAAGATACTTGAAATAGTATAGCCTAAATTCAAGGTATATTTTCGGTCCGCCGCTCCCATTGTCTGTGGTGTTGCAAGGAATCGTGGTTATATCAGGGTTTATTATTCAACTATGGATCGCGGAGTGGAGAAGACGAATCAATGAAAAATCCAGGAAGCATACCTTGAAAATGTGTTACAATGGACAAACTTTTTCGACTGTCCAAGCACATAACCAGTTGAATGAGTTATTACATATTACTAGGCCCATACAATTGCAAGAGGAGAATGATATTTGGAGTTACATGTGGGGCAATGGACAATTCTCAGCAACAAAAGCATATAACTTTTTTTTTTGACTGGTCAACGTGGGGATAAGCTCCCCACCTGAGTTTCCATTAAATTAATGGCGGCCCAAAATGGCCCATAACATTTTGTACATGGTGTTAAGGGAAAAACAGCATATATGAGATTTACATACTGGAAGAAAACAGAGAGCACCAGGAGTCGGAGACTTGGGCGTCGTCTCGAGGAAGACGGCATCTCCACATGTATGCCTCTTCGCGATAGTTCAGCAGCAATCTAGGTAGAGCTATGGAAGAGTAATTGCCAACCAAAACACAAAGTTTTCTTCTGGCTACTGCTGAGGGACCGACTTAATGTTAGGGGATTACTACGAAGAAAGCACATGCACTTAGATGACTACACCTGTGAGCTCTCTATCTGGCAAAAGGAGGAAACATTGAGGCACCTGTTCGTCAAGTGCAACTTTGCAAAAGCATGTTGGCAGTCCATTGGCATCAACATACCACAAAATCTGAGAGTCAAACATATCATCAAGTGGTTGAAAAGGAGAATAGTACTGCCTTTCTATATGGACATCATCATTATGATGCGTTGGAGCATATGGGCTACAAGAAATGGGTGGATTTTCAACAATATTGATCCAACAATACAAAGCTGCAAACGTCTTTTCATCAAAGAAATGAAGCTACTCCAGATCAGAGCAAAGCAAAGACATCAAGAGAGGCTACAACAATGGATAGATTCTTGGAATGACAACTAGTTTAGCTTTTTCAATTTCCTGTCGTTTAGTTTTTTCATTTTATTTTGCTTCTGTCACTTTATTTCAATTATTTAATATATTCTGTAGGGGCTCGCCCCTCCAGTTCTTTCAAAAAAAAAAAAACTTTTTCGAACCGACTAATTGTGGACTAATATCCTTTGCATTTGTCATCTGTCAGGCACCCCCTTGGTTTCATATGTGTGATTTTCAATTGTATGTTGCCTTTTCTCGCGTTATCCTATTTTGGCTACACGTGATCGGCAGTTGGACTGCTCCACTACAAGTCCTGGCCTCCTCTTTATATATCTACTCGATCTAAAAGTGTCTTTACACAATTAGGGGTTTGTTTCGATTTCTTTAGCACCTGCCTGGCGCTGACGTGTTACATTTAGCAATACATTCAAACGAAAGGGGACCGTCCAAGCGTATGCATGGCCCTTGAAAGATTAATCAAAGCTAGTCTCCCTATCACTGCAGGATTAGATGGGGGACTCTACGGCGGTTTTGCTGCAGGGAGCACACAGATTGCATGCTTCCGTACGTTCCGCAGCGAAGCACACGACACCTGGAAGGAAATTGCTACGGCGGGGGTAGAGTGTGCTTGGGGGTCGCGCGTGGGGCCCTCAGCCCACTTTGCCTTTCCTCCATGCATGGCGACCCAAACACAAGCCAACACCTTACAGCTGCAAAAGGGGAGGAATTTGCTTACCCGAGTTGCCCCCATCCAGCAATGCCAGCGCGTAAGAACCAAGCGGCGCCCTTGGTACAGTCAAATGCATCATTTCATTCGCATGGCACTGTGGGTGCGCTTAGCCAGGTCCGCCTGGAGGGAGGCGAAGCCTGCTGGCACATACGTACGGATGCGGAGTGTAATACGTACTTTGATCAGGAGTTTACAACACAGTAGCACTGTGGCCACCATGGCATTGCCCTTCATGCATGGGTCCAAAGGAATTAGTAGCTCTTTGTCGCTTCTCCACTCGCACGCATGAAAGGTGCCTTTCCTTTGTTAGAGGCAATGCAAGGACCACGCAGCATCCACATGGAAAGCGGATCTCTAGCGATGACAAGAAAAGCTGCAGAGCGCTCCAACGAGCTTGGATTCAGTGCTTTTCCTTGTTTTTTTTCCCCGGATGGGGGGAGGAGGGGACAGAAAGCATGCGTCCACTTGATCGACCATGTCGAATCTCTTGTCGTTCCAACGGCACCTAGTGCTTTAGCTGTACGGACGACACCAAACAACAAAGAGAGGCAGCGCCTCTTTAGTTTATTATTCAGGTGCGGCGGTCGATCGGAGTCTCTCAAAAGCATGCTTATACTAAAATATTCTTTGTCGACAAAGGCTCTTTGGCATTCTTCTTTTCTCGAAGTCTCGGTGTCGACAAAGGCTCTTTGGCATTCTTCTTTTCTCGAAGTCTCGGACCCTGAGTTTTTTTCTCTTAAGCTAGTCCCAACGGAGAGTTTCTCTTTGATGTTTTCAAAAGTGCTATGTCACCTAAAGTCTCTCGAAACCACAAATGAAACAACATGTTCACTGGATAGTTTCATTTGGGTATTTCATAACACGTTAGATATTTTGTTTAGTCTATAGGATGAAATGAAATTTCTCTCCTCCAATGCTAGTGTCATGGTGTTTTATGTCTAGGTAACAGTGTACACCTAGTTTCATGTAGATTAAACTCCTTTTTCCTCTCTCTTCATAACTCTCTTGAGATGTCATCAAATTTGCTTATGTGGCTCCTCAATTAATGAAAGTGACAACCAACCCCCCCCCCCCCCCCCCCCCCCCCCCCCCCCCCCCCCACACACACACACACACAGTGAGAGTAGCCTCATGCACCCTATGGCTCACTAGCCAAAAATTGGGTTGAGGAGGGAATTTTTTAGACTACCCGTATTATTTACGGTGGTCTCTAATAACTTATTTTGGGCTGCCATCTAAGTAGATCTCGAGTTACAAGATGAAGTCTCACACCCATAACTACTTTTATTATTTTCTATTTCTATTTTGAAAAGGAATTCTTTTTAAGAAACTAACTCAAGTGAAAGGACATAGGCTCAAGTTTTTTTTCTTATTGGTTACCAAATCTATTCTCGAAACAAAAGAAAGAATGTATTGCTTGATTGGCTGAATTGAGTTTGTTACGTAAAACAAGAATGTGTCAGAAAATAAATTATGCGTTGCTTAGTTGTTGGTACAAAACTAGATTGATGGAACACCCCCCCCCCCCCCCCCAGAGAGAGAGAGAGAGAGAGAGAGAGAGAGAGAGAGAACATAATGTGCGCTGATTGGTAACAAAAAAAAAAAGAAGAAGCTATAGATTTCTACAATATATCAGTACAAATAGAACGCTGCCAGTGCGTCGATTGGTTGCTGATTGACGTGTTGTAGCAAGGTAGCTGACGTGAGTTGTTAGTACCATCGATTGTTAGAAACTGAATTAGTGTACATTTTGTTGTTCTGCTATGAGGGCACATTAAAAGGACGAACAGTGGCTTCGTGGGTAGTCATTCAGGTGACTAAATAGCTGGTAGTCATTCTAGGAGTACCATTTTGTTTGTTACTCCCTCCGTCTAAAGAAAATATGTTTTAGTTTTGTCTTAAGTCAAACTATTTAAACTTTGACTAAATTTATAGAGAGAATAATACCAATATTTATGACACAAAATGGACATAACATGAAAATACATTTCATGATGACTCTAACATAACATTTTGAGACCATAAGGGTTGATACTTTTTAATAAAATGTTGGTTAAAGTTGAAATAATTTGACAACAAAACCAAAACATCATATTTTGAGACGGAGGCGGCTCAGATTAATTAGCTCCGTCCTGCTGAAACACTGACCCATTCTAGGGGTACCCTTTTTCTTTGCAGAAATGAACAGGTAAGGAATCTCTCTCTCTCTCTCTCTCTCTCTCTCTCTCTCTCTCTCTCTCTAATAAAAATCAAAGGCTCACATTACTTAATCTGTGGTGCAGGTGTGGGAGGTGGGAGTACCGTGAAAAGGTTCTTAGCTAGCTGTTGAACTATTACTCGGGTCCACTCATCTCGTTGTCCTCTCCCTGGATAGGCTTATCACGAATAATCATGCCTAGAGCAGCAGCAACTATACTTTGATCGCATGCACCATCAGTACTAATTTTCAGCCTTGCTGTAGTTAAGTACACGCCCAGCCAGAAACTGATGGTAACCTTTCTCTTTCGATGCTCTTCTGTACTCTTTCTTCAATCATGGGATCCTATCTTCTTCTCATCAAGTTTTACCGATGTTAGGCTTGTTAACTAGCTAGTTAGGTAGTTAGCTAGTTAAGGGTTTAGGTAACTAACGGGTCAGTGTTCCTCGCAAAAAGAAAAAAGAAAAAGGGTCAATGTTTCAGCAGGACAGTGCTGCGAGAGTGCCACAGCCAGCTCCGCTCAATGCTGCCACCTCCAGGCATTGAAATCCCAACATAATGGTTTTAACTTCTCTCCATAGGAGTCTCGAAGAGAAATATGCATGATGTCCAACTTCTTAGAAACTTCTTAGAAACTGCATATGGTTAGAGTGGTGGCTTTACCGCGAGTTTTGCTCCAAAGAGTACTGCTGAATAAAATCCGCGTCGAATATATAAACCCCTCCCATGCCCCAGCTCCATGTGCTGCGCAGTGCGCACTCTCCTAGGCGCAAGGAGAGTGCTCATCCGGTCACTCTCTGGCATGGGGACGCCATCGTAATTTGTTTTTCTACATCAGTACCAGTGTTCTTTTTAGACAAAAGGTTTCCCCTGCTTTTATTGAAAGAGACCACAGTTTATTAGAGACTGGTGATGCCAGTTTTCACCCAGTACCAGTATACTACTAAGGAAAGCACCTTATAGAGATTCTAGAAATTATCTATGTTCTTTTTCTTTATCGTTCCTGGATACATGTTTACTAACTGAGCACATGCTATCACTCGTAAAAGCTCAGAAGCATCCTCAAATAAGTTGTGGGAGAACACCGAAAGCAACAAAGAAAACAAATTAAGTTAAGCTAACTATAGCAAGGAGAAAGCAGCTAGCAGATTAATTTGGGATGAAAACACATGATGTGTTGCTTCCTGGTCCTTGTTCCCGGTACCTATTTACTTAGCTTCTCTCAGGGGACGGCATGCATAATATATTAGGCTATGGATACGCCCTACATGTGTATACGTAGATGAGGCCCCTTGGCTCTCGGAGGCCCGGGGGGTCGCCCCGTTCGCCCTGGCTCAGGGCCGGGGCTGGTAGTAGTACTGTTTTAGTATTTTGCTAATCCAGCGTCTAGACCCTATGTACCTTTGGCACGGGGCGGTCCCCCCGCTCCCCCCACCCCCTACGATGATGACGGGTGTGGTGATACTGTGGTCAAGCATGTATCCGAGCCATTGTCCTACAACTGTTCTGCTTTTCTCAGCATGCGTGGGGCGGATCCAAGGCGATCGCGCGCCGCAAAGGCACCGGCCAATCACAAGGCTCAAGGCAATCTCAGCATGCGTTTTGTTTACCAGGAAGCTGCTGTGTCGGTCCCGCAACTCATGACCACCACCGAACTTGCAGAGTCTTGTTTGCAGGTCACTCGCTCGAGACTATAAAAAGGGCTGCACCGCAGCAAGCGGCTGCAGCGCTGATCCGACTCCTCAATCATAGTAAGCGCTCATTGGCCAGCAGCCATGGACCCGTCCGCCACGCTGCTCTTGGTGCTGGCCGTGGCCTTCGTCCACCTTTGTTTCTTCCTGCTCATATTCCAGTTGGAAGCTGAGGCCAAGCGATATGGATCGGCACTCGCCTACTTCATCTCCGTGGCCTTCTTCGGCGCGCTCTACTTCCGCCGCCGGCTCTGGCTCCGCTGCCAGCGCGGCGGGGTCTATCGCGGCCTCGGCTACGCGGCCGTCATACTTGGCGCGCTGGCGTCGGCCCTCTTGTTCCTCGCCGTCGGCGCCGCCGTTCCGCTGCCGCTCGCCATTGGCGTCTGGCTCAGCGTTGCCGTCGCGGCCTACTTCTTCTACCGCGTCATTGTGCTCCACCTCGGCGAGCCGAACGCCGTGCAAGCCGCCAGGAGAGCTCCGGTTTAATCAATTTGAGCTCTCTCTCGCTCGCTCTCTCCACTTGCATATCCCCACTAGATCCCCCCTCCTAACTCTTCTTGCATATAGACCCCGCTAGTTTTTTCTGCCTTCCAGTCTTAGTTGCATGTCTTCTTCGCGAGAGGCGTCCTCTCATATCCCCACTAGTTCCAGCGCTCCTAGTCTTCTTGCATGCATTTCAAAAACAAAAAAAAAAAGAAAGAAAGAAAAAGAAAAAAAGAGTCTCTTCTTGCATGTAGTGTTCAAGCGCTCGGCCTTGCCGTAGCGGCGTACTTCTTCTTCTGCTGTGCAAGTGTTTCAGGATCCAAGCTCGCCAGATCGCAGGGTTCGCAAGAGACGTCCTCTCCAAGACATGTATATCCCCACTAGTTTTTTCCACCCTTGAGTCTTCTTGCATGTCTTCCAGCGCTCAGCCGAATTGCTGGATTCGCGAGAGAGGCTTCATCTCCACTTGCATATATCCCCACTAGTTTTTTTTTTTTTTTAAGTCTTCCTCCATCCATCTTCCATGTCTTCCAGCACTCGGTAAGTCGCGGAGTTCACGAGAGGAGCCCTCTTGACTAGCATCTCCCGACTAGTTTTTTTTTTCCACCTCCATGTCTTCTTGCATGTGTTCCAGCGCTCGGCCTTGCCGTAGCAGCATACTTGATCTTCGTGCTCCACCTCAACGAGGCGGCCGTGTAAGTGTTTGAGCATCCAAGCTCGCCAGGTCCAGGCGGGGTTTGCAAGAGGCATCCTATCGACTTGCATATCCCCACAAGTCAACACCCCCCCCCCCCCCCCCCCCCCCCCCCCAACACCCCCACCCCCCAATTTCCATGTCTTATTGCATGTGTTCTAGGGTTCGGCCGCCGTAGCGGTGTACTTGATCTTCTACTGGATCATCGCCTCCACCACAACTAGGTGGCCGTGTAAGTGCAAGTCGTTGCGCTCAAAAAATAAGTGCTAGTCGCCAGAAGAGCTCCAGTTTAATTTCAGCATCCAATCTCTCTAAATCACAGGGTTTTCATGGAAATCCAACCATGGAGAAGCTGTGCATATCTTAGCCTTGGGAAGTAGTACACAATGGGAAGCTGATTGATGAATGCTATGTAAAGTGCTATCTTGGGTGCGTGATGGTTTCACTCCGTGAACTGATGATGCTTTAATTAAAGGATCAAGATTTTGTTGCGTCTTGTTTAATGGCCCTAGAGTGTATGAGGGAGCATGCGTCACGCTCTTAGAAAATGGGGTTCATGTCTTATTGCATGTGTTACAGGGTTCGGCCTTGCCGTAGCGGCGTACCTCAACTAGTCGGCCGTGTAAGTGCAAGTCGCCAGAAGAGTTCCAGTTTAATTTGAGCATCCAAGCTCTGATGCTTGGTTATATACCCACTAGACCCCCCCTCCCAAACACACACACACACACCCCACACCCATTTCCATGTCTTATTGCATGTGTTCTAGGGTTCGGCCTTGCCGTAGCGGTGTACTTGATCTTCTTCCGCGTCATCGTCTCCACCTCAACTAGTCGGCCGTGTAAGTGCAAGTCGCCAGAAGAGTTCCAGCTTAATTTGAGCATCCAAGCTCGCCAAAATCACGGGGTTTTCATAGAAATCCAACCATGGAGAAGATGTGCATATCTTAGCCTTGGGAATTAGTACACAATGGGATGCTTATTCCTGAATGCTATGTAAAGTGCTGTCATGGGTTCGTGATGGTTTCACTCCGTTATGTACTTAAGCCTCAAGCTTTTTATGAGTCTTGTTTAATGGCCCTAGAGTGTGGGCGAGCATGCGTCGCGTGCTTAGAAAATGGGGTCCAGGAAAGCTACGAGTCCAGAGTTATAAAGCGTGGTGTCAACGAAGACCTGCTCCAGTGAGTGATAGTACTATAGGATATTCATTGTTTAGAGAAAAGAGCATCCCACACAGACTCGGCTTCACTGTTTCCATTGCCTACTCTTGTGACTCCTGTATGTTGGAGGGTATAATTCATTTCCTTAGCTACTAAGCTATTCTAGAACTGTATTGTAGCTGTTGTATGCTTGCCAAAGTGCAGTGAATAAAGAGCAGCCGGCAGGAGCATGGCAGTAGAGATTTTTTTGTGCATGCAAGTCTAGAATAGTCTATGTGAGTTGGTAAAATGTTCTGGAGTCATCCTGTAGCATGTGCAAAGTAAAAATCTGCTGTAAATCGGTGGAGAAGAAATATTAATTCTAGAGTCCTGTAGCCCTTTACATGAGAGTAAAAATCAGAGTAGCAAGGTCGGTTGTGCAGGCCTATAAATAGACTTGTAACTCAGCTATGTGTGTACGCATCGAAATGAGAGAATAAGAAGAAGCATGCAAGTTTAGCAACTGCTCTATTTTGAGCTGATCGCTCCTCCTCTGTTTCCCACACTGTTTTTGATCGTGCCTCTCTTCAAGCTCTCCAACTAACAACACAAGTGAGTAGTGGTGCTCAGTAGCACCAACACTGTCACTGCTCTCTTCACGCGCCAATTTGTGAATGGCTGGACGTATTTTGGTGGCCCCGCTTTGTGCTGTGAGCAGCTGCCGTTCAAAGCTCATCTCCTCTTCCATTAAGGTATACAAAGCCGACAACTGCATCCAAGCCATCGAAAACACAAAAATCGATAGAAAAATAGAAAAATGCAATTTTTGAATTTGAACAAGTTGAAAATGCAAGCCGAGCGGTTTCACTAATAAACTGCTCAGTTTTCATGGTTCACCGCTCCGTTCCAGCGGTTTTTGTAGTTTCATTTTTTTTTTTTTTGCAAATTTACAAAAATGATAAGCTGAGCCGGTTCCTCGGTTTACCCCTCAGTTTGAGCGCTTTTTTAAAATCCTTTTGTCAAAAACTGGTCGTTGGCCAAAAGTCTAGCTAGAACAGAACCAGACTGGTTTATCTCGTTTTCACAAAAACCGGCCAGTTTTGTCAGTTTTGAAAATCATACTTCCAGTTCACACATCACACTGTGTCCATCTTGCCGACAACAGCCTGCCCATTTCCACGTGACGCCGCACCGGGATGAAGAGAAAAAAAGGAATCCTTTTGTAGCTCGGCTGCAAAAGGATGCCCATCTCCTTCAATGCCACCACGGTCGCACTCCACCACAGCGCCCGCCACCCCCTTTGCCTCGGCGGTTCCTTGGAGCTCCCCCTACACCTTCGTGCTTGACCCAAACATGACAACTGCCCATGTACAAGCTGTTCAACGGAATTGCAGCAAAGAGAAGAAGGTGGTCGTGGTCAGGAACTCAGGGTCTTGCTGAGTTCCAAGTATCTGAGACCATAGCAAACAAGTGGTAGATCACGCATGTGCTGGTCTAGAACACCATAAACAAGTCCCAAATGCTCCTCGCCAACATTTAGCTTACAGCTAGCAGAGTGGCAGATCGTTGCTCCGAGCATGCAAGGTACAAAACTACAAGAAACTAAGCAGAGGCAGGGCGCCCAACAACCATGTGCCAACCCGCCTGCAATTAAGTTCTGGTTGAAGCCTTCTGTGTTTCTGCTATCCTGTGGACCTGTGTGCTACTTATCTAATATCTTCATAGGTCATCAGTTTACTGCTACTACCTAGTTAACGGAGACAGACAAAACTTCATCCTCGGAGTTCGTCAGCTTGGAAGATCAGTAGGAGGGGTCGCCAGGGCCAGCTTGGTGCCCACGTTCCCGCCGTCGAGCACCAGCGCCTTCTTCTCGGCTTCCAGCTGGCGCGGCGCCTACGACGAAGACGACGTGTCCTGCCATGGCCAGGCAGAGAGGATCATCGATGGGTCATTTCGTCACTTTCCTGTTCTGCTTCGCTAATATGCGGCGTTCGATCACACTAGCTACAAGCTGCCACAAATTAACATGGAGCGCGTTTACTTCGGCGTTGTTTGCTTTTGGCGCCCTCAGAGTCACTCGGCGTGTGCCGTGCGAGACAAACTACGGGAAGCATTAGCCGCGGCGGCGAAAGGCCACACCGGAGCGTGACAAAACCAAATAGACACGGCTGCCAGGCGCAGCTCCATCAGGTGCGCGGCGGTGAACCAGCGCCCTTTGCCAGGGTTGGGGGGGGCGGCACGTCCTATGCGTAGCCCGTCCGACGGTTAACCGTCGATAGAACGGCCCACGGCCTGCACAAACTCGGCCCACAACGACGGCCCTCTTCTTCTTCCTCGCGCCGCCGCCGCGCCGCCGCCCTCGACCGCCGTCGTTGTGCTAGCCCCCGCCGCCTCCTCCTCCCGCCCGGCTCTGGCGGCGTCCCCGCTGCCTCCGCCGCCGCCCTCGACCGCCGCCGCGCTAACTCGGCGGGAAGGGACGCCCCCGCCCTTACCCCGCCCACCGCCGGCGGCCACCACCGCGGCCGGCGGCGTCCCCGCCGCCTCGCCGCCCCGCCCGCATCGCGCCGCCCTTCGCCGGTCCAGCCTGCCAGCCGCACTTCTATGTCCGGAGGGAGGAGGAGGAGAGATTGAGGGTACAAACCCTGTGCATGAAGGGATTCTCCGGCGAGCCGCCCCCGCCCCGCCCTCCTCCATCGTCTTCGGCGGCTCCCGCCGCCGGATCCGCGGCCGCCGCCCTCCGCTGTGCTAACCCGGCTTCGCCGGGCTCGTCGCCGTCGGGGAGGCCGGAGGAGGAAGAAAGGAGCTCGTCCATCGGATGCGTTCTCGTACGAATCTCAAAGCTGTCCGATCGAATGAATCCTGTCGGGCGACCTGCGTATAGGATTCACGTGGGGGGGGGGGGGGGGGGGGGGGGGCGCCCCTATGCCCAGCGCGCGCTACACCATGACCTTAATGAAAAGGATGATTGGTTGCCTTCATTGACACAAGAACGGACTTGATGGAGTCGCGGAGAAGATATGGATCAGGGCTAAGGACATGCTAGATCCAAGCGAGTGTTGCTTGGATAGATGTTAGCTTGAGTCCAAAGGAAAAACCGGACTATCAAGAGGGTTCGAGGTGGTTCTCTTAGTGCACACTAGTTATAGAGATCATTGGATGCATGGTGAGTCTCTCAGGGGCTAGGGTGGCAGAAGAGGGTTGAAGGAACCAAGAAGTTCAAGTTTGGAAGAAGATGATCAAGAAGAAGATCGAAGCTGTGAAGTCAGAAGCGACCGGACAGTACGGTCATGGAGACCGTACAATACGGTCTACAGTGGAAATCCAGAAAGAAAGGCTGAAGTTTTTGGAAGTGGAGAAATGGAGACCGAACAGTTGACCGGACAGTACGGTCCTAGGGACCGGGCGGTACGGTCTCTATTGAGTTTTCCAGACAGAGAAGCTGAAGTTTCTGGAAGTTGAAGAATGAAGACCGGACAGTTGACCGGACGGTACGGTCAGGGACCGGACGGTACGGTCTTACAGGCGAAGAGCAACAGAGAAGGAGAAGTTTCTGTTGGCTGAAGAAGAAGTGGAGACCGGACAGTACGGTTCTAGGGACCGTACAATACGGTCTACTTTGAGATGAAGAGCAGCACTCCCTAGACGCCGGTCTGGTGAAGACCGCAAAGTACGGTCTATTGGAGACCGGACAGTACGGTCTATTGTACGGTCAACACGCAGACTAGGCATTTTTGGACAACGGCTAGTTTGAGGATGGTGGCCTATATATAGTCGGTTGTTTACCTCTTTTAGGTGCTCTTGGACCCAGGAAAGAGTGGAGGTGCTGCCAAGAAGCCAAGAGGGAGAAGTGTGAAGCACTTGAGAAGGATTTGGAGTGATCCTAGTGCTTGAGAGAGTAACAAGTTGCATCCTTTGATCTCTAGGCTAGCGTGGGCTTGAGAGAGTCATCTAGAGCTGTTACTCTTGGTCTATGGCAAGGCCTAGACCGATTAGACGTTGGTGTTGAGCTGTCCAAGGAGATTGTGGAAGCCGACACAAGTTTGTACACGGTCTTAGAGCTTCCCGTGTGAAAGAAGCATCACTAGTGGAGCGCCCTTTGGCACGCATCAAGTGCGGAGCCTTACCTTCGGAAGAGTACCCGGGAGAGAGCCCGGCGGGACGTGCCCGCGACTTCACTCGGAGGGTGAAGTGTGCTCTAGGAGGGATCGCCATCTAGCGGAGGGACGGGGTCGAGACTCCGGCGGGAGTGACCCAACGTGGAGTAGGGGAAGGCGCCATCCTTCCGAGACCACGGGAAAAATCATGAGCATTCTCTATCCCTTCTCCTTTACTACTTGCATTTACTTATCGCTCTATATATGATTGCTTGTAGTACTTGAGTTGTGCTCTTATCTTGCTTGTGTGCTTACCTTTGGTTCCTACTAACTTCACTTGTATTGCTCGTTTGCCTTGCTCGTGTACTTACTTGTTATAGCCTATCTAGTAGCTCTAAGGACTCTACTTAGTGTGCCTAGTATCTTTGGTTGTCTTGTCTCTAGTTATCTAATTGCCTTGCCTTGCCTAGTTTAAGTCTTCCGCTATCTATATATCTTGTGCTAGGTTGCTAGTGTGGTGAGCTTGTGTTATCTCTATCCACTAGCTATATAGGTTAAAGATACTCCTTAGTGTGCTTTACTTTGTTAGTAGAACAACTCGCTAAGAGTTGTTTGGGTGTTAGTGTTTGGAAATAGATTCTAGAGTGCACCGATTCACCCCCCCTCCCCTCTCGGTCACACGATCCTTACACGGGCATATCGGACGGCTCCCAAGCGAAGACGTCCGCGTTCTCCCGAATGAAGGCGACGAGCGCGAGTTCCTATTTGGGGTCGAGCTCGGCCCCAATGGTGACGGTCTTGGAGCCGTTCCCGTTGACGGCGACCTGCTTGGTCTTCACCGGCTCGCCGGCCGTCATCTTGGAGCGCGTGGGGGAGGACCTGACCGCCGTCGGGATGTCACCGAGGTCCGGATCCGCTTCCGCCGCCTTCTCGACAGCTAGGATCAGCTCGGTACACGCGATGGCGCTCTTGTAGTCGGCCCGGACCGTGATCACGTCCTTGGGCCCTGGCATCTTCATGGTGAGGTAGGCGTAGTGGTCGCACGCCATGAACATGCTGAGGGCAGGGCGCCCGATGATGCGTTGTACGGTAGGTCGATTTCCGTCACGTCGAACACCACCTTCTCCGTGCGGAAGTTGTCCTTGGTGCCGAACGTGACCGGGAGCGTGACCCGCCCGAGGGGCTGGGCACGTCCCGGCAGGACCCCGTGAAAGGGCCTTGAGGGCACCAGGTCAGTTTTGCTGCCCTGGAGCGTCTCGTACACCTTCGGGGTGATGAGGTTGATGCTCGCGCCGCCATCGACCAGTGTGCGAGCGATCCTCTTGTTGCACACCGTCGGCGCAACGATGAGCGGGAGCCGGCCATCCGAGTTGTCGGGGCCGACCAAGTCGCTGCGGTCAAAGGTGATCGACGCATCCAACCACTTGACCGAGCGGGCGGGAATGGTTCCCGAGTTCAGCGCGCACACCTCCCGGCGGAGGAGTTTCACCTGCCGCTTGGAAGTGATGGGCGCGGAGCCGCCGCAGATGACCGCGACGGTGTCCTCGTGGTCCTGGAAGAGGAGAGCCTCCTCATCCTCCTGGGACCCCTTCTCGTTCTCTGCGCGCTCTTCTCTGCGCTTCTTGCGCTTCTCCGCGTTGGCGAGGATGTACTTGCACTCCGTTTGGTCATGGAACGTGGAGTCATGGAACGCGCAGTACTTTCCCGTGGTGGGAGTCTTCTCACCACCCTTTGCCGCCTTCGGAGCCGTGGGAGGCTTACCACCCTTGGCGCCCAATGGCGCTGTAGCCAAAACTTCGCCCGCCTTGCGCTTCTTGGCAAGCTTCTTCTTCTGTTTCCTGGACAAGGGACGGTCGTCGTCCTCGTCCTCCTTCTCCGGGTCGGAGTCGTGCCAGGCCTGCGCTTCCTGCCGGCGCGCGCACCGGTCGACCAACCCGAAGAGCTCGACGACGGTTTGGGGCTCGTGGACTCCGAGTTCGCCCAACACGTCTTTGTCGCGCACGCCGTGGGCGAACGCCGATATGACCCGCGCCGGGTCAATGTTGGGGATGGTGTTGCGGACGTGGCTGAAACGCTGCACGAACTTGTGCAGCGGCTCGTCCTTCCGCTGAATTACCTTATCTAGGTCAATCTGCGTGCCAGGACGCTTGGCGGTGCCCTGGAAGTTGACAAGGAAGTCGCGGCACAACCCCTTCCACGACTTTACCGATTCGGGCGGTAGGTTCATGAACCAAGACCGCGCCGAGTCCTTGAGCGCGAGGTGGAAGTAGTTGGCCATCACGTCCTCCGAGCCCCCGGCCGCTCGCACCGCGGTGGAGTAGATCTGCAGGAACTCGGAGGGAGGTGCGGTCCCGTCGTACCGCTCCGGTATGTCGGGGCGGAACTTGTTGGGCCACGTCACGCTGCGCAGCCTCTTGGAGAGGGCCGCGCATCCACCGGAGTATGCGACGCGACGACCTTCACTCTCCGCACGTCGTCCCCTGTCCGGCGGCGGCGAGGCAGACAAGCCGGACGACGGCGCGCGCGTCGAGTGGGAAGACTCTGCGCGATGCCTTTTGTGGCGCCGCTCCCGGGTGCGCTCGATACTGACGCGAGCATCTTCCCCGTCGCGGCGGCGTCACCCCAGCTTCCGCCGGAGGTCGTCCGGGCCACGACGAGGCATTGTCACGGAGTAGGAGTAGTCCTCCGTGCCCGCGTGCGTGCGTTCGGTAGGCACGTACGTGGGGCCCTCCGAAGAGGAGTTTGCGCGTGAGCGCGACGGACCCGACTTGGATCTCGCCTGGCGCCGCGCCGTGTCCACCATCTTGGCGACGTCCCGAAGCCAGGGCCCGGCCGGCGAACCCTCTGCCAGCTCCGGCGGTGGGTTGCGCAGCAGGTCTCTCGCCCGGTCTAGCGCTGCCGGTGGGGTCCCGTGCGGCGCTCCTCGTGCTCAGGAGTGGCGGTCCGTCCACTGGACGGTCGCTGTGAACCCGACTGCGAGCGAGTGCGGTGCTGGGGCCGCGCGCCCTCCGCCCCGCACAGCCGAGCGGGTCGGGGAGGACGCGAGCTCCTAGCCGCCTTCGTCGTGGGCGGTGGTTCCGCCATGATCTCCTCGTCCACCGACTCCGAGGCGGAGCGGCGCCGAGGGTGCACGTCCTCGTCGCTAGAGGACCTGCGGCTGTCTCGTCCGGCCATGGCAAGGAAGATCGGACGCGAAGAAGAAACACAGGAACTACGACGCTCCCCTTCCTGGCGCGCCAAGTGTTGAGGTGTGGAAACCACGATAAATGGGGGCCTAGCACGACCTCCCTTTGAGATTCGGAGGGGAACGAACGGTTCTATGTGTAGGAATCGCAATCGAGAAAGAAGAAGAAAAAAAGCGTTTACCCAGGTTCGGGCCACCCAGAGGTGTAAAACCCTACGTCCTGCTTGTCTGGAATTGCTCAAGTGTTGTCTGTTGTTTTATGGTACAAGGCACTCCCTTTTATAGTGCAAAGAGAGGCCGAACCCGTTCATGGGCCGTTATGAGGGCGCCGGTTGGCAGCCCTCCTCCGCCCGAGATGCCGGACGTCTATTCTACTGTCAGCAGGCTTCGCTCGCCTTGCCTTTATGGCTCCATCGACTTCCGCCGTGTTGTCTTGTCGATCGTACAGCAGGCGCGCAGCTGCGGGGGCAGCGAGGCGCGGAAGTGGGCCGGATGCAAGGGATGGCTCTTTGATCCGCGCGCCACCCGTACTGCGGCAGGCGGCGCACGTCAGCCCACGCTCCCGTACTGCGGCAGGCAGCGTACGTCAGCCCACGCTCCCGTGCCATCAGTCACATCTCTGCGCGGTGCGCGCACGCATCCCTTCCGCAATAAAACCCCGCGTCCCGGATCCGCGTACTGTTGCCGCACGAAATCTCGAGCGTCTCGTCGAGCCGCGGCGCTATTAAGGCATCGCGAACGACCGCTGCCACGCGTCGGGCTCCCATGGCTCGTGGGGCCCCGTCCCTATCCGCGCCCCGCGGCGGACCACGGCACGGGCAGGGCGTAGCCACATGGCTACACCAGGCGGCTCGCGGGCGCGAGCTGTTCGGGAACCCATCGCACCGCTTCATCCTGCTGGGCCGCCTCGGCCCATTTAGTTCGCGGCTGTCTTCCTCGGCCCAAATTGGACTCGGGCCAGCCTTTTGATTGGGGGAGTGGGAACCCTGGTTTCCAGTACACCGACACTGAGCTGCTGTTTTTTAGAGAGTACTATCTGCTTCTTGTTCACTCGCATCGCACACAGCTCACTGCTCACGTCGCCGGCGGCAAAAGGAACAGCAGGGGGCCGGGGGCAGCCTAGGTAAAAGTGATTCGATTCGAGATTCGCGCAGAACCTGGAGTTGCAGAACCTGAAACACTAGGGACGTTTTTGCTAAAAGTATAGCCGCTGCTGCTTAACCACGATTCAATTATGCTGACGGGGTTCTGCTGCTTTTGCCTGGCCTCTGGTTGAATTCACAAATTACAAAATCACACAAGCATGTATTGTGCTTTTTTTTCTTTTCTTTTTTGGCTAGTAACACAAGCATGTATTTAATGGCTCTACGCAATTCACAAGAAAAACTGGTGTACAAGCTCAACGCGAGCATTGACCAAAAGGGGGGAAAAAAAAAAAGACCTTTGGCCCCATGCTCTTATATAATCCGTTCAGGTAGGCCTTATGCCGACTAGTACTATAGTTATTGGCGTGTGTGCAGGACCTTGTTTGTGTAGGTCAGTAGGTGTTGGTGTGTGCGCAGGACATTGCAGAACCACCTGCTGACTGAGAGCATTCCCAATGATGGAGTTAGTTAAGAGGCAGCAGTCACCTCTTAGAGAGAATAAATAAGGGACAGGTTTCATGTTTCGTTCTCTTATTTTGCGTAAAGACTAGCTTTTAAAGAAAAGTTAGCAGCATTCTCTCTCTTCTTTTTCTTTAATAAACAATTCTATAAGACAGCTAAGAGTTAGACATTGAAAACGCTCTGACTGACTGTTGACGAACCTAGGAGTTGCGGAACCAGTTGGCGCAGCTAAGGTCAGCAGCCAGGACGATGGCTACGTACAGTTGAGACGAGACGCTCCAGGCCTTCTCCCTTGCAGCGCCGCTCTGTTCTGCTTTTTTTTTTTTTTTTGACTGGAACAGGAGGGGAAGATTCCCTACTGATTATAATATATCCCTACTGATTATAATATATTGAAAAGATTAAAAGTACAAGTACAAACAAAGGAAGGCCTAAAACAGGATAAAGGAAATACAAAAAACTGGAAGAGACAAAACTTGTGGGAAATACTTTTTCTTGGCCCTGTGCAACAGCAGCTTGAATTCTCTCACAAATTTCCTTTTGCTGTCTTCAACAGATGGATCAATGTCACTGAAGAGCCAATCATTTCTTGAGGTCCAAATGCACCAGGACGTTAGAATTACAATCTCCTATGGAAAGGGACATTCAGGGATCTTTTGAAGAATTGAATGCTTGGTCTGGGCTTCTTCTTCTAGTAATGTTTATTCCAATTGATGCCCAGCAATTTCGAGCAAAGCTACAGTCTAAGAATAAATGCTGTAATGTTTCCTCTTTTTGTCTAATGCAGAGCTCGCACGTGTATGAATCTAGTGCCATGTTTTTCCTTCTGAGTAGGCCTCTAATGTTGAGCCTGTCCTTGATTAGCAGCCAGAAAAATACCTTGTGCTTCAGCTGGCAAGAAGATTTCCATAACCAAGAATAAACTGGGTGTAAATCAGCCTGACCCATCATTGCTTTATATGCTTTTGCTGAAGTGAAGCCTTGGTTGCCCCAAATATAGCTCCAGAGATCTGCATCTGTAGTTAAGTTCACTCCTTGTAACAGAATTTCTAGCTGTTGGAACTGATGATATGCTTCAATGGACAAAGGAAGATGGAAGAGGCCAATCAGGTCCATTTGTAGAGCTTTCTGGACAGAGATGTTTTTGCTTTTGCGAAGGAGTATAACTCTGGAAATTGTCTGGACTGCTCTGCTCACTTGCAAACAATTCTTTGTCTTTCTGCTCTGCTCTGCTCTGCATTCTCTTCTCCGGAGAAGTTCCTTGCAAGTTGCAACTCGACCCCTTGCAGCGCCATCGGCCACGCGGCGACCAGAACTGCACGCACTGCGCACATTCCCCGCACTGCGCTGCTCCGATGCTCGCCGGCGTCGGCGAATCTTCCCCTCTAATTCTGCCACCGCGTAGAACCACTAACAGAGACGTGTGTCCCGCCGATAAGAGACTCGATCGCCGTGCTCGACGAAACTCTGCGCATGGACGCCGTCTCCTTCCACGCCGCCGTGGCCGGCCTCCACATCATCAACCGTGCCCTACTTCATGGTCTCAGTGCCTTGCTGTGTTCCAGGTATCAGACTATCAAGCAAGGCCCAGATGAGGCCACCGCGTTCGCAACAGGACGTATGCCCGACGTGGACGTGGTCTGCCGCGGGCGTGTGTTAGATAACCTTGTTGTTTTGCATCAGTAGCATGTTAGTTTTATTCATGCATCAGTCAATTGTAGCACATGTAGTAGGTTGTGTCCTAGTTGAGTTCGTGAAGCATGGCGAGGAGGCCGGATCAGCAGTGAGTAGTGAGCTATCGGCTGCCAGGAGGTGAGTGCACGTATGGTGGAATTGGAACAAGTACTGCATGTGCGTTGCGGCCACGAGTATGGCCGATCGAGTCCAGGCGCACGTCCTGAAGGCGGAGGAAGCGGTCAAGCCGTTCTGCATGTAATGGATTCGTGCAGATGATCAGGCCGTTGTGGGTTCCGTTGGACGCGAGTTAATTGTTGCCTGCATGTAGCTAGCGTAGGGATTAAGGCAATGTTTGTTTTCCATCTAGATTATATAATCCAGCTTATATAATCCATAAGCTGAGGGAGAGCAACTTATTGGATTATCATAATCCGACCTGTGAATTGCTATAATCTGACCATAATCTAAAACCTATTTGTTCCAGCTTATAGATTATATGAGCCAGATTCTTGCGGCTAGTTGAGCACGTCGCTGGAACGGCCGAGTCCATCAGTTAGTTTATGTTTAAATAGCAGCATATGTAATCAGTTTCAGTTGAGTTGAACAAAGAGAAAAGGCAAAGTTGTGTGTGCTGCCACAAAGCTCTTGTGTGTTCATCTTCCAGAGTTTCTGTCTTCCTTCTTCAATTCGGTGTGTGTGCGTGAGTTCTCTGTATAGATAGCTCCAACAGCGTGACGAGACCCATTGGCCAAATTGACCTCTGCCAGGGGCTTATTCCACCCTGGTCGCTATTTCAGATGGAGACCGGGGCTGGGGTCGTTAGAGACGTCAGATCAGCAATCTGTGGCTACGATTCTGCTTCAACTAAGTTGAGCGATAGAATTTCTCGATCAAAAGAAGGCCCAATTACCAGAGCTCGGCCTTTTTCCCAGCCCATTGAGAGGATTTGGGCCTCACGCCTCGACTAAGTGTTGCCCAAACCTCAGGTCAGGTTGGCGACGACGGAGAGTGACTCTTTGGCCAATCCAATATGTAAGGCGGGCAACAATTAACTTTTGATAGAACAATGTTTGAGATTCGTGCAACGATGCTCGCCTATTTCATCGTGGTGGCCTTCTTCGCCACGCTCTACTTCCGCCGCCGGATACTCCTCCACCGCCAGCGCGGCGGGGTCTACCACGGCCTCGGCTACACCGCCGTCATGCTTGCAGCGCTGGCGTTGGCGCTCTTCTTTTTCAGCTTTGGCACTGCCATGCCGGTGCCGCTCGCCGTCTGCGTCTGGGTCGGCCTGGTGATCGCGGCCTACTCCTTCTACCGCGTCATCGTGCTCCACCTCGACGACGACGAGGAGGTGGCCGTGCAAGTGCAGATCGCCATGAACCTTCCAGTTTGAGCTTCCAAGCTCGCGCGGATGATCGCCGGGGTCGCGAGAGGTGTCCTCTTGGCTTGCATATTTACCCCCACTAGCTAGTTTCCTTAGATAAAGCCCTTCTTGCCTGCATTTATATATCTCTTTTACTCTTTCCATTCCTTTTTTTATGTCGTTTCAGGCAAGCTTTTTAGTTCATTTTTAGTTCATCCTTCTTGTCTGAAACGACAACAACAAAAAAAAGAATAGAGGGAGTAGCTAGTACTAGTTTTTCAGTATTCTTGCATGTTTTCCAGCTCCAGTGGGCAGTGGCTACAAAACTTTTCGATTGGGCAATCGTACCAAGAAGAGGGTGGGTGGGTACAGCGTTTGATGGTGTTTACTGTCGCGTAGCTGTCCGAAACCGTGAGCGTTGCATGCATGGCTACACCCGACCGCGCGCGTCATGGTGCTCGAGCTCCAGTTTGAAGGAATAACGGCCAAATTAACCATCGTGTTTATCTAAGTATTTAGAGAACTGATTTCTCGTTCTTTTGCTACCGAGGTGTGAACTGTGAACTGAGCGGCTAGTTAACCCCCGTTCAGTTGTTTAGGCGAAATGCTGCTTCTTGTTCACTCGCACACTGCGCACTTCCCAAATTGGACGTGGTAAAGGTCACCCGGATCGCGGCATCAGATCGAACAAATCGTATGTAGTACCGTTTTCCCAAACTGGCGCTAGGTACCAGTCCCAAATTGAAGCGCCGGGGCAGAGGTAAAAGTGATTCCACGTATGACGGAGCGCTGAATCTGTTGATGAACCTGGAGTTGCAGAACCTGGGTGGCCCCGTTGGCGCGGCCATGCTCAGCAGCGAAGGACGGCATGGGCGTTGTCCTCGATGGAGAAGCACAGCACGCCTACACACACGCATATATTCTGTTTTTTTTTTCTTTTTTGGCTAGTAACACAAGCATGTATTTAATATGGCTTCACAAGAAAACATGCGTACAAGCTCAAAACGAGCATGTATTTAGAAGTCATGATTGTCAAGAACAGAACGCCTAGCTGCATTTGACCTAATTTACCGATGGTCTCTATCAAGCTGCCGCCATGGGCGATCAAACTACTCGACAAACTAAGACGAAGCTTCCTCTGGGCCGCCGCAGCCCAAGCATCGGGCGGACAATGCACGGTGGCCTGGCCAATCTGCACGCGTCCAAAAAAGCTGGGCGGGCTAGGAATCATTGATCTTCACCAAGCTGGACTTGCCCTTCAATCAAGGTGGCTCTGGATGCAGCGCACAGACCCAAGCAAACCGTGGGATGGCCTCAACCTGGAGGTCGACAAAGAAGTCTGGACGGCGATGTATCCACACACGAGCAGAGGTGGGCAACGGACACTCGACACGCTTCTGGACGGCGGATCCTATACGTAGGGCGGGCGACGGGATCGTTTCTTCAGAACGGTGTTTGAGATTCGTGCGTTGTTTTTCCACCGTCCAGTTTCCACGGCGGTTCACGTGCGGCTTCTTCTTCCCCCTTCCCCGCTACAAAGCGCTTCCCTCCGCCGCCGCCGCCGGCGGGGGAGCCGTTCCGCGTATTCGTCGGGTACGACCCGCGGGAGAACGAGGCGTACGAGGTGTGCCGCCGCAACCTGCTCTTTCTTTCAGCTTCCACGATTAGCCTTCAAACAGAGCTACACTGCTAGTATCTGTTATGATCCTGGAACAATTCCAAGGTCGAGCTGCAGCTACCCTTGAATCTTGCTAGAGGTCAAACCATTTCTCTCTCTGGAAGTCAGGTACCCGATTTCCGTCCTTTCCTTCTCCAATTTCTGTTTTATTTACCGAATTTCCCTGCCCTGTTCTAGGTTTTGGAGCTTCCAATTTGAGGCGCATGGTTTCCTGTCGATTCCCAGCCTCACCATCAATTTGGAACACCACCAGCAGAGCTGCGCCCATGGGATTTCCTCACTGGACGACAGGCCAAGGCAGCCGGCCATCACCATTTACGGTAAGTATTTCTATTTTTTTCCCCACCCTGTTTTCTCTCCTCTGAAGCACAGACGTGCATGTATTTTTAATCACTTAAGTGAATTTGTTTGGTCAGAGGGATTTCTACAAAAGGGTGGTCTAGTGAGCTGTGCAGGATGAATCCAAGTTACAGATTATTACCTTTGATTTTTAACTAAACATTTCAATGGGCTGTGCACATCTCTGAATATTAGTTGCAGTGTATACGTATTCAGATTTCGTCTTTCTCTTGAAAGTTCCACTTGCAGATGCATATGTATGGATAAATTGGTAACTATGACTTTACGATGTCCTATGTTGTGGAGAAGTAAGAATTTCAGAATCGAAGGTTGTTTCTTGCAGCTTTATTTAAGCTTTTCCTAGACCTGTACAGCGCCGTCCGCCAACCGGACCTCCGCGCCGCGGGGCTCCTCCGTCGAGGCGCTCGAGGCCACCGGGAAGCGCCTCTCCGACTTCGCCGACACGCTCGGCCTGCCATTCGAGTTATGCGCTGTCGCAGAGAAGGCCGGCAATGTGGACCCGGAGAAGCTGGGCGTCACACGCCGCAAGGCATTCGCCGTCCACTGGCTCCACCACTCGCTCTACGACGTCACAGTCTCCGCCTCTATCCAAAGGTACTCCTATGCATTCCATGTCAAATCTTGACGCTATCATCATGACCACTTTTCAGCGACTAGTTTACTTTATTAGGAGTAGTAACCAATGTGACATTGTGATTTGCACGTCAGGCATCAACGCAGTACATCAAGTACTAGTAGTGCTTCATTGGTTTAGCAATTAAAAATTGGCTAGTGGATCTGCTCCCGCAAGCAGTTCTCGCTGTCGACCAGTGAAGAAAAAGCCTCGGTCCCAAATCTAGAAATTTAAATAATTTGATTCATAGGTTATAAAAATGTTGATACACTTTTAAAGAGATGTTGATTTAGTGTTTCAAAAATGTTGACAGGTGTAACACTCTTTGTATTGATATGAATTTATGAATTTTGCTCATTTCAAATTGTTGATACAGATTTAAAAAAATGTTGATTCAAAGTTACAAAAATGTTGACACATGTGACAACATTTGTTGACATGGGAATTTAATTTTTCTGCTTATTTTCACAAATTGTTGATTCATCATTATAAAAATGTTGATACAGGTTTAAGGAAATGTTGATTTAGTGTTTCTAAAATGTTGACACATGTACCACTTTTAGTTGATATTGGATTTATGAATTTTGCTCATTTCAGAGTTGTTGATTGAGAGTAACGAAATTGTTGATACAAATTTTAAAAAAATGTTGATTCAGGGTTACGAAAATGTTGACACACGTGACAACATTTGTTGACATGGAAATTTGAAATTTTTGCTCATTTTCATAAATTGTTGATTCAGGGTTACAAAAAATGTTGATACAGATTTTTAAAAATGTTGATTCACTGTTACAAAAATGTTGATTCACTCAAAAATGTTGATTCACTGTTACAAAAATGCTGATACAGGCACTAGGAGATTCTCACGACAATTAGAAGTGTTATGAAAATGTTGACCCATGTAATTTTTTTTTTGTTCACATGAAAATTTACAAATTTTCCTCATTTCAGAAAATGTTGATTATGGGTTACAAAAATGTTGATTTAGGTTTAAGAATTAGGGCTACGAAAATGTTGACTAGTCCTTGAAGTGTGAGTTCGTGCTTTCACTTCTTGAAGTGGAATATGTGAATGGACATAGGATGTCAATGAAGGAAACTGGAACTCATATTTCTTTTAACCCCATCATTGTCAAATGATCATTCAGACTGTTCATGTAACATATCTTCCCAGACATTTAAGAATTCTGCAACAGAGATGGAATCATATACAAGGGCATTTAACTTCTCAACCATGCCTTGCCTTTGACTCATAAATGCTCCACCCTTGATTACTATTTTCTGCATAATGTGCCATACGCATAATCTGTTAACTGTGGTTGGTAGTACATTTTCTTTGGCCTTTTTCATTGTTGCGTCTTGGTCTGTCATAATGACCTTTGGTCTTTTCCAATTCATGACATCTAGGAAAGTTTGCAACACCATACCCATTCAACTGTTTCAGCAGTCTGATCCTCTAAAAGTGCACATGTGAATATCACATTTATTCCATGGCCATTTAATATTTGAGAGTTTGAAACAAATTATGTTGATGTGCCTAAACAAAACTTCAGGTGAATGTATGGCATAATATATTTTAGGTGACTTTTCAGTTCCGTCGAATACAAATCTATAGCACACTTGTCTGAATGCATTATATGCATTTTATTGTTTTGCAGATATGACTCAGGTATTTTTTATGTCCAATTCATGCAGACATATAACGGAACTTCTGTCCAAAAGTTTGGCAATGTAATAAATTAATATCCATTTAACTGAATCTATTTATTTTGATGTGTCACACATTTGTTCAGTCTAAGGATTTTTGTTTCCACTTGTTGCCAGGTTGATCTTACTGCGCTTCGTGCCAAATTGCTGTTTCAATTACTTTCGTTCAAGTCCAACAAATTTTATAGAAAATTTTTTGATCTGGTTACATCATGTTGATTAAGGTATTATTTCTGAAATAACATAATCATAAATATACTAGCTATATTTGTTTTTGTAATATCAGAATTATGAGCATACTACTTTTTCAGGGACCGTGAATATCAACTGCGTTGGTACAAGATATGCTGGCGATGGACCGTGGATGGCACCTTCTCCTCCAAAGCTGCGTACGAGATGACGTTCCATGGCGCGGTCGCGCTACATGCGCGACCGACCTGATCTGGAACACATGGTGCCCGGCAAAAGTGCAGTTCTTTTCATGGCTTGCACTCCAGAGACGCATCTGGACCTCGGAGCGCAGGAAGCGGCACGGCCTACAAGATAATGACACCTGCATCCTCTGTGATCAGGAGCCAGAAACATCGGATCACCTGCTCCTCCAGTGCAGCTACGCCAAGCAGATATGGTGGGAGACTTGGTCTTCACTAGGATTGATGTGCTCCTTCATCGACAATGAAGCCTGGGTGGACTAGTGGTACCGACATCGGAAAGGAAGGCCCAGCAAGATGGCGAAACGCATCGACACCTTGGTCATGCTCACGACCTGGGTGGTATGGCAAGAGAGGAATGCACGCGTCTTCAACGACAAATCATCAACCCCAGGCCAAACATTGGACACCATCAAGAGGGAGGAGCCAAAAACCTAGCTTGGTTGCAAGCCCAAGCAATAGATTAGATAGCACCAATAGCTTTCCGAAAGGTTGTCGTATCTTTTCATTTCAAGTACCGCTCTAGAAGGGCAGGAGCGAGCGCTAATGGCGTGGCGCGATGTAATCAACCAAACAATGTAACCAAAATCTTCTTCTTAATAGAAAGATACGCAGCTCTCCTCCGTATTCTTGAAAAAAAAGCTGCATTTGACCTCGAGAGAGCAAAAAAGTAGGGCCACTGTCAGGAACGACACAGAACCCTCAACGAAGGGGTTGCTGGGTTCTTTCGTACTCCAAGAGGCAAGATTAGCTATTCCATTCGCTTTTACATACTTGCATTAAGCACAAATACAGAAGTACACATCAGTTTGATGGTTAGAAAGCACATCAGACCAATTCTTGCATGATTAATCTGTGTGTAATGCAAACTATCTTCTAGTTTAACAATTTGGTTACGCATGCTGGTATTGTATTCTTTTGCACCTCAGCATCTTTCATTTCCTCTGTGGTTTCGACATTCTCACCATTGGCATCAGGCATATCACATATGCAACTCTTGAATCCTCAATCTCGTGGAAACAACATGGAGCAAATTCAAAACATAGGATGATGGATTAAAGATTTTTTTAAGCATCTTCTTTAATTTTGTTCTCCTCAGCCACTGTATAGTACATACAAGGAAGAAAACAACAAAACAATGTGCATCAGTCAAAGCTATAACCCAGCGCCTTATACTTCCGGCGCATACAACATCCTACTCATGCCCTTCCCTATATAAAATTTTGTGCATATTTCTGGCCTAGAGAAACTTTGTAACATCTGGCACAACTCCTTGGCCTCATTTTCAGTAACTGAACCATCAACAGTTACTGTTAGATCTTTTAGCACGGTCGCCCAGCCTAATACTTGCTTCACAAAAGAAATTTCATGTTCAGATCCTATCAAGTTAGTGATTTCTACTTCTTGGAGGCAATTCAACACTAGTTCTTCGGTTTTCCAGTGTGCATGCTGACCACAAATACAACCAGATGAGCAAGTAGTTTGGTCCTGAAACAAGATGAAAGTAGATGATTATCAGATTTCCTGAAAATGCCATCACATGATATCAACAACAACCCAATCATTAATCTGAAACTCTGAAGCCCATGGATTGCAGCAGTATGGTTGTTATAAGAAAATAGAGGTATAATGAACATGATTCTTAACAATAATTCAACAAATTCCACCAGTATCGAGCTAATAATGTTGCATGTTATATTGTGTATGCCATGTATGTAGTAAGATCTATGTAAGGTGCTTTGGGTGCGTTGGGTCGCGGTTCAGGAGGTTCTCCTGACCTTGTACTTTACTTTCTTCTTAAATGAAATAATACGCAGAACTCCTACGTTGTTCGAGAAAAAAATATATTCAAGATGTTTTATAAATTAACCTTAGGGCTTAGGGTATCAAATAGAAGTGTGGGAACTTTAAAAAGCCATGCACTCAAAGCTTACTCTTATCGCCTAATGATGCAACAACTAAACTCGCGTTTCACTGTGATATTTCAAAGACACTGACAATAATCAGGAAAAAAACATATTTGCAGCACAAATAGACTCAGCCAAAACTGTAATCTTGAACTAGGAGAAATAAATAATAAACATATATTTACAACAGATAAACTTTGCAGCAAAAATAGAAGCATGTAATGGCATGTAACAAACACCTAGGGCTGCTGGTAGCTCAGCCCTTGGTGAGCCAAGAAATACAAATAAATGTACTTTACAAACAAAAGATAACTTTTACCTTCATATCGGGAGGACTAAGTTCCAGATTCAGCTTTCTGATACCAGAACACATCCTGAGAACATCGAACACGCTGGCCCCAAATTCATGTCCATTTGCTATTACAATCAGTACCAATTTCGCGATGTCAGGGAGCATTGTCATGTCATCCATCAAATACCAACAGTCATCTAATCCCTGAGTATTCATAGAAAGTCAAAAAAAAAAAAGACTGCTATTATAGGCCGGTCATGTTTGCAGTTGCCAATTGGAAAGAAATGAAACAGCTTGTGTTTAAGTGGTTATTATAGGCCGGTCATAGCTGTTACTTGCAGCAAAAAGCTGTTATAAGCTAACGAGCTCACTTAATATTTATACAAAGAGAAAACTCCTTCTATGCCATAAAAAATTAGACTTCTCCCTTGCCACTGAAAATAATAACTTCCCTTCGCTGCCACTCAATTGAAGTTTCTGTCCATTACATGCCGCAACCGCAATATTACCCCTCCATAGGCTAAGAAACTTTTTGACAGTTACCCTCCATAGGATTAAGCTTAGATTCAATGCTCCCAAATGTGGTGCAGTGGGAGGGGGTACAAGCTACAGAGTGAACTGAGCAAAGGAAATCAAACAAGCATATTTTTTATGGCTATTGTCAGATGCCAACATCATGTAGAAAATTATGTATATTCTCGCCGGCCACGTCGCATAAACAGCCTAAACCAAGCGCCCCCTAGTTGATTATTAGGGAACTTGTTCAAGTTTAAAGCAAAGCCATTTATTCCCCTAAATACTCCATAAGACACACATAATAAGCCATTTTATCTGTATTAGAATACTGTATGAGTGTTTTTTCATGTGTTCGTCAAGTGGCATGTCACATAGAACACCACGATGAAATATGTCGGTGCCCAATTCTCAAATCCGAGCCTATTTAAGTTAAACAAGCACACACAGCGACACTGATAATTCCAGAGAAGTAAGAAAACTCACCTCCATATAGGCCAGTGTGAGAACAAGAGTTTCGAGGACCTTGAACCGCTGCAAGAGCCTTAGACAATAGTGATTGTTTGTAAAGTTTTCTTGCCTCCCATTTACAGAAAAGTAGAAGGGGGCCAAATAAAGGATATGTTCCATCTTGCCAAGATGTATGGAGCTTGGATCATACGAATCCACCCACTGGAGCCATTCAAGCCGAGGGGCTGAGATGCTGACAACCGGTTGATCGTGACCGTAGTAAAAACTAGTTGAAACGCTTAAACCATGGAGGGCCGGGGCCTCAATGGCGAGCTGCCGCAAGCCACGCAGACCCTGGAGATTCACTCCCAGGAGAGACGTGGAAATGATGGTGAGATTGGTCAGCCCCTGGGAGTCACTGATGCTGAGCTTCGTCAAGCATGGGCACCGCGGCGAGGAGATGGCGTTCCCGAGCTCGCACGGGCCGTCGAACCGGACGCTGCTCAGGGAGAGCGTGGTGAGCCAGGAGCAGACGCCGGCCGCCGGCACGGAGAGACCGAGGAATCCTAGGTCGAGCGAGACCTCGGTGGCGCTCTCGAAGCAGGGCAGCTCGAAGGATCCTCTTTGCTGGCGCCCCTGCCCGTCCTCGCCGTTTTCCCGCGGAACCAGATTGCGGAATTCCAGGCCGCCGGCGAGGCGGCGCGCGGCGACGAGGAGCCAGGCCGCCACGGCCTCAGCGGAGGCGCTCTGGATCTCGACGGAGAGGCGGCGGAGAGCCGCTTGATGGGCTTCGAGAGCGTCGCGGATGCGATTGGGCTCACGAGCGCAAGGGAAGCTGAGCTCCGGGAGGAGCGCCCACACGCGGCGCCAGCGGCGGGAGAGGACGCTGGTCTGGCCGGCGGTGGAGGTGTCGAGGCGGAGGAGGATGAGGACCAGGACGTCGTCGGGGAGCGCGCTGAGGCGGTCCAGGCCGGCGTCGGAGGAAGATGGATTTGGGCGCTTGGCGGCGATCTCGCCGCCGCTCAGCTCCATGGAATGGGGAAGGGGATTGGTTGGGGTTTGGGGCTCGGACGGACTGACGGACGGACGGCACTTGTAATTGTCCTTCTCTCGGGGATCTTCTCAAAACATTTCTAAATGAAAAGGCAGCTCACAAATCTACTGCCCTCAAAAGAAAAATCTACAAAATGACATGATTATACTCCAGTCCAACGAAAAAAATAATGAGGTGCACATGTCAAACTCATTCATTTGTTTGGCAAGATTTGATGGAGGTGGTGCACAAGAATTGGCAATATTATATATTCCAAACAAACGAGTTTTCGCTAACGTTTTGAGATGACTACCGGCGTTTGGTCATGACCAAAAATCCAAATATTTGCCCAAGATCTCCCCGGCACCCGCCATCATCATCCGCTAGCTCCAGAGTCCAAAAACATGCTGTTCGACAGAATTGCAGCAAAGAGCAGAACGTGGTCGTGGTCAGGGACTCAGGGTCTTGCTGTGTTCAAGTATCTGAGACTACCAAACAAGTGGCGGATCATGCATGATCATCGAAGAACTCCATAAGCAAATCTCAAAAGCTCCTCGCCAACATTTTAGCTTACAACAGATCGAGTGGTACAACCTACAAGAAACTAAGCAGAAGCAGAAGCAGGGCGCCCAACAACTGTGTTTCCAACCCGCCTGCAGTCAAGTTCCAGTTCAAGCCTTTGGTTTAACTAGTTAAAAGGTAAGATTTACTCTATCTTCTTCGACGTTCTTCTGTGTTTCTGCTAGCCTGTGGACCTGTGTGCTATCTTCATAGGTGATCAGTTACTGCTACTACATACTCCCTCTGTTTTTTAATATATGACGCCGTTGACTTTTTCGTTACGTTTGACTATTCGTCTTATTCAAAATATTTGTGTAAATAGCTTAGTGTATAGGTTAATCTTAAAGTGCTTTTGATGATGAATCCAATGATATTCATTTCACATTCGAAAAATAATTATTTAAATCTATATTGTTAGTCAAAGTTCTAAAAAAAGTCAACGGCGTCATATAATTAAAAATGAAGGGAGTACTAAGGGCCTGTTTGTTTGGGCTCTGGCTGTGTCGGCTCCGGCTGTGGCTACGGCTTCTTTGTAAAACAGCTGTGCTGGCTGTGTCAGTGGTTTTGTATGAAAACGTTTGGTAGAACAGCTTCTTCTGCAGCTTCTATTGCAGCTTCTTCTGTAGCTTCACATGCAGCTTCATAGGTGAAAGAGGGAATTGTCCAAAGTGCCCCTATACGTATGGCTCCATAGTATACATGCAATTCTTTTGTTTTATATTTTATCTTTATGTGAATTAACATGAGAATAAGAATAAATAAATAAGGAATCCATCGAACGCCGTTGTCGAACATCTCCCGCAGCGCCTCGGCCTTGCGCCACCCGACGAGCACCCCGCCGTCCGCCAAGCCCGTGGCGCGGCCGCGCCACGTGCACCGCTCGGTGCCCGCGACGGCGTCGGCGCTGAGGCAATCCCTGAGGAGGGGTCGGCCATGACGCGCGGCGCGGAGGTGAGCACGACGCGGCGGCGCGCGCACGCCGCGAAGACGCGCCACGCGCCCGGATGCACGTCGGCAGCGTAGAACCACAGCAGAACGGCGCGCGCCGCGAACTCGACGTCCGCCACCCGCGCGCCGGCGGTGGCGGCGAACACGACCACCCGCGTTGCCGCCGACTCTGACTCGGGCCCGGGGAGGAGCCGCAGTGCGGCGGTGAGCGGCGCGAGGAGAAGGGGGAGCAGAAGGCGCGGCGCGCCGCCAGCCTCGAAGGCCACCAGCGCGTAGCACAGGTCGCGCACCTCCAGCCGCGCCTCCACCGAACGCCACGGTCGCGCCATCGCCCGCCGCCGCGCCGGATCGCGCACCTCCAGCCACGCTCGCGCCGGGCCGCCCACCTCCATCCGCGCCCGCGCGGGGTCGCGAGCCTCCACCCGCGGCCGTGCCATGAGCCTCGCCGGCGCCATCACCAGCCTGCGCGCCATCTCCCGATCCACCGCCAAAGCCATCGAATCCATCGCCAAATCCGCCTCCAAATGGTGCGCCGCCTGTGCTCGAGTCTTCATCTCGCCCTTCGCCTTCGCTTTGCGACCTCGCCATGGGACGCTGGGGCTGATTCATGGCGCCGCGCACCGCCGATTTGAGCTGTCTGGACAGGCGAGTGGGAGTCGGGGAAGAAACATCGAGTGGAGCAGGGAGCGGTGGATATTTTTGCGGTACCCCTGGGCGTTGTGGGGACGGCGAGTGGTGGGGACGGGGCAGGGAGCCAGGCGAAGCACCCCCCGGGCCGCTCCTCGCTTCACCAGTTTCAGCCGCGCGGCTCCCTCCTGATTTCACGGAGAAGCGGTCCAGGGAGCCCCACGTTTGTTTGCGTTTCGGCCGAAGCCGCTCCGGGAGCCGTCGCGGGAGCCGAAACAAACGGCCCCTAATTTGACCACGGGGCTCGGCGACCTCGACCTCGGCAGGCAGCAGCCCAGCGCGTCCATGGCACTCGGCGTCCGGGGCCTCGGCAGGCGGCGGCTGAGCGACTTGGGCCTCGATGGCTCGAAGGGCGCAGGCTCTGCTGCCGGCAGGCGCAAGCTTCCTCGCAGTTTTCATTACTATTACATTGTTGTGTTTTGGTTCTGAATGTGAGAATCCTGCTTGCATGCGTAAATCGAAGAAAAGAATTATAGGTGGGACCTTTGTTCTCTTTTAAGCGTGTGAAAGTGGTGCAAAAATGGCCGGATCGAGTCACCTTTACACGATTGGCAATAGCTAGAAAAGAATTTTGTAAGGAGCTAGCTAGTCCATGGAAAGCCTCGCCATGGCTCCAATTTTGGTTTCTCACAATTTTATGTTTGGAATCGAATCTTCTTCAAGGAAAGGAACTATCGTGAGGAATCGACCGTCATGAATACTTACTTTCTTGAGAGTGGCTGCCCTTCCAGGGCCTGCCGCCACGAAAGTGTCTCCTGTCGAGGGAAACCGACTTTTAGTGCCTTCGTATTTGTGGTTGCTATTGCGTGATTGACGGTTCACGCTCCGGAATCATTTCCGTGACTGTATTTAGTGTTTTCGTAGCGGATTTAGGCTCGCAGGAAAATTCATTTTATTTAAGAACAAAATAATAATTATCATATGTTTTGTTATGGTTTTTTTTATTATTACAAGAATTGAAACATAGCTTATAAGTTTTTCATGTCTGAACTAGTATTTTGAATAAAACGAATAATCAAACGTGACTCAAAAAGTCAACGACGGCAACAATTTGAGAACATAGTAGTATATGTTATAGAAAAGTGATTTTAATATCAAAGTAAAGTAGCGAATTTCACTATATAGAATCACCATGCCAACAATGAAGTTGACGTTGTTTGGATTGCTTATGTATTATGCTTTAGTATTAATGAAATTCTCTTTTTCAAAAAAAAAAAGAGAGAGAGATATTAGCTGCTAATTACGCAGGCACACGCACGGCAAGATCTACATTAGCGCGGGCGCGCGTGCGAACGTGACTTAAACCATCAAAAGGAATCGAGTACTATCAACCTTGGGCCCCACCTTTTCAGATAGTAAAGGAACCGAGTACTACGCCTGAGTCCCCCCGCCATCAAACATCGAAAGGAACCGAGTTCTGCGCCTGAGCGCCTCCCCCCGCCAACCAACAGACACACACACACACACACACAGCTTTCGACTGCCAAATACGCACCCTGACAGAAAGAATAGAGGATTGGTATATTTCTATTGACCGATAAAAAGCTACCCTGACACGAGTGCAAGAAAGCAAAAGCGAAAGAGAGCCCCTGACAGAAAGAATAGAGGATTGGTATATTTCTATTCACCGATAAAAAGCTACCCTGACACGACTGCAAGAAAGCAAAAGCCAAAGGGAGACAAGGGGAGGGATACGCAACTTCATGTGAAAGCAGAATCCAAACGAAAAATAGTCTCGACGTGACTTTGCTACTGCTACGGAATCCAAAACATAAAATAGTCTCGACGTGACTTTGCTACAACTACGGAATCCAAACGATAGTCTCGAACGTGACTTTGCTACTACTACAGAATCCAAACGAAAAATAGTCTCGAACGTGACTTTGCTACTACTATATATAAAACCACGGTTTGGTTCCCGCAATGCTGCAATCATATACTAGTACCGCTCATTGGATTGGACAGCACTCCAGAAGCCATGGATCCGTCGTCCACCACGCTGCTGTTCCTGCTGGCCGTGGGCTTCCTCCACCTGTGTTTCGTCATGATCATACTCCAGTACGGTGCTCAGCCAAGATGGGCCCTCGTGTACTTGATCGCCGTCGCCTTCTTCGGCGCGCTCTACGTCCGCCGCCGGCTGTGGCTCCGCCACCAGCGCGAGCGCGGCAGGGTCTACCACGGCCTCGGCTACACCGCCGTCATGCTTGGAGCGCTGGAGTCGGCGCTCTTGTTCTCCGGCGGCGTCGGCGGCGCAGAGACGGCGGCGCTATCGCTCGCCTTTTGTGTCTGGCTTGGCCTGGCGATCGCGGCCTACTTCTTCTACCGCGTCATCGTGCTCCACCTCGACGACGCCGACGCCGTGCAAGTGCAGGTCGCCTGGAGGAGAGCTCCGGTGTAATTATAATAAATTTGATTTCATCATACAGAGTTACTCCATTTGCAGGCCAACTCGACGGATCTTGCATTGACTTCTTGTAGAAAAAAAACACTCCACTTGCCAGTTGTAACCATTTCTTGTAAAATCTCGATCGTGCAATCCAATTCTGCTTCCGGAGTTCTGCTGCTTTTGCCCGGCCGGGCTCTTGTTCCTCGTAATTGAATCCACAAAATGAGATCTCACATGATTACACGTGAACACAAAAGAATGAAGCGGACCCGTATGTACTAAGGGTCAGTTTGGATCCTTTGCCGCCGCTTGCTTTGCTTAGCCGGGCAAGAACAAGTGAATTTGGTTTCTTTGCCGTAGTACCTCGGGGTCTGTGTTTTCTAGCTTTTCCTTGCTAAAGTGGGCGAGCAAAATTACCTCTCCGTCAGAGGGCAAAGCAAGGCCAGGCTAGGCTCGATCTGCAACCAAACTGACCCTAATTTGTTTGGTAAGATTTGATGGAGGTGGAGCAGCACAAGAAACAATCCACAAACATGTTTTCGCTAACGCTTTGATGACTACCGGCGTTTGGTCACGACCAAAAATAAAAAATGTTTCACCAAGTTCTCCTCCCCGCCATCACCATCCGCTCCAAAAAGTCCAAAAACATGCTGTTCGACGGAATTGCGGCAAAGAGCAGAACGTGGTCAGGGACTCTAGGTCTTGCTGCTGAGTTCCAAGTATCTGAGGCTACCAAACAAGTGTCACATTATGCAAATGGCCAAATGCTGGTCTAGGACACCATACAAGTCTTAAAACCTCGCCAACATTTCAGCTTACTCTACAACAGAGTGGGAGATCCGTTTCTCCAAGCACGGTACAACCTACAAGAAACTAAGCAGAAGCAGGGCGCTCAACAACTGTGCGTCAACACGCCTGCAACTAAGTTCCAGCTCAAGCCTTGGATTAACTAGTTAAAAAGGTAAAGTTTACTCTATCTTCTTCGATGTTCTTCTGTGTTTCTGCTATCCTGTGGACCTCTGTGCTATCTTCATAGGTGATCAGTTACTGCTACTACCTAGTTAACGGAAACAAAGTTTCCGGCCTCTGCAAAGCACGCAGCCCGGTTTTTGGTTTTTATTATTACATAAATGTCAGTACGCAGACTGACTCAGGGAAACATTTAAATTTAAGGAGGTTGGAGTCTATTATTGAACCGCCACCCATGAGATGCAAATAACTCCAATGCCGTCGTCTCCAACGCAACACTCGTCTCATGGAAATGGCCTCTTACCTCCTCAGGCTGTAGCAGTGACCAATACCGCAGCCAGTATGCTCCCCTGAAAAGTGCCTGTAGAAACGATGTATATTTGACATTATTAAAACAAATATCATTCCTACACCTCCATATGGCCCAACACATGGCCGCTGCCCCCACCAAAATGATTTTCCGCTTCGCAATATCAATATGAGCCAGCCAATCACCCGCTATATGAGCTATAGATGTGGGAGGGTTAAGACCAGTAGCCATTTGTACTGTCCTCCAAATATTCCTAGCATGATGACAATCAAAAAGTAAATGTTGAATTGTCTCATTATGGTTACAGAAGCAACATTTTTGGTTTCCTGTCCAGTTCCTTTTTGCTAGGTTGTCCTTTGTTAAAATGACCCCCTTGGACAGGTACCATAGGAAAATTTTAATTTTTAGAGGCAGTTTCAACTTCCAGATCAGTTTGTGCCTAAAGGGAGTATTTTGGTTCATAAGAAACAGGTACATAGATCGTGTTGAAAACATTCCAGTTCTATGTAGCTTCCAAGATACAGTATCCCTTTCATCTTGTAATCTGAAACTTGAAATTTTGGCTATTAGGCTATTATATTCAGTAAGTTTATTTCCCAATAACGTGCGCCTAAAGGTTAAATTAAAAGGCGTATTACCCATGACTTGTGCCACTGTACTTTTTGGCTCATAGGCTACATTATATATGTTAGGAAATAACTCGCTGAAAGGAGTCGTTCCACACCACGCATCCTCCCAGAATCTAACTTGGGAGCCGTCCTTTATATTGTACGATATACATGATAGGAATTCGTCCTTAACCTTTAGGAGGCCTCTCCAGAAGTGAGAATCATTCTGTTTGATACTCACCTGTGACAGTGTCTTTGAACCCAAATATTTGTTTCGGATTAGATCCTGCCACAGACCGTCCTCATTAAGCAATTTGAATAACCATTTGCTCAACAGACATTTGTTCTGGATCTCTAGGTCAATTATTCCTAGGCCTCCCTGGTCTTTTGGTCGACATAACAGTTCCCATTTGGCAAGGCGATATTTTTTATTGTTCTTACCTCCTTGCCAAAAAAATCTGGACCTGTAGTAGTCTAGTTTGGTGAGTACCCCTTTTGGAATTTCAAAGAAAGACATCATGAACATAGGAAGACTGCTGAGAACCGAGTTTAACAGTGTCAGGCGGCCCCCATAAGAGAGATGTTTCGCCTTCCAGCAGTTTAACTTCCTTTCAAATCTTTCTTCTACTTTTCTCCAATCACTGTTGCTGAGTTTTCTATGGTGCATTGGGATTCCCAAATATCTAAATGGGTATTCCCCGGTATTGCAACCAAACAGCTCCATGTATTCATTCTCGTGATTGGCGGCCTCGCCATAACAAAAAATTTCACTCTTGTGGAAATTTATTTTAAGACCAGATAGTAGTTCAAAGGTAGTCAACAGAAGTTTCATGTTCTGCGCCTTTTCTAGATCATGGTCCATAAACAGGATTGTGTCATCTGCATATTGCAATATCGACAATCCATCTTCCACAAGGTGAGGAATTATGCCCCTAATTTGTCCATCATCTTTAGCTCTTTTAATGAGCACGGCCAGCATGTCGGCCACGATATTGAACAGAATAGGTGACATAGGATCCCCTTGACGGAGACCTTTCTTCGTTTGGAAGTACCGACCGATATCATCATTAACCTTGATACCGACGCTACCCCCTTCTACAAAGTTTTTTACCCACCGACACCATTTCTGGGAGAAACCTTTCATGCGTAGGGTCTGTTGGAGAAAGCTCCAATTGACCTTATCATAGGCCTTCTCGAAGTCAATTTTAAATAAGACTCCATTCAGCTTTTTAGTATGGAGTTCGTGAATGGTTTCATGTAAAATCACCACTCCCTCCATTATGTTTCTCCCAGGAATGAAGGCCGTTTGGGATGGTTGCACAACCGACCCTGCAACAGTATTAATTCTGTTGGTGCCAACTTTGGTAAAAATTTTAAAGCTGACATTTAACATGCAAATAGGTCGGTATTGCTGTATCTGCTTCGCATCAGTAGTCTTTGGTAAAAGCGTAATGATACCAAAATTTAAACTAAAGAGCGGCAGTCTCTCCTCGTAGAAATCAGCAAAGAGATTGAGTAAATCCTCTTTGATAACTTCCCAGAAGACCTGGTAAAATTCTGCTGGAAATCCATCTGGCCCAGGAGACTTATTATGTTCCATCTGGAACACAGCCTCCTTGACTTCCTTTTCTGTGAAAGGGGCCGTCAAAATTTCATTCTCAGCATGGGTTACCTGAGTTATGTCATCAATCTGATTCTCCATCAGAGTTACAGGACTCTCGTCTGGAGGACCAAACAAACTTTTATAATAGTTTGTGATATATGACTTCAGTTGTTCATCACCGACAATCACCCCTTCATCTTGCTCAAGTCTGAAGATGTGTTGTTTGCGATGTTTGCCATTCGCCACTAAGTGGAAAAATTTGGTGTTATTATCACCTTCCAACAATGTCGTGACTTTGGCCCGTTCATACCATTTAATTTCTTCCTCCCTTAATAGAGAGGCTAAACTCTCTCTTAGATAATGTTTCATATTAATTTCATTATCTGAAAGGGGAGAGTGTTCAGCCTTTTTCTCCAAGGAGTCAATCAAAGAAATCAAACGCTTTTTTTCCTTCTTGTAGTGACCCGCTGTATGCTTCGCCCATCCCCTGAGATGCTTGCGGACTGCACGGATCTTGTTCTGCCACCTCTCGATGCTAGAGTTTCCATGATTTGTAGAGCGCCATACAGAGAGGTCAACGCCCAGTAGCATTCCTCCTGATCTTCCCTGCGGTGCCATACTATGCCATATGTAATCACGGCCAGCACACAGGTTTTTTAAGGTCGATTCTGGAAAATCATCACGACCTGTTTCCATAAGGGCAATAAAGTTAATTTGCTCCTCACGGACCAACTCCGACAAATATCTGTGTTTAGCCAAGTCCGCAAGACCTCTGCTATTCCAGAAGACTCCTTCATTGGAGACACAATTTTGACGGGGTGGCAGATTTTTTCGGAAGCTTAGCCTTCCTCTGTTTCTTTCCGGAGTTGGACTTTTTCTTCCGAGGTGTGGCCTTTAGATCACAGTATACATGATCAAGCCCCTCCTCATACGCATTCTCATTTAATGGACCACAAACGTGGTTGAGCATTGCGTCAAGATTGTCATCCTCCTCATCACCGCGAAGGGTCGAAACAGTTTGTTTTTTATTATTAGGTTTTCTAGAGACCGACAACCTATCAATTTCTATGTTTTTAAGAGAGATAACAGAAGATTTAATTTCATTACTATCTCTACCTAAAGAAACACCTAGGTTGCTAACTCTGGTCTCTATTTGAGAATTAGACAAAGAGGTAAACGATGTATTACCTGGAATCTCCAAGTTCTTCCTCGCCGCCATGCGCTCTGTCTTGACCAGCGTGTGCTCGTCGTTGATCGTAGAACGTTGGCTCCTCCTCAGCTTCTTCTCTGGCTCCGCCTGCACCGGAACCTCCATCCCTGCCTGCACCGACTCCTCCTCTGAAGCAGAGTCGACCGGTGACGGGATCGGATTATCCATTGCGGGCAGCTGGGAGCCCGCATCGCCATGTACCTTTGGTGTCGTCGGTGAGCGCCGACCGTCACCTCGGGCACTGCCCGACACCACCTGTCCCAAAGACCCCGGCGAAACCCTGAGGACGTCCACGTAGGAACGTCTCGGGGTCACCAGAGTGGGGGACCCGGGTGGTGCTCCGACCTTGGCTCCCAAGGCCGCCCGCGCCGGTGAGTCGGTCGCCTGTACCAGTTCAGCCCGGGAGAGCTCGCTGGCCGGGGCGAGAGCAACCCCATCTGCCGCTGGGACCTCTGCCACAGCAGCTGCAGGGAGCTGCGTGGCATCCCCTGCCGCGGCAGGCAGCAGCCCCACCTCTCCGCGCAGCACTGTTGCCGCGCCAGCCTCCTGATCGGGCGTGGACGCCGCCCCTGTAGCGTGCTCCACGCAGCCTGTATCGGCCACGGACAGAGACGAGGTTAGACCCTCGGTCTCGGCCACAGCCAGGGGCGCCACCTCCTCCTCCGTGACATCATCAGCTTGCACCGTTGTCCCCACAGCAGTACCGATAGCATGGTCTGCCGGGGACGTTGCCAACCGAACAGCGGGCTGGAGCTGTAGCTCAGCCCGTCCCCCACCAGCACCGTGACCACTTCCCCCATCTCCGTTCAGGTCAGAGCAGACCTCAGACATGGGAGGTGGTGCATGCTCAACTCCTGCAAAAACAGCCATACCTTCTCCCGAAAAATCAGCATCTTCCGCAATGATCTTGTTAGCACACTCAACGAGAATTTCCTCCACTGCAATATCAATGGCCTTATTAATAATCCGGGCCTCTTCTTCAGATGTCTTTGTGCCACTAGGACCAGGCGCTATGGAGTTGAGCTGACCCGGGTTCGCTGTATCATCGGTGTCATGTGCCAAGTTATCCACCTCTTCCATGACGTGGTCTTCTCCTTTTTTCTCATTGCCGTGCTGATCCCCCTCATCATCCAAATCATCCTCTTCATCATCGTTGTTATCATCTCCCGTAGGCATAATATAATCAACCTTGAAGAAGATAGGGTAGAGGGAATCATCAACCACAATATCAGCCTCATCAGGAATGTTGTCAACATCAAGAACCGCCACCTGGATGCGCACCACCCCAGCTTTTCTAGTGTACTTCATATCCACACAAGTAGTAGCACCAATAATAGTGCCCACAGCCCATAGAGGTAAAAAAGATCGAATCTCATATGGAACACCATAGACATGAACCCACACCTTTTGAAGCTTCTTGGCCGGCTTTATCTCCTGGCTCCATTCCTCAAATGCCATAACACCCTCATTGTTATCAGTAGGAATCCTTTTGATGGCAACCATCCGCTGCAACTCGACTTGGCATGGGAACGTCACAAGGTACTTGCCATTGCCATGAGGACGGACCACCCAATCCCACTTAACCGGGATGAGCCTAGCCAGCTCCGACTTCACCAATTCAGCAGGCACTTCCCCTTCCAGAATTGTGACAAGTGCTGTAGCCGTCACCTTCTTCGGAATCGGGGCAGCTTTGTCGTATGGAATTTGGAAGAAGCCTTCCCCAGAACCAGCAAGGCCACAGCAAATAGCAGACGGTTTTGGACCCAGGAGCAGTCCACACGTAGAAGTATGATGATCTTCAAGGCAAATAGTGCACTGAAGCTGAAACTTTTTTTTCTTCTTTGCATTTTCCCCAACTGGATCAGGACCGCGATGTTTGATCCCTTGCTGAGGATGTTGCTCTTCTTCATGCCCAGCCCGATCATCCGTTCGCAGGGGTGCATCATGTTCGCGGCCATCCCTGCCCCTCGAACCACGACCACCTCTGCCCACCGCCTCAGAGCTACGGCCGCCGCGACCAACATTGCCACGGCCACCGCGACCAGCAGAACCCCGGCCACCGCGAACAGCATCGTCGCCGTGACCAGCATCAGCACCGCGCCCAACCTCAGTGCCACGGCCGCCCCGGCCGCCTGCACGGCCACCGCGACCAGCCGGATCAGCATCACATCCCAGCGGAGACGGTGACCTCCTGCCGCGGCCACGGCCCGCCTTGAACCTTCCACGGAAGCCAGGATGCCCGTAGGACCTCCGCTTGTCTCCACCACCGTCTCCCCCTGCGCCTCCCGAAGATGAACCCTTCACACCGCCGCCAGCCATCGCCGCCTGAAGATACGTCAGCCGCCGATTGCAAGACACAGGGTTTCCACCGAGAACGCGAGGAGAAGGCAATCGTTGTTTGATCGATGCCAGACCCGGGTGCCTAGGACCCATCTGAACTGGGCGTGTTATTGGCCCATCAGGCCCATGAACCCCCGGCACTGCGGACCGATCCGAAAATTGAATTTGAAACGGCGCCACATGCGGATCTGCAGAGATGCCCCGACTAGCCGCCGGCGATGAAGCTCTGGCCGGAATCTGCTTCAACGCCGGAGAAATCAGGTCCCCAATTGTCTTCTTGGGGGAGACGCGAGCTTTGGGAAGAGGACCCTTCCATGGTTTCCGCTGCGCCTTGCTCCATGGCCAAGTAATCCCGAACGGACGCTGCCGGTCCTCAGCCTTCCGGCGATTCTTCTTTGTCACCGTCGTCCATTCGGAGTCTAGTGAAGAAGAAACCATGGCCTGCTGAGCCCCCGACACAGCTGTGATTGGAACCGGATCGGCGAACCCCAAATCTTCCACATCACTCTCCGACTCTGATTCCTCCGACCAAAATTTTCCACCGGCCATCTGATCCGGCGCCATCGCCGGCTCCCAGCTCCGGTGACCTCACATGCGACCTAGGCCAGAACGCACATGAGATCCATGGAGCTCGCCCGTAGGCCGGAGGCTTGACCGACGGCAAGATTCGAAATCGCCCTCAGATCGCCAGCTCCGGAAAATTGATGTATAGGTAACGTGCAACTACCAACATACTCTTATTTTGCTTACAACTATAACCAAGAAAATACTTAGTTTGTCTCCCACGCTGATCTTGACATTTTCACTTCAGGAGCGCATACATTCGGTAAAGTGCAGTGCCAGTTCACGCGGCAGAACTGCACCGGCGGGCAGGACGATGGTGCACTCGAGCGGTGATCAGTTACTGCTACTACCTAGTTAACGGTGAGACAGACAAAACTTCACTGCCGACCCTCCTCGGAGCTCGTCAGCTTGGAACATCAGTAGGAGGGGGTCGCCAGGGCCAGCTCGGTGCCCACACTGCCGCCGTCGAGCACCAGCGCCTTCTTCCCGGCTTCCAGCATGCACGGCGCCGACGACGAAGACGACGTGTCCTGCCATTTCCAGGCAGAGAGGATCGATCGATGGGTCATTTCATCACTTTCCTGTTCATCAGAACAAGAGGAGGAAGGGCAAGATCGAGCTAACCTTGTGCGGGAGCTGCGAGTCGAGGCCGCCGGAGCACGGCTGCACCGCCTGTGTGTCATCCCCGGCCACGGTCATCGACGGCGGCAGGAGCGGCGAGCCTGGGGTGCGCGGGAGCCTCGTGGAGAAGGCGGTGGTGGACGAAGCAGACGTCGGCGTGGGGAGGCCGTCGGCTGCCGGGTACTCCTCCAGGGACGATGGCGCCAGGTTGTAGATCACGGCGTCGAAGTTGGTGAGGACCAAGTCGCCGCCGGGGGTCAGCGGCTCCGGCAGCGCCGCGGGGCTGCAGGCTTCGCCGCCGTCCGACGTGTTGGGCCACTGGAAAGTACCCTGCGGCTTGCAGAGGCGCATGCTGCACTTTCTCGACGTCCTCTTCTCGCCGATGCTGCCGTCGACGGCGGTGGCCTTGCTTGTGCCGACGGCACCATTGCCGGGAACATTGCCTGCACTGGCTTCTTGCTTGTCAATGTCAGGTTTGGAGGGCTCTTTTACACAGGGATCAGCTGGTTCTAGCATCAGCAGTTTGTGTTCTCCACCTTCAATTTCTGGCAAGTCCTCCTGTACAATTCAGTGTTTCATCAGTTAATTGTCGTTACTGCTTTACCATGTCTAATAAGCAATCAGGCACATCTTTCAAAAGTGCTGGAAAATTAGGAAGGAGAACTGGATGCATCTGATGCCCTTTTCCTACAGTCAGCAATGCAGTATCAGGTGAATGTAATGTACCTTAAGGAATTGGAAACAAGAGGATATGTCAACCATCTGCCCTTCCAGTTTGGCATTCTTCTCAACCATACTTTCATAATTGTCCTAGAAAATAGATTCAGAAGAGACAAGTGGAAGATGGATAACATTCCGTTAAGATTCAGATAACATCACTGATTATGAGAATATGTACCTTCAGTAACAACAGTTCCTCTTTCAGTGCGCCATTTGCTTGTGTTGCATTGTCATACTTCTCCTGAAAAAAAGGCGCAAAACACATTGAAATGGCAAATAATTGATCAGGAAGGTAAATCTGGGATCAAATCAGACTGAACTTGAGAATAAGCTAGCGCGCTGAAATATGAAGTGGCATAAACTGTAAAAGAGAAACCGAGAGCTGCCCCTTGAGTAGATGTACTATACCTCCAAGGACAGCAACTCCTTTCCCAGATTTTCATTGGCCTTCATCATACAGTCATACCCCTGCAAAAAAAATCATGATGATCCATGAGCATATATCTACATCACCAGCTGCAGCTAGCAAGCTATATATCAACACTAAAATGCTATATGGAACTGAAAAAAAAAGGAACTTGATTTCTTCAATTTCTTCCTGTACTGCTGTAAACAGACATGCAGATTATTGTTATCCCTGTTTAACTGTTTTTTCTGACTATGCGTAGAATTGCAGGTTAAGTTTTCTTTTGTGTCAAAGCATCTATCCACCCTTGACCAAGCAATGTGAGAAGCAGAATCACAGAATTAGTTAATGTTACTGCGCTATAAGTTCATGCAGTGCCTTTCAGGCTTAGGAGAGGTGACACAACACTACTACTAACAGGACATGCCACAAATGAGAACTCCAAAATCACCAAAATCCACACACCATTGCAAATGCACAGCATGTCTGGTGGTGTGACACATGCATATTTTTCAGTTTTCCGATATGCATCTCTGTACTAAATGTTTTTTTTTAATGCAACATCTCATACTAAATGTTAAAGAAAGGGAGATTGTTGTGGCTGTCTCTGTAAATTGAAATGTCACATGTAAGAGGGAAATAGAATATGAGCGGTGTATCCTTCAAATTCTTCCAGAAAGATTGTGTCAGTGTTGTTTCTAGAGTGTCTGTGGAACTGCTACGATTATACAGTTGATTTGTCCATATATCGATACACCATCAAAATGAAGGAAATATGATGAGCAGCAAAAGCCCAATTTCTGCTAGTTTGCTAGAAGTACCTTGTCAGACTTGAGATGGCTAGGCCAAACTTTTATTTTCCATACACACGATGTGCCTAAAATTCAATTCAAGACTAGCCACTAACGAGAACCCGCACAAACGAGATAGACATAAGTGCAGAGCACAATTGTGCATGGTTGAGTTTCAGAAATGCATATTTTTGAGTATTGCAATTACACTACAAGTTTACAACAAAAAGGCAGAGTGCAAGAAATTCACCTTTGATAAAATGTAGGCTTCATTGCCCACCTGAACCAGATTGGAATTGAGCTTCTTCACTTGCCTGCATGTCATCATGTTCAGAGATTACAGGATCAAGTCAAATTCAGAACAGAAGTAGCAGTGCTGTAACAGTGAAACGTTTTCTATGCAAGAACGTATCAGTGCAAGAGGCAGAAGCTGTGTATTGCAAGAGAGGATGCAGGAAAAGGTGACCTTTTAACGACGGCAAGCTCGGCGGCAAGCTCCTCCACCTGCTTCTTCGCCGCAAGCGCGACGGCATCCGGCGAGACGGGGTCTCCGAGCTTCCACCCCGGCGGCGGCACCCAGTACGGGTCCTCCACGCCGGCCTCCCTCCGCACGGCGGCAAGCCCGGCGGGCTCGAGGAAGTACTCGAGGGCCCCGTCAACGTTGTACCGGCGGCGGATCCGCTGGCCGCTGCCGGCGGGCACCTTGTCGGCGGCGTGCAGGAGGAGGTGGTCGAGGAGGCCGGTGTCGCCGATGTGCGCGCGAGCCTCCGCCCGCAGCTCGGCGCGCAGCGCGGGCCTGCCGGCGGTGGCGCGGCGCGCGCGCAGGATGTCGAGCAGCGCCGCCTGCCCCGCCGCGTACCGCTTGGCCGACCACCGGTCCACCCTGCCGCGCGGCGAGCCGGGCGCGGGAGCCAGAGCGGCGACGGTGGCGGTGGCGGCGGCGGCGGGCTTGCTCTCCTCCTCGTCCTCGTCGTCGTCGTCCCGCTTGATCTTCTCGGCGAGCGTGGCGAGGTTACGGTGACGGCGATGGTAAACCCTCACCACCTCCTCCACGGCGACCTCCTCGCGCTTGACTCGGCTGCTCGCCTCTGCCGCCGCCGCCGCCACCACCTCCTTGTACGGCCGCTTCCTCTTCTTGTCCCCATCACTCGAGCCCTCCTCCTCCTCCTTCACCGGTGGCAGGACCTTCTTGGCGCGCTTGGCGGCGTCGCGGCGACGGTCACGGTCACGGCCACTCGTCTCCCTCTTCCTGCTCCTCTTCTGCTCCGTCTTGACCACCACCCGGCGCTTGTCATCCTCGACCGCCGCGGCCGCCTCCTCCTCCTTGATCGCCTCAAGAGGAACCTTCTTGGCGCGCCTGCTCGCGTCGCGGCGACGGCGAAGGGCGGCGCTCCTCGTCACCCTCCTGCTCCTCGCCTCCTCCGCCTTGACCGTCGCGCGCTTGTTGTTGTTCCCTCGGCCGCCCTTTTCCTCCTCCTTCGCCACCTCCTCCAGCTGCTTCATCTTCCTAGCGCCGCGAGCGTCCCCTTCCTCGTCATGCCCCTTCTCCACGGCCGCCGGCCGCTCCACCGCCTCGACGAGAGTCAGGAGAGCTGAAGCGCCACCGTCACGCGCCCGGTGCCGGCCGTGCGTCGCGCTCCTCCTCCCGCCCCAACCCAGGCAGCCGCGCAGCGAGGCGAGGAGGCACGGGCTGCGTGGCTCTAGCGGCGGCGGAGGCTGAGGCGAAGGTGAGCGTCGCGCGGCGGGAGGCGACGGCGGTCGAGATAGCGGAAGCCGCAGCATGAGGAGGCACGGGTCGTCGCACGGTTCCGGCTCCGGCGAAGGCGGAGGAGAAGGCGAGCGCTGCGAGGCGGTAGGAGGTGACGGCGGAGGCGGGGAGGGGTGCGGGCGCAGGGTGAGGAGGCACGGGTCGCGCGGCTCCGGCTCCGGCGCGGCGGGAGCGGGCGACGTCGGCCGCGGGGCCGGCACCTGGAGCTGCTGGGAGAAGTCGTAGAGGCGCGGCGCGGCGGACCAGAAGGCGTCGACGACGTCGGCGCCCAGGTCCTCGGCGGCCGCGCGGCGGCGCATGAACCGCGACGCGGGGATGATGCCGCCGCCGAAGCCGCTCATGGACGACGGGAAGCGCTCGGGGATGATGCCGCCGCCGCCGCCGCTGAAGCCGCTCATCATGGACGACGGCAAGCGCGCGCCGTGTGCTCACCAACGAAGGGAGCGTGACAGAGGAGAGAGAGGGGTCGCGAGAAGCGGGGGAGGAGTGGGGTGGGGAAAGGAGGAGATGAGAAAGGACAAAGCTTTGCGCGAGGCAGAACCCGGAGGAGGAGAAAAGGAGAAGAAGCGAGCGGAAGCGCGGACGGGCGTGGCGTGGCCGAGGCGATCAGAGTTCAGAAGGCGACGCGGCGTGGCAGGGCAGGTGCTTTCTCGTTGCTCTGCCGCTCTGCTTTGCTTTGCGGAGGAGCGCGGGAAGGGTGGTTGGTGCTGCCATTTTTGCTTTCCCGTCGCTTTGCTTTTTTGGCGCAGAGCAGAGCTGCAGCAGGTGATCATCAAGGAAGGAAGGCTGACCGCCTCGGCCCGCGTGCTGATCCCCTGTCCCGTGCTCATGCGGCAGTTCCACACACCTGTGATTGGTGTGAGCCACGGTTTGATCCCTGGATCACGACAAGGAACACACAAGGTTTGATCCCTTGATCACGACAAGGAACACACAACCGAGACAGAGTCACTTGAACTGGACTTCTGTTTCTATTCTTTTTTGTTTTTTAACTTTCGAAATGAAGTACGGAGTATAGGATTGTTCTTCGGTTCGTTTTCGCGGGAAGGCGTGGATTTTGATCCCATGCATCCATGATCCATATGGCCCGTGTGAACTGCAGTAACATCTGCCGCAGATAGATAGGATGCCCAGTCACGCGCGCACCGCAGAAGAACAGACATGCTCATCAAAATCTCTTTCGAGCAAGTAAAGTTTGCAACAGGCTGCGACCTGGCTCGGACGAGCCAAAAAGAGATCAGAGCCGAAGAAAGAGACCAGAGCCGAAGTAATGCTGCAGTACCAGAGGTGGTTACCGACCGATGGATGCCTTGTCGTCTTGTCACAGGGCCTTGTCTCCTCCCGCCTGCTCCTTCTCCTTCTCCCGTCAAAAAAGCAATCCATACAAAAAAGAGAACTTGCTTTGCCTGCCCCTGACTGGAAGTGAGAGAGCGCCACCCACAGAATTACTGCCGCCAAGGAACTGTACCAATGCAGGCACCCTCCCTTTCCAACAAAATTTCTAGTCACAAACAGCCTGTTCGGTTGGAGGATGCAGTTGCAGTTACAATTGCAGTTTTTTTTTGAGAAAGAAACACTGTAGCGGAATAAAGCAGCACTGTAGCAGCCAGAAGAGAAGCAGCAGCAGCCGGCTGCTTTTCCTCCGACCGAACAGCGCCAAAACCAAGCAAAAAGGAAAATAAATGCATCGATCAGTCGAACGTTAGCGTCGCTTCGACCGCCCCGTGTCTTGTTCCTCCTCGACCTGTGGCCGACGAGCGGGTGGAGAATCTTTTAAGCGCACAGATTTGTACCCCTCATCCTCCAACCGGACTCAGAAAAACAGAAAAGGCAAGCACAATGCAAGTATTGTTCCTTTTCTTTTCCAGAAAAACAGAGCTTCATAAATCATAAGTTACCATCCAAGCGTGAGACGCCTGTATGACGACGCATACAGGCTCCAAATTTACAAGTTCCTGTAGGTAATACACAGCCAGTTTTACAAAATGCAGCACTCGGCGACGGGGCACAAGTGACTGAGAGGTGACTCACAAGCCAGGGTTCAACGAGGCCTTTTGAGTTTTCTCGACGTAGAAGCTTGCACATACAGCTTCCTTTTCCATCTCGACAACAAAAGCGATTGCATTTGCACCGCAGAATCACTCGTCCAGGTGATGACGATGCTTCGGGGTGCTGGAGCTCAAGTTCACACTGTTGTGTACGCGACGTACCCGCCGTCCGAGTAGCTGAGGCGCCGAATCGAGGCGGAGTGCAAGGAGGGAACCAAGACGGCGTCAGGGATGCCCAAAGATGCACAGCCATCAGAGGGAGCCGGCGGCGCCTCAGGTTGAGCGTTCGTGCTCATAGACTTGAGGGCGACGTTCAAGCCCATGGATGATGGCTCGGTCGCAATTCTGCAGGAAAGAAAATGGGAGGGCTTAGCCATCCATCACATGAGTTTTAATAGCTGGTGCATCTGTGCGGGGAGATTGCACATACGTTAAATCAAAGCTCCTCGTGTCTGAGCTCATCGCGGAGCAGATTCCAGACACCACCCATGGTGGAAGAACCGCATCCTTTATTTCCATGCTGTAGCAGATATTGCCCGTAGAAGAAGCAAGGGCTGAACCTAGTTCTGTGTCAAACCCACCAGAAGAGAACAGCCCCATATCTGCTCTCCTCATCTCCCTGCATTTCACCTGCAAGAAATGGTTCAGAATATCAGATAATCAAGTCAAAACTCACCAATATGCAATGTAACTTGAATTAAATAAAAACAAATCAAGGTTGCCAGTATTCCATTAGAAATCACATCAGGAAAAGAAAAACATGATGCTGTAGGATCAAATTTAAATAGTTCTAAAAGCAACGAGGGATTCTGCATGCAACAATTTGTTTCCATAATAATGAAATACATTAATATGCGGGATGAAATAAAAGGACAATAACAAATAAGAAGATGACCTCTGGAATATGTAGACAGCCATTTTGAAATGGCTGTGGTGAGTATAAGACTGGGACGTCTGCTGCAGATAATGAATTCAGCAAGCACCTGAAAAAACATAATATCAAATTATAAGACAACTTAGGGAGACAAGGATGAGATAAAAAGGGGATTATGAGAAACATCCTACTTGTAGTTCAACAAAACATCGTATAAGCCATGAACACTGTCATTGTTTGTAAATTGAAGGAGTGATTGTGTAGTGTTGTCCACATCAGATAACGCATCTATATGAAGTGCCTGCAAGTTAACAATTTTGATTATTTGTACCAGCGCTGAGGACTGACAAAAGCAAACAAAAGAAAATAGGAAGTGACTATACCTGGCCCAGATTGAGCTTTTGGATTTCTGAAAGTTCAATTAGGTCATCTTCAGTAGCCTGCTCCACTTCAGTGTTGCAAAGGGGCATAGAAAAGCAAACCCCCTACATCAAGTCATATGGTTACAATGCTGAACCTAGCAGGTAAAATAGTCTCAAAACAAGTATAAAGGCCCCCCCCCCCCCCCCCCCCCCCCAAAAAAAATGGTTGAGCCTGGATTGTCTCCGGTACTATGATGCCTTTAGAGACAAACTTCATGAGTTAATGGCTAGTACCACTATGACACCATATAACACTAGGCAAGCAGCTTTAACAAAGAATCCGATGTAAATTTTTTTGGAATAAACATCTAGAGGTATCTGTTTCATTTAAGTATCATTCGCTAGTAAATGGCATAATGGTTAGTCAGCAGTGACAAATAAGGATTGTAACATGTCTGAAACTGGAGCATGGGTATGAATGCTATGGAAATGGTACAGAAAGAGAATATCTAACAGGCAACTCACATGTTTCCGTAGTAAAGAGCGTAAGCCACGCGTTGATTGTGATAAGTAGGCACTGCAGGACTGCTTTTTCTCTGAACAGCTTCCCGCGATGAAGAGAGCAACAAACTGTGCCGTATAAACTACAAAAATAAAAGCGATGCTCCAAGTGAATGAAGTTTGACGTATAAGTATAATAGAACAACAGATTTCAAAACTGCAAAGGCACACAAAATGGAATATCAGGTGAAGGTAAGCCTGAGCAAAACATTTCAGTATGCACTCTCATTCATATTTGGAACCAATATAAGACACAGAAATTTAAATTGTTTACTGAATAACTAATGGAAATGGCATATATTCATGACATCCTGTTCACTGCTTACACAGATTAATGGCAAATATTTGCATAAACTCATCATGGGCTAGTACATTTTTGCTACAAAAAGACACCGTGTTATCTTTTTGGTAGAACATGAGTTATTGTAGAGGAAAGTACCATAAAACATGTTTAACATCATGGGCTACTGCACAGGAAAGGCCAATTCATACAAGCTGGAACATGCATAGAATGGCACAAAAAGAACATGAGTTCTGTAGAGGAAAGTACCATAAAACATGTTCAACATATTCTTCCGGAGCATATAGTAAAGATTCTGGAACGAATCTTCCCAGTCCTGATGCCTTTTGAGAAGAAAGTCGTTTTCTACATGGCAGAAGAATAAATCACCTCTACAGAATTGCATAAACAAAAAGGAAACTGAATAAGTCAGGTCTCATAAGTCTACCTCCTCGTGCACTTGATGAGAGCATAACAGATATGATGGAAGCAGGCAACATAGATTGTGGATACACCCATGATTGTAGTGCCCTAGAGAACAAGAATTCCTTTTTGTTCTCAGGCCTTGGGCATTCAAAGCTTTGACATCCACGACGACAGTTCTGAGCAATGGCTCCAGTGATGCCACTCCTTCCAAAACTTGTATTTAGCTTGTGACACCTGTTTCATACAATAATGTTACTGGCAGTTTATTTTGCATGTCGGCAGAGCATCATAAGAAGCTATGATTGCACGTAACCATTTTTATCAAACATTATTTTCAGGATGCCAATTGAGGATATGTATAGGTTCAAGTGGCAAAATTTTGAAACAAAAGATATGCAAGAGAAATATGGTGCATACCCACCATTTCACAGATGACGATGAAACAAACTGCAAAGTGGTCTTCAAAGTAAAATCCAAAGGAGCTTTTTTTCCAGGAATGGTGACCTTAGAAGGGCACATGTCTGAATGTTTCAGCGCAGCATCACCAACTTGTTTATTAGGGACACTGAACCCAGATGCCACAGAAGCATCACGAGCTCCGAACCCTTTCAGTACTTTTTCCTATCATAGTGCAAAAGAAATATCAGCAGACATCATAACACCAACTAATAATACAAATATGAATGATCATTACCATATCAAACTTGTCAGAACCAGTCCGCTTCTCATCACCGATGTGAAGCTCAGATACACTCCGCAAAGCATTTTCACTGCATTTCTCAACTTTCTTGAAACCTGGCTTTGCTGCATCCGTAATTGATGCAACCGTAGAGTCCAACTTAGCAGAGTCATCACGACTACTGAATCATGATAGGTGATCCAAATAAGAGTTTGACGATTAAAGGCGGAAAAATATCCATCTCAAGTTATAGTATCAGAACACTACCATGGAAGTGTAGATGATGCAAAATTTGAAGCTGTTGTAGCATCAGCAGGCTTAGCAACCTTCTCATGGTTTTGTTGTGAGGCATCCTGCGGGATATTACATTTAGCACAAATCCAATTATCCAGCATAAGATTTTATCCAGAGTCAACAAGTACATCCAATGAGTTAACATCTCAAATTCTAACCTTAAGATTTTCCTTTCCAAGGTTTCTTGGTTTTCTTACAGGGAACACCTCTGTAACACGAGTGCTGATGTATTTGGATATTTTTTGTTGTTCTGTATTCCGAAGTCCATTGCTTGACCTACAACCACAATACAATTGTCAACCTTGTCAGGTGGAATCCATAAGTGCCTAGCAGAAACATCACCAGGTTAATTACAAGAAATCTACCTATCAAGTGCAGCAGAAGAGGGTAACTGATCATTGGGAGGCTTTTCATTGGCACGCCGCTTCAACTGCTCACCCTACAACAGAAAATTATTGGCATATCTTCAGTGTCCATATACAATTTTACTATTATGATTACCATTGGAGCATTTTCAGTATTACAGGACATCTATGTATCATATGATGCTACTAACAACAGGGTATGAATATTTTAATTACCAGTATGTAACCCTTAACATACAATGCACACCAGGATGTGTTCGATTAGCAATGGTTCAGTCAGGTTTCAAAATCACCTTGCCATTATCATTCAAATATGGCACCAAAACATGGTTCATTACGTGCAAATATTATTCTCAAAAAATGCATTTATATGACTATGAAGCCAAAGTTTTGTATTGAATCAGCTACATAACAAAATAGTGGTTCATTTGTAGGGTTATATATTTTGTGGAGTACATTAGGACTTTGTTGAACTAGGCCAATCCATTAATATTGATAAATTAATATCGTTCACTTATAGGTTACATATTATGTGCCGATACATCAGGATTTTTTTACAGAAACAGCTAAATAAACAAGACAAATGAGTGTCGTTTATATGCTATATATTATGTGATTGTACAATAGGACTCTTTTGAACTAGACCAAAGCCAAGAAAAAGGTTAACCTGTTAAGATTGTTGGGAAAACACTAAACACATGGCAACGAGGATACACACTAAATAAGTTAGGATCAGATATATCACAACTAAACTCCCATAGACTGAACCAGTGTAATATATCAGGAACGAATCATTTCACATTTCACAACTAAACTCCCAAAAACTCGGGTGTTATGGCATCTGTTTTGGAATTTCTTGAGTCACATTTCACATTCATAAAGCATGTCCATCCAATATGGAAACTAAAACCAGGGGAAGCAAAGGCATTACTCTCAGCTCCGAGGGCGTCTTCCTCTTCATCCTGGGAAGCACCGACTGCCTCCCGATCAGTGAATCACCATTCAGAGCAGACTCGACAGCAGCTTGCGCCATTATACCATCCGATCTAAATCCTCTACCTCTGCATCTCTTCCCTTTGCTTCCTCACCTACCCATGCCGTCCACTCCTCCCTCTACCCAACACCTGAAGGAATAGAACCATAAAAACCTTAATATCATCCGTGCGTTGATTATGACTCGTCTCGACAGTGTGTGTGATTTATAAACCCCACACATAAAAGATTGTTTTTTTACTCCCCCTTTTAGACTAGACTAGAGGAGTGTAGATTTGTGCGCGCATTGGATCTGACCCCTAGTAAATCACAGGTGTATGCCCTAGCGGCAAATCACGGATTAGAAACCAATTTGTGTGTGGCATCCATCGGATGGTAAAGGTGCATTGCGGCGGCCGCCCGTTAACAGGACGAAGGCACCGCGGTCCAAGGGGACGCCCGGTAGGGCGGCGAGGGCTCTGCGGCCGCGGGACCGGCGGGGACGGCGATAGGGGTGAAGCTAGGGTTGGGATGCTGCTGCGGTGTGGGGAGGGAGCGGCGGGCTGGATGGTGGATGCGATGGAGCGGGAGGGCACGTGGGGCAGCCGCGGCCGGTGGTGGTCGCCGGGGCTAGGGCGGGGGCCGGCGGCCAGGCGCCGCGGCGGCGGGAGACGGATCGGAGGCGTTCGTGAGGGGAGTTCGCAACGGCGCTGACCTGGAGCCTGGGAGGAGGAGGAGGAGGACGCCGGCCGCTGGCCGAAGCTTCCGGGAGCCCCGGCGCGCTCCCTCCCTCCCGCCGGACCGCCCGGGACCTTCTCGAAGCTTCCGGAAGCGGGGGCGCGCGACGGCGACAGGATGGATTAGGTGGCGAGTGGGGTAGAGAGAGAGAGGTGGGAGGAGGAGGAGGCGGGATTTGAAAAGGCGGAGAGAAGGGATGGTTTCGGGTGGGGCGGCGCGGCGCGGAGGACAGCCAAAAGCGTGGGATGAGGCTGCCTGCGCGCGGCGGAGCAGAGCCGGACGCCGAAATTTTTGGGGAATTTTTTGAACACCCGCGAGGGAGGAGCTCTCTCTCCGTTGTGCTCGGCCTCGGCGCACGAAATTTCCCAGCAGCCCGCGCGCTGGCTGCCCGAGAGAAGGGGGGCCAGGCCGCGGTGGATGGTGGGCCTGAAACTGGTTTGCTTCTTCTCTGCTGGGCCGAGAGGACGGTGTGGGTGGGCCGGGCAACCAACAATCACATGATCCATCGGCGAGTTCCGGTCAGCGAGTCGCCGGACCCGGAGACGAGGGGAAGGCGAGATGAATCGCCGCCACCACCAGACTCCGTCATTTTTGAACTCGTGGAAACGTACTGCCGGAACTGGCGGTGTGGCATGTATGCATGGCGGACGGCGAGGCCGCCGGGGTCTTGGGCTGGCATCAGGATCGATGGATATGATGCAGCGAACCAAATTCACTGAACAGAACGCGCCCGTTTCACTGAACTGTTACTACCTCCGTCCCATAATAGTTGTTGACTTTTGATCATCACGTTTGACCATTCGTTTATTCAAAATTTTTTTGCAAAAATTAAAACAAATATGTTATGATTAAACTAATACTGATGAAAAAACATGTGATGAAAGAAATAATTAATGTTTACACGAAGAATTCAAATAAGACGAATGATCAAACGTGACAATTACATGTTAGTGCCCGACTCTACCAAGGACCAAATACAAACTCCAATGGAAGTTGGATATTCGAACCAAGATGGATAGATTCTACCAAGTGGCCAAACAAAAAAATCATCTATTTTGAGATAAGAAATAAACATCTTAACTTGCATTTGCCTCATTAGACATGGGTTCACATCACATACAGCGACAACGATTTTGAGACAGAGGTAGTAACTTCTTAGTTATTGTTACAGAACACATAGAAAATCATCACATCGATTTCGGTACTACATTACACGTGCTACCTATGCATACATCAATCAAGCAAGCAAAATGTACTGTTTGCATGCTCGCACAGCCGGTACGTTCAAGTGCATCAAGAAAACTAAGGCCCCGTTCGGATGCACTTTAGAGCCCTCTAAAGTTACTGTAGCTGTCACATCAAAGATGCCGGCAGCATTTATGTGTACTAAACAAAGTCAAATTACAAAACTAAGTTCAGGACTCTCGTCTATTTCGCGAGACGAACGTAATAAGGGTAATTAAGCGGCGATTAGACGATGGTTACTGTAGCATCACTGTGTCAAACATTGATTAATTAGGCTCATTAGATTCGTCTCGAAAAATAGCGCTTATCTGCAGAAAGGTTTTGTAATTAAATTTTATTTAGTACCCCTAAATAGTAAGATTCTTTTTACTTTAGAGGGGTATAAAGTTTAGAGGGTTTTTAGAGGGGGAACCGAACGCCACCTAACACAAGCTCGAAACTGCTGCTACTCTGCATATTTGCAGGCGCGGCGCGGCCGGCAACACAGCTTGCAGGGGCCTGCAGCTGGATCGGACACACCCATCGCAGCTCGCCGTCCGACGGCCGCATGAAGAAAGCATGCGACATCGTCGTCGATCTCCGATCCACCACCAGCCACGCGCGCCCGCCCGCCGAGAATAGTTGAACGAGATCCATCGATCGAGCTCGCCGCCGGCCGGAGCTGCTATGCTAGCTGGAGGAGGTGAGGTAGAGGACGGGCGCCAGGTAGAGGTGGAGCGTGAGGAAGAAGGCGCCGGCGACGGCCACGAACACCAGCCCGTAAACCAGCTGCCCCACGCCCATTCTTGCCTGTAATAACAAGTCGGGCGGGTCGATGGATCTGATCTCCTCGTGAACAATCTTCACAATGTCGTCGTCGATTGGCGGCGGCCGGCCGGTGATGACGTCGACGACGACCGACCAGCTAAGCTAGGCTAGGCGCGGCTATTTGTAGCGGGCGAGGTACCCGCCGGCCTACTACTGGCTCCACGCCGTGATGAGCTAGACAGACTAGAGGCGGTTGCGGGTGTGAACGCGCGCGATATCGCCCGCCCGCGCGCACGAGCAGCAGCAATCGCGGTGGCGCGAGTTGGTTGACGGCGATATGGTTAAGAAAAAAGCGCCGGGCGCGGGGGCCGACGCGCGCATGCGAACGACGGGCCGACACGTGCGCGCCGACGTGTCGCGCGGACCATGGTCCACGGCTTCTCTGCGCGCGTGAGCGTCGGTTTCGGCTTTGGCGAAAGCAAGCGCGTCCTGGTCGCTGGCAGGTGGGACCGAACTTACCAGGGCTGTGTTGGTTCGAAAGGCTGGGCCGTTCTTTCGTTTGGCTCCCTTTCAGATCGGCCTATTACGGCCCACCTATATTTTGGCCCTGTTTGGAAACTCCAACTCGGTTAGAGTTACAAACTACTAACTCCAACTAGCTCCAATTAGCACCTCTCCATCAGGATAGTTTTTTTGGATGGGTTAGATGCATCTAACCCTACTCTAACCCTCCCTGTTTGGATACTTTAGGGTTAGTTTGGCCTAATCTAACTCAATCTAACTCTAACCCATAGATCCAAACAGGGCCTTTGTCCACAAGGCGCCACCGGACCTGTCGTTCTGTTCGGTGCAACGAATTTCCCAGCAGGCCGCAAAGCGGGCCAGGCCGCGGCGGATACTGGGCCTGAAACTGTTTAGCAAGCACAACGGATTGCACTATTGCTCAGCAATAGTACAATCCCGAGCCCAACGAACGCCCATGTCGACAAAACACACGTGACTAGCATGTTTGTCCCACGAGGACTGCTATGTGTCATGTGTGCTAGTACCAGATTGTACGGATGTTCATTCAGTGGCCAAAACACATGCATGCAGGAGATTGGCGAGGTATTAACAGATCATCACACCAGTTGCACGGCACGGAAGTAGGATCTAGACGTATATATATCTTCACGTCAAACTTTTCAGAAACCGGTGGCTGTTGGCGCTAGCATGTACCTCAGTGTTGTATCTCCCGCATTCCGTTGCTCGTGAACAACAGAACCGACCATGCCCTCCCCCCGAGCGCAACACCCATGTCGACAAAACTTACGTGACTTGCGTCCCACGCGTACTGCTAATGCGTACCACCGGATTGTACGACTGCTCAAAGTATCGAATGGAGAAACAATGGTACACGGTCGTACCCAGCCATACGAATCATTCTATGGTGAAGTACAGACGTTTGAATAGAGAATTCTGAAGCCTTCTTGGCATTGTGATTTGTGCACATAAACATCTGCCTCGGAGTTATGAAGGATTGTTAAAGCAATAGCCGTTCCTTGCGTTTTGTCTGCCGATCAAATTTGGCTGATCCTGCATATGCAAAGGAAAGGGTTCTCTCACAGCTAAAACTCATTTCTGTGATGTTTCTTCAGACGTTCTCGAAAAAAAATGATGTTTCTTCAGATTGCTGCTGCATCAAGTGTGAGGAGATCAGAGATCTGGTTCGTGTAGAAATCTGGATAAATCGAGTTGTTGGGGCTTTGAAGCATCTCAAGAGAGGTCGTACCTGTAAAAGACAGCCAAGATCAATGCCTCTGCTGTTGTAAATAAGCAGGGATTGTATCAGAGTTCAGAGGGGAAACCTGACAGAACGAGGAGAGTTTTGCAGCCTCCGTTTTGATGGCGTGGCGCAGCAGATGAGTCGCACGTCTTTCGCGCGCGGAGGGAGCCTCACGTACGCAGCAGGGGAGTTCGCCGGCCGATGACGCTGGCGACGTGCACCTTCGATCGGTAGGCCCGCCAAGCTAGAGCACGACGCGGCGTTGCGGAAAGAGCGTCACACAGGTGAACAAGGAGAAGGTGCATGCCTCGATCACCGCTTCGATCGATCGCGTCACGGCGTCGTGCGTGGCGCGCGCAAGCGGCCGGCCGGGCAGGCATCCTCCCGGCGCGTCAGTGGCATGGGCGGCGTGCAGTGCATGGTGAACCTCGATCGGCACGGACTGCATTGGCGAGCTGCGGTCGGGCGAACCGGAATTTGCGCAGGTATATGTTGCCCTGGCGACGCGCGTGTACCCATACCATGGCCGGCATGCCTCGGCTCGGCGTCGCGGCCGTGCACGGCAAGCGACGAGCGAGCGACTCTGCCGGCATGGCGGACGGCGCGCTAGCGCGTACGCCGGAAGCGTGGAGCAGAGGCGAGGAACCACGCCGAAAATGAAGCGCTGGCCGTCGCCCAGACGTGGATACAGACGTCCTGGAACGAAGCGGCGTCGACTCCTGGCAAGCCCGTGGCGTGGCGTGGAGGTCCCGGGGTGGTCGCTATTCGAAATAGCGACCGGGCGGACGCTATTCGAAATAGCGAGCACCCCGGGTCAACGAAAGCCGCCCGATCAGCGCCGTGCGGTCCGGATCGGGTGCGTGCGTCGACTGGCTTGGACGGCGATGGGCGATGGAGGAGCCTGGCGCGGCCGACATCGCTGGCAACGGGCAACCTCGGCGTCGCTTGCGCTGGTCCATTTCAATTCGACGTCTTCGATGATCTTGGGCAGCTGTGGATCATCGCGCGGATCCGTGTGTCCCGGCGTGGTGCGCACGCTGCATTACTGACGCCGGAGGCGGAGGACAGTGCATGACAGAGCGTGACGCGGCAGGACGTTGTTGCTTCGCCAGCAGCTTGCTCTGCTTGGCACGTTCGAGAGCGGAGCTTGCCCACCCAGCCGCCGTGGAGTGGTCACTGGTCGTCTTCCTCCTTACGCTTCTCGGGAGATCTTAATGGCGGCGGCCCAGGCAAGGTGATTCGCCGGAGCAGAGCGTGGCGCCGGCCGTGAACGCTGGGCATTGGGCAGGCGGCTGCCACGTAGTAGTTCACTTGGGTCAACAGCAGCTAGCTGTGGTCGCCAAGTGCCATGGCTGAGCCACGCGAGGGCTCGCGAGATGGCGGGCCGCACCCAGCTGATCGAGCACTATCTCTGTCGTCGTCGCCGGCAGTCTTTCGCAAGCACTGCTGCAACTCGCGCCGATAATGTGCGTCAAACGTGTCATAATATGTCATATATAGGCCTCATGGCAAAAACTCCCTCCACATGCTGCTGCCTGCCACATATGCGATGCGAAGATCTCTTGCTGGGCGGTTAATTAGCAGGATAAGAAGAAGCTGATCAAACACAAGCAAGAATGGTCATGAACACCAGTATCTTGCCTGGAACACCAACCAACAGCCTCAGCGTCCCTCCAAAAAAAAAAAAACAACAACAGCCTCTCGGTCTTTACGTGTGTCGCGTTTTTTTGTTGATCGGTGAGTCCGTTGGGACTGCAAGAGAGCTGCATGCGTGCGTGTAGGAGGTAGTATGAGTGCGTGGCGTTCTGCACGGAGGTTGCGGTTGTGGCCGCGTCGTGCACCAGGAGTAGTGGCTCTCGATCGCATGACGACGCGCCGAGACACATGCATGCATGTTGAAACACATGCATGTTGAAGATTGGCAAGGTACCGAATGGCAATCACACAAGTCGGACGGCACAGTTGTAAAATCCACACGTACGTGAACTATTATCGTTGCCCCGCCATACTTCCGAGGCTACTCGATCAATATGTATTTCCATGTCAAACTTTCCAGAAATCGGCGGCTGTTGGCGCTGGCATGTACCTCGACGTCGTGTCTCGCACACTCCATCGCTCGTGGACACATAACCGACCTTGCGCTCCCCAGAGAGCAACCCTATATCGACAAAATTGATGTGACTTGAATGTTTGTGCCACGAGGACTGCTATGTGTACTACCGGATTGTACGAATGTTCATCCAGTGGCCAAAACACATGACCTCAGAGCCTATCTTGTCAAAATCTTATGTGGCGAACACATTATCCCGAGGAGCAAAGAGACACATTGCTCACACCAAGAGACGCCATTTCGAGCCACCTTTAAGCTCGTAAACCAGGTGCACGCAAGATTCCCATGTGGTTTTTCCGCGACATCCCGTTTCTTTTCTTCTAAAAATGGATTTTCCTCCCGCTGCCTTATCCCGACACTTGTCATGTGTCTCACACCTTCCCCTCGATTCCTTCCGTTTGAAATACACGCGCTCGTGTCCTCGTCCTTGAGCTTTATCACGATTGGAGCAGAGTTCTTGATCCGGCTGGAGTAGCTCGCTCTGACGGCGCACCATATGCATGGGCACCGGAACCCGTGGACATGAAAACCAATCTCTATCAACAAAGCTTGCGTGGCGGACAAGGTGGCACGTCTATCCCGCGGCGCAATGAGACAAGTTGCTCACACCCCTCGCTTCCTTCCCCCTTTAAATACACGCGGTCGTCTCCTCGTCCTCGAGCTTAATTATACAGTTGGAGCAGACTTCTCAATCTGGACGGAGTAGCTCGCTCTGAAACAGCTGATTGAACTATCGGTGGTGGTGATGGAGCGGAGCAGCACCGCGCGGGGCCTGCATGGCACTGCTGACCGTGCCCTGGTCTAATTAAACCTGGTCGTAGACATGGTTTGATATATTTGATGTGTATCGAACGAAAAAGGTGGCGTTGGGAACATTTTCAACAATAAAAGGTGAATGAAGAAGTAACATCTACGTGTTGAAAAAGCAGGTGCCTACCTAAGGGGCACTAGGCGTATTACTGTTCGGTTAGCCGAAAGCATGTAGCAAAGTAAAATCAACGTGAACCGAATCTTCACACCGCCGAGCAATCCGACGGAGCATCATATGCACGGGCATCGGAACCCGTGGACATGAAATCCGATCTCTATCGAACAAAGCTTGCGTGGCGGACAAGGTGGCACGTCTATCCCGCGGCACAACAAGACAAGTTGCTCACGCCGAAGCAATGCCAAACACGCCTTAAATAACGCGTCTCGTCTCCTTGTCTCGAGATTAACGTTGTCGGAGCAGAAGACTCAGTCAGGCTTGAGTAGCTCGCTGCCTCGCTCTGAGATTGCTGGTTGAAACATCGGTGGTGGTGGTGGTGGGAAAGGAAGGGGGCGGCTCGCGATGGAGTGGATCGGCGGCGGCGGCGGCGGCGCCGGGACCTGCATGACGCTGCTGACCGTGGCATTGGTGTCGACGGGCATCTTCCTTATGTCATACACACTCAACCGCCGGATCCAGGCCAACTACAGGGCTCTGGTCGGCTTGGACAGCCCGGCGGCTCGAAGAAGAAGAAGGTGCGGTTCGCGGACGTCAACGTGGCGGCGCCGGCAGCGTCCAGCAAGGAGGAGCACCGACGCCGGAGTACCGCGGACTGCTGTGATGGTCGGCGCTCAGATTATCCCCTGGGAAAGCAAAGGAGGCACAACGCCTTAAACAAATCCGTGTGGGGTGTACACCGTCTGCACCACCAGTTAGGAAAGCCAAATGTGTTCCTCCGGTCTCCGTCTAGTGCTACTTCAGAGTCGAGACGCATTTCATTTTGGCGTGTGCGTGTGGGAACTGCAAAAGAGACGGAGACCCGGAGTCCAGAGAGACTGGATTCTTGGGAACTCTAGATCTTTGTTGTAGATTCCTGCGAACCGCGAGTCTTGGATGTTTTGTGAAAAAGGATGTCATTTATGTTGTGATGATCGAGGCAAAGCACCTGCCGCATTTGCTTTCAAGGTTTTAAAAAAATGATCCACTGTCGACTATGGTTTATAAAACGAGAAAATTCTTTATTTGTCATTGAGAATTTTCACGATTCTTATTTGCCATCCATCTAAATTTTTATGCCTTCATTACCATTGCCGTTCTATTTTGACTATAACATGCCTATTCATTATTTTGATGACCAAAATTCCCCATTGAGGGAGTCATCTTGATAACTTGATCCTCACCACTTTCCCCGTTCACGTGTGACTCGCCATGACGAGGCACGGAGCAACTACGCAAAGGCGCATAGATGTGGTGTGTCAAAGGAGGCACAACTCCCCTGCTGCGATGCCGTGGCTTGCCAGGGAAATGGATTGCGTGGAGGCGCATCATGGCTGGGAGCAAGGGGAGGTGGCTTGCGATAGGGAGAAGCAGGAAGGCACACACGACACGAAGGGGTGAGGGGGCAAGCCGGCACACGACATCCAACAATACCATAGGGAGAAGAGAGAGGTGGCACGCCTCGTGCGACAGGGAGAAGTGGGACAACACATGCGGCACGACAGAGAGACAGCAGAGGGGCAGGCGGAGGTATCGATCGCTCAACAAACAGCGGCATGGAGGCACGCAGGCGTGCGACATGGAGAAGCAGAACGACGCGACAAGGGAGGGTGTGCGCGGCTTGCTGGACAGAGGAGGTGGTGTGTCATGGGCAATTTTATCGTTTTAGAAGCCATTTGGGAAAATGGACGGGAGTGGCAATGGAGGCATAAAAATTTGGATGGATGGCAAGTAAGGAAGTTCAACTTCTAACATAGCAAATAGGAATTTCCTCTTATAAAACCTCATGGGAACCGCCCGGTTTTCGCAAATACCACAGACGACTGGTTTCCCGAATTTGAATTTGGTCAATTTTGAAAATTTGAAAATAATTAGAAAATTGTACAAATAATGTTCAACCGGCAAAAAAAAATTAGGAAGGAAAAAAAGAAAGAGAGAAGAGCATCTTACCCGCTCCTTCAGGCGCTTGTGAACGATGCACATGAAATTAAAGAAAAAATTATATTTCGTGTTCTATAAGTATTTGTTCAAAAACTATGTGTTCCATAACTATGTAATGGACAATTTATTTTTTGTGCTCTGGACTTGGTACTCACAATGCATGATATTGTTATATGTTGAATGCATTGTATATTGAGCATTTGTGCCTAAAATTGTTGTTGCAAATATTATGTTGAATGCATTGTATATTGAGCATTTGTGCCAAAGTTTCCAAAAATTTTTCCTTCACATTTTCCACTTTTCCATTTATTCTCGGTTTCAACCAAAAAAAGGGCGGCTAACCCCGGTAAAACTGAGCAGTGAGTCCCCAAACCATTCGGCTAGCCATTTTGACTTCGTCCAATTTTGAATTTTGAGCGGTTTTTTTTATCGGCTTTTGAGAAAACAGTTAAACCGATTTGGACCGGTGCCAACAATTCAAATGATAATATGAACCTTTGATATAAATTGACTTTGTTGTGTAACATTGCCTCTTGGTCTTCTCACCCATGCAAAATTTTCCTTTTGCGTGTGCAAACAACCATTGTCGGAACTGAGGGGTGGGGGGGGGGGGGGGGGGGGGGGGGTTGAGCTTGCGTGGCGGACAAGGTGGCACGTCTATCCCACGGCGCAACGAGACAAGTTGCTCACGCCAGAGCTCTGCCAAACACACCTTAAATAAACGCGCCTCGTCTCCTCATCCTCGAGACGATAATATGAACCTTTGATATAAATTGACCTTGTTGTGTAACATTGGCTCTTGGTCTTCTCTCACAGTGGCGAAGGCAAAATTTTCAATTTTGCTGTGCAAAACAACCATTGTCGAGCTTGCGTGGCGGACAAGGTGGCACGTCTATCCCACGGCGCGACGAGACAAGTTGCTCACGCCAGAGCTCTACGAAACACGCCTTAAATAAACGCGCTCGTCTATGTCATAGCAGAAGTCTCGGTCAGGCTTGAGTAGCTCGCTGCCTCTCTCTGAGATCGATTGTTGGTTGAAACATCGGTGGTGGTGGTGGTGGGAAAGGAAGGGGGCGGCTCGCGATGGAGCGGAGCGGCGGCGGCGGCAGGACCTGCATGACCCTGCTGACCGTGGCCTTGGTGTCGACGGGCATCTTCCTTGTGTCGTATACACTCAACCGCCGGATCCAGTCCGACTACAGGGCTCTGCTCGGCTTGGACGATGCTGCACAGGAGGAGGAGCCACGCCAGCGCTGCCGTCTGCGCAAGGGCGGCAAGAAGAAGAAGGTGCGGTTTGCGGACATCGACGTGGCGGAACCGGCGGAGCCCAGCAAGGAGGAGCACCGCGGCCGCGGCGGCAGCCTCGTCCAGGAGCTGCGCAAGACCAAGGCCGCCGAGGCGCCGTCGCCGCCGGTGCCTACGTACTGCCGCCGCAACTGCGTAGAGCGCGCCTCGTGTGGGTTGTGAACCACCCGCAGCTGTAAAAGCGTCCGTGAGCGCGCGCGGTGCGCCTGATCTGCCCCTGCTGCCGTGTGTTTGCAGAACAAAAATAAAGCGATCACCTGGGATTTCACCTTGCCTGCTGTCGGATTCTCAGATTATCTATCTGTTTTGCTGGCCCGTGGTTAGTCGATCGGCACCGCGAGTTCATCCGTCGATTACCCCGCGTAAAAAAAAACTCTCGTAATTTTGACGAGCAAACTCAACCGTAACAATACGTAATAAAACCGCATGAACCTGCGGAGGATTACAGAAGCATTGAAGGGTTTAATTAAGTCTTCGTCACAACTAGCTAGTAGAAAACCATGGAATGGTTTAACTCTGCACGACGAGTTAGGATAGTCAAATGTGTTCTTCCGGTCTCCGTCTAGTGTTCAGAGTCGAGACGCATTTCATTTTGGTGCGTACGTGCGGGAACTGCAAAAGAGACGGAGATCCGGAGAGACTTTCAAAACCACGGGCCGGAGACTGGATTCTTGGGGACTCTGATCATGTGGTAGATTCCTCCGAATGCCGACAAGTGTGTTGGATGATGGCTTGTGAAAAGAGCAGGCCATTTACGTTGTGATGATCGATCGGTCGACCATGGTTTATAAACCCTCATGGAAACCACTTGGTTTTCGCAAATACTGCAGAAACCATCCAAACGATCGGTATCTGCAGACGACTGGTTTCCTATATTTGAATTTGGTCAATTTTCAAAATTTTGAAAAAAAATTAAAACAGAATTTTATACAAATAATTTGTAGATAATGAAGCGGGGTGGTAAAAAGTTGATGAAAACAAGCATGTTCGACCTGCAAAAAAACAAAGAAGAAAAAAAGAGAAGACCACATTACCCTCTTCTCCAGGCGCTTGTGCACTATGCACTAAAGGAAAAAAAAATATTCTGTGCTGTATAGTTATTTGTTCAAGTCCCATAACTATGTACTGGGAAATTTATTTTTTGTGCGCTGGACTAATTGGTACTCATAATGCATGATATTTATTATATATTGGATGCATTGTGTATGGTGCATTTGTGCGTAATATTATTGCGACTAATTAGCAAAGGTTCTGCCAAAGTTTCCAACATTTTACCTTCACATTTTCCGGACTTTTACATTTATTCTCAGTTTCAAGTAACAAGTGGGCTGCTAACCTGGTAAAACCGAGCGGGGAGCTCCCAAACCATACGGCTAGCTATTTTGATTTCGTCCGATTTCAAATTTTGAGCCGTTTACCCACCGATTTTCACGAAAACAGCCGACGCCGCTCCAGCATTTGAAAATACAATATAAACCTTGATACAAATTGACTTTGTTATGTAACATTAGCTCTTGGTCTTCTCACACAACGGCGGAGGCAAAATTTTCAATTTGGGTGTGCAAAACAACCATTGTCGGAACTGAGGGAAGGGGCTGGCAGGGGCCAACGCCCCCCTCCCCCCTTCCGACCCTTGAAAGTTCTTTTTCTAATTCCATCATTGAGAGCCTATATTTGAAGGACCGAGTAGGTGACCAGGGGGTGAATGAGAGGTTTGAGACCAAGTTGACTTAATCTCACAAAATACCAATATATTAAAATGAATCTTTGTTTGCAGAATTATATTAGATATGCAATTATGCATGTGCATAACCATGCTCTATGCTTCGCCCCTGTAATCTCACTGAGTAACAAACGTGCAGGTCAAACACTGCTGAGGAGGTTCAGTTCATGAGTCCTGACTAACAAAATTGAAGGACATGTAGCATGGTGCTAGTCCTACGCAGCGTCATTGCTAAGTGCTCACTGCTCACTGTTGTTGCTGGTTATAAGCGCGTTCTCTCTGATGCTTGGAACAAAGCAAGACCCACCGTGAAAGACTGCAAATCCACGCGACGCCTTTTTGTTCTTCACACAGATTCCACAGCATGCACGTCGGAGCTCCCATGAGGAGCCGCGCGAAGCTGCAGGTCGCGGTCGTTCGGCGTTAAAGAAGGAGACGGCGGCGAACCGGTGCGCGCGGCGTCTCGCGCCAAAGCTCGGCGAGGCTTTTGTTAGCAGGATGGACGTCGCCATGGGTGGAGGTTGGAGCTGCGGGGGCGGTAGAGTGAACGCTAGAAGAGGAGCGGGAGAAGTCATCACCTCCCCGGCGCTGGTGCCGCCGGTGCTCGCAGCGGAGAGGACGACGCCGCGGGCCGGCGCGCAGTACGGCGTGTGGAATTTTGCGGCCGGGACCTCGGTCAACGGCCAACCGTCTGGAGCGGAAGAAAATGCCCGCGACCATTGTTTGAAAGAATCCCTAATGTTCACGTATCCCTTCAAACACACCCCCAAGTTGGATCGGATTAATAATCGCGATCCAACCTCGGATGGTTTCAACCGTTAGATCGCTTCTGTACGGTTCGGGTCGGCCCGGGGCAAACTGGCGGCGGCTGTTTTGCAGAATAGTCCATTAAGTTGGATCGCACGCTCAAACGGATCCCAGACTGGATCGCGATCATTAATCGCGACTTCTGGTGGATTTGAACCGTCGGATCGTCCCTTCGCGGCCTGGATGGTGGCGAGCAGAAATCGGCCGTGAATTTTTACGGAAGCAACCCTTCATTGACCAGCCCGGTCAACTCGGCCGCCGCGACAGGCCACGATGGGTCGCCGCCGCCGCCGCGGCGTCGGGCTCGCTCCGAGCGCAACCTCCGGCTCCGGCGCATCGGGGCACGGAGGAGCGCCTTCGTCTCCTGCGCTCTCCGGAAAACCACTGTCCAGGAACTGGATGCTGGCGACCGCACCGACAATGGCACGGCGGCGTCGCCGACGGCTTCCCGGCGCGGCAAGGCGCCGAATTGCAGAAACCTTTTCGTCTAAGAAAATGCGGAGCATAAGAAATCTGCATTGCCGGTTGCCGCCGTACCATCTACAACACAATTATCTGTCTTATTATCGTAATTTCGATAAAAAAAACTTTCCTGTTGATGCAGACACTGTAAGCAGGAGTTGCAAACATTCTGATTTCGAACATTTACAGGTTTCAGAAAGGGGGAGAAAAAAAGGAAGTCTTTACGGTTCTATCTATTGTGGCATCTCTCTGCAGACAACGTACGTATCTACAACCAGTTGCTGGATGACAGCAGTGGACACCAACCAAATCTATCTTGTACAATGATCCCTGTACTAGCTATCACTGGGTTTGTTCTGCAATGCAGCTGCAGGTCTAGAAGCCTCCCTGGAGCTTTCCATCTCACCTGCACTTTACCATCAAGTGGGCTCTCTGCTCACCGACTGAAGAACAGGTTCCATCCAGATTCATTGCTTCAAACCATCATGGGTTGGTCCAAGCCTAACTGAGGGGGATTTAGTTCCTGACTAACAAAACTTGAGAACAGTACAATGTCACTTATTCTGCTCAATGTTCAGCTTTATTTTGCACGCTGCATCAAGCAGGAACATTTATCAGCTTAGTCACCAATGAGAGGCTACCAACCTTGTTGGACTTTGCTCTGGTTTCATGGCCTCAAGATTTTGAAGCATGATGAAGAGGATCCTCGTTGTGCTTTGTTATAAGGTCGTAGTTCATCGACGCTAACTGAGAGATGTTCTGCATGAAGGTGAATATTCAGATATCGTGACATGTCAGTTGAAAAAAAAATAGTTCGTAACGAGCAATACAGAGGATGTTTTACCTTGAACGAGAAGTTGCTGAAAGAGTACTTCACCGACAGTGATGGCGCTCCGAATTCTTCCATGCTACCACACTCATCACCCTGAATGTTTTACCCACAAAATTTAAACCAATGCCCTTGAGATGAAACCTGAGTCACAAGATGAGTTAAGCGATTGGGATGAGTTCATGATCCAGTACACATACATCTTCTTCATAGTCACAACTATGTGGGCTGCTGCCGCAGCTCATGCTGCTGGTCTCGCTTCTGTCATCATAATCGTTGTACGCTGTATTGACCTGCTCATCAGCGCTGCCCCAGGTGTGGCGACACGCGAAGTAGCTCGTGTCGTACTCATCATCTGTACATGGGATAAATGCAGCCTAAAAATAAGAAGAACATAGTAAATGAGACAGTTTGAGATAGAGTTTCTTGAGCTAACAAATATTTTTCTGTACTAGTACTATGTAGTGTCAGCAGTAGTTGTTTTACTAACCTTTTGCCTGGCAAGCATGTCCCAGTTGATGTCTTTGAAGAAGGGATGCGCCTTTACCTGCTCTAATAACATATTTCAGTTAGTGGCGTCTGCATAAGAGGTGTGATTTCGCGAACAAAGGAAATAAGAACAAGTACCTCTCCAGCACCGGTCGCGCCTAATCTTTGAACTGGGTTTTCGATAAGCAACCTAACATGAAGGAAGATGAGTCGACATAAAATGTGCTTCATGTGTGCATAAAGTTATGAGTTCAGGAAAATCCTATGCTCTTCTGACTTACTTGTCAATCAAATCATATGCTTCGAAACTCATTTCCTCCGGTATATGTGGCCAAGGTATTTCTCGATTCATTATATTGTCGAATATTATCTGCAAGAAAGCAGCATTACTAATGTAATCTCTGGTCAATAATCATTCAATGGCAGAATTAACAAGGGGCAGTTCATTTTTCTTTTTACGAATGGAACAAGGTGCCATTTATGTCAACACAAAATACATAATCTTCACATTTATTCTGTAAATTACATCTAGTCTCACTATCCAGTTTCAACTTTTGATTATAGTGAAATATATTGTATACTATCATCAATTAATTCTGAAATTTGTGGTATCGACAGACAACTGACATCTAGGATTACACTAGGATCAAGAAATCAAGGTAGGCTAAATATATGACCACAAGAGTGCAGTGTTCCACCTGCGGATGCTCAGCATTGAACGGAGGAATCCCCACAAGAAGCTCAAAGAGAATGATGCCAACTGACCACCAATCTGCAGTTGGACCTGCACAAGAAAAACAGAAAAGGTCACTGCAGCTGAATCTCAAAAATGAATTCGTATGTCGAATGTAGCAAAAGCTGAAAAGAAGCAGCAGTGAATGACGAACCATGGGTCATGCCGAGCAGTATCTCCGGGGCCAAGTAGTCAGGAGTGCCCACGGCCGTCTGCTTCTGCCGCTGCTCCCGCTTCAGAGCGCGCTGCTCTGCATCTGTCGCGTGATGGTCACCGACGAGAACGCTGCTCACATCCGGGCCAGAGAAATCGTCCGTGCTGTTGATCAGACCGACCTTCGATAGCCCAAAATCAGTCAGCTTTATATGGCCATCGCGGGAGATCAACAGGTTGTCAGGCTTGAGATCTCTGTGGATCACGTTCATGGAGTGCAGGTACTCCAATGCGAGAACCTTCATTCAGACCACTTTTCAGTTCAGAGTTTCAGAAAACAAAGGGTACAGATATAATGTTGTTCACCGCTAGGTAAGAAAAATGTAAGTGTCAGTGTCAACTCACAAGTTCAGCTATGTATGTTCTTGCCATGTCTTCGTCCAGGCAGCCGAGGTTCCGGAGCAGGGAGTAGAGGTCTCCCCCGTTGATGTACTCCATGACGAGGTACAGGTTCTCCCTACACGTAAAGGAGTAGAAAAATCGGACCACGAATGGGTTGCGCGCGGAGATGAGGATGTCGCGCTCGGCGAGGATGCTCTCGACGGCGTTCTTGCGGATCATGTCGCCTTCTTGAGCACCTTGATGGCGAAGAGGTCGCCGGTGACGCGCTTCCTGGCGAGGAAGACGCGGCCGAAGGCGCCGCGGCTGATGGGCTTGATGATCTCGAAGTCCTCGATGCACGTCCGGTCCTTGATCAACTTGCCGCCGGCGCCGGTGGTGGCGGTCAGGGCCTGGCTCGTCCGCGAGCTCACGCTGCTCTCCATGGGCCCGTCCTCGTCGATGGGGCCCAGCGCGTCACCGCCGCCGCCGCTGACGTCGTCGATCTGCCCGCACAGCTGCATGAACTTCTCCTGAAGGAGCTTGGCGATGCGGCGGCCGAACGTCTCGACGACGAGGGCGTCGACCTTGCGCGTGTCGATGACGGCGTTGAGGTCCTCGAGGTAGGAGCTGAGGTCCTCGAGCGAGCTGTACTCGGAGCTCTTGACGCCCTCGACGCCGCGGGCGATGGCGAGCAGGCTCTCGATCTGCTGGAAGTTCTCCAGCTCCGCGAAGCCCTTGTTGTGCTTGGTCAGCTGCGACTCGGCGTGGCTCGTCCGCGGCGTCAGCAGCGGCGACGGCGGCAGGCTGAGGCTGCTGCTCCCCGCCGACGCCGACGCCGGCGAGAAGAGCTCGGCGGACGGCACGGCCAGCAGGTGGGACAGAGCCGCGTCGTGGTCGGCGGCGGCGGCGTTGGAGAAGGACGCGTCGGACTCGGCCGCGGACGACGACGTCGAGCTCCTCCTGTCGCTGCTCCGCGCGTCGAGCACGCGGTCGAGCACCTCCGCGACGCGCAGCAGGCGCTGGTCGGTGGTCAGGCCCTTGCCGTCGCAGCGGTCGGCCAGCGTGCACACCACGAGGTGGCCCTCTGCGCACGCCATGGGGATCTCGAAGTCGCAGATGCGGCAGATCATTCGCGGCTTCCCGTCCACCATGATCTGCTGCGCCTCCGGGTACTGCGACGCCATCTCCTCCACCGCCGACGTCTCGCCCACGCCCAGGTCCGGGTGGATGCTCGCCGCGCCCACGCGCTCCACCATTTCCTCCACCGTCTCTTTGCCGTGGGTGATCGCCTTCTTCTTCGTCGGAGTCTCCTCCTTTCCGGCATCGGCGGCGGCGTTGGGGTTGCTCTTGTTGCTGCTCTGGCTCTGGCTCTGGGAGTTCTTCTCGGCGGGAGAGGGGAGCTTCTTCCACGACGCGATCTTGCCGGTCGGGGAGTGGTCACCGCCACCCGCGCTGTCCGCCGAGAAGACCCGCGCCGGGGAGAAGTCGATGGTGAGGTGCTTGTGCTCGAGCATCCGGCGGCGGATGAGCCGGTCCTTGAGCTCGGTGAGGCTGGACGTGCTCTTGCGGCCGAGGTCCCCGGACCGGCCGGCGCCGCCGGCGAACGGGAAGAGGCCAAGGTCGCTGAGCTGGTGCAGCCGGAGCACGTGCTGCTTGTCCTCGTCGTCGGCGTAGCGGCACCCGCCGCCGCCGGCCTCCTTTCGGAACTGCAGCAGCCGGGTGCAGCGCGTGAGGATGAAGAGCACGCGCGTGTGCGCCTGCTTCGCCGCGCCGGCGGCGAGCTCCTGGCGGCGGTCGTCGAGGCCCTGCACGATGGCCTCGCACCGCGTCCACAGCTCCTCGGGGCTCATCTCCGCGCACCGCTGCGCCACCACCAGCAGGTCCTCCAGCGCGACGCGGCTCTCCTCCGTCAGCTCGCCGCCGCCGCCGGCAAGCACGCCGACGAGGTCGCCCGCGAACACGCCGAGCTCGGAGTCCACCTCCTCCTTGAGGCGCGTGAACTTGGTCCGCACGGCGCCGATGAACTCCTCGGGCGTGGTGCTCAGCGCGCCGGCGCCGCCGCGCACCATCTTGCGCATGGCCGCCGGGGCGCCGCCGCGCGCGCTGAGCTCGTGCGAGAAGCTCTTCACCTCCGGCGCGCGCTTCCGGCGGCCGCTGGTGACGCGCAGGATCGCGCGGAACCGCGGCGAGTCCATCTCCCGGCCGCCGCTGCCGCCCTCCACCATCGCTGGACGCCCGCGCGCGCCGCCGCCGTCCTTCTGCGCAAGGCAACAGAGGCGGCCGCATCAAGCGAGTATTCTCGTCACGTACTACGTGGCCACCGCATCCATCCCTCTCCTCTCGCGCTCAATTATTTACCTCCATGATCGCAACGTGCGTGCAGGTCAACAATTCCCTCACCGGCCAGCATCTTACTACATGCTTCAAACAAAAATTAATAATGAACAGATCAACTCTAATTTGTAATAATAAAACTAGGCAGACATTCGTGTTGAATTGAACAAATGTGGATCATATGGCATGAGAGAAACCGAAGAACGTTTCAAATGTAATTTTAAATGCGCGTCGGCGACATCCCAAACGACCCCTTTGCTCTGGCGACGTCGATTCGAAACCCTTCTATCGGAACAAGCCAGACACATTAACCAGTTCATGGCCTACCTGATGAAGGAAGAAGAAAAAGAAGAAGAAGAAGAAGAAGGTGATCGACGATTAACACCGCAAATCTCTCTTTAGGTATCGCACAATGAGGATTTCTGCCATGCTTTTCTTCTGAAACGAAAACTTGCTAATTTTATCATCAGGCTCATACTGACGTCGAGCAGGAACTAAAAACAGGAGAATGGGTTACCCCACATGTCAGCGTGCCATTAGAAATGGGCCGTGGAGATGCCTTGCCGGTTCCCCGCCGCGAAACCCGTATAGGATCGGCGGGGCCCACCGAAGAACAGATCCGAACCCGTTTATATACGCCCCCGCCGCGCGCATGCCGCAACCGCCTCCTCTCTCTCTTTCTGCCTGCGCGCATCCATCCGTCTCGAGGGCCGGCCGTTCCGTTTCCCCTCCTCTCCACGCGAATCTCGATGCGATGGCGGCGCGCCGCGGCCTCTGACGCGCAGCGCGACCGCCGGTGGTGACGATGGCCCAGGAGGCCAGGGTGCACGTCCACGACGTCCCGCGGCGCTCCCTGTCGCCGTCCGGGTCGCCCGCGGCGGCGTGGGAGGAGGAGGACGACGTCCGGCGGCGGCAGGGGCGGCGGTCCCCGTCGCCCGTGGAGGCGCGGCGGGATCGGGAGCGGCAGCCGCGGTGCGGGGAGGTGGCGGGCGGGACGGCGGCCGAGTGCGCCGCCGTGTGCTGCTGCTTCCCCTGCGCCGTCCTCGAGCTCGTCGTCCTCGCCGCGGTGCGCGTGCCCGCCGCGCTCTGCCGCCGCGCCGTCCTCACGCGCCGCAGGCGCAGGCGCGCCGCCAAGGCCAAGAAGAAGAAGAAGGGGACGGACGAGTCCCTCGCCGCCGAGGGCGCATCCCCCAAGAAGGCGGACGTGAAGGACTGGCCCGTGACGCGCGGCCACGACGAGCTCGCCGAGGCGGAGAAGGAGGTCTGGGCCAGCTTCCAGGGAGCCGGCTTCTGGCGGAGCCCGTCGCAGCGCGAAGTCAAGAGGTGATCGCCGCCGCCGTCTTGTCCCCCCTGCTTCTCCGATTCCTTGCGCTCAATCCATCACGAACAGGCACCCACCGCCATAGGGAAAAGACGAACTCTTGCGATCTTTCGATCTGCGAATCGCAGACTACTGTTCCATTGCTAGTGTTTTCTTGTCCCAATATTTTTTCTGTTGAATGGGAGGAGAACGGAACCATCCATGATTAGGGAAACGGAATTCTGCTCGCTTCTTGATCCGTGCTTGCCGTTCTCGCGTTCGTCATCTTGTTCTGATCTCGTTCAAAACGGAGGAAGATGCAATCTGTTTCTTGACGAGTGTGAATGTCAAACGATCGATCAGTTTCATGGAAAGGGAAACAAAATAACAAATCATTTTTGGATTCCATTGATCTTTATGGTATTGCCGCAAAGCAGTCTGGCATGCATATCCTCATTCATGGCAGATTGCCAACTGGATTTGGTGGATTTCGCTGCATGTATCTCATTCGTGGTGTATCTTTTGTGCCTTGGGAACTTGGGAAGTCATGGTGGGTTTTGGTGCCTGCAGAAGCGCAGGATCATCGCCCTTTGAACCATGAACCATCGATGTGTTGCATTATCTGTATCGATTTTTTTTAATCTGATCGTTGCTTGAAGAAACTCTACAGATTACGGAACATGCTAGGCCTTAAAGCACATATATTCAAGACGTAGCATCTCTAGAGACGTTTATAATTGTAAATAAGGTTTAAATTGATTTCGTTCATTGACTATGTGCCATTTGCAAAATTTTGGACGCATGGTTGCGTGCGAAATGTGAATTAGTCATGCCATTTTGAATGACAAGCAGACACAGGATGACAGGAACCAGACGTGTATAGTCAATTTTAAATAGGAGTTGGTTCGACGCACTCCTTGCACGAGCTAAACGTTCGGTGCAAATTCATTGGTCTCATTCCGTCTCTTCCTCTTCAATACAGGCATTAGCAAAGCTAGGCCATCACCTAAATTTAAACTCTTTTTTGGTTGGGGCACAACAAGCCCTAGCACCATGTAGTACAATGCAAGGTGCAAGCATGTGTTAAAAACTAACAATACAAATGGTTGCTTAAGTAGTCTAACCACCTTGTGGAACACTTTAAAATTCATATGCTAAGTTAAATATTATTTCCGTCATTTTAGCACCTAGTGCTAAAAAAATAAAATCATTTTTTGCTTAACCTAACTGGGCCGGATTGTTTGTAATGTTTGGTTTGTATTTCCGAGAACCGGCCCAGAGCAGGACACGACGTTTGTTGTTAGCCCTGGGCTGATCCTAGGCTGAAATAGCAGGCAGGGCGCTGCTGCTCCTCCTGGGATTTACGGGCCGTGGATTGCGAAGCCGTGGCCCGTGGACGATCGTTACTAAAAGCATTCCCTCCACAAGTGTCAGCTGTCTTTGTTCTTTTTTTTTTCTCGAAAAACAGGACCTGCAATTCGGGCCGTGTGTGTATCAGTGTATGGTGCTGGTGACTGCTGATGCAGTGATGCATGCACACACGGGCGTCTGAAATTTTGCTTCTTCTCAATCAACAGCATAATAATGTCCAACTCAAAAAAAGAAAAAAAAAACCCAGCATACTAATGTCCGATGGGTTAAGGTCCTAGAGGTTTAAGGGTTTCTGGGTTTTCCGGGTTCTCCAGCGTGCTCCAGGCTTCGAAAAGGGCTTGGGGATATAGCACTTCATTGCTCGCTGCTGCTGAAAGCCGACGAGATTTAATTCGAGACCTGCGACCTCTGATCTGATTACTGATACGGCATCTTCAAAGCTCAGACTGCACCGCAGGCAAGTATATCTGCGCCGCGCCGCCCGGGACCGGCGGAGGCGGCCGTTTCTTGGTAGGGGACCGGCCGGCCGGCGCCATGTGCTGTGCAGCGTGCCCTCTCTCTCCGTCGCCGGAATTAACCTCAGCCTGAACTTGTTGTCTGTTGTTAATTTGTTACTTCTGACAGTTAGGTTTCGTCGAAAATCGAGAGCTGCTGCTGCTGCTGAGCACACCGGCCAGGGAGGCTGAATATTTGTTGGTGCCACTTTCACTTCACCGCTGGTTACCACTTAATTCCATCTGCAGTTACTTCTGCTAAATGTAGCTGAATAATGTAACCCACGTGCATGTACATGGTGTCACTTATTCAGAAATCATATTTGGTTGATTTTGATGCAAGCAGAATAAGCGCACGACGATCCCATCTCGACCGGCGCTGTCATTTTGGATGATTCCATCTCCGTTGCATATTCTGTCTAAATTGTCGATTGAAATTCGACAGGAAGCTTGTACTAGCTACTCGTAGTGTACATCCAATTTTTTACTTGTGGCCTTATAAAGATGAATGACTTTCTACAGAAGATAAGGATTACAGTACGATGCACGCCTGAACGCACGCACGCACGCGTACGTACGTGCCCGTCACCTCCATCCGTCAGCTCGGTAGCATGAAAACGTCATGTCGCTCATCATTTGTTTTGACATATGGCCTCTCTCTGCCCAACACACTCATCCATACTTTATGAAAGGAAAAACATCCATCTATATTGTTGTCAACAACGACCCCAGTAGTACAAACGAAGCTGTGGGTCAGGAACCAAATATCCAAGGCATATTTATCACCGAAACATTCCCAAAACATGAATGCACGGTAGTACTAATGAGAGCTTAATGTAGCCAGATCTAGTCTGTGCGAGACATGAGTCTGCTCTACTAGCGTGGCAGTACTAGCTACCAGGCTACTACTACTACAAGCCATGCATGCGTCCATTTGTTCCTTGAATTGAACGCATGCACAGTATACTTATATGTCTAGACATGCAGTTCACTTCACTGCGGATCCAGCTAATTAAGCTTACCTCAAAGCCTGCAACTGGGGACGGATTTTAACTCCTGCAACATATCTTATACTATATTCAGAGTTCAGAACCGAGCAGAATGTGTGGCCCGGGGCCGGCGCCATCTTGCCATGTGCCCTCCCTGGCTGGAAATTAACCACAGCCTGATCACCTGCCCCTTAATTAACATTGTTAGTCCTCACATTTTGGTTTGCTTGGATAACCGGAGAGCTGAGCTGAGCATGTCAATGAGATTCCAGAGAGACTGAATATATATCGGTTGGTGCACTTGCACTTACTGCCTTATTTGCTGCTGTGTCATCTCTTCTTTGCTTATACATAAGACAGGTGTTTTACTGAAAATTGTTCATCGAAATCAATATGCATGCATGATCATATAGAACATGACTAGTAGTTCACTCAGACTTCAGAAACATGTGACACAACACCTGAACAATGAAAGGCATGCATGCAACATGAGTCCAGTCCAGTCATAAAGCGACCTAGCTAATAGGAGGCCACGGTTACTTATTACTCCTAACTTCATGTAATGGACATGCGGTGTGATGTTAACGTCACTGTGATGCCCAACTTTTTTCTAAGAAAACCTTAATTTACCGTATATCGAAGGTAATGTTTAGTTGTGTGCAAATCTTGCGAGCTTGTGTGTGCAGTGTAAATTAATCACCAACTAACTGAAATAATTTAACAGAAATTCATCAATAGTAGAATATGAAATTGATGGCCAGAGTCACAAGCAACTAAAAAAATAGCATTATGTGATAGAAATATATATAACGGGAAATCCCGCATATGTGAGCTAAGAACCTGAACTGTCAAACAAGATTTATCAATAAAGTTTTTTTTAAAAAAAAGACTCATCAATGCAGTGCACAGTTATATGTATGTGCCACTAGGGAGCTTCAAAACTACAAATATGCCATATGTATCTAACAATCATTTCCCAGTTCGCCTCTTTGAAAATATCTCTGGAAAAAGACATTTAATGTACTGTAACAAATTTGCACAACAGCAATACGGTCAAATGATATTTATTAAGCTGTTCCATTCAATCCAAGTGTCTAGGAGCAATTCATGTGACTGTGTGTATCACTTCCAGCTTATCACTCTATGTACGTACATCTTCACAAGCTTTTCAGCCATGAATAAGGTAAGATATAACTTAATTTCCCCTTTCTCTTAATTCTTTACTCAAACTATATACTTGTGGTATGTACTATAACCTTGCATCCTTGTACCAGTAGAAGCTCACACATCAATCAGTAATAACCTTGGATCTTCGTAGGAGCTGGTGTCACAGCTGCCACGGTCTCATCGACAAGCTTTTTGCCACCCTCTCGGCCGGGGCTGCGCCCAAATTGTATATTTGGATAATGCGCCCACTGCACAAATATGCGGAAAAAAAATCATGGTAATCAATCTCTTTGCGATGATTCTAAATTAAATTACATTACTAGTGATTGAAGGCACACACATAAGTAGTATCATACGAACTTGAGATAACAGGTTGTCTAAAACGTTGAACTAATAGAAGGAAAAAAATTCCCCTTTTTACAAACGTGTGTAAAATTGCATTCCATTGAGAAATTTAACAAATTCACAGGTTCTTCTACTATAATTCTATATTTGTACATAAAAAAATCTGTAAGATAGAAGAATTTGAATTGAGAGGAAGTGCATGTAGAAGCTCACGTTCTTGGCTGCTGTGCTGAAGGCCTCCCTGTGGCTGATGTCGGGATTGTTTGCTTTAATCCTTCGTATCTCCTCCCTGCGTGATTATGTACACAATGTTTGATTTAATAAAAGCCAAATTATTTCGTGTCCTCAACAAGACATTGCAATTTACTTAATTATAACTTGCAAGCTCTCTAGGCTGATGAAAGGAAAGCTAAACTCACTTGATGAACCTGTTATATGCCGAAGGAACACGTTGCCTCTTCTCTGGAGCTGTTGTTTCAAGCAAGGGTTATTGGAGAAAATATTTAATTCGATTGACTCATGATTGCATGCAGGTGTCAGATGGGTTCTAGCGATTAAAAAAAGCATGTATTAATTAAGATCATGAATGCAACTTACGACGAGCAGCAAGCGCTTGTTCCTGCAGGTGATCATTTTGTGCTGAGTACATCATAGGCAGCCGGAATTTTGAGGACGAGGAACCAAACTCGAAATGGCTGAATTGGTCACGAGAGGTGCCATTGATGCCATGGGGCCTGATGTTCTCCTGTTGAGAAAGGTGAACTCAACACATGTTAATCACACTAAAGATTATAAATACATATACTTGACACGATTAAGAAAGTACTATATAATAATTTTTTTTGCGAGGAATGTATAATTAATAAGTTCTTGTAAGGACAGGATGCTGACTTCGAACGATTAGCTAGCTAGATTAGATAACACGGTGTAGCAGATAAAACAGTTTTCAGATTCTTGAAAGCTGTAAAAATTCTCTAGACAAAAAGCCATGCACCAAACAGTGAACGTGCTGTTTGATTTGTACATGTATACTATTTGAGAAAGACGTCGAAGTGACTTGTGCGTGGGCAGCCTTTCTGCTAGCAGCCAGTGGCTATTGCAGATCAATTAGAGTTTGATTGGCCGGTATTGGCATGTTGTCCTACATAGCGTAGATGCGCAACAAACATGGACTAATGCTTAACTGTCCTTGTAATTTACTCCGTATCATGCTAGTACAGCTCCATGCAAAGCATCCGTTCTCATGCTACTTGACACTATATATACACACACATGCAACTGTTCTTATATTTTATATCAACAATATGATTTGGTCAACCCATTTATCCACGTCAATAAATATTTGCTAATAAATTAGCGAGGCAGTTTGTACGTGTGGTTATCCTATATGTAGTATATTTCTACTAAAAATATAATGCGGCATGCATCGATCATATGCATGTGTTAACCTGGAGATGATCTTGTTCTGGGAGGGACTGCATCATCAGTCCTTTCAAGTTCACGGACAGTAGATTCGTGCAGTGTCCACACCGAACTGTCACAATGGTTAGCACGCTATTCGTCGGGACACTCACCTGCAATGGCGGTTAACCATTAATCAGATAACATTATCACAGCTACATGAGAGAGAGAGAGAGAGAGAGAGAGAGAGAGAGAGAGAGAGAGAGAGAGAGAGAGAGAGCTGTAGCGAATTGAATAAGAGGATGCATCCATAGAAAGTTCAAAAGGAAAAATGCCCAGCATCCAAAGCATAAATATATATGTAAAAGAATAAAAAACAATAAAATGAGAGAATCAAAGTTCAAGGTAGATTGAAAAGGACCCGAGTGAGATTCACAACTTGTAGCTTTTCTTGACCTACTTTTGTCGTGCTCACTTTAACCAGCTGCATCAAGCTGCTGCTGGTCCAATACATGACTTTTATCAGAGGCTTGCTACCTTTTCTAATATCTGCATGCTGATCACTTTTGTTCTCTTGTTTCCCACCATTTTCTCGCTTGGGAGTATGCACCTAGCCCATTCACAATCTGATCCAGGTTAGAATCATATCATGTCTCAGTTTGATCCTATATTCACCCTCAGCTCTTTATGGGCACACAGTCCCATAAGAAAGAATAAACAAAGTCTATGCAGCATGACCCCTACCAATGATTGTGTATGTAGGTATGTAGAGCCCATGCACATGTACATTCACAAACGGCCAACATATGTAATGCTGCCATGCTAGCTGCGTGCCTGAGATAGAAAGCGAGATGGTGTATCTGTGCGTCAAGTGTACTGGGTTACTGGCACTAACAAAATTCTACAGATACCGAGTATATGCTCATTTGGCCACACAATTCATGATAAAATAGTACTGAAGGCAACAAAGATGTCTTCCCCCAGTACTAGGGGAAAGAAGCACAAGATAGTGACACTTCATGCAAACCCACTTCACGCAACCTCACATGCAGAAGCTGGTATATTTAGCTGTATAGTACTAGATTCTGCTTGATCTGGTTTGGATTCATCTCACATTGCTGGTTGCAAGGAACTATCTAGCTTATAACATCAGTAAGCAAAGCGGCTAAGTTTTTCACAAGAGTAGCTAGCAAGAAACATTTAGGAATATATCTTCTCAAAAGTTTCTTTTGATAAAACAACATCATATCAAATTTATAAACTCACCAGCTTACATCAAAATATATGGTGAAAAGATACATAGCAAGTTGAAGCCCTGAGCTACTACTAAGCTACCCATACCAATCATCCTCAATTATTTCAATGCTCTGAAGAGATATTGTTAAGCATGATGTGTTTCTAATCATGAAGCTAGTTAATGATGTACGCAAAGAACTCTTTATTTTCTTCTGATCCGTGTTGTACTTCATGTACGAACTTCCTTGTTCTCACATGATCATTTAGCTTACATTCTGCTGATCGAGTCCTGATTGATCAGTTATAGCTCTTATTGTTCTACTAGGAACCACTAATATAAGCATGTATAATTGCCACTAACGCACCTATGTTTAGAATGTTTGGATCATGTCAATCAATATTAACCCGAGAAACTCACAAGTTGAAAAACGAGTTAGGATACATATATGTACGAGACAGATTGTCTCTATATGTACAAACGATAGTGCATGCATGATCTTAAGTACAACCATCTGAATCTATTTACTAGTAGTACATGCTAAATAACATGCGACGATTTAGGCCGACGTACATCCAGGGAAATCTAGGTGGGCGTGAGTAGTGGTGATGCATCATCATCACCACTTCTAAAGATAGACACATATGCATATATGGCATATATATGCATGATTTAAAAATCCAGAAGTTCCTCTTTCTTATTCTATTTCATTTTGCAACGTAACTTTCATCGTTTATACATCAACTTACTGTATCTACCTTTGGGTTTTTATATGATTGTCCAACTCTACTCAAATACCATAGTCTTGCTACGGTACGTATATAATTGAATATCCACGTTATGAAACTCTTACCAAATGTTTCGAGCATATCAAGTAGTGCGATATATATATATATTGATCACAAAATGATCAAAGACCTAAAATATTAAAACGCATATCAACCCTCTTTTATCTCTGAAGTTTTGTACGCACATCAAAATACATATGGAGAAAATCGAGATAAGAAAAAGTAAAAAAAAAGAAGAAGGAGGAGAGGGTGATAAATATCAGTTCAAAAGGAAGAGGGAGACAACAGAGAGAAAGAGGTGTGTGCTGTGCGTACAGAATAGTCCTTGAAAATTTACTAGCATATTCAGTAGACACAAGATCATCAGCCAGCGATGTCAGTGGTGTAAAATTTGTAATACTAAACTGATTGTTATCATTCCATGCTTTTAATTAAGTCGAACTGTATGCAATTAGAACTTAGGATAGTCTATTAAAAAAAAAGAGATCCCATAAATGAAATTCGAACGCCCCTTGGTTATATGAAAGAGCTTTAAACGAAATGGACGAATTGGTAAATAAGTAGATTTTTTTATTCGTTATTTAGAAACCTCTTTGTACATGTTTACAGTTATGCACAAGTAGTAGTGTATATAATTCTTTATTTACTTTTTTTTTGGAAAATCCATCAAGTTAAAGTAATATTATTCAAGCTTGCACATGCATGTATATACAGTACTACAGTTGCCGGCTTTGATTTCTGTATAGTGGAGAACTGTTCTTCAATTGATAAAAAATCAATGGATCCAAGAGGTGGGAACACGAGGAGAATGCTGAATTTTTTCAGAAAAATCAGATATGCAACTGGCATAAAAGAATAAAACCACAAAAATGGGACTGCCAAGGAGAAAATCAGGAACAAAATCTGAAGAAAGAAGTAGGCAAAGCAGCAGGAGAGGTATGATTCTCTCTTGTACTTTTGTTTAGACTCTTCTCCAATCAATTAATCAACAAAAGGGATCACGTAAAATCAATTAAAAGGTGTAGCAAATCGAGAAGAATCGACCAATTGTGTGGGTGAGAAGGCCTGCTGAGGGTTCTCCCCCACAATCACTTCATCAATCTCTCTTTCCGAAGACAGATTTACATAGGTAGAGAGAGGGAAAGAGAGAAGGAGCGATAGAGCGACAAAGAGTACAAGAAAGATCATATGCAGGCAACATATTCAGATAGATCTTACCGCCAGAACTGTGTTGCAGAAGTTGCAGTGCACGTAGCACACATGGTCTGCCGGCGCGATCTGTGCCGACATTCCTTCTGATCGCCGCCTCTCCTCGCCGTGTGAGGAGAGTCTATCGGCAGCCAGGAGAAGAAGAGGATGGAGAATTAAGGAGGGATAAGAGCAAGGTAAAGTTATCAGCAGTGGTGGCTAACAAGCTAGACAGGCAAGCTAGGTTTGCATCCTACATACAGATATATATCAAGTGTAGAGAGAGGGGTATGTATGTATGCATGTATGGGGGAGGAAGGAGAGATTGAGTAATATATTCCCTTTTCTAAAATGGGGGAGGAAGGAGAGATTGAGCTATCCCACTTTCCTCTTTTCTGGAGAGAGAGAGAGAGAGAGAGAGAGAGAGAGAGAGAGAGAGGCTTTTTTATTTGTTGTTGTGGCTCATGTGGAAGCAGCAATATGCCGGAGGGAGTGAGCTGAGAAATGCCATGATTGCAACAATGAGTGGGTGGGAGATACCCTCCTATCACGCCTATCCTACAAACATGTATACATCGCATTCAAAACTTGTCCACTGCACAAAAATCTGTCTTTGCAGTCTCACTAAATTGCTCAGTACCCTTACAATTCCATCTCGGTTCTATCTGGTACGTACAGTGGCCCTGGGTATATTGACAAAGGTCAATAAAGCAAAAAAGGCTGCAGCTTTATTTTTGATAATGAAATAGTCACATATGGCCTATCTTCATCACTAAACAGAATGATTATTAGCTACTTTTGTTCCCGGTTCTCGCAGTCTACTTGTTCGATACTACTATTTAATTGAATAATTTTAATGTAATGATAATATTTTAGGGGCGATGCGGTTATTATTCCAGGTGTCCATCAATGATTCAATATGGGTCATAGTAACTCATTTGAGGCATCATATGGTTTGCAGATGAAAAATCACAAGGCTAATCTTGCATGCATGGAGAGGGAAACTCTTACTAGGTTATGCCCTCAAATTACTAGGTTATCACTGGTAGCTTCCATATGCTCAAAAGAAAAAATAAAAGTGGAGGAACGGGTTAATGCCCTGGGTCCTGGGGGTATATGGTACAGGATGACTGAAGGTGTTGGATATGTCAAATATTGTAAGGACAGATTCGCAAAAAAAAAAAAAAGGTGAGGACAGATAAGACGCTCATGCGTGACCTATCTAATCTAATGTGACATTAGCTACTAAGATTAAATAACTAATTGTTGCCGGTCTTTAAATAATTTTGGTAACCGCCTCTCTTTTTTTTTTCTTAAGACCCTGGTATCACAGAAAGAACAACAGATTTTTGAGGTCCCACTGTTCTACTCTTGTTTCCTCTACTTACCGTACGCTTTGGAATGATTGGATTTTCTACCTCCTGTGAAATTCCTGCGTCCTTAAGTTATCGGCCGATATATACTGTAGTAGCAACCCTTTTGTCCCTACATCTTTTGTGCTTCTCTTTTCTTGGCCTACACATGTCTTTTAATTTCTGTAGTGTCTGTGCCCAACTCATGGTCTGTTTGGCTAAGATATGCATGATCTTCATATCCGTTCATCTGATTACTGGCTGGATGTCCATGCCGGTGCATGGTACGTTCACGACTGCAATCTGCAGTCCACCACCACATGGTGTAGATTGAAGTCCCTTTCTGCCTCTCCCAGGTGGGCCTTCACTCCCTTGCTGCACTTGGACGATTTCCATATCTTCATTGATCCGGGGCTGCAAGTTGATACATAAACGTTTTTGCATTGCAGGGAGCTGGGTATACAGTTGTAATATATGTCATATATAAAAATGGTGATTAATTAAGCATGTCGAAGGTTGAACCACTACAGTATCAACATTCCTGTTTTTATATTGGGAAACGCAGAAATGGTGACAATTTGTCCTCTCCGTAGCATTTTTCCAAGTGACATCAACTCTCAGTTCGCCTATTTATAGGTCATATTCTCATTTGCGATTAATTAAACTGTTACCAATCTTTTTTTGTTGACATTTCTTACATCGATTTTTTGCTAAGCCGCATCAACAAAACAAAAAAGAAACATCAGAGGGACTATAAAATAAATTGGGGAGCCCATACACAACAAGCGCTAGAAAATGTTAATTTCTTATATTAATTATTAAGTGATGTTGCTCCATCATGTGATTAATATTTTTACGGACAATGATCCTTCTTCTTCCTTGCGCTACGTCCTGATTGATCGCTCCTGCCTATCACCAACACAAACTGACTTGATTCCGCTAGGACTGTTCCTTGCCTATCACCATCCGGCAATAGAGTCAACTTTTTTTTTTTGAGCATCAGCAATAGAGTCTATATGTGTATGCATGCAAGAAATGCGGATATAAAATGGTAATATATTCTAAATATTCAAATACTACCTAGTGAAATAGTTTATGTCAAAGGACTTTTCGAAGAGGTTGAGCGGGTAGACAAAATAAATGTTTCACATAGTACAGATAGAGAGGGGGGATGCACATATGTCTTGTGTTTGTCAAGACTTTGTGTGGTTGTGATGGTGCAATGTCGTGGATGACAATGTTGATCAAGACTCTATCTACAACGCTCATAATCAATCGCTTGTCCTTGGCGCCGGAAATAGAAAGTTTGTTGGCAGGAAGGAACCCCAAGGAGGACTTTGATGCCTCCCATGCCCGAATGCGGCAAGTGATTTTCACAGGAGGTTTTTGCAAGTTGCAACCGTACCTTATCTAACCTCTTTTCACGTGTAAGATCTATGGACCACGACGATTGTCCAATCCAGCCTTCGGATTTGACAAAACAGCATTAAGGTAGATTGATTTCTAGCCTATCAAACAGTTGCAAAGTTCTTGACCTTTTTATTCTACGCATCGTTGCGTGATTCCTTCGAGGTACGAAATAATCCTAAGGTATTTTTGTGTTGGAAATATATCCACACAAGTGCACAGATCGATAAATGCGAAGCTAATCTCATACACATTTTATTATTTCTTTTATTAAAAATTTGTGGGTGTTGCTTTTTTAAAAACTAACCATATTATTAATTACTCGTACAAGTCGATGTACAGACCATTAAGTTAGCTCGATCAAAAGTCGGTAAACGAACTCCACGGCTCCAGCTTACAGTACGTTTCGCATGAGTTGTCCCTCTCGATTCTGATCCTGCCAAACCAACGTTGCTATCGTCGTACAAACATATTGAAGCTGTTAATTTCACACCGACGAGACTTTTCCAGATGCTCACCAAGGTGCCATCGATTTTTCATTGCAATTAAGTGATGTTGACATCACGAGAGCCAATTACATATAACAACAATTTGACGCTCAATTACATGTAATCAGAAGATTACTTGATTACTTTCCTCGCAAAAAAAAAAAAAGAAGATTACTTGATTGATTACGAAATGCTGGCTTTTTCTTTCACCTTACTTAATTTGCGTCACTAGATTCTCAATCTAACAATTCAATGCGAAAGAAAAACATATGAACCGTTCCATCAAACAACTATTATAAAGACTCGAATCTACTGTTGCAGGAGTGATTTTACTTTTAATATTCGGAGAACTGATTATACAAGCTTTTTCACATTCTATCTAGTAGTCAAGGGATATATTGAAACCATTTTTAATCTGGTAACCCACAACCCACCCTTAATTATCTTCTGGTTCCGCGCGGAAACTATCTATTAGACCATTACCTACCTAATCCCCTGATAGTTTGTTATCCCTCAGTCACCTAGTACTAAAACTGAAACCACGTTGGAGCAGTATCTGATATGTGAAATGGTTTTGAATTTCAGCAACTGGAGATCTGACCATGTGGGAATGGCAGCGATCGAGAGTCACAGTCGCCAAGTAGCTACTGATCATATCTGCAGTGAATTGAAGCTATCGAGTAGTACTTATCTGCATTCTAATAACTGAATCATCTTGAATTGATTGAATCAGTCTGATGGCTCGACAGTATGCATAACTGCGAGCCATAAATGTACGGACGCTGCATGCAGCGATCATGTGATTAATTTTACATTTCTGCATGACAGGTAGGAGTACATGTATGCATGCATGGGTCCGCATTGATGTATCATGTCGTACATAAGCTGCAACACTTGTACCACTGGTAAATTTATACTCTATGGTAAAACTATAAGCTAGGTTACGGCCACCATCCAAGTGTAGGAGTAACTATATGTTTAAGTGTTACTACTACTGTTTTACTACTAGCAAGCTAAGCAAATTGGACCTTTCTTCGACGGGATTTGGGGGGGGGGGGGGGGGGGGGGGGGGGGGGGGGGTGCGGGGCGAAGGAACAGGGCTGATCGTGCTCGCTGGCGGGGGGAGGAGAGAAGTAAAACATTTTACACTCATTTATTTTTCTGAGTTTACTTGTCATCCTCGCATTTCACTGCATTTTTGCACCTATTTTTTTCACTTCTACTTAATTCAATAATTTATGTGATCAGAGCTAAAACGACAAGTAATTTGAGACAGAGGAAGTACTTTTCTTTGGGTGGGAAGAGGATTAGGTAGGTATCTAAAAATTTTAGGTATTGATAGCCGGATAGGTAGTATGTTGAAACACTCATGACTATTTAAATTAAAATATTTTTTTAACTATTGGTCGCCATTTAGGTAGGTTGTTGGAGTTGCTCTAACGACATCGTCTCTCTCACACAAATGCACTGGCAGACCCACAGGTTCTTGTGCGGGCCAATGGGATTGCAAGATCTGAAGGGAAGACCTCACACCAAATGATCGAGTTCGGTGAATATGTACTCTTGCTAAGGTGAGAGCTGAGAGGACATGCTAGCTAAACGACCAGGGGTAGAAAGAGAGAGTTTCTTTTTTTTTCTTTTGACCGGGGGAGAGAGAGAGGGGGGGGGGGGGGGGGGGGGGAGTTCTCCCGTCCACTACACAGCGGTAGAAAGAGAGAGAGCATGTGCCTTCGTATCTTCTCCCCTCCACTAGGACAATGATGCGTTGACTAGTGGCATAGCATGTAACACTGATGGTATTGTGACGAACGGAAGATCTTGGTTCTAGCGGTGTCAACGGTTTGACAGTTCGTTGATCATCCGCCCAGATGATATGTTTCACAAATTCTAGATTCTCGTGGTGCTGGCTGACGAGGTATACATATCCTTCTGTAGCCGAAGTCAACGGATTGGCAGTTGATCTCATCGAGATCTAGTATAGCAATGATTGAATATTTTCATTATGAGCCAATTGGTCCATCATCAAATCCTTCTGTGCTGGCCATGCATAGAAAGGCAAACCCAAGCATCTAAAACTGTTCAAACAATGTATTGTCACGGAGATGATGCTTTAGTTCCCTGTTCATTTAGCCCATATAACACAAAAGGCTACTCACTTTCCAACTCTATGCTTATGTATGCATAATGGTGCGTATCTAAGTTGCTAGCTGGCTAGGGATTAGGGTTAATTAGCTACTCCTTTTGTTTGTGCTAATACAGGACGTCGTTGGTTAAACCAGGGTCGCATAATAGCAAACGGAGAGGGTACTACCACTACCTAGAACTTTTTTTTACATGGAAACCTTCTGAAAGATATTACAATTGCATGAGGGTTGATTGTCCAAGGTAAAAAGTTCAATCACATCAACATGCCACAATCAAAACTGCGTGAGCTGGAGGCCACATGTGCAGGGCAGCATCTTGACTAAAGCGGGAAACAGGTCACTCCTGTTGATCGAAGATGACACATATTCTCCATACACATACCTGACTGATCTTAACATGCCATCTGATCCCTGCTTCATGATACGAATATCCTTGGAAATAAACAACACTTGTATATGACTAGCATGCAGTTGAAAAAACTACTTTTTGTTGGCAAAAAGCATGGAACGGAAGAAATCAATGGCGAAAGTGATCACTAATAAGCTCAACATCAAAAGCGCACTCTTCACATGGTACATGTAGACTTGACATCGAAGAGAAAAATTAAAGGAGATAAGGAGACGAAAAGCGGTTTCGATTTGATTTGATTTTTCTGTCATCAAATCAGCGCACAGTAGCACGCACTGGAGCAGCTACACGCTAGGCATAGCAAGAGATTCGTTCCGGCACATGGAGCCGAGCACAGGCACACGCACAGACACACGCTGGTGAACGGCGACGTGTGATGAGTACGAAACCAAACCATGATGTGTCACCTCGACACGACAGTTTTGAACCACTGCCTCTCTTCTCCTGCTCCAGTGCTCTCCACAATGATGATGCTGCACTGCTGTGATTCAACTCAACCAGTAGTATTTACAAAAAAAAAAGGTTTATTCCATACTGCACTGCTGTGAAACAGGCAAATTATGCATTTCTTTGCATTGAGAGCGACAACAATGCTTCGTACCGAAATCAGCAGGCAGTACTAGACTACTAGTTGTTAGGATTTTCACAATGTATAATGCCTCCTCTCAACTGTATGCCCTTAGTTAGCAACGTGTGAGAGCCTCATTTGCTGGTGTCTTTATCGAGCAATTACTGAGATGATTATTGGTTCATGAGTGAACAATTTGCTCACTTACTGTGTTGTAAGTAGTGGTTCATTCCCGTGTATATATAATTGTTGCATGTAGTGCAGAAAAATAACCCCTCTAACAAGGCTACTAGGCCGCAAGGCCCACAACCATACTAACTCCTTTTTCCATATTGTTTATACAATAGAAATAGTTTCCAGACTGTTTTTTATCACAAACTCTTCTACCATTCAGCTGATCGAGACCAAGGGGAGCAAAACATTAAATAAATATTTGAATTAGTGGAACACGAACTTCCTCCTTTGTCACATGCCTGGCGAATAGCTCCAGGGTAAGAAAAATCTCTAGAGATGAGATCACAACACGAACTTCCTCCTTTGTCACATGCAACAGTGCCCCAAAATTGCATAAAGTTCGCGGTGTATATAGTTATTGGTGATCAGATGGGTGATCGAACATAAAATTGCATACCATTGCTTAATTACATCAAGTCATATTGTTTAGATGTGGTCAAACGAAGCCTAAACCTTGTTGCTTTGAATGATATTAATTAAGTGGAGCAAGGGAGCACCCCATGATCATCAAGTTGGCAGCTCAGGATCACGATGATCAGACATTGGCAGTGTCAGGTCAATTGAGCAAATCACCTGCCCTTATTAAGTGGGGGGCCATCTGATCTGACCATAATGCAGCCGGGCCGGGTATGCATGATTGAGTTGATGAACGCCGAGCAGTCATGCATGCATATACGGCAACTAGACGCACCCTGGAGTAATAGTTTGGACACCGACATTCTGTTCGGATGCAAAACTAGTACTACCTTTCATGAGATTTCAATAATGGTCAAAGTTTTAATCTTGCTTACAAGCATTTCCAAACGCACTTTGTTTTTGGTTGATTGGAGGAGTGCCAGTGCATACATCATGCATGCGGATCGGCTCTTGGTCTGTGAGTTGGAAACGACTACTGTGCCTGTATGCGTAGAAAGAGTTAGGCCTCCTTTGGAACGCAGGAATTTCACAGAAATCGCACAGGAATTTTATAAGAAACAGTTCAATTTCACAGGAAAAATGCAGGAAATAAAATTTTTTTTCTCCAATCCAAACGAGCCCTTAACTGGTAAAGCTCATATATAAATTCAGGAAACAAAGATTACCATCAGGTGGTTGGTACTAGTATAACTGAAAGTGAAGCATTTCCAACGACGCCCTCACTCGGGGTACGTATGCGCTCGACACGTACCAGCACCCCATCTGCAGCACTGTTTCGGGTGATGGGTGCTCAAATCAATGCGTATCTCCGTTCCTGTTGGATCGCCGTTCTTTCTCTCTCTAGAGCGACCCAAGAGAGAGAGAAGCTACTGTACTGGATCACTGGTGCGACACTGTACTAGATAAATGGCTGGCACGAGCGAGCTGAGCTGAAGCAACAAGAGAAGAGAAGCAGAGGCTCTCTGGATTTCTGGAACCTGATGGGCAGATGGACGAGGAGGTGTGGCGCACGTCAAGTCGACAAAGGCCACACGCGTGCGCGCGACAGCAGAGGAACACACAGAGCTCTGGAGTAGAGAAAGGTGGAAGAAGGTCACGTCCCTGTGAGGGGTCACGTCGCCATTGACGTCTCCACTGTACTGCTGCCCGCTAGATTTTGGGCTACGCGGACAAACGACACAGCAGAGCAGGCAGGGCCCTTGCCATTATCATCGATTGGCTGGCTTTTATTCATTCATTCAGCTCCCGCACGCTTAATTCTACGACTGGAATTTTGTACAGTAAATGTCTTCTACGCATTTTTGAAACAATGAAATATACTGCTGAAATAATAAAATTGCTTGAATAATTAGTTCTTAGGTGAAATATTTATTTTTTTATAGAACATTTCTTTGGCACAAGTAAATGAAAAATCTAAGCGGATGACTCAATATCTGATGATTGAAAAAGTGACTGATGAGAGAGTAGCAAAATCTTCGTATGAGAAGATAGAAGACATTCTGGTCACACACACACACAACATGAGAGTGTGTGTTTTGTTGTGTGTGCCCGCACACAGAGCTTCATGTGGTAAGCGGTCAAGCTTTTTCACATGTACACATCTTTCACATGCTAACAAACCCAAAAAACTGCAGTTTTTTCTCTTTTCCAGAATGAAGAGTACATGTACATCCTCGTCGAGGATGTCTGAGAATGGTATATAACAATGTAAAAAAACACACTTTGACTACACTATGGCGCATACACAAGCACATGTTTTCCATGCTAACAAACCTAGCAAACTGCGAATTCGCGCCTTTTTTTTTTCCTTTTATTCTTTTTCGCAGTGAAAAGAGTAACATCTTGCGTATATATACATCTTTGCAAAGATGCATGTTTGAGGGCAGTACGGCAACTTGGAAGAACACATTGTAGCACATACACAAACACGCAGAATTCAGAATTTATGTGGAAAGTAGGCCGTGCCTTTTATACATACACGTCTTTCCAATGCCAACAAACTCAGAAAACCGTCAATGTACAACAACATTTTTTCTCTTTTCTTCTTTTTCGGGATGAAGAGAGTAACATGTTGCATTTATGTACATCCTCGCCGAGGAAGTCTGAGGGCAGTACATTAGTATGGAAAAACACAATGTGGTACATACACAAATACAACATTCATGTGGGAAGTAGGCAAAGCCTTTTACACATGCATGCCTTTCTCATGCTGCAGCCAGCCAGTCACACACGAGATTTGCCAGTTCTACACATTTTTGGAACAATAAAATATGTTGCTCAAACAATAAAACTTTACTGCTATAACAATTAATTTTTAGGTTGAATATTGTTTTCTTAGATCTTTTTTGACACAAATTTCATTCAACTGAGAAGAAGACATCCTCGTCATGTGGCACATCCACATACAGAGCTTCGTGTGGTAAGCCGTCAAACCTTTCTACATTTTTTTTCTTTTTCAGAATGATCAGAGTATATGTACATCCTAGCTGAGGATGTTGAGGGCAATATAACAACACACTTTGGCTACACTATGGCACATACACAAACACACATAGTTCATGTGGGAAGAAGGCAATACCTTCTACACATACACGTCTTTCTCATGCCAACAAACCCAACAAACCGCGAATTTAGACCTACAATTTTTTTCTTTTTTTTCATATGAAAAGAGTAACATGTTGCATATATGTACATCTTCGCCGAGGATGTCTGAGGGCAGTACGACAACTTGTAAGAATAATCTATGACACATACACAAACACACAAAATTCAGAATTCCTGTGAGAAGCAGACGGCCTTCTATGCGTACACATCTTTCCCATGCCAACATACTCAACAAACCGCCGATGTACATCTATAGTTTTTTTTTTCCTTTTCTTCTTTTGTACATCTATAGTTTTTTTTTTTCCCTTTTCTTCTTTTTGGGGATGAAGAGAATAACATGTTGCATACATGTGTGGTACATGCACAAACACAAAATTCATGTGGGAAACAGGCAAAGCTTTTTATACATACATATCTTTCTTATGCCAACAAACCCAGAAAACCACCGATGTACAGGTACACTTCCCTCTGGATGAGATACGTCGCAAGCATGTTCACCCTCACCGTGGGTGTCGGAGGGCAGTACAACGTGGAAGAACACACTTCGTTATATACACTGTGGCACATACACCAACATACAAAATTAATGTGCTCGATCAGATAATGGTACCGAGTATTGACAAAACTGGGCCCATTATTCCCAATCCCCATGCATGAACCAATGTTTACTGATGAACAATTACCTGTCAAAAAAGAAAAGAAAAAAAGGAGCTTGTATGGGAACTAAAACAGTAAAATTTCTAATATATATTTTTTCTTGTCTTCCTCTCTGAACCCTAGAAAATCTCGGGTGGGAAACATGTATATTGTATCAACCTACAACAGCCTGCCTACACTGCTTATCCGCCTGATTCTGGATGTTGGAATCAATAAACAAATCACCATCAAGTCAAGCAATCACCCCTCTTCCTCCTATCTCGGTTACTTTACCTATAAAAGTGACGGTTGCTGCTGCTGTTGTCCTAAACATAAACTGAAAATGTTGCGTTTTTTCTCCTCAACAATTATCCCCCTTTCTTGGCAGCAGAACTGTCCCCCAGCCAATAACTATACAATTTCTGGGACTCCAGGCTCAAAATTTGCCACCGATCCTCACCTTGGACAATCAGAATCTGTTTCTATTTCTGTATCTACGCTATCATCCTGTATCCGCCTGTAAAAAAGAACATAAGCTGCCGATGTCTTTATACTATCCTCGGTTATAGGACCCACATGACGGTCGTCAAAGTCGTACCAGCCCTTTTTTCCTTCATGCTGCACCAAGGGAAGAACATCATCAGAACCTCTCTTTTGTAGAAATATTAGAGCTCACATGTGAATAAAAGCATCGACAAGAGGAACAGTACATAAGCTTGCCACTTTTCTAAACACAGCAAATTGCAATGTTTCAAAAATTTGTCCCAAAAAAGTCTATGTAGCACACATAAAGTTAATACAAAAGGTCAATTTCATATTCATTCTCTATATCATGTAATAAAAGAGATAAACAGTCAGTCCTGCTTGTAACCTTGTATTTTTTTTGCAAATTTACTCAACATTATGTGTACGACACAAGAACTTTAATGGACTTACGAAACATATTCTTGGTAAAAGGGGCATTGGATCCCCTGGCCAGTAACCAATTTCCCAAACTAAGTACAATGCAAGTCGCTTACGCATAAACATGTCAGCTGGGCGGAAGAAACACTTACATAAACATAAGCGGTATAATGACCACCTCCCATGCTTCCATAGTGGTTACTGATAGCAAATAGTCGATAGTTGTGTGGAATTTGCTGGCTTCTGCTACCGATATACTTCGACAGGTCAAGATCATGGATCGGGAAGTCCACAAATGTCTCTAGCTTGTTTTTTGTGTACCGGCTGTATGAAAATCTTTTAAGGTGTATTATAAGGATCTCCGGTAACCTCCAAAGGTCTAACTTCTTACTAGCTTGCCTATGCTCTTTACAACCTGGGCAATACCTGTAAAATAGAAAGAAAAGAAACTCAAACCATCACTACAGCTACATTGTTCCAAAAACAAATTATTCTACTGCCTAGAAAGCTTTCAGAGCTGACACAACAAAAGATAATGTAAAACACAATGAAACAAAAACACTAATATCGAAAAAAATTACCACATGTCGTCTGGGCCCAATGGTTCCTCCTTAATAAAAGCTTCAAGACATGCATACAGAGAACATGTGTCTTGTGGTCTCCTAGAAAATAGCACGGCTTTGTAGATCTCGGGAAGAGAATCCAAAGAACCAAAATTGTATTGCTCCAGTCCACTGTCCTGCCAGCACACAACCACATGCAGACGCTTCTGCGAACCTTTCAGTGTAACATGTTGATCCATTTCTATCTTCAAGCGTTGGTCTGGGAACTTTTCATTAATAAGAAAAAATTGTATCGCATCTTCAGTCCCAGTTTCATCGTTGAGAGAATTATTGTTTTTGCTGGTGGGCTCTGAGGCATCAGAGCTCATATTGATTGATGCATTTTCATTATCTAGGCTGCATTCGCCTACCGTTTGATCATCTTCTGCAACATCATCTTTTAATACTCGGAATGGAGTCATAACCTTCAGGAAAAGATTGCAGATAGTATTTCCAGTTACTGTATCAGGAAGACTTGACACAAGTGGAGTGCCAAAAGTCTTCCAAGACTTCCTGCCAAAACTGGAGAGAGATGACCTGCATATCAATGATGATGATCTTGTTATAAAACCTCTCCATGTGTCTTAAACATAAAAAGGAGAAAGCCAATGATATTTTTATTATAAGATCTCTTGGTGGATGCCTTAGACATAAAATGGAAAAGCTAATGGTAAGTGTATGTGCAGATTTAGTTTTAAAACTTTCAACTGTTGTATATCTTAAATGGGGGGTTTTCTCAAGGAAGGCAACAAAAATTCACAGCAGGGGCCTTCCCTGGTACAGTTTCAAAAAAGAAAAGGCAAAAAGTGAATCTAAGCAATAAGGAATCCAAGGAGGCATTGCCGCTACAATTGCAACTGAGCATGCACCATTTACATAGGTTGCTTAAGATGTACGTCACCATGTGGTTTTGTGCCGCCAACCAAATTTTGGTCATATATTCATGAAAACAGATAAGTGTGTGCATCACATTAATGGAACCACAGGTAATGATCTTTGAATAAAGGAAAACCAATAGGTCCAAATATAGTCAATACAATAGGAAAATGGGAAGATTGTGCTTACTCCATACGCTGGTTTCTGAACACCACTATAGGTCCATCTTCACTCTCTTTCGGAAGCCGATAAGCAACCAAACGATCTCCATCTCTGATCAAGGAGATGACTTCAGAAGGTTCGTCCAAGTAGCGGATAATGGAGCTATTATAGACCTACACAGTGATAATCAAACGATGAGGAAAACATAAAGGTCGTTGTAAGCAACTTTTGAAATGCAACAATACTGCAGGAAGAAGGAATACCTCAGCAACCAGGAGGCGCTCATTATCTCTCAATAAGCAAGCACTGCTTAATGCATTTACAAGGGTTCTAGTATCTCCAGACTTTGGCACACTTACAGTGTAAGGAGATGGCCCGGCAGTGCCATCAGAGCTAAAGACTGTTATGGTCATTGTTCTCATTGTTGTTGAAGGAAGGGGCAAAGATAGATACATAAATGGATCGAATGTGACCGACACTTTCTTGCAAATGGGGCAAACTAATGTTGACTTGTATTGACCCTGTCATAGGAGCAAAGAAGGCAATCAGTAGAGGATACAAGCTCGCACATGAAAGTAGCCAGGAAACTATGAACATTTGTACCACTACACAAATAATAATTAACTATTGCACTCGCAAAAAAAAAAAAAACCATTGACACCAGTGACAAGGGTGGTGGGAAGCTTGCATATCGGTGAGCATGAAAAATGGAGCCAATATTCAACTTGTACAGCCTCTCAACCAGCAAAGTTTTCAGGTTCACTACGAAACGTGCTTTTCGCACCGCCATAGAGAGGGTAGTATCCCTGGCAGGAGTAAGTAGCATCTCATACACTCGGGCCTCATAGGGTGCAGCCCCTGATATGAGAATGTAGCCCTCAGCTACACCAATGATGGAGTAAACAAAGTTGGGCTCAGGAAAGTGGAGCCGGAGGTACTTGTCATGTCGCCACTCTCTGCCCTGACACCATTGTTTTGGCAAGCCCTGGAATAGAAGTCCAAAGTGTATTTACCCACAGCTAACAAGCCAAGCCTGCGTTGTGCTCCGCCCACAACTTCCACACTACAACTTCCACACTACTGGTGGCGGGTGTGGAGCCCTGTGGGCTGGTGCGTAGCTTCGAGCTGTACGAGACGGAATCGTTGAGCCGTAGATTCTTTTAGCAGATTACACCAGTAGTTAGCCGATCGAAGATTCTTTTAGTGACGTGTTTTTTTATCAGATTAAGATCGATTTCTGGGCGTTGTTAGAGTGTCAGCTTATACGTGGACGGGATCTCTCGTAGGACGTTTCACATCCCCGTGCGCCGTCCGTCCACCTATGGGATGGGGCAGTCTCTACGTCCCAGGTCACATTCCAAAATAATCATCAGTCCTCACTCGCTAAGGCGCTGACACTCTGTATCGATCCTTCTGCCTGTGCCGCTCGAAACATGTGTCTGAACTTACTAATGGGACAAAACAACTAAAGGGACTTTACTAATGCACTTTAACTACCTTTTGTAATTTTGTTCCAAGATTGACGTACGTGCGGTGAAGGCCCCAGTAAAATTTGTCATTCTTGTTTTATTATGCAGACACTAAAAGAAGCAACGCGCCAGTACACACTTTGGTATTCTTGTTTTATTATCTTATGCATCAAAGAGAAGGAACTGTACGTCGACCCACTAGCTAGAGCCCCTGATGCAAAAGGCCGGGCTTTCTTTCGTTAATCATCTGAAAACTGTGTTCTCTCTCGGAAGAATTGCCACGACACCACTGCTAAGCGTGACATCTCCCAAACACGTACCTTCTATGAGTGAGTCTTACACTCCAAAATACCAACAAGCTCTTCAGCAACATATTCCTTTCCCTTTTTGCCCGTCACATATTTCACCTCTTCTTCAGACGGTCTTCTCCGCTGCCGGCGGTCCCTGCTCGGGACCTCGCCGACGACCACCGCCGCACATCCCTGCCCTGACACCATTGTTTTGGCAAGCCCTGGAATAGATGTCCAAAGTGTATTTACCCACAGCTAACAAGCCAAGCCTGCCTTGTGCTGCATCCACAACTTCCACACTACGATTTCTGTATGGATACGATGATTCCTGTAATGCAGAAGCTCAACGAGCGAAAACTTCATCTCACACGGGTCGAGCATGAGCATATATTTTTCCCTGTGATACACCCAGTAGAAACAGCTGTGTGCATAGTAGCGCACCAACCTTTTTGGTGACTGAATCAATCTGGCAGGTAGAAGGCTGAAAGACGTGACGCCACACCATTTTCCGTTGGCCGCAGAGAAGACGAAGCTCACTATCTTGTAGGTGGACACAAAACTGTAGATCATTCGGAAATGTTGATCCTCCTCCATCTCCTCCTTGTCACTAGCTGGTGCGAGGAATGGCTCGGACTTCATTTCCTCCTTGAATGGCATACGAGGCACTAGTTCGCCGGGGATAGGTGGGATTAGAACTTACCGGCGATACAAGGGGTCGCAGACCACGAGCTCCAGGAAGGTCGTGTCAACGGCGCCCTTCCGAGCGAGGAGAGAGTGGCCATCGCGGACGTCGTGGAAGATCCGGCTGCGGTTAGGGTTGGGGTCGCTGGGGAGGAAGGAGAAGGCGAAGTCGCCGATGGCGCGCGCTGCTGGGGCGGACTGGTGGGGCGGCTCGATGGGGCGGAGAGCGTGGAGTCCGCTTCTTTCATCGTGGTTGATGATTCCAACGATGGGTGGAGGGTGGAGGGACAAGAAGCGACGGAGGAACCGCGAGGAATGGCTCGGGCATCATTTAATCCTTGAGTGGCATACGAGGCACTAGATCTCCAGGGATAGTGGGGATCTGGACGTACCAGCGGTACAAGGGGTCGCAGACAACGAGCTCCAGGAAGGTGGTGTCAACAAGGCCCTGCCAGGTGAGGAATACCTTAGCTACCCAGGGTGATAGCTACCAAACTAACGCCGTGAATTGACATTTGCAGCAGTAGCTGGCCTGTAATTGCAGCAGAGCCTCTCTCTGGTTCAACATGTGTCATGTCACATCATATTTTTGCTCTCCCACCCTCCCTCATATTTTTTTGCTCTCCCTCTCAGGCAGTACCATACCCACTAGAAGAGGATATGGGGCTGTAAATCATAGGTACGCGGCCTTTGACTCTTGAGCCAAAAGAAAAGATATCCTATAAAATTGTTAGACAACATGGCAGTAACAACAAAAAAAGGCTGCTGCATGGGGGAATAACTTCTTAACACATTCAACGGTCGTTACAGAGGACATTTTATGCACAAAGCTTAAGAAATCATCCAACGGTGCAATCTGTTGGGTAGCTACTAGCTATCCCCTTGGGTAGAAATCCGCACTCATATATCCCAGAGTCAGCACACATGTTACAATTGTGTAACATGCATTGTGCTGAAAAAATATTTCTGTACCACAGATTCTTATGTAGGTCACACACAAATCTATTTTGCACACTGCCACAAGACTAGATACGGCAAATAAAGGTTCAATCAACAAATGTGTAAACATTGAATCCTAGGAATATGCCATAATGTCCCCACTGGACCAGGTGCTCCTAATTAAATATCAGTAGATGTATAAAGCTGCTTGCATAAGCATAGAAGGAAAATATCCTATCCAGGGAATAGATGATACAGAAAGGACATAATTGGGTGGTGATAATCTTTGTATATGAAAATAAACGTTTGTGCATACGATACCAAATAGAGCCACGTCACACATTCGAAACTAACCTGGCAGATATCAACTATGATAGAATCATTTCTTGCTAAATGGTTGCCCCAGTACTCATCTGCTACCTCTTCATCTGGACGGCCATCTGAATCTTTCACTTCAGAATATGGTTTGTATTTAACACGGTTCAAATCTTCGTGGAGTCCATCCAATAGGAACGCAAGAAGCTCCTACAAACAGAAAATAATCTGATAAACATCGCATTGACACTTCACAAATATAAGTTCACAATCCAGGTACATAAGTTATTGCTAAATCAATTCTAAATTAAACGTTGTGCATTCTCTAAAAGACTATTGAGCCACGTCAGCCTAAATCGTATAAACGGTCGGATACAAAGAAATAGTGTCGGCAGCACAGTCTCCAATCCCCCAGAGCACTCCAGTCTCGAGAGCTTTCCTTCCTCTTGGACCCCACTCCTATACCAGATTAATCTAATATTTGCCCTTCCTATTCTATTAGCTTGTACTATATGATGTGCTTTATTTTAACGCAACACCTCCTCACCAGGGTGTTTCCATTGCTGCAGCCAACAAAGATAGACAAGCAAAACTAATGCTTCTGCCTGCATGGCACCACCCTTCTATTAGCTTGTACTATATGACATGCTTTATTTTACTGCAACACCTCCTCACCAGGGTGTTTCCATTGCTGCAGCCAACAAAGATAGACAAGCAAAACTAAGTGCATGGCACCACCCGTAAATTGTACAAGTTTAAGTCTTGGTTTCATCCTCATCTTTTTTTTATTATTATTACATAGCTACCCTTGAGACAATAATTTTAGTTTTCATGTAACTTTACGTGAGAATGGGTATAACAGAAAACAATATCACAATACATGTATTCAGTCATATCATAATATAGAAAAGACCATGCTTCGTAAGCTTAATTGACACAGGATTGTATACATTACAAGGTCTAGATCACTTTTTGACACAATAAAAAAAAACTATCTCTAACTCAATAGTTAAATTGTTTGAAGAGTTATCTGCAATATTAACCAAGTGCTTACTAAAGGTGACAACCATGGTGCTAATTAGATAAGCCCAGGTACTAAATAAGAAAAACTGAGGTCACATCACCGAGAGGTGACAACGTGATTATGTTATGCAAGGGCAATTTTGTTTCGAGGACAGAGATACATCAATAAGTCGTCCTTGATTTAGGATACATTAAAGCCTACAAAGAAAGAATACTCAAGGTTGATGAAAATTGAATTGCTATTTCTTTCAAATAATCATGCTGCCTGTATCCTCTCCATGCAAATTTGTTCTTAAATTTTCACCGGATTCACACATCGGGAGTGTATGCTCTACAGAACCTCCACTTCAATATCCTTTTATGCACTTATTAAGTGGAGCTTCAACGTTAACTCGTAGGTGGGTGCTAAGCTTCTTCGGAAGGAAGACCATGGTGGGGTGCATCCAGCTGTGTCGATGTTGCAGCCCCAAATTGATAGTGGGGCATCAGAATATATCATCTTTTCATGAGCTAACAAGCTGGACACATCTGGTTTTGCTACTTGATGAGGTTCTACGTCTGATTTCAGATATATATTGCAAACATTATTCATCCTTCACCTTTTAGATTTGCGACATATCATCATCTATTAAAAAAATGTATCAAATTATTTTCCAGTTCCATCCCCAGCCTAACCCACCAATACAAATATACAAAATTAAATTTTTCCTGACCATAACAAGAACCAAACAGGGCTTCAAAAAAGAAACAAGAGAAGCGCGGCAACGCCGCACGGAATTCTAGTAACTAAGTAACCTTAAACAAAAAGAGAGAAAAGAATGATACCAACACATAGAAATCACCCATTATAAATACCATAAATTTTGGATGTTGCAAGGCAAAAACAGGATTAGTAGAATCAAGTGGCTAATACATATCTTTTAACAAAGTGGCTAACACATTACCAACTAGAAGCCCATATTAGTTTTCTTTCTTGCCGTTGTTTGCCGCCGATTAAGGCATGTACCGGATGTCGTTAGATGTGTCTATGCAAGTGTGCCTTTCCCTCATTATGTACTGCCTATCACCTCAGGGGCGGGGGCTGATCACAAGAGCAATGATCCTAGGACTTTCTGGACATATTCTCTTCAAACTGAAAAATACAGTGTGGCAGACATACTTGATGACAGAATAAAACTAACTCTCAAGTGTTGGTCCATTTAATCAATTGGTACTGCCATCCAATCTAAAGAATCAAGTGGTTAACACATCGCCAAATTGAAGCATATAGTAGTCAAAAGAAGTGGCTAACACGCCGCCAAATAGAAGCTGATATTAGTAGAATCGAGTGGCTAACACATTTTTCGCCAAATAGAAGCTGATATTAGTAGAATCGAGTGGTTAACACATTTTTATCTTAAAAGTGGCCGATATTAGTAGAACCAAATGGCTAAAAGACATTGCTAAACAGGGAAAGAAATACTATGGAGTGTTTGTGTTTTGGTCTTGGAACATCAGTGCCTTTCGAAATAAAAAGTCAACTAACCTGTGAATCATGTTGGTTAAAGCCACTGAATTGGGGGGCAAAACGTCCAAGTTTGATCTTAAATTGACGAGGTGCGACTGGTGTTCTATCAATAGCCCATAGCTTCCTCAACAAATCTCCAAACGCGTAAGCAAGTTCCCCCTTTATACAAAAGATAAGATTTTCAAAACTGAGTCAACAAAAAAATATGCTAGTAAATTTATAGAAAAAATAAAGTGACTATGTTGACTGCAGAAGAAATCAATATACCTTCATCCCCAGTGGGTTACGAGAGTTTATTTCTTTATAGTAATCTCCAAGGAAATAGTCAACCAGCTTCGATGTATGGGCCAAGCACTGGACAGCACTGTTCATGAAACATGTGTTTCCAAGATTGTCTAATCCTGTTAAACCAGAGCCAACTTGCTTAGAGCTTCCACTTGATGAATCAAGATCCATGTCCATTATATTGCTGTTGCTAAAACTTGAGCTACCCACTGTTAATGCTGACTCAGCACCATTAGCCATAGGATCTGACAAATCATAAATATGTACTTCTAGAGGCATCTGAAAAATGTGAAGTGTAAGCAACATAAACTACAAGTGTAAATTACATGAGAAGATACAATCGCAGGAGTGGAGCTGTTTAGAAAGCTCAGGTTAGAAAAAGCAAAACTGGACGAAAAGGTCTGTCTAACCACTGTGGCAACAGGAGTGCAGGACAAGGGGATCCATTAAAAATCCATATTCAACACATCCAATCCCAATCTGAATCGCAGTACTTCGCCCAACCTCGCAAACCCTAGAATTCGCTAACCACTCAACCTACCGAGCACCAGACCCCTAACACCAAACAATAGGGCCCGCCCATAATTTGCCACAATTCAGCACCCTCCATTATCCCACCCCTACGCCCCCAGATTCTATGCACCGAAGCGAAACAAAGCAGAACAATCTGACAGGAAGCAACGACAGCAAACAGTTAAGAGCTGTGACAACAGCTGCTACGCTGAAACTAAAATTCCACACCCACCCCCCCCCCCCCCCCCCCCCCCCCACCTTCTTGGTCCAGCCCTTGGGCGCGGGCACCTCGACGGACACAACCTCCTCTGCCACCACCTGTGTTACTGCTCGCCGGCCATCGCCATGGGTGGATGGATGGATGGATGGTTTGGAGGTGTATCACGAGGTCCCCGCTCTCGCCATTTGGAGGTGGGTGAAGGGAGGGAGAGACGAAATGAGGCCAATTTTTATAAGTTTATTTCGCTCGCCTGAATTCTACGCAACCAAAGCGTAACCAAGCAAACCAATCCGAAACGAAGCAAAGCGAGCGAACGGTTAGAGGAATGAAGTAAAGCAGAATGAATTTGGGATTGTTTACAAAGAAAAGGTACATGCTTTCGTCGGTCAGATCCTGGTGGGAACCCGAGAGGGTCGGTTTGTGGGAGTGGTAAGAGAGAAGATGATAGGGAGTGTGCTGCAGAACTGGGACTGTGGGAGGTTCGGAGGGGGTGTGGGGATTTGGGGAATCCGTGAGCTAATATGGCCAAATGGTCCAACTACCAGGGGTCAGTTCTGATGTGTGGTAGAGTAATTCAAACCACTTGAAGCACTTGATTGGGCTGTCATTTCACTGCTCTGCATTGGCGGAGCCTTGTGGAGGCCATGGTGGGCACTGGCCCCACATTGTTCAAGCCAAAATTACCATGTATCCTTCCGAAATTCATTTGAGAACTATCTGAACTGGCGCAGTGCCTGATGCCAAAACGTGACCAACTAACGATACTGCAGCAAGTAGGTTAGCCTAAATGTGAATGATGTCAAGTATCGCTAGCGTCAAGTGCTATTTCTTAGGAGAGACCCCCCCCCACCACCCAGTGCTTTCATTCACGCTCCGACACTGCTGCTCCGGCTATGTATCTAAACAGATCAGTTTCCCAGGTCACCATTTTTTCCCCGAACTGGCAGGACTGCCGTCTATACAAAACGAAAACAAAAGAAGCAAGGAACTAAAGGAAAAACGAAAGAGAGCTAATTTACGAGAGCCTGAACAGCTCCAGCAACTGTGTGACTGTGGATAAGCAGATAGCAGAAACTAAGTCATCTACATAAGCCTGGTGATGAGTCAAAGACCTAAAACAAAAAAGTGTATAGTTCAAAGCCCCCAAATAAAAAAGTGTGTTGTTCACACACACTGAATAAACTGGTTTATGGTTTACAGGTTTAAGTAAATAATTGTATGGTTCACAGCCCCCAAGTAAAGAAGTGTGGTTCACCAATACCATGAAAGCACCAAATAAATAAATTTTCTGAACCGTTTTATACTTCCAAAAGTGCAAGAAGCCTGTGACACAAAATTTCCCCTTTTTAATCCTTTTTTAAAAACCCTTTTTTAAAAAAAAACTTTTTTTCACTCCTTTTTTCTTTTTTTCTCTCTTCTTTCTCTTTTATCCTGTTTTGCCCTTTCTCGTTTTGGTTGGTTTTGCCGCTCTTGTTGGTTCCTGCAGGTTTCATCTCTAGCCTACCCCAACTTGCTTGGGATAAAAAAGGCTTTGTTGTTGTTGTTGTTGTTGTTGGTTCTTCTATTAACAATTTTACTAAAAGAAATGATTTTATCTTTAGTGATGTTATGTGAATCCCCCAATAAAAGAAGTGTATGGCTCACAGCCAAACCATAAGCACAAAATAAGAAAATATTGAATAATTAAACAGTTAAACTAAACAGGTAACTAATGAGATGATTGCAACCATTCTTTAATGCATGCAGGCCCTTTCTTTTGGGCTCTACAAGCAAACATGCAACCACTGTTCAAGGAACTCTACAAGGATATGAAGAAATATCTCGGTTCATAAGAGATCGAAGTGATTTGGTGTGTATATCTGCCAGTATACTAGACAACTAATCCAATGGAAAGGAGTTCAAGCAACAAAAGGAAGATTTTGACATGCAAGTAATCTATAGAGGAATTAATTTAGTACAGATTATATATGTCATTCAGAAATGAGAATAATTATTCCTCAAAAAAGAGAAGAACTTGACTGACTCAACGTTAAGCAGTGACTGGTATACAGAAGTAAATCAATGAAGCAAAATCATCATTGGATGCAACAGGAAATGCCAAAGAGTAGCTAGCAAGCAGAATATAAAGCCATGAACAAATCATAGCAATGAGCATAAATGGCTGAATAGACAAAGAAGATACCTCCTGATCAGAAGATTTTGGGTCTTGAGGCATCCGGTTCCATTCATTCATCAATATGAAGGTTGTGCGCCCAGAGAAATCCCATATGTGAACCTGCATACAAACAAAGTTGCAGTTGGAGGAAAAGAACTTTAGCACTATACGATGACTATGGGGGTGGAAGAACATACCGGCTCAGAATCTGGAGTCAGAATCTTGTTAGCTCTTTTAAAGTTCTCAGCTGAGTTGTCCTGAAATGTCAAAAAGAATAGGTGAACACAAGATAAAATGCATTGTCCTTAAACGAATTAAAGAACACTAAGATCCTTATAAGTAACAACTATTTTCATTAACCTCCATCCAAAACAAAGGAAAAAAGTGGTTTAAGTACCATACCTTCTTCCCAATCTTCACAATCAGTGCATTATCACGAGAGACTGAAACTCTGAGCATTACAGGGTAAATATTTACTGAGCCATTTTCAGTGTGTTGCGAATTTCTGCCAGCAGACTTTTCAGAGTCAATATGCCTATGTGACAAAATAAAGATGTAAATTAAACTTAGTGAAAGGATAGATGAATGATCATGTAAAAGAAAATGAAGTATTGCTGAACCCAGGCATTATAGCAGCACCGCAAATAATATTTAACTCCAAAAGTTTCATTCTCAGTTCAGAAAGAATTCGGGTATTTTTTTTAGACTCCAAAACATTCCCAAAGGCAGCGTAAGACTTCTTGTTCTCAGCCATCCACCTGATCAACAGTTTAATATTTCAATGCAACATTTAACTTCTTTCTCTGAATATTTGCAGCTTTGATGCATTCCTTCAAGGTATTTTGAATTTTGAATCAACCAATATCCCAAAAGCTCTATCAGGAGTCTCGATAAAAGTTGGATTTGCATTTATCACAATCACAACTAGGTTTGTAACACTTCGGATGGATCAACATGTGCCAATTTGCCAGTATTTCAGGACCTCACAGCATAAAAAATGTTTCAAAGCACAACTACAGCATAAACTAAAACTACCTAGTCCTAGATACATCTTGTAGAACTGCACTATGTTCTCCCTGTGAAGCTAGTATTTATACATCTGTGCAGAATGAGATATCTATGAAATCTAATAAGATGTTCCCTCAGAAAAAGATAATATGAAGCATGAAGGCGCAAGACATTTAAGAACCCATATGCAGTTATAGTTGCCACGAACTTTGCAAGTAAATCAAGGATCGCCCCCACGGCGAGGGGCAGGGCTGATCGTACTCCTTGAATACATGCATAAAGCTGACCATCCGTTGCGCAGGAGCAGTTACAGGAAAGCTAGCGAATTAAATCTATCCCCACTAGGATAATCCGTTGTACAGAAAACAGCTCACTGGTGCATGAGCGGCATCGCAGCGACCAATCATGAGCGGCGGAGTAAACACACGGGAGCAAGATGCATTTACCCTAAATCACATGCCACTAACTACCATCTACAAATATAAAATTATGAACTTAGTCCAATCCATACCGCCATAATTGAGCAATCAAACCACATAGCTCGATTACCTATACAATGTATACACTACCTACTGAAGATACCGTAGGCTCCTTTGCTCAGGATCAATCTTCCAGAGTAGATCCTACACACTTCTCATGATCAACTCAGCGTCATACGCACACAGTAGCACAACCAAGATGAATCCCAACAAGGCATGCAGACAAGGGCGTCCAATCGTAATGGAAGCTAGTATTAGTTTCATTTAGATATATAGAGATTTGTGGAAGCAGATATGACACCTTCGATAAGGACATTTAATAACCCATCACAGGCTGTTATAGCTACCACGAGCTTTCCAATTAAAACAGGAATGCCTCATAGGCTCATCATATAGCCCAAATCCATGCAAAACGGTAAACCATTACGTGCATGAGCCATTACTGGAAAGTCGGCGGCTTGACCCATCCCCGTAGGCTCATCCATTCTACCAGAAAAAAAGGTTGCTGGCGCGTAAGCAGAAGCACACGCAGGTGCAGCAACCAATCAGAAGTGGTGGCGTGGCGTCCACGCACGTGAGCAACATGCATTTACCCTAAACCAACCATCCAATTAACTTTCAGCTACAAGTATAACACTTTGAAACTAGTCTAATCTAGACTGCCATATTCGATCGACCAAATCACATAGGATGATTACCGGTACAATGCCAACAGTGCAAGACCTACACCGCTTTGCTAAGAATCAATCGCATACTCTCTAATGTGCTTTTGCTAGGAACCAGGCTTGATCCTACAGACTGAACTCACAATCACATGGCACAACCAAAACAAATCCTATTGCTTCCTCTTACACCAAAGGAGGTGGAGAGCTCACCATTCACGCGCCTTGGTAAACAGGTCGGCGGCGACGAGCGCGTAGCTCCGCCCGGCGGAGGCGTCGGTCGGCTGTTTGAGGAGCTCGTCGGCGCGGCGGAGGGTGAAAGCCTGGTCGGACATGAAGATGCTAAGCACCTTCATGCCGTATGAGGTGGGTCCCGCGGGAGTCGCGGCGTAGGGCACCCCGGCCGCGTCGATCGACGCCTGCGCCTCCCTCCACCACCTGCGTCCACACCCACCGCATCTCGTCAGGAGCGAGGCAACAGACAGCAGGAACCGCTCGCCCGATCGTGGGGGCAGGGCGAGCAATAGGGCTGTTAGGGACGGAGCGGGGGGGTTTACCTGCGGGGCACGAGGAAAACGCGGTCGTCCTCCGCATCGGAGGGGGCGGGCGAGGGCGCGGGATCCGGGTCGCCGCCGGGGAGGGGCGGCGGGTCCGGGGGTGCAGGCATTGGGGCCTGGGCTCCGCAGCGGCGCGCAGGGGCCGGATTGGATCGCCTGAGGAGGCGGAGGACGGCTGTCGCCGGCAACGGAATGCGAAGCGGACGGCAGCGAGCGAGCCGGAGAGCGCGGAGCACGACGGAGACGAAGGGCGTGTTTGATGAGGCGATGCCGCGCGGGTGGCTGCCTGATCGGGTCGGGATCTGATCTGTCCGGTCCGGTCGGATCGGATCGGTGTCGAGTCGAGTTGGATCGAGAAAACAACTAAGGCCCACGTGTCAGTGTCAGTCACTGGGCTTGCTGCCTGCGAATAGTATCGTGCAAAACTCTTTTTGGGTGCTTGTATATGAATACTAGTGTAACTTTTCTTGCTTCTAAATATCCGCTAGGGTGGTAGATTGTTCACTTACATGAATTATGCTATATTGTATAGATAGATTAATTAATAAAGTATGCACCACTACGAATCCATAGCTTCCTACCTTTTTCGATAATTATGGTATAGAAATCTCAAACTTCTTGTAGCAAAACCTAAAACATTATGCCTGACATGGAATTTGTTATCGTGAGTACCGATAACCGAAGATGTGTGATAGTACTGTAAAAGCGACTCGATGAAACATAACTATTGTTGGCATGCTCCAATTTAACCTTGTATTTTAGCTCTTGTAACTCTTTAAGATATTTGCAGTGGTTATAAAGTTTTGACACAAAATGTAAGTATGTGACAACATCCTATTTGGATGCAACTTCTCATTTTGAGGTCTTCTAACATCTTACACTCCTCTCTTTTGTTTGGACTCTTGTCTACGTCTTGATCTTTCTTTCTCCCTATTTTCATTCCACACGCAACTTTCCAACTACTACTAATACACCGGAGTGTTATTTTCATGTGGTTATGTAGTTGGCTTGTCAATAAATGTGGTATGGTCATTTTTATTTGCCAGGAATGGTCTCGTCATTTTTATGTGGCTATGTAGATGCCTAAGCACTAGGTCACAACAAATAACAAAAGCGTAAAAATGTATTCAGTTGTGGAGTAGATTAAACGTGATTGTTACCCTTATTAGCCATATAGCTAGACTAAAGTATGAGTGCATTAATTCGCAAAAAAAAAGTATGAGTGAATTGTATGGAGCAAGATGTGCGTACACATGCTCTACAAATTCAAGGTCAGCGCGCTGTAATTTGAGTGTCGCATGCAGTGTAAATCAAATACTCCCTCCGGTAACGAATAGAAGACGTTTTGGACAAGGTTTAGCATACCAAGATGCAATTAATTTGGGTCTAATCTTCCATCCTTACCCCTATTAAATGTATCTCGGAGCTGCTTCCAGTAAACTATCGTCCTCCTTTCTACTGGCTATTGCGGTGGGGTTTGAGGGGTGAGGTCGCTGGCTCGATTCACATACGTCGCGCTTGGGCATATTTTTTTTTGCCGATTTTGCATGGCGCTCCGCGCTCGGGAATTCGCTCTCGCGGGTGTATGGAGCTGTTTTGCGTCATGTTTTTTCGCTCGTGGAGCGCATCTGCGCATGGTCATGTTTCCCGTCCAAAATTTCGCTGGCGCTCCTTTTTCGCTGCATGGCTCGTTCGCTGCCGCGCATGTTTCGTTCACACGCAGGACTTTTTTTTTCCTTTGGCGCTCTCCCTGCAGACTGAAGGCTGCTCGCCTCCTCCACTACAAATGGAACGTAGCTGCGACAGAAGCTCATATCCTTCATGTTTCGTTTCACTTCCAGCAGCACTTGCACCATTTTGGCTGGGATAGATATCAGCGTTGAGCACTTCCAGCAGTATAGCTAGTACTCTTCCTTTTCACATTTTTTTGTGCATGAATCATCTCAGTATAGCTAAACTTAGAATTACAGCAAGGTTTTTGCTTGTAACTTTAAGTTCAGAGTCAGGGACGACCCACCACGACCTCGGCGACCGATGCCACGGAGGCCTTCGTCGGCGCGAGCATCCATGGAGCCTTCGTCGGCGGACTCCATGCCATTGCGAGCGTCCATGGCGTGAGCGATGAGCAGCGCGAGCACAGCGCTCGGCAAGCGAGGGAGAGCAGCACGGCGAGCGAGCGACAGCGGAGCGCGGCGCCGGTGAGCGAGAGCAGCGCGCGACGAGCGAGCACCGCGGCTGGGAACGAGCGAGCGCGTATTAATGCAGTCCGCGGAAGAGCGAACGAGCTGCACGTGTTAATGCAGTGACAACACGGAAGCCAAAGCAACAGGGCATCGGGAACGGATGAGCGCGAGGGCAAAACAGTCAAGAGCAGGGGGGCACAACGTAGAACGACTTCTTTTCTGAAATCGCGTTCAGAGGTAGAACGACCTCCTTTTCGTTACCGGAGGGAGTACTCCTACACCTTTTTTTCGTAAAAAAAAAAAAACTCCTACACCTTCGCAAAAAGAAAAAAAAAATCAAATACTCCTACACCATTGATGCGTGCCATGCGGAGGTAGCATGGGATCCTGGAATGGATATTTCCGGTGCATCCGTAGCAGAACACGAGTAGCGGTCACTGTCGGACAGAACAGAGAATATCCAGAACGGATAATGCTGCTGTGGCGTGACATGATTGGGCTGCTGATGAGCACATGACTCATCGGCCTCTTCCGAACGAAACTGCGACGAGCACAACGACATATCCCGGGCCTCCAATGTTCCGTACGAGATGGGCCTGTAGTTAGGTCATTGGGCTCAAGTAACAGCTCCGCTCTCGTGGGCTTGGTATGGATAGGCTACTGGGCCCAAACCATAAAATGATTCATCCGCCTCTTCGGCTCTATATTCCTTTTTTTCCCTTCCATGAGAGATAACACTTCCACTTCATTTTTTTTCCTGCAAAACTTCTTCCACGTCATTTTTTTGATAGAAAAAGGTTCAGGCCATTTTTTAAAAAGAGGTCTAACAGCGGGAGAAAGTAGCAATATGTTGATCAGTGGGCACATGTGAATAGATAAGCATTTTGAGATCGATGCACGCGGTACGTATTTGACGTGATTCGTACTACCCAGATCCACATGCTTATTTTTCAGCGTTTCTTCGTCAACCTACGCATGCGCCTTGGGAGTTGGGGGAGGTGCAACGAAATGGTCAGTTTCAACTGCTTATGCCCGGCCCTTTTTGCTCCACTCGTTGAAAGATGATCGTGGAAGCATACAAAAGCTTTAAAAACAATTTTATGGAATAATTTATCTCAAAAAAGCTATAGCATACGTATACTCCCTTCATTCTTAATTTGTTATTGCCGTTGACTTTCTGAGTTACATTTGACCCGTTTTATTCAAAATATTAGCTCAACTATGCAAAATTAGAAGTTGTGTTCAATTTTCTTTAGTGGTAAAATAAATCATAAAATATAAATCACTTTTAAATTTAAATAAGACGAATGGTCAAATGCAACTTAAAAGGCTAACGGCGACAACAATTTAAGAACAGATGGAGTATATTTTGAGGCATAGCTTCTCGTGCATGCCATTTCCGCCATCATGTGTAGCTTAACACACAAGGCACCCCAAATATTAACAGAGATCAGTATACGCAACACTCTCTCAGTCTCTTGTCTTCAATGGCCCTCTATGTGTAGCAACATCATGATCGTGAAAACACGTCCAAAGACACAAACCGAACCCAAACAGCAGCAGTTAATACTAATCCATATGATACCTACTAGTGGGTGTGAGGAAGTCAAATGCCATGCTATCAACATCACTGCTTTGGAGTGGTGAACATTATTTCTCCGGCTTTCTCCTCTTCCCCTTCTCCTCGCTACAGTCGAGAGCAGGCGAAAAGGAGTCCTCTTCGGCCCGGCGTCTCGGCCTGCTTCCCCCTCCTCTCCGGCGTCCTTGTCGGCGTCGGAGAGGGCGGGGAAGCGGGTTCTCGTCGCGTGCTGTACATATTCCTCCCTTTCTTTGCTTAAGCTTAGTAGGGTAGGGTTAGGGTTCGGTGGCGTCCGAGTTGATGCTCGCCGGATCTGGGTTCTCCCTTGGCGGAGCCAAAGGCGGAGGCGTCGGTGACGGCGGTGAAGTCCTTGGTGAAGCTCTGTGGAGGTTCGTTTTCTTCTTCTCTTTTGCGGAAGGGCGGAAGATTTTGGTGCCCCCTTTTGGTGGGATCTTTGTTCTCCCCCCGGCGGTGCTGGTGGTGTGAGATGCTACTTCCGGGTGGTCGCTGTTGAGTTTCAACTGCGGTCTCGCCGGATCTTGTTGCTCCGGTCGTCGATGACTTCGATGGCTGTGAGATGTTCTTCCTCTTTCTCTCTTTGGTTGGTGATGGCCGATTCGCGTTCAGCTATGGCTAATGCGTGCTGGAAGTGTTCCGGGCGCTGGATCTTGCGGCTCTTCCAATGTCTGGAGTCGCCGACAGAGGAGAAAGATGGATCGATGGGGATTCCGGTGGTCGTCGCCGCCGGCATCCAGATGGTTCGACGTTTCTCTCGATGTAGGGGGTTATGTGTACTTTTCAGTATGTCCAGGGTGTTTGTTGTAAATTCCATGGATGTACTGTTTATCTTATAAATATAATTCCCCTTTCCGCAAAAAAAAAAAAAAAAAAAAACATCACTGCTTTATTTTTTGCTCACTTCTCCACCAAGCAGGTGAAACAAACAAGTGGATCAAGCTGAGTCTCCTTCAACTTTCACACTTTAAGAAAAATAAAAATAAAAAGCTTTCATTTCGCTTTACTACTTGTCAAACCACTTTCAGCTCTTCCTGGGTGCGTGCCCACATCAATCACTTCAACAGACACACGAGCGGGCAAAGGAAGAAGTATGGTTCCTCTCATGTCATATAAATCATCGTAAAATAGTTGAGAAGCAACATCATTTTGGATGTTCGTACCGGATGATGAAAATTCTGTATTACAATGCATGTCGATCACCTGACTGATTGATGATGCACGTAAGAGATGATGAACTGCATGCATGATAATCTTGTTAATTAATCGAATGGATTAGCGGAATAGAGAAAACGGATAAGCATATAGTAGTACAACCAAGGCAAAACCAAACCGCCCATTGCATCACAGCATGTACGGCCTGAATAGAAATGTTTTCTTCAACCATCACGACGTGTAGAATTAGATGGTGACGTGTGCTCTAATAATTTGACAAGTGAATTTGTTACATGAACACGCTTGCAAACCCAGAACAAAGCAGATTATTAAATCATCTGAACGTATTTTTTCCTTTTTTGGGGAAATCATTTGGATATCTTAGCCATCTATAAAAGTTAATTTGACTACCATAATTAATTCCATTAGAACATTGACGTACGGCCTGTAATATACAAGCACTATTTTGAACTCTTGTATGCGTATCAAAATCATATATACTACTAGTCTACTAGTTCACGTGCTATTTGACTTGTTCAGGAGCTCGATCAGCCTGTGTGGCTATCCGCTCACTGCAAATGACCATCATCATGGGATTGGGTAATATGGGCAGGGAGCCAGGGACGTCTTGTGACTCTTGTCTCATGTTGTCCCTGCACTTTTTCCTCTTCTTTCTTCTACTCCTCAACACAGTATCTAGCCAGCTACTGCATTGTCTTCGGGATCTTGATCTGGACCACCTGCTCAATTGCCCCGACCAAGTGGCTCATCCTTTCATTGCTACCGCTGACCATTCTGAGATCCACACAAGATCGTTTCAGCACAATTCCTCTATGACTTCTAAACATTCAATTCCCGCGTTTCAAACAAACTCGAAAAATAGAATGTTGTTGTGAGGGAAGCCTTGAATCGGAAGCGATTGGGTGTTCCATAGAAGGGGCTTTGTTTCCGAATCCATTTTAAGCAGACCACAAGAGCCAAGATCGAGGGACGGGATACACGTATACCATAGCCGCTGGTCACGTTCGTTGCAAGCGCTTCATCCTTGTACTGTACTGCTATATGGCTATATGTTTTTGCTAGCTCCTGTTTCAAATTATGGGTGCACATACTTGGCCGGCTTAAAAATATGAATGGTCGGTGATGAGAACCACTGTGCATGTGTCCGCAGCTATAGCTACTGGCTCCATGTGGAGGTGTAAATTTAAAATTTAATTGCTTTACGTGGTCGGTCTTTGTTTAAATAAATAATATCAAAAGAAACCGACCAGTTGAGACAAGAATGGCCATGGATAGAGGGGGACAACATCATTTGCAGAGCACACCAGTGTGGAGCAACAACTGATCACGGCCACACAAATGCGACGACAGCAAATGTGCCCCGATGGACAGGCGCATCATCGGTCACTGCACCCAACGATCCTGGCCACCAGTTCATTTCTGATCGATGTTGCTCTAGATACAGAAGAAGAAAAGAAGAAGAAGAAGAAGAAAAAGTTTGTCAGCGAAATCATAATTTGGCTCTGATCAGCTACTATGTCACTTTTTGCTAGATCGTGCTTTTTCTTACACAATCTATCTTAATTCTCAGAGAATGAAAGGTACGTGCACTTGTTGCGGCGGAGATCGACGTCGCTGGATTTGGCTGCACCTGCCGGTCGGTCTGGCTTTCGCCGCCGTCCGCTGCGCGCGTGTCGCCTCCGGATGCCAACGCCGGCCGGCATGCCGCAAGCAGCAGCCGCCGTCTACGATTAAAAAACACGAGAGGAAACATAGATGAAGGCATAAAGCCTTTTCAGATAAACAAGGAAACATAGATGAAGGCATAAAGCCTTTTCAGATAAACACGGTACTTGTGTGTGTGTAGTGACACCTTTTTCACTTGTTCAGAAATATATAAGGATTTTAAAAGTTCCTTAATTTTTCGTCTGAGAATAGTTTGATACTCCTACAAGAAAAGGAGCGAGCATGACATGATCAACAACGGAAAGTAATTAGGTGCCAAATGTTTCGTCAGCGTTGAGTAAGGTGTTTCGAACTGACACAAGCCATTGTCCTCCTCCATTTGGCAACGCTGGTCACAGTTTTTTCCCCTTAATCTTCACTCAATCACACTCCTTATTTAACCTGACACATGTCTACATATTTTATTTTATTTTATTGCAAAAAAAAACACATGTCACATATGACAAAAAAAAACAATGAAACTGGCAAACAAAAATCAAGGGATGTCTGCTTTGCATATGATTTTTCTTTTTCTTTCCACGCAAATGGCCTTGGATAGACATCAAATGCCCACATACTTATATGACGAAACAATACATCATCGTATACATCTTATCCTTTTCCTCAAAGTCGCATCCTATAAGCAAAGACAAAATATCACATCTCTTTAGGCTATTGCCGATGAGATACCCACAGTGTGTTAGGTCAGGTCATCACGGTGGTGTGTACACACCAGAGGTAGTGCGCGTTGACCTTTTGGGCATGCATTTGTCACCCCTTCCTGCGGTTGACATTGAGGATCCTGTGGGCTTTGAGACTTCAACAGCGCCAACAAACGGTGGGGCGGCACACGGCTGTCCTGTAGCTTTCCGTCTGGTTTATGGTTTCTTTTTTCTTTCTCTGGCTGCGGAAAATGAAGCGTGTATAATTAGTTGATGTAGTTATTTTGATATATAATCTAACTTAACACGCTAGCGCGTGAAACATGCTGAAGGAGAAGGACATGGCAGTCGTCATTAGCAGGAAGGAGACAAGGGTCACTTTAGCTACATTTGTCTTCTTTTTTTTCTTCTTCGAGAGAACGTGCAATGCACGTATTTCATTGAGAATAAGAATTTTAGCTACATTTGTCATGAGTGTGAATCTATTCAAGATATATATCTCCGTGCATATGAGAGCTTTATTGTACAATAGCATTACATAACTGACACGCCATGACATTGTTATACAGGGGAAAAACCAGGTTCGGTGTTTTTTTTTTGTTCTTATTATATGGGCAGGGCTACATGCAAGATAACAACGTGTGTGGTGGTCTAGCTCTTTCTTTTGAGAATATAGAAGTGTAGTAATGAGGCCACTGACCTATAAAGTAGTACGTATTATCTTTAAAATGAGTAATACAGTGGAGTGTGTTTCTGGAAGATACGCAACCCGGCATCATGAAAGAACAAGGTTACCACAGAGATCGCTGCATGCGCAATGGACCACCGCCAATGGAATTGCTTGTAGCCTCGTACCTTTGGAATTTGCCTACCTTGGAATTGCTTGTAGCGCTCGCTGTACGCAGGCATATTCTCTCTCTAGCTGGGTATGCATCCAACCCAAGGAATTAGAAATTCCTCTGCACATTTGCACATGGCTGCCAACCCAGCATCTCTCCCTTCCATGGACCGCATGCAATTGGAGAGCTCATCTGCGCATGAAGAGGAATCAACAACCTAACACTACGGCATACATCTTATTCTTTTATTTGTTTTACTTCCTTGCATTTCAACCTTAATTCCTACGCTTATTATCAGTTCACTGTTTAAAAATTACAGGCAATAGGTGCTCATAATGCTTAATCATCATATTGGCTAGGAAATGGGACAGTAATTTTCAACCTGTTGCCTTTGCTTTTCTTTGAAAGACCGTTAACACGAGGTGTCCAAATCTATATGTTCCTAATGGTCCCTCAGGGGAAAAATAATCATCGTGCCGGGTCAATAGTCAATAGATATGTCCGCCCAATCAAGGCTCACGTTGTTAGCTTAATGGCTCGACAAGATCACCACCAGTAGTAGTAAAATACAAGCACATAGACACGCTTTGATTTGAATAATGCCTGGACTTTTGGCTCTTGTGTGGCCACTTATTAGAGCCTTGACTAAGCAACCGAGGCACATATGACATATCTATATTTAACTGTGCGCCCTCCCTTTTTGTCTTGCTCCAAATTCTTCTTCTTGCTGCTTAATGCAGCTGTTAACTGGTTACGTAAGCTGCCATATAGTAGTTTTAGCTGTCTTGGAAAGAATATATTTATGTGATTCGAAAGTGCTCTAACAATGTTTGAAGATGTTGTTTTCTGCTAATGTTATGCCGTTCAACCGCATCCCTAAACCCCCTGTATATATAAAGAAAGCTTTGAGCCAATTTTTATCATTTTTAACTGTCTTGGAAAAATATATTTATGTGATTCGCAAGTGCTTTAACAATGCTTGAAAATGTTGTTTTCTGCTAATGTTACCGTCAACTGCATCCCTAAACCCCCTACATAAAGAAAGCTTTGAGCCAATTTTTATTTGGACTTGGAATCAGCGCATTTTCCCCGAAGACAATTTATCGAGTTACTTACTGCTAGGTCCTTGCATAAGGTACTCCCCAGTGGAATACACCATGGAATATTATTTGGATACTGCCAGTCTAGCAACTTTGCTAGGGCATGTAGTGCAAGTTAAGTAAACAAAGGAATGAACTTGCTCTTCCAAACTACCAATCGAAACAGGAAAATTGTTTCTTCTCTGACTTAGTAGATGTCTTCTTTTGCATTTCCTCGTGCCATTGCAATCACCCTGAACCCACATTTGCCTTTGCCCGTGACTCATGGGGGCCTCACTTGTCATTGTCACAACTATGGCAAATACGGTATAATAGTTTTCTTCAGTGGCAACTATAAAATTGTCCCGATGATTAACTAGCGGAGCCAAGTCGTTACTCTATTCACACGGTGCTCTACTCAACGTCGGAGGTGCAAAGATACAAATTCAAACTTTATACCGTTGTTCAAAAATTTCCAATTCGAGAGCATCTAAAAATATATATAGTCACCACTCACTATAGAGACGTGTCAACTATTTGTCTGGCTTATGTTCACAAACAATATAATATGACCAAGGAATTTCACTCTTATACCTACTCTGTCCATTAATTTCTATTTTATTTGTGCTTTTCCTATTTTTCTAAATACGCATATGTATAGACAATTTGAGACATAAAACCCATGATGAAAGTATGCAGATGATTCATATGTATGCTCTAATAAAGACTATCATACTCGATTCAAGGGAGCATGTGCCCCCCAACCACTACATGACCTCTCGCTCCTCTCTCCCATACCTAAATTTTCCATTTAAGTAGTTTTAGCGACGTACACTAAGATGAAATTACGCGAAACAATACTTTTATTTTATGATTTAACTATGCAAGTTATTTGTGATAACATCAAATGTGTTTTTTGTCCTGTCCAACCATCTCAAATGCAAGCGGGAAATACTTCTTGGAGCTCTCCAACTGAGGCTTTCTAAGCAACATCTCGCTACCATAAATATATGTTCCAATTCGTTAGTGATGATTCTCTAAACCTTATAAAATACTAAACAAAATCAAACTACATGTTATGTCTTCTAACCTTTTTTCTGGTTCCATTGTCCATGGCACCACGTCTTGATCGTCGGTACATTATGAATACATGTATGATAAAATATATGCCCTTGACCCTCCCTATGATAACAAAAATCTATATATTATCTTCATATTGTGAAGTAAACAAATTTGGTTACTTTAAAGTACATCATACACACCACCGATGAGATATGCTACATCTTTGTAAAAATCCTTTCTAACATTAGCAGATGATGTATATTTTTCATAAATAATTCTATAGCCAACAAATTAGTTCATATATACTTCTATCTACACCAACAAAATTAACCCACATTATAAGCATTAATTATCCGTAAGCTGACAACCCCCCGCCCCCCCCCCCCCCCCCCCCCCCCAAAACCCAAAAAAAACCAGAAATTATAAAACGACAACACGGCAAGGCCTCCCGGTGGGCCCATCCACGAAATTTCCCAACCCAGAAAAATAACAAAACAGCAAAAAATGTTAAAGAAAACCAGTAACTTTTGCTCCCCTATTTATTTCCTCTCTCTCCTCCTCACTCTCCCTCGTCGTCGCGTGCATCTCTCGTATATTCCCGTCCCAATCTCCAACCCCCTTCCTCACATCCCAACCTGACCCGACACAAATCCGCGCCCCCAATCCCGATTCCCCCGCCAAAATCCAACCTTGCGCCGTCGCGGTCCCCCGATTCGAGGATTACGGAGCTGATTCAGGCGCGGAGATCGAGTCGTTCTTGTTGTGCTTGGTGCCAGGCAGGGATTTTCGGCTCCGATTAGGAGTGGAATTCAGTCTTTTCGTGGGAGATTGGAATTTTTGGTTGTAGATTGAGGGTGAAGTCTGGTCGCTGGGAGGTTCTTGGCCGGAAGGCCGGACTTCTTCGCCGGAGGAGGTTGGTTCTTTGACCGCTTGTAATGGTGGCGAGGATGATGAGGTGGCCTCGGCCGCCGCCGGCGCGGAATTTCCGCGTTCGCCTGGTGGTGCGGAGGGCCGAGGGCCTGCCGCCACCGCCTGCGCCCCTCTCGCCGGAGGGGTCCCCTGAGTCCGGTGCGGAGGTGTTTGTGGAGCTTAGCTGGAAAGGCCCGAAGATGTCGCCACTGAGCTCGCTGCGGCGCGCTCAGCGGCCGCCCCGGAACCAGACGCGGAAGGAGGCTCTGGTGGCCGGCGTCGCCGTCCAGGCCGACGCCGAGGATGGCGCCGCTGCCGCCACTGTGCCGGCGGCAGTGGCGTGGGAGGAGGAGTTCGAGCGGGACGCCGCGCTCACGGCGACGTCTCACCGAGAGGCTGCCGCGTTCCACCCCTGGGATGTCTCCTTCTCCGTCGTTTGTGTGAGCACCTCGTCTTTCTTTGCATATTGGCCTAGATTATTTTGTTTGTTCGGCTGTTCATGTGAAAATGATAGATTTTTTCCCCGACTGGTTGCTGTGTTCTTGATTTCGTTGGCGCGGTAATTTTTTTTTTGTTAGAGCTGATAGAGACGTAGAATTGATTTTCCGATCCGTGTTACACTGATTTACGCTGATTCTTGTTTGGATTTTTTTTTTAATCTCATATTGTTCACATTGATGGTGAGAGTTTTGACTTTAGTTTGGAAAGGGTCAGCAGGCCTCATTGGTTATTTGTTGGTACCGAAGAAAGTGATGAGTTATTAAAATTCATTTGGGTCATGTCTAGACAGGGAAAAAATTAGTGTACTTGGCATCAATACTGATGTGAACATAGCAATACATAAATCGATTTAAATTTCTTTTCATGGATAAATGTGCTGTAGAATCTTATTATGTGAGAATCCTTGACAAAATTGTGCCTGCCCTCCACATATATTGGAGATTGCTGCTCTTTTTTTCTTCTAAATTTTCCCCTTTATAATATCAATGTTCTCTGTTTTGGTTTCTGATTTCTAAAATTATCATCATGAATAATCTAGCCTTCTATATTTTCATTTTCTGGTTGTGTTGATAGGCTCCTTCAGTATTTAATTCATCGGATGGATTTATTTCTCGTCTCCTGTTATCTTTGTTTCTATTAGAGAAACTTAATCAGAAAAATGAAATATATTGATGCTACACTATGTTGGTTTCAGATCCGGGCTATTCTGATATATGATGGTTAGCTGTCAAAGCGGCCAATTATTCTCTTGTTGATTAGTAGCTAGGCTGGCATGGCATAAACTAGTTCAATATTCTTGGGATGCCATTCGCCACAATCCTATTAATTTTGGAGGAAGAATGAAAAATCAGGAAGTGTGTATACTTTACACTATTTATCGCTGCATAAACTCTGGTGAAATTGTCTAGACTTGTTATGGCCTTTAGTGTACTATAAGCGGCAAAATTTATTAAGCCAACCAGTTTTATTGTTATTAAACTAGTGCTGCTAGGAATGTATATATCTGTGTCATCTTTCCTATGTTGGTTTGTTTGAATTAATTCCTACAGTTTATTTGGGCCTAATAAACTTTTTTGCTGCAGGAATCAAATAAAATATCAAAGAGCAAACTTATTCTGGGAACTGCTTCACTGAACCTATCAGATTATGCATCTGCTGCTGAGGAGGAGATCGAGATAATCCTTCCATTGTCGGTGCCCAGTGGTGCAACAGAGCCAGCTCCATCACTCCATGTATGTTTATATAATTATGCTATGAACCACTGACATGTTCTTCTCAAATATCTAGCTTCTATTGGAATTCCATGGTTAATTTGGTTTTTCATTATCGTAGATGGTAACACATTGTGTGACTTTTTGTGGCTTCTTTCCAGCTAACTTTGAGCTTGGCGGAACTAAGAATTCCTCAACAATCACCTGATGCTTCACAGCGATCTGTTGTTGCCCCAATGTCACCTTCTTCTGGTGACTCTGTTCCTTCCGGAAAAGACGAGGTTTCTGTCATTAAAGTAGGGCTGAGAAATCTGAAAATCCTAAGAGATCTTGTGTCAACACGGAGGTTCAGAAAGACTAACCAAGATGGCATTGAGGAGAAATACTACGTTCATAGTGATGGTGCAGAGTTTTCTTGTGATACTGACTCTCTCGATGATGATCTGGATGAGAGAGAGCAAGACGATGACTTAGGGGGTTCAACTGTAAGGAAGTCTTTTAGCTATGGTTCGCTGCATACTATGAATGTTGGTGCCTTACTTCATTCACCTAGGATTGATGGAGATGATGAGGGATGGGTGCATTACAGTCACCGAAATTCGGATGCCAGTTATCATGTAGAGCAAGTGCCATCCTCAACAGCTGAGGAGCGTATTTCCATACCTGTCCGGCGAAAGAGGAGCATACTTCCAGTTAGATGGAGAAAGACAAAATTGCCAAAGGCTAAAGGGGAACCTTTGTTGAAGCAATATGGAGAAGAGGGAGGTGATGATATTGATTATGATAGGCGGCTGTTGTCTCCTTCCGATGGTTCTGCCTCAGAGGTACATACTTTCTTTATATCATGAGAAGGTTTTTGGTTTTATTTTGTTCCCCTACTGCCATTTTATTGACAGCATATCATCATCTTATTTGCAGGGATCAAATGGCTCAACTAACAGTATGGTGTCGATATTTGGTGATGACGATTTTATTGTGGGGAATTGGGAGTCAAAAGACGTATTTAGTCGTGATGGCCACTTGAAGCTTTCTACTCAGGTGTTCTTTGCATCAATAGACCAGAGAAGTGAACGAGCTGCTGGGGAGAGTGCCTGCACGGCACTAGTGGCTGTTATTGCTGACTGGTTTCAAGCAAACCAGAACCTCATGCCAATCAGGTCACAATTCGACAGCCTCATCCGAGAAGGCTCTCTAGAATGGAGGAAACTCTGTGAGAATGAGACCTATAGAGAGCGTTTTCCGGACAAGCACTTCGATCTTGAAACAGTTTTACATGCAAAAATCCGCCCACTCACAGTTGCTCCCAGCAAATCATTTATTGGGTTCTTCCATCCTGAAGGTACTGAGGATCTAAGTGGATTCGACTTCCTTGATGGTGCTATGTCTTTTGATAACATATGGGATGAGATAAGTCGAGCAGCGGAGTGCTCCACCGAGAAACCTACCCTATACATCGTCAGTTGGAATGACCACTTTTTCGTCCTCAAGGTTGAAGCCAATGCGTATTACATCATTGATACACTTGGTGAGAGACTGTCTGAAGGTTGCAACCAGGCATACATCTTGAAGTTTGATGACCAAACCATGATTCATAAAGTACCTGCTGAAAAGAAGGAAGAAAATTCTGATTCCAGTGAACATCTGAAGGATCCTTCAGAGAGCTCCTCAACTGAACAGGACAGTGGAAGCGACAATGAAGAGTACGAGCTCTTGTTGAAAGGTAAGGACACGTGCAAGGAATTTATCAAAAGCTTCTTGGCTTCCATACCGATCCGGGAGCTGCAGGCTGACATCAAGAAGGGTCTCGTGGCATCAACCCCGCTGCACTACCGCCTCCAGATTGAGTTTCATTACACGGAATCATGCCCTAAAGAAGTCACCATGACTGCTCCATTCCCCACATCTGAAGCCCCCTTCGAGTTTTGTTGGCCTGAGGCACCCCCAATGCCTGGCATGGAGGTTGCCGTAACCGATCCCCTTGACATGGAGCTTGCTGTAGCCCATTCACCAGCACTGGAGGTCTCTGTAACACATGCGGTGGCTGTTGTATAGCTGGTCATTGCTGCTGAGACTTAGGGCACTGGCTGCTTAGTTTAACCTATAAGAGAACCGTGTTTTTCAGAGTGAATCGTGAAGTGGACCAGATCGAAGATTTGGCTTCGTTTCTAGTTTGCTCCGTTTGCTGTCTAATGAACTGACTAGTATAGCTTAACTGCCTTTTGTGTGTGTGTCTGCTCTTCACTCCTTCCAGGCTTCGGGAGCTTTCATTTTGTAAAGAAAGAAAGAAAGGGTGTCTGCTCCTGCATATCTTTGCCTGTGAAGTGAGAGTTTGCTGGACTTGTAATCCTTGGAACATCATCATTATGTTAATTACCTCCTGTTTTCCTCTAATGCTTGTGTCGGTTCAGGGTTTGCTAATTTTCAATACATTTGCAGTCTGATAGTTCTGAATATTTTTTTCGACCTGAAAGAGATTTAATATCCAGTACAGTTAAAGATGAATGGTCTCTGAAGCAAACAAAAATCCTTGGATAACAATCAGTTCTACGTCTCCATCAGTTAAAAGATTTGTTTTAATATCACCAATCACTGTCGTCAGCCTCTACTTTTCCGGCGCCGATCCACCACAAGCAAGAACACTACTAAGGACGCGGAAAGCGGTCGAATGAAATGAAATTATTGGAGGCAAATATTTCTGGTGAACGCGACAGGTGAGCTGCCATTGCAGATAACTAATCTACACATCCAAAGGTGCATGCGCTGTGTTCGTGCGTGATGGCAGGTCAAGAGTCAAAAGATGCACTTATATCTGGCCTAATCAGCAATCAGAGGCCATATGGATGCTTGGTTTGACATGGTATATTGTATTTCGTATTTTTTATTTAGTTTGCCTGTTCGTTCTGCTCTTTCTGGTGTGAGATATGTGAGTTGGCACCACATCTCTTTCTGGTCAACGATGATTTGTACATGTTCATCAAGGCGGGCGGCGGGGGGAGCCAAGCTGATAACCTGAAGAAATAATATTATAAGAAGAAAAGCAAGTGACAGAATGATTGATAATTTTAAAGTTTAAAAGATGATCAGTGAAAATGAGATTTTTTTTTTAATTCTAACAGAGGTTACCTTTCATGGCCATGACTCGCTCATTATACGTAACCATGAGTCGAATCACATGAGGTTCCTGTAGTCTTTTGATTTGTCAGCCCTTATTTGAATATAAAAGATAGCTTCACCAACCAAGATGTACAAACGCACGGCACCGAATTTTGAAGGGTTAGGGGTCGGGCCAGGTACTAATCTCACGGCCGTTGAAGAACTGAAAAGCTACAGTTACAAGCCTGACCTGCCTAGCTCAAAGTTATGCTGTCTTGGTGGAGTTTCAGTGGATTCAGTCCCACGCTCCCAGCACCTACTGCACTTCTTTTGACAATCCACGGGTGCTTCAGATAATGTATCACTGCATGAATTCAGTTCACAAAGGTCAAAGGCATTGGTCTGCTCCCCTTGACAATTCTCTGGACAATGGATTCAATTCATTGGTGGTAGAGGCTACTTCGTCGGTCAATAGCTTCTTACCTTAAAAATCCGTCGTCAAGGTCTTCCCAAGTTTGGTTCGAAATGAAACGAGGCAAGAACACCACTGAAATAACCCGTGCCCATCAGTACTTGGACAGCATCTGAGGACAGATTTTCATAACAGCTTGGTTCCTCCAAGAACAAGAAAGATTTTGCAGAAAACTGGTAAAGGCCACATTTGGCACTCTGGGCTTATCCAGCTCCTTTCTTATTTGTACGTACATGCAGACATACAGATACTGAATGCGACGCGGCACCAAGATATGCACTGATCCAAAAAAGAGAGCTCGTACAACCAAGACAAGAACCGTCTTGCTTTCCTGTGAGCTGTGACTGTGAGGACAGCCTCAGAAACAGTCTGAAATGAAACTTTCTAGCTTGCTCTGAAACGAATAGAAACCTGAAGCCGTCCCTTCCTTTGAGGACAGAACGGAAAGCAACCACTGACCGGCTGGCCGTTCGTTCGTCGCTTCTTCAGGTTTGCTTTCTTTGCCGCAATTTTCAGAGTCGTGGACTCTTTTCTCGTGCCAATGGCATTGCAGCGACTAACCGAATGGTACAGACAAGCACAGTATGTTCGTTACAGAGGTTAACTCGATTCCTTTTTTGCTTCGAATTTTCATGTAAGTTTGAATTGCATCCCAAATTTACTGGCTGTTTACTGTCCGTGTACTTTCAGATCAGTAGCAGAGGCAATCAGAATTCAGACGTGGTTGGTTTCAGAGACATGGCTGTACAGTACAGTACAAAGTTGGTGACGGATTGCCACACTTCGTCTGCTTTAGCACTCACTGAATGTGGTGTTGGGAATTCATCTGCTCCGTATTTTTGGGTCCCTTCAGTCGGATTAGGCCCAGCTGGACTAGGCCCAGCTCTTCTCGCAAAAAAAAATGAAGCCCAGCTCACCTGAGGCCTCCTGGACTAGGCCCAGCCCAAGGAACCGACCAAAGTCAAAGGTGGGCCACCTCAGCCCCATTTCCCACTCCACTTTCCCGAAATTTCCCATGTGTTTTTCCAGAAATATCTAAAGTCTTGCTAAAAAAAAAAAGAAATATCTAAAGTGAGATAAAGATAGTTTTGCGAAAAGGAAAATATGATAAAGATGGGGGGTGACACGGTTCCGAGGCTCGCCTGCGCGGCATTGGCGTGTCCGCCCCAGAGCGACGCCGACGCCGTTCCCCGCGGTCCGAGCGTTATCCGTGGCCGAGGTTGCCACGTGGCGCCCGCGCCGTCCTCGAGGGCCGCGCAGGACCTTCACTCACGTTGGACCGTGCAATGCGGGCCCCAATGACGTGTGGGGCCTCTCTCCTTCGGGCCCGGGCGTCATCCTCTTTTCTCGTCCTGACGCGCCCCGCTCTCCCGTAACGGCGGACTCGAACAGGGTCGAGTGCAATCCGGTTCGCAGCCGAAATCAGTCCCGCCGTTTGCTCTTCCCGCTCGCACTGCACCGCGTACCTACACCCGGTCCACACACCTCTGAGCTCTGAAGAACCCGCAACATCCCTCACAGCATGGACCGCGCCCACCCACTGTCTTTCCCGCCCACACGCCGTCGGCCGCGCATGACGGCCACCGCTCCGGCCCCCACGCCTGTCCCAATAACCGCCTCCACGCCCCAAACAAACCCACCTACCACTTCTTCGCACAATTTCACCGCCATCCCGGTCCCACATCCTTCCAAAATCCGTTTGGACCCACAGGTCAGTGACGTCGACAGCCGAACTCTTTCTGTGCGTGGTGGGGCGTCCCCTCACGGCCTCCCGAAAGGAGCCGCGTCGTTTTTCACTTATCCCCTTCCAGGCGAGCGAAAACATATAAAACTCGGCGTCCCCACGCGGCCGTCGTTTCGTCTCTCCCTCCCTCCCTTCTTCACCCACCTCCAAACGGCCAAGAGCGGGGAGCTCGTGACACTACTCCAGACCATCCCATCCCATATTCCCATGGCGACGGCCGGCGAGCAGCAGCAGGCGGCGGCGGAGGAGGTCGTGTCCGTCGAGATGCCCGCTCCCGAGGGCTGGACTAAGAAGGTGGGGCCGGAATTTCAGTTCTAGCGTAGCAATCGGTGTCACACAGCTGCTTAACCATGCTGTCGCGTTGCTTCGGTCGGATTGTTTGCCCGGTTACGCGTCGGTACTGATGAATTCGGAGGTGTAGGGGTGGAATTCGCGGGTTGGGAGCTTGGAGGGTGCCGAATTGTAGCGAATTCCAGGCGAGCTCTAGGGTTTGGGGTTAGGGGTTAGGTGGTCGGTAGGTTTAGAGGGTTGGGAATTCTAGGGTTCGCACCGCGCGATTCATATTAAGATTGGAACTTGTGGCGGCCCCGTGGGTGTTCTGGAGCTGGATTTTCATGGTTGAACCCGAAATGGGGGCATTTTCCGCTGCTCGAGCGATGGTAGTTTGGGGGTAATAGGGAGTTTAGCCTATTTCTTCCGAATTCCATGCTAATTATCTGACGGTAGGTTAGAGGTTTTAGTGCTTTGTTTGGGTCTGGTTTCATTCCTCCGTTTGGGTTCCAGATTCAGGTGTTTTGCTTCACTACAGTAGCTGGTGATAGTATATTTGTTACTATGAAGCTGGGATGAGAAATGTTCTGCAGATTGGTGCTGTGACGATTACTAGTAGTTAGGTCATAGGCTCTTAGCATGTCCATGTCTAATTCAATGTGTCAATTGTTTTGTGATTTATGGTTTAGTAATTCCAGTCGTATTTTGGCTCATGGGTTTGATTTTAGAAGGGATTAGTGCAACAATATTGAAATGCGATACCTGTCAAACTGATTCATGCATGAAATGAGGATATGTGATGCAATGGAACAGGGTGCTGGTATGGGATAGTGTTTGGAAGATTTTTTCCTGTGGGGGATTTCCTTAATTGATCCTTAGTACCTCATGAACACTATCTGAAAGTCTCGAGAAGTTTTATGGTTTCAGTTTGTGCAATTCTGATTTCTTTATCGGATGTATCTAGTTTTGAATGTATAGATTTTCGAATGGATAACAGAAATGTTGCAAATGTACTTAATAGCTCGGGACCGTATGTACTGTGTAGTGTAACATGATTAGTTTCAATTCCAGCGACAATAATGGCGATTGATGAAATTGCTTATGGAGTTCTCACCGATGTTGGTTACAGCGCTTTTCATGCCATTGATTGTTGTAGTATCTTTCTTTTCTGTTTGAAGGAGGCATCGGATAGCTTAGGCAGTCGATGTAGCTTGTGGTCTAGCAATTGTTTCTATTTTTAGCCGGGTAAAAATAGCATTTGAATGTCCGTGTGCCTTAGGGCGGGAATTTCCTAAAGGAGTTTTGAAGTTGGAAACGGTTGCCTGTGCGGTGAGCATTTAACTTGTAATTCCTTACGTCGCCTGCATTAATTTCATTGGTCAGGGCGACATGCAACTTGTTTGTCTGTTGCTTATTTTGGTGATTTTGTTCGGCTATTAACTGTACGCAATCTCCTGGGCAGTTAGTGCATTGTATATTGGTATTGCTCACGTAGCATCACGTGGCAGGGTTGCTAGCATGCTAGCAGACAGACACGTGGCAGGGTTGCTTCGCTAGCAGCTAGGTTGGCTCTTTTGCTTTGTTGTGGCGGCTTTGTCTCTTTTCGTCAAAAGGGGGAAAATGTTTTCTAGCTCCAAAAGTTGTGTGCGTGTGTGTGTGTGTGTGTGTGTGTGTGTGTGTTTTAATGCTGTGGACGTTTCCTTCTTAAAAAATTGTGACCTGACTTCAAATTAGCATTTCATCCCCTTGTTAGCATTGTATCTGAAATGGGTTCAACTTTATTACCCTTATTTGAAGTTTTCTAAGGCATTCATTCATTTACTTATCTTCATCTATAAGGGACATATTTCATTTTGTTGATAATCTACTAGGAAACTTATTACGCTAAGTGGATATTCAACGATTCTGAAGCACTTTCATTGATTATGTGAAACCACTGTTTTTGGCTGTTCAATTCAATGTTGTGGCTCTTTCATTGACTTTGTGAAACAACTATTTCCTTTTATGTTTTTGGCTGTTCAATTTGATCCGGCTATGCCTAAAATTTCTCATCCATAATCACACAAATCTCTCTGTTTGGTGATTTCATTAATAAATATCTCGTAAGTTAGGGGTTTGTGGACCACGCTTAGTTTTTAATGCTAATGTGGAGATATACAAAAAGTATGGCTCGGGAATTTTTCCATTGCTGAACCTGAGTGATTCTGTGTCCAAAAAGTATGGCTTCAAATTTCTCTTGCCAAACCTGTGTTTCTTGAAATGGATGGTTGGCTAATTATGAATCTGAGCACTTTATCTTATTGTTTGCTAAATTTCAATTACCTTTGAAAGCATTGCAACAGTAATGATTTCTCTCTCTTCTTCTTAGGGTCAAACTGGTATGGCTCTTTTGAGATCTTTATTTTCTGTCTTCTTTAAAAAAAGGTCATGTTAATATGTTATACCTGTGTGGTAGTAATACTCGCATAGCATGCATGCTTCCACTCTATTTCATGTGAGAGGAAGATAACCACTTACTATAGTGGCCAAGCCAAGTAAGTAATAGAAAGATAGGTCTGAATCACAAGTTCTAGTATTTGAGTAATTGCCAAGTTTGCATTCTGTTGTCTCCAAGAATTTTATCCCTTGTGTTCTAGTTGCTCTTCTGTTTCACATTATTTACAGTGCTTCCATATTTTCTCAGTTATCTTAGTTACTATAGGTGCTAAGCTAACAGTTTTCTTGGGTAGTGGTGCCTCTGCATGTCAATATTTACATACTGCAATGGATGATAGATGGACAAACAAGCCTTGGATGGGACCAAATTTTGTTTATACCGCAGAAATATATGATGTTTTATGATGTTGAACAAAAAATTCTTTTCCTGTGCATTTCATTGCATGAACTAATATCCTTCTTTCTATTGTTGCAGTTTACTCCCCAGAGAGGGGGGAGATCTGAGATTGTTTTTGTTTCACCTACTGGAGAGGAAATTAAGAACAAGAGGCAACTAAATCAGTACCTAAAGGCGCACCCTGGAGGTCCTGCATCTTCTGAGTTCGATTGGGGAACAGGTAGATACCTTTTGACTACAAACTCATTATTTCTTGAAATCTCCCTGGAGCAGAAATGTGGACTGGTTGCTGTAGAACTGTTGTCTGCTCCTTCTAAAATGCATTTTAATCAGGTGATACTCCAAGGCGGTCTGCTCGAATTAGCGAGAAGGTCAAGGTATTTGATAGTCCAGAAGGTGAAAAGATTCCAAAGCGCAGCAGGAACTCAAGTGGCAGAAAGGGAAAGCAGGAGAAAAAGGAGGCCCCTGAAACTGAAGAAGCCAAAGATGCTGAAACTGGCAAGGATGCCAAGGAGGCCTCTACTGAAGATGTGGCGAAGAGCACTGATGAGGAGATGAAGCCTGCTGAAGAGGTGGAGGCTCCTACTGAAGACACAGAGAAGCCTGCAGACAAGGTTCCTGCTCCAGCACCAGCGGAAGATAAGAAGGAAACTGAGAAACCAGCCGAATCTGATGTAGCTCCTCCTGCGCCATCGGAGGAGAAGATAGAAGTGGAGGAGAAGAAAGACGAGGACAAACCAGTTGAGTCCGAGTCTGAAAACTTGGTCCCTGCTGTGACTGAGTCGGTTGCTGTTGCTGCTGCAGCATCTGAAACCACATCAGATGCTGCCGCTCCAGCGCCTGAAACCAAATCAGGCGCTGCTCAAGTAGAGAACTCCGCTGACAAAGGTGCCAGCCAGGCGAACGCCGTCAACAACGGGCAGCTGCCGCCAGGCTCCCCCGCGGTGAAGTGCACCTGAAGCTGCAAGAAATACTGAACCCTTCTCCGAGCTGTGTATCGCTTAGGAAACATTTGCATTTGCATTGTAATCAGTCAAATCGATCGGTAAACATGTTAATTAGTCAGTCTGACGCTGCTGGTTGATAGTTGGTAACTGGTAATTAAGTAGGCTCTGCATTAGTTCTTTGTATGGTTGATGTCGCGCCGGGGGTGCTGCCTCCGCCATTGCTGACATAGCATACATGTATCCATCATCTTCTTTTCTGTACCTAAACTGTGTAAGCATGTTAATCTTAGGACATGTATACCTCCTGTATGTGTCTGTACCGGTGTTGTGTATTGTGAAACCTGCATAGCAAGTTGCATGCGTTGTTATATATATATTGGAGAAAATAAAGGCAGGTTGGATGTGGATGCCCGTTCTGGCCATCCATCCACCACACTAGTCAGTCAGGATGAGTCTCATCCGATTCTGACGCCATTTGTGATTTGATGTTTCTGCTGAATTTGTTATGTGTCTCGCTGCTGGAGATCTGAACGAGTTCATCTCCTCTGTGCTAGTACGATGTTCTGTACGCAACATTATACACCCTCATTTTTTGTACACAACCATACGCCTTTTTTGTACACAACATTGTACTCAAAACTATACACAAAATTATACGCCATGGACTGATAATTTACAAGATTGATCGGGACGGCGTGGGCGCGGTTGGCAGCGTCGAGGCAGGGCTGGGCGCCGGCGGCGATCGGCAGACGGGGCACGTCGGGCGCAGCCGGAGCCACCGGTTGACGCAGAGCTGGTGGAAGACGTGCGCGCACTGGGGCAGCACCCGCAGCACGTCGCCGCCGGCGTACTCGCCCAGGCACACCGCGCAGCACGTCTATTCGGTCGCGGCGAACGACCGGGGACGGAGAAGAACAACCGCGCAGCCGATTGGATTCCGAGTTCCGACTGGAATTGGCGCCTCAATCCGACTTGATTCAGGGTCGAGGCGGACCACCATACTCGGAAGGGTGTTTGGTCGAAAAACAGTGAAGGACAATGCCCATGCCATGGACAGGGCGAGCTCACTAGAGCGAGCTGAGATTGCTGCTAAACTCCTTGATACAAAGTGGTCGACAAATCTGTCTCGTGGTTCGCGATCTCGTGATTCTGATGATCAAACCTTCTAAGAGTGATCAGATGGAAACCTCAGAAACTGTATTACCTGAACATAGCTTTGATCATGGGAAGAAGTCTGACTGCGACAATGCTGACTGCAATTCGGGTAGCCCTCATGGAGGAAGAAGCAGTTCAGCAAATGAAACATATCATTGTGTACAAACCACTAGTGTGAAGGAAGAGGTTGTTGAGGTATGCATACATGATCGACCTTCCAAGAGCATTGTGACTGATGCTGGCTACAGTGATCAGATGGAAACCTCAGAAACTGTATTACCAGAACATTGTTTTGATCATGGGAAAGAGATGGAATATAACTGTGTGAATGCTGACTGCAATTCCGGTAGCCCTCGTGGTGGAAGTAGTTCGGCAAATGAAACTGATAGTTGTGTACAAACCACTAGTGTGAAGGAAGAGGTTGTTGAGATATGCACTCATGACACTAGTGAATTTAAGATCACCTCAACCACAGAACAAGCTGGATCAGAGTATTTGTCAAAGGATCTGGGAACAGATAATTCTTGTGACTCGATTTGTTATAGTACAGAGATAATGTTAATCTTCATGTTGTGGGAACTGGAAAAGATGTTTCTACCTCCATTTCCTGTAACTGGTATGTGTATAATTTGCCAAATGGTTTCGGCTCAAAAAAAAAATAATTTGCCAAATGGGAGGAGAATCTGATCCGTTGTTGTTTCCCTGCTTTCTTGATGTAATTTTGTTCCATTATAACTTGTAAAACAAGTATTTCTTTTTTCCCCTGCTTTTGTATGTGATTTTGTTCCGTTGCAACTTGTAAAAAGAATCATTTCCATCAATATCTCAATCAGGAGCAAACCAGCTCTGTTCATGTGCCTATGTTTAAATCATTTACACCCTTTTGCCAAATAATATGTTTCCATTGACCAAATGCGCAAGTATTTTTTTTATTTTTTTTGGAAGGAGCAAATGTGCAAGTATATTTGCTACATAGTGAATCCTTGAGAGGAAAATTAGTTGCGGTTCTTCACTTCTTTGTATATGTCAATCTCTGGGTATTTTTCTTGTGCATTTCGATTATTAATCGAGAGCTGCAATTTCTGCCTTGGCCTCGACGGTTCTAAGTTCTATTTGTTCGAATAAGTCCTTTGTCTAATGGTGCTGTTAATCCTATTGTCAGATACCTTGCATTCACAGGTATTGACTTCAATAAAAGGCAGGACATAATCGAGAATGAATCGTATGGATGCATTTTTGTTGGTAATAGAAATAACTTGCAAATTGTTTACTGTTCGAAGGGGCTATGCGCAAAGTTTGATCTTCCTCTTAAGAAAGAGAGCCTTTGCTCTCCTTCCCCAAAACCCTACCGCCGTCACCAATGGCGGACCTCGAAACCCTAGCCACCACGCCGGCGCCCGCCTCCGGCTCCACCAAGAAAAAGAAGAAGCACTCCAAGAAGCGCAAGGCCATCGACGAGTCCGAAGCCGCCGCCGCCGCCGCCGCCGCCGTCGAGGCCATCGATGTCACCGTCGACGCCTCCCTTACAGGCGGAGGCTCCGCCGCCGCGGCCCCCGTGGTCGCCTACTTCCCCTCGGGCTACGACCCACTCGCTGCCGGCCGCGAGCCCCCCAGCGCGCGGCTCTTCCGCAACGCGAATCACCCCAGCTGGATCGACCTCGTGGTCCGGAGCCCCGGCGGAGGTCCCGACTTCGTCGGCAAGAGCTACGCCGGCGAGGCGGCCGTGCCGCAGCTTTGCAGCTACGCCCTCGGCGTCCTCGACAAGGCCTCCGGCACCCTCAAGGTCGTACCCATCGCCGGCGAGAAGGTATGTGCATCATTCCGTTGCATCAAAATTTTAATTTTTCATTTGGCTGAACAAAAACAGTCTTTTTCTCTCTCTTGTCGGAGGGGAAAAAACAATTTTCTTGCAGTGATAGTTGTCTGTTGGATAGAAATGGGCATCAAAACATAGCTTTAAGCCAGTTTAGATGTTTACAACAGCAATCCTGGTTGAGCACTGCTACTGCCACATAATGATGCTTTAAATTTGAAAGAGAATTCTTGTTTGTAAGTAGTTAACACATCAATAGTTCAGGATGCATTAGCAGTTAGCTCTGATCTCTTTTCATGATTTATCATTCCCTTGTTGTGAATTTAATTAGCTAACTATAATGATGGTTTCATATGGCTAAGAACTGCTTTAATATCAATAACTTTTGAATAATATTGATATTTACAATTGCTCTAATGGTTTGTATTTGCACACAGATTCTGAGGCTAGAGCCACACCTTGAGATGCAGAAACCAGCGCATTCGCAACAGTCTGGTGTGGCATCAGAAGCTGGTTCAGCTGTAGAAACTGGTGAAAAGAAAGTAGAAGATCTTACCAGCATGTATGGCACTCAGAAAGACAAGGAAACGGTATGTTTTCTATTTAGGTTTACTAGTTTCCTGTATGTTGTTTTACAAATATATGTTTCAGAATTGTGTCTGGTGTGGGCTTCAACCTTGATGTTGGAAGATTATTGTAACATAAATAGAGCATCAATGAAACAATTCCTATGCGTGGTTGTATTCTTTTGTTTACTTATTGTTTTCTTGAGGAATGAGACTTACATTGAATTAAGGGCCACAACACAGTGCATAACAGAATTGTTAAATGAAAACATATCATGAACTGTCATTGTTGCTAATATGATTCGTGTGCACTAATTTGGGTTTCCCTGCTTCATGTAGTAAAGGGGGATTTTTTTTATATATATCATTATTACTGTTTTAAACTACATCTTCATTTTAGATACTCCCTCCGTTCACAATTACATGTCATTCTAGACTTTCCCATTTTTCTCAAATTACATGTCATTCTCACTTCCCAATGCACCTTTCTCTCTTCTAAAAAAAAAACCTCTCTCTTCCCAATACACCGTTCCCTCTTTCTAATACACCTCTATCTCTATCTATATCTCTATCTCTCTCGTGCACCCTCCTTTTCCACCTCCCCTTAATTCTCGTGCACCTCTATCTCTATCACTTCTGAACGGAGGTAGTACATATTAATGGCATGAACCATGGAAGTTTCCGTTGTATGTGGGATACTTTTCGTGAACTTTCAGACGTGCTTACAGGCCAATGAAGCTTTGTTCCTATTTATCTTGAGGGCATCGCAAAGTGATATATATATATATATATATATATATATATAATATATATATATATATATATATATAATATATATATATATATATATATATATATATATATATATATATATATATACTTTCTTGTCTGGTGCTTGCCATTTTGGATGTAGTCATTCTTCAGCTTGATTATGCTACTATTCCTTGCAGGATAAGAAGTGGAAGTCATTGAATCAACATAGAAATGATCCTTCTGCTTACGAGGACCTTGACCTTGGAAGACAAGAGACAAATGCCAGTGACACTCAAGCACCAGACATTGTTCGGAACATTCCACCTTATGACCTTACTGCAGATACATCAGAAACGGCATATTTATTCGATGAGATCATTCCCAAGAATATACGGTCACACCTTCTAGAAATTTTGGGTCATTTAGAATCAGGAGAATTTTCATCAAAAGGCTATGGGAGTTTTGTTTCAAATCGTGTGCACAAGCTTGAGAAGCTTGAGGTATGTTGTTAATATTTTCTGTATGGGCTTTCATGTTATTCTTTTGTCCATTTTCAGTTATCACATGCTCACATGAGTATCAACCTATTAGGATTTAGGACAAGAAATTTAATTTTAGGCTGAAGCAGATTGATGAAGGGAGAGTCTGGTTGTCCTACATTGTTGTGTAATACTGTGGAAAGAAACAACTAAGTAACTGATCAAATCGAGTCTTAACGTGTAACTTAAAAACTTCAAGAAGCCTTTTCAATTACTGCTCTTTCTGTATGTGATTTTCTTTTGTAACAACTGATCCTTAAATAGCATGCAATCTTATATGCTGGTAGTTTAAGACCTTATTATTGTTTATGTGTTCAGTTAACAGATTGCTATTTCTAAAGTTGTTTCACTTGTACCGTTTGATCTGAAAGAAAAAAGTTGTATGTTGCTTTTTTTTCAGGGTGAAGATAAAGAGCGGCTTGCTTGTATACTATCTTACATTACACACCTTCTAACATTGTTGGCACGAAACAGCTCCATGTCCAAGCGGCAAAGAAAGGAAAACCAAGCTACCAAGGCACCAGCGGTCCCGCAATCTGTATATCGTAAGCTGTTAGTTATGTTCACCGAAGAAGGGTCTAGTGCCTTGTCTACGGAGAAGCATGAGCTTCTGGTTAATTACATCTTGGTACTGACGCTTTTTGCGGACGACTTTAGATCTGATCCTACGGACATATGTGCGGACTTGAAAATGACCCGCCAGATGATTAAACCATATTATGAACAGTTGGGGTGCAAAGTTGTTACCACAGGTGCTTTTAAACCCACTTTCATGACACTTCCTGCCCCTCTCAAGTTTCCGAAAGAAGTTACAAGGAAAAAGCGACAACGCAAGTGAAGGCTGGTTACCAATGTCCAAGCCTACATGCACGACTCAGTTTCTGTAATGCGCTGAATGTGGAAAATAGTCATCTCATTTTGTTATCTGCTGTTGGTTGGAAATGTCAAAAAATATATAATTTTTGTGTATTAAAATGCGACCGTTTGGGATAATTATTGTACTAGTTCAGCCATGGATGCTATACATTACTGTGTACATGTGATTCCATGTCTACTTGATGGAGAAGCTCACAAATCAGCTAGGGTTTCCACGATTTGACACGTTCAGTCTGGGTGAAAAACTATCCCAGTTGCTTGTGTTCTTCCTAGTTGCTTGTCATTTACTAACAATCTTTCTCTTCATTGTTTAAAAGTTACATTGTTCTTCTGCTTGTCTAAGTGCAATGCCTGATTCTATTGATTTAGAGCTCACAAAAATGCAAGATGGTTCTGACACATTGTAATGTACCTGTATATTCACTTGTTTCTCTATCAAAACAAGAAGCATTCACTTGTTTCGGCAAACTTTTGCAACTGAAACCATTACATTAGCTGGCAAACATAACTCAAACAAACTAAGGCAACAGGGTTGGTGAGTTATTCCATAATGCCTACAACAATGTAGAACGGATAACAATCTCAGTGCCATTACATCGTCATGAATCTAACTTTGTTCTACAGATCGATAGGACAAGGTCCTCTAAACCACAGTAAACTGGTAGGTAGTACTAGTTGTCATTCTTTTCATTGCTAGTGTACAAAGGCATTATTCACCCTAATAGCCTACTAAATTTAAGATTTCTCCGCTACATCACCACCTGCTTCATTATCAGCTCCAGTTGCGTTTTTGTGGCTCTCAATGCCAGAAGGGTCCGTGCTCACTCCAGCTGCTGCATCCTGCTTCCCTCCTCGCCCATCAGCAGGGACAGGTGCTGACTGCTGTAGGTCAGCTATGCGAGCAGGGTCCGCTTGCATAGGCTGCATGCCATTTACGGAAGCCGGTCTCATGACCATCTGTCCAGGAAATGAAAGAGCTTGTGCTTGCTGCTGCTGCAATTGCTGCTCTTGCATCTGTTGAGGGGTTAATGGGGTTCTTGGAGGGAACATTGGTACCTGTGACATGTAATGCCCTGCACCAGGCACCATACCAGGCTGCATCATCTGTTTGGAACAAAACCAAAAATTAGAGTCAATACAGAATTAGGACTAGTTAATGGCACCAACTCAAATATGACTAACCGGAGGGCGACTTGCAGGGTTCTGTGTTGGTTGGGGTTGGGCATCTGCGATCGCAGCCAGATACAAGAGATTCTTTTGAAGTTGAGCTTGATACCTAAAAGTTCAGAGCAAGAAACATACTGTCATCCAATATTCACTGTCATTGTTGTCAATTGAGAACATATGAATTACATAGCCAGATTAATAATGATATTATTTAGTTTTAGGAATAATTCCATCCATACCATCACTTTTGGTGCAATTTTCATCTATACCATCACTTTGTGTCAATGACATGTAGGACCTGACCCCACATGTCATTGACTAACTTGGTATAGATGAAAATTGCTTCCAAAGTGATTGTATGGATGTGAATAGCCCGTAGTTTTAGTGCATCAAGAAGGTTTACATCAAATGAGGGAGGCATTTACCTACTAAAATTCTAGTAATAAAGATGATACATCAGGAATGTGTATGTGCAATTAATCATTGACAATCCTATTTTGATTCCTACAATACTGTCTTCACAATGAAATTATGTTTCTAGTTTGTCATACACTTAACACAGCCTTTAAACCTGCTTCAATTCAATAGGGAAGAGAAGATGGTGGTGGTATCCACAGGCACAACTCAAGGCTCATGGCCATTCCAAATGTTGGTGGGTGGGGGGTTATGAACATCTATTGTAATGCCATGAAACCATAATCTGCACCTATGTACAATCTAGTGTCCAAAAGTATCACTGACAAGTAACTGCAATTCAGCTCCGAAGTGAAAGAAGATGATCAACAAAACATTCAAAGTTCATCACCGAGACTAGTAAAACTAATAAAAACACATTTCATGGGGTAACTGTAAGCAGTTAAATAGTTCCGAAAGATACTTACTGAGCACATTCAGCTAACTTTCCTAAGTTCTGATTTTCCAGAATGGCCAAAATAAGTTGCTTATTTTCATCCAAATACTGCAAAATAAAAATTATGTTAATGTAAGTAAATAGTAACCAGAAAAAAAATGAATTGTGCAAGAATTATGCTTGTATAGTCATGAAACAATCCATTTACCTTTTTCTGTGAAAGAATTATTCAAGTATTCTTTTTTACAAAAGTTTTGACTCTTTGTTTATCCATTTTACCATGAGGAAATGTTTGTTTTGGGGAATTCTGAGCATTTGGTTGAGTTTCAGACACCAACACATTTCACATAAATGCAGCAGAGTAGAATACAACCAGCATCAACGAAGTAAATGCATTTCATTCTTTTATATGGCCCACCCCATATGACTTGCAAGCTATCCAAATGATTCAGCTATGGCTGCAGCATTTGCTCCCAGTTCGACCCAACGAATCATGAGCCACAGTTCCCTCATCTACCAATGTGGAGTACCATGGATCAGTAAGTTGAGTACCCCGCAGTCATGGAGAATGCAGGAGAGCACCGGTGAGCGACAAAGGTGAGTACAATGATCTTTGCCACATGGCAAACAGCCAAAAGAAGGCAAGCACCGTCACATGGCAAATAGCCACAGGTAGCGACCAGCCTTCGAGTAACCATACTGCAGGCTAGCAAGCCTCATTATTGGCAGATCGGTGATTGTCAAAGCTGACCCCATGCCAGCAAAGCCACATTCCAGGGCAAAGGCACATGGCCTGACATTGATATAGCATGACCGACAATCCAAGCATTGCATGGCTATTAAGCGTGCAAGGATTATTAAAGAAAAATCCCTAAAACCCACCAGCAAATAAGGAGGGTTTGTCGAAATTCAAAACAACCCTACAACTTCAGTATTGCTATTGTTTACACGGACATCTCTTCTTAGATGTCAAACACCCCCCCTACGGCCATTGACCACATGACATGCTGTTTGTGTTGTTTCCAATGTGGCCTGGTCATTTCCAGTGTGGCTTCTGGCATGTACGGTATCATTTAATCTAACCTAGTACTCTATTTTTCACAATCTCTTGTCATGCACTTTGGTGGTCATTTCCAGGTTTGATTGAATGATCCGGATACGCTGAGAGCCACACTAGAAGTGACCACATCACACTGGAAGACACGTAAGCAACATATCATGATGTAATTTCCTAGGGGACTCTTTGATAACCTAGAAAGAGAGGCATGTCTTACATACTAGCAAAACAGAAATAGTAAAGGGTTTCAGTTTTTTTGGACAGGCTCCCAAATGCAGATGGGTTTTAGCGATTCTCTAGTAAAAGTTAACTGTGTGGCAGTGGTCAAGGGGCAAGAAGCTGCCAGCCTGCCACAGCACAAGGTTCGTCAGTAGCCACATCGACACAATCAATGTCAATCGTATTTCGCAACGAACCGGTAAGCATTGGCTGATTGGTCTGCAATAAGCAAAGCCGTGTGGCAGCGGGCCACACTGCTGTAGGGCAGGCAAGAACGCTGCCATACAACAATGGCCTTCAGTCTCAACCGCCGAGCAATCGAGCACGCACCGCAAGCCGGCGGCGCCTTCCAGCCCCCGCACGGCAACAGAGGGGCCTCAGGCGGCGGACAAGCCGCGCCGGGGCACTCACCGAGCTGACTCGAGATTACCCCGAACCGAGAAACGAACATGAAGTTCAAATCTTTCCCCAACCGACAATACGAAAAGATCCAATCTTTATCTGTCGGAGCAATCCCCCGCGGAAGGCTTATCGCTCAGCGGGCGCAAACCCTAGCGAGAAGGGGACGGAGGCGCACCTTTTGGATCTGCTCCGTGGTGATGCCGGCCGACGGGGGCGCCGCCGCGGCCGCGGCGCCCGGCGGCATGGCCATCTGCTGCTGCATCGCCGCGAGGCTGCTGGGTTCGGTCGGTGGGGTGGTGGTTGTGCAGGCGTGTGTCTTCCTTTCTTCGAGGTTTCTCTGTGGAGTTGGGTGAAGGCAAGGGGCTTATGGTACGGGGGTGTTTCGCCGCGATTTTGCAGAGAGCAGAGTTTGCAGCGAACTCAACATTTTTTTTTTTTTGAGTCAGCGAACTCAACAAATTGGGTACAGAGCCCAGAGAGAGAGAAGGAAAGGGAAGGGCATGAGGAAATTACGAATGTGCCCATGGCCCATTTAGAACGGAGATTGTAATAATCTAGACACAACATTTAACTGAAGCACGACGAAATAGCTTGGGATGAAAGAGAATCAAGAGGGGTAAATTTGTCTTCTTTTTCTGTTATACTAGGAAGTACTACTGTTGAGTGTTGACTAATTTTTGCGTTACTGTTCACTGTTAGCGATGGAGTGCAGAGCAGGCAACCATGTCCTCGCTTGGAAGCGTGGTGAAAGATTGGGCGCGCCTTTTCGTTCTCTCTCTCTCTTCTTTTTTGTTTCGCATGGAAGCATGGTAAAGAAGAAAAGGTTGTGAGTTACTACTAAATAGTTACGGATGCTTGAACGCAACGTTGAGTTAAGATTACAACGATCGGGACTCGTACATCCTGATATTGACTTGGAGGTAGTGAGGCAACGCTAATCCATGTGCATTGCTCTGCGTGTGCTTTTGCGAAAGGACAGATCCTTACCGAGACGAGAGCGGCCTGCCTGCGGGGGCACGTGGAAGAATCTATAGGTTGCTGCGCCGCACAAGTAATCTGCTGCCTGCCATTACCGGTGACATACTTGTCTGAAAAATACTGCTCGCAAGGTACTCTAACGAGCATTGACAGGTGAACAGAAGCTGCAGTTACTCTTTCCAGATTAACGACAACCTTAATTTGGGCGCGCCTGCTGCAGGGGATTTGGTATTCACGGTGGATGAGCACCACTGCCAATTGTTTCCAACAGGCATGAGCTCCACTGCTCCACTGCAGGGGATTTGGTCTTCACGGTGGATTTGGTAATCACGGTGGATGAGCTCAACAGCCGTAGTACTCCACTAGATGCTTTATTCCACGGCATGAGGCGCGGCGCGTACACTGCCATCGGGCGCGTCATCCACCAGAATGCTTCTACTTTACAGATCATCCATGACACCGCTGTGATTTTCCTGCTACGATGTTCTGTACACAACATTACACACCCTCATTTTTTGTACACAACCATACGATTCTTTGTACGCAACATTGTACTCAAAATTATACACAAGATTATACACCCATGGGCTGATAATTTACAAGATTGATCGGGACGGCGCGGGCACGGTTAGCAGCGCCGAGGCAGGGCTGGGCGCCGGCGGCGAGCGGCAGACGGGGCACGTCGGGCGCAGCCGCAGCCACCGGTCGACGCAGAGCTGGTGGAAGACGTGCGCGCACCGGGGCAGCACCCGCAGCACGTCGCCGCCGGCGTACTCGCCCAGGCACACCGCGCAGCACGTCTCGCCGGGCGGCGCGGCGGCGATCGCCGTCTTCCCCGCCGCCGCCGCCTGCTTGTCGCCGTACACCACCACCACCTTGGGCAGCGCCTTGAGCGCGGCGTCGCCGAGCCCCGCCTCGACGTCCGCCGGCACGGCCGTGCGACGACGGCCGTGCTCCTCCTCCTCCCTCCGTTGCGCGGCCCGGCGGGAGCACGCGCGGAGCAGGAAGGCCGCGGCGACCACGGCCAGGACGCTGACGACGGCGAACGCGACGTCCAGCTCCACCATCCGGGTTTCTGGCAAGGCGGGGCGCGACGCTCGTCGCCTGCGATGGAGTGAGCAGGCAGTGAGCTAGTCTTCGACGATGCTGTGGTCAGAGTGGAGTTTCATTGCGTGTTTATGTGGCGTGGTATGATGAGCTGACACCTGACGCTGATCGGTGGTTGGCTGTGTGGATGGGGTTACATGGCTGCTGGGAGCCTGGGCCATGAAGCCTGTCGAGCTGCCTGCCCCGGAAGAAGCGACTGGGTGACTGTGATGTGGCGACGCGACCGAGAATCTGAGGTCACAGGACTCGCGCTTGTCCTGCCCTGCCTAGCTCAACTCAGGCTTCGCTTCTCTGAATCATCATCCATAACAAGGCACTTCATTTTCATGAATCTCCTTTTTTCCCTTCGCGAAAATGATGCTGTAAAATTGAAGGCCATAGCACAGGAATTCTTGTGACGTTCCGTTCATGGAAAGAGCTGCTGAGCCGAACTGTAGAATTGTACCGAGTTATAGCAATCTTCATCCCCAGCACAGGTGCCTGATTAAAATCTTCAGAGAAATGCAGAACCTTCCCGCGCGAGCTCCCCAGGTTCACCGCGGATTGTTTCTGACAGCCATCAGTCCTCGCGCGGGAGGGCCAACACGTACGATCAAGGCGCATGGGCGGCGCGGCATTCACCGGCATCCGTCTGCCTCGGGATGCTCGCAACGGCCGTCACGTCGCGGCCGCCGGCGAGAGATTGGCGCTGATTTGGATCAGCAGAGGTGACTTGCCGCGCCCGGTGTTCCGTGACCTTCCGTCCCTAAAGAACATTTCTCTTTTTCCATTTCTCGCTTCTCCGGGTTCGTTTCGGCCTGAGATTTTGTTCCACCTTTCCCTGCGTGCACTGCGTTTTTCGATCGATTTTTGGTGGAAGTATAGATTGACGACGCACAGCACAGGGCGCCCAATGCGTGCCGCTGATCTCGCAGCGTCCTGGAACAGAAGCGGAGGCAGAGAAGCTCGCATGGTTTCTGATGCACAGACTGATTGTTGAGACGACGACGACATGCCAAGCCAGAGGCCGGCTGTCGCTGTGCTTGTTTGTCACTACTGCCTCACCGGCGGACGGGGATAAATGGCGATACACCAGTGCTACCGTACTTTTGGCGTGCATTCTGACCAAGAGGATGATCTTGACGTCTCCGTGGACAGACCTTACAAAAGGTCACTGCCACAAAACGGATTTATCCCAAGTCATCAAGTTTCGCGGGTGACGGTGACAGAAACCTTACGTTTCGTGGCTGCCATCGTCGCGTCGCGAATTCCTGCCGGTCATGATCATCCGTCATGAAAATGGGCAGTGCGATTTTACGCAATGGCCTGGTTGGCCACCGTGCAATTATTTGTTTTCCGCTAAAAAGCAGTTTTGTTTTGGCTTGGGTATTGTTGTTGTGGCGGCGCCCAGGCCGCAGGAATATCACTTGGTGTGTGTGTATGCAGCAGCTCTCTGGCTGGCCTCTCGATCTCTAGTCTGTGTCAAGCGTACATGCGTCCTCCATATGATTCATGGGCCGGTCAGGCTCAGGCAGAGGATGAGCCTGATCCGAAACCTGACGTGCCATTTCGTGACGTGACGTTTCTGCCAGCTGGAAATTCGTGGGGGCTCGATCGCGGCTGGCGATTTGGGTGGGTTCATCATCTTTCGCACTTGCAACGACTCCATTTCGTAATAAACTAGTACGAAAAGCTTTTACTTTACAGATCATCAATTACACCGCTGCGTTCCCTGAGAACTAAACAATGATGGGTGATGGGATGTTGGCTCGGCGAGCGGCGTCGCAACGGGGCTGGGCACCGCCGGCGGCGAGCGGCAGACGGGGCACGTCGGCCGCAGCCGCAGCCATCGGTCGACGCACAGCTGGTGGAACGCGTGCGCGCACTCCGGCAGCACACGGAGCACCTCGCCGCCGGCGTACTCGCCCAGGCACACCGCGCAGCTTGACGCCGCCGTGTTGCACGCCGCCGATGCCGCCTCGCCGCAGTACACGACCTTGGGCAGCGCCTTGAGCGCGGCCTCGTCGAGCCCCGCCGCCGCCGCCTCGACGTCCGCGTCCTCCTCCCGCGGCCGCGCCACCGGCGTCGACGCGGTGGGCGCGGCGCGGCGGGAGCACATGCGGAGCAGGTAGGCCATGGTGACCACGGCCAGGACGCTGACGACGGCGTAGGCGACCTCCACCTCCACCATGCCACCGGCCAGCGTCTCGAGCAGATTGCGGTGGTGAGCTCTACTAGCTAGATGGCGATGCTGGGCCGCCGGTGCAACTTCATTCGCGTGCGTCAACCAGCCAGCCAGGAGTCTAGTTGAAGCAAAGCAAACATTATACGAGGCTTTCTAATCTGGGTAGTTAGCAACTTAATTAGCATCGTCATCAGCAGCTTCGTAGTTTTTAAAGCAGCAGGATTAGTATAGTACAGTTTGTGAATTTGTGGCCGCTTGCTTCTGTGGCCGGGATTGCGCGGGAGACGAAGCCCGTAAGCAACCGGCTGACGACGACCGAAACCGAATAAAACTCTGACTTTTCATGCACCATTATGTAGTTGAATGAATAAATAAATGGGTAATATATTGGTTTTGTGTCCGAGAGAGACTCACATACGCAGCTGGTGTTGCACGATGAATTATTCACAGCACAGCACAGCACGCGGGAAGGCGGCCTCGTCCTCCTGCGCGCGCGATCGAGGGCCTTGCGTGGCGGCATAACGCGAGATGGCCGCCGCACAATGACAGGATGACACAGCGGCCAGGCATCTCAACTCTACATGACAAAAACAAATCTTCCAACAAATACCAAGCTGAAGAAATTAAGGGACTACCCCAGTTTTGTTTCTCTAGCATCGCAACCACTCTCTTTCCAAGTTGTTGAGCACGAGGCTCGGCTGCTCCATTTGCTCTGGAGGGAGCTTAGTCATCACATTATTCTTAAGATGAGCTGCTAATGAGGGCTACAGTTAATAAAGCCCCGTCATATATATAGCTGTTATCAAGGCAAACGAAATTGCCACCATACTTACTTGCTTGGAGAGGACATGGTCGCTGGTTTCGGGGTTCTTGGTCGCACATGACATGACGCAAGTTCCGTCGGGTTGAAGGCCGTATGTGACGCTGCCGCCGTTCTTCCGTACATCCATGAAATTACTACACCGATGGGGTTAAAGGTCCAAATTAACTTATTGTTTAGGATTAAGACATCTAGCCTCATACAATATATAGAATTAAAAAAAGCACAATGGAAACAGAGCACCCAGGCAAGATCGATGACCCAAACACAAGAGTTGACCAAATTAAGATGTCTTTTCGAGTTCACAGCACCAACTTGATGCTATCTGTGGCAAGGAACTCGGTCTTGTGCTTCACCATTGCGAGCACAGACGGTTTCTCCTGAAGCAAGACGTCATCAAGCACGGGCACCACCTCCACGCCAGTGAAGACAACGATGTTAGCTTCATACTCCCCCATCTCATTAATAACATCAAACCATTTCGTAATGCAAAACCTTCCAGCACCCAAGCTCAACAGCTCGGCTTTCACCACGAACCAATCCTTTGGCGGGTCAACATCCAGCCCGACATCCAGCACTGCAGGCAGTGTCCTGGTGAAGCCATTGGCAACACCTGAGAGGTCCAAGGCGCAAAGCTTGGATGGTCTCTCAGCCGAGAGGCCAAACCACATCCCAAGCTCAGCGTCGTACTCTGCTCTGGAGTGGAAGGGAAGCACCCAGTCACCTGCCTTATGCCACTGGTTGGCCAACGTGTCGAATGAGTAGGTCGCGGTGCCTGATGATACACAGATCCTTGTACCACCAACCACAGCGAAGGATATCAGGTCTGGGACCTCGTACTCAGGGTCGTCGAAGAATGGAGGATGTGGGAGAGGGCACCAATGCAAGCTCTTCTCAGGGTGGCATGCAAGCATCTCGAAGCTGCACGGCTTGCCGGGAACCATGTCCATGATGTAGAGGCTGTCGGTGTTGTCGTCCAAGATGCAGGGATGGGCAGCTGTGCTGGGGATAGAGGCGGAAATGTAGCAGGGTCCCTTGGGTGAGTTCATCTGGGGCATACCCGTGAAGGCCTGTGTCTCGGTGTCGAATACGGTGGCATAGCCACCAGCGTCGGAGCAGAGTATGTTGTTCTTGCCCAAGAGCGCAAACACGTCCTTATATCTGTCGGAACAAGACGACACGGACGGAGGCGACCTCAGAGGTTCGTAATATATGGACGGCGGAGGCATCCTCCCGGCGCTCCCTAATGCTTCTGGTAGCTTGCTGCTGCCGTTCCCCTTGGCTTTGGCTTCTTCCCTTGACGGGTAGAACAACCTCGAGATGTCCATGCTGGCCAGTGCATACCAGCCAAGCCCAGCGCTCAGCACCATATGGAGAGACTCACGTCTCAACTTCTGGCAGCTCATCTTCGATGCAGTGTGCTCTTTCTTCACCTAATTCTGGAAAAGAAAGAAATTAAAATTGTTTGTTAGCCACGATAATTGAATAGGAAGAGAATCAATGTAACAAGAGAAAATTTGATTGCTGAAATCGATCAAGCAGGGTCCCTCTGTCTAACACCTTATTCAACTTTAGCTAACAGGCTTCGTAAAGAAAAAAGATCCAAAAGAAACATTATCTGCTCGTCATGGCTACAGCATCATAAAAAAATACATTTTGTTTTTACAAATATAATTCCCATCACATTAAAATAGTTTGATTGCTCCTATGATCTTGCTTTGCTACGGGAAATAGTTTGAAATAGTCTTGATATCCATTGAGCTGATTGCCAAGAGAAATAAACTACGAAATCAATTTAACAAGATCATTTCTTTATATTTAAATCTGGGATTGAAGAATACTTTGATGTGAAGAGGATCATTTATTCATATATTCGAATCAGAAATCAATTTATAATCTTATTTCGAGTGATACGGTGTAGATGCATGAAGATAAAGAAAAATCAAGTAAAATTGAAGATTTCCTAAATTATGTTTCCCAAGGAGCAACAGACGTAAGAAATACGTCAAGTGTTGATATTTAATGACCTAGATAGACAGTGCCAACACCTTCACCATCAGCATGTAAATCAAGATGCAGAGCTTGAACTCGATACAAGTAGAGGAACCCAAGTAGAAGTTGCGGATGGCTGACGAGATATCGTATTGATCTACCTTCTCACTTCCCTCCTTTTCTCTACGCAGCACAACAGTGCGTGATCAACAGCCAAGCAAGTATGACAAAGGTCTGCACATTTCAAAAGAAATGACAGGGCTGGCTCTATATTTTCGAAGGCCCTAGGGCGAACACGACTCTGGGCCCTTAAGGCTGCGTGTATATATATATATATATATATATATATATATACTTCACTTGCAAAAAATATTATGATAAAACAAATAAGCAGCCAAAAAAACAACTAATAAAATTAACTTCTAACATGTTCTAAAAAAATAATGGAAATAAGATTAATTCCTAAATGATTGTCATCAACATTTGCCTTTTTGTATGAGATAAATGCTGAAATTTTTCATGCGCTCTAGCATCGTTGTCCTCATTTCTTCAGTTAAATTTTCATCGATCCACAATAGCATTCTCTAGCATCAGAGGACATCCTATCCTAGCTCCTACGGATTATCATTGGAAGAAGAATTATTTGAAAATAACTTAACGACCCTTATGCAACTCAATAAATTGATCTTCTTGTTTTCTTTTCTTCTCTTTTGCAGCTGCAGACCAACATTTTGTTCGCAATATTCCTTCCCCAACTTGAAATTTGTTAATTAGAAAGGGAACACATGACTAATTAGTATGTGAAAACGTAGGCAATTGGCAAATTAATAGGCAGGGATTTACCTTAGTTCTTGATCTGAACCGAGTGCCCTAAGTACCAAATCACGCAACAACCAACAGAGATAATTTGCGTGTTTGCGGCAAGCCAGCAACTGCGATTGGAGGCGAAGAAATCTTAAAGATTAAATCAAGAATATTTTGGAGGTAAAGAAAGAAGAATAGCCTGGCCTTACACGGAGAGAAGAATGGGAGAGGGCGTGCGGCACCGCCGCAGGGAGACGAACAGACGCTAAATGGCTGGAGCGACTGTTCGATGACCAAAACGATGGATTCATTTTTTTTTTTGAGGGACAGACGATGGGATTCATGTGATCGTGGGTTCTATTGGCTTGTTGGGCCTTCTGGCCAATTAGCTTCGGTTGGTTTGGTTGGGCCTCTTTTTTATTTATGCTATGGGCAGAAATTTTGGGGCCCCCATCTGGGCTGGGCCCTATGCGGTCGCCCTCATCGCCCCGGCCCAGAGCTGGCCCTGAGAAATGTAATACATATATAGTAGAAAAAACATTTTGTGGAGGCATGCGTTCAAACTTCACACAATTCAACATATCACAGGAACCATAATAGTCAATGGGCAAAAAAATGAGTAAACAAAAGTCTTGTTTGAATGAAAGTATATAGGGAACTTGAGACCACACAGCTACACAAGTACTTACAAAGGATTGGAATAGAGAGCAAGAAAAGAACAGATTTTTAGCATTCCAATCTAGATAAATAGTATAGATTGCACACAAGATAAAGCAAGTTAATTATATGGCTAATAATATCGTATGTTCTGCTCAAGAGGCCACATATTGCATCCTCTCCTTTAACCCAGTAGTTTCCTATGCTGTGAAAACAATCAATATTAGGGATAGCATGTATCTAACAGTTTCATCGCCTTCTCTATCCTAGTAGTTTCAACTCGCTCCGAATACAATTAATCAATATTAGGATTCTTTATCTAATAGGTATCTGAATGCTCCCCAGTATCATCTTTACTGGTCAAATCAGAGATCAAAATTTGGCAAAAAAAAAAAAAAGATAAATGCAAAGCCTCAATTCAAGCTTGGGGGGGCATACATGCTTAATTGTCAGTCTTATATAAATTCGTCTTTTATACAAAAAAATAAATCTTTTTTTTTTACATAGAACAGAGGGACACCAAACTATATATAGGGAGGATTGCCATGCAGAAGCCGAGTATATCACGTCTGAAAGTTAGAAGATATTGAAAGATGGTGAGAAAGCTGATCAACACAATTTATTCTGTGTGCCTTCAAGATACAAAATCGAAGTGGCAAAAATAGGGTCGTACCTGAGGAGGTCAGGATTCGTGGAGAGCTGCTGGTGCCCGGTGAGACTGATCTTGCGTCTAGAGAACAGGGTGCGGGTGTTCTTGAGATCCCTCTGTTTCAGGACGAGAAACATGACGAGCCTGTGAGGAAGAAATTTTTGGTGTGAAATCAGGGAGAAACGACTTGGCAAACCACCCACGAGGCGATGTGGGGCGGGCCTTGGTGGCGGCGGCGGCGGCGGCGGCGCCGGGATGACTCGAGGTGGGGCGTTTCTCCGCGGAAGAAGGAGGCGGCGGGTGCCGCCGTGGTGGGGCTCAGGGCCAGCCCTGAGAATTTGGTGGCCCGGTGCGAGATTGAAAATATAGGCCCTCGTTGACCATAAATATATAAGATAATATATCGGTTGCAACTTTTTTTATTTTACTCATCACAAAAATTTGTTAACTCTAACAGTGTACATTAATAAGTACAAATATGACATATAAACTACTAAAAAAGCCACTACATATAGATCAATTGAAGCATATGAAAAAGAATGTCTCATGCTGTCATCCAAAGGGGGATATACAAGGTTTTATTTGCTTATAGGTACTTTTTTTTTTACTAACTCATCCCTTGCTTTGTTATGAGATGAAACCGGATGCATGTGCTTTCTCATCCTACAAATTGAAAAGAAACCATCATAGAATCAAATTGAACTCGAAAGAACATTCAATTAGAATTTTGGAAGAGTGGAGCATTTTCTACCAATGGTCCAGAAAATTGAAAGAAGGCTGATTTCAACGTCCACTTTTCTTACACAAGGAGGAAAACTTGAAATGGTTAAGTCAGTACTTTCCTCTATGTCAACTTTTGTTATGTGCACCATAAAACTGTATCCAACGGTGGTCAAACAAATAGAGAAATATTTGAAACATTGCATTTGGAAGGGATCAGACTTAAATGCGAAAAAGCCACCATTAGCAGCCTGGAATATGGTGACACGGCCGAAAGATGAAGGAGGGCTTGGAGTCATTAAGCTGACTGTGCATAATGATGCCTTACTTATGAAATTCCTACACAAATTCTTTAACAAAACTCCATTACCTTGGGTTGAACTCGTCTGGAATAATTACTATACCAATGGACAGTTGCCTGACTCAAGGAAAAAAGGATCATTTTGGTGGAGAGATGTACTAAAATTATTGCCCCAATATAAAGGCATGGCAGTAGTAACAGTGGGTGATGGCTCTACTGTTCATTTTTGAGATGATCTTTGGGCCAATATCATACCGGTGCAGCAATTCCAGGAGCTGCGATCTTTCACAACAAGGCCGCATCTGACCCTACAACAAGCAGCAAACATGGACCAGCTGCATGACATTTTTCAGTTGCCCTTATCTGTGGAAGCATATAACTAGTACCAAGAGCTAATAACTATAATTCAGAATCTTAATATGGGGCACAACAGTGATTGTTGGATATATATTTGGGGATCAGCTGTTTACTCAAGCGCAAGAGCATATCGCCAGCTCATGGGCCATATTCATGTGCCCTCTCCTTATAAGTGGCTATGGAAGTCATCCTGCCAAATGAAGCACAAGGTATTTTTTTGGCTCTTGTTAAGGGACAGAGTCAATACTAGAGGAATGCTGCGGCGACGCAATATGATTATTGACTCCTACACCTGTGAGTTATGCATCTTACAACGAGAAGAAACTCTACGGCATCTATTTATGAGATGCAATTTTGCCAGAGCGTGTTGGGATTCCATAGGACTACATATATCTGCTGCTGCAATAATACCAGAGACGATCAAGAGATTAAAGAGACAACTGAATGTTCCTTTCTACATGGAGATTATCATATTAATGGCATGGAGTATTTGGAACACAAGAAATGATTGGATTTTTAATAATAAGGACCCAACAATACAAGGTTGCCGAGATCTTTTCAAGAGAGAAATGCAGATGCTAGTCCATCGCGCCAGAAGAAGATACTTCCCAGCAATCATCCAATGGATCGACGACTTATAGCTTTCAAACTGTTCTTGTTTTTCCTATTCTCTTTTCTTCCCCCTTGAAAGTTTTGTACAGACCTAACTTTGTTACTTATACTTATATATATATCCAGTAGGGGTGCAAACCCCTCCTGTTCTCTCAAAAATTAGAATTTTGGGATTGGTGCTAGATTTCTAACGTTGATAGATGAAGGGCCTGAAGCGAGAAGAAAGAACTAGAATTAGGCGATTGGTGGCGGCGCGGGATCTACCTTGGTTCTGGCCGAAAGCAATGGGGATTGAGAGATGAAGTGATCGGCGACAGCAGGAGCGGTAGGCAGGCGAGGCACCTCGGCCACGTAGGGGAGGGGGAGGATGGTCAGGTGGCGAGCGGTCACGATGGAAAGACGAATCGAATTCTGCTTGTAATTACGTCACAGACGAATCGATGTTCAGGCGTCGCCGTCTACGTACGTACGTACGTCGAGCGCGACGACGATGTTGCTTCTGTGGCTGCGTTTGCACGGGAGACGAAGCCTATAAGCAACCGGCTGACGACGACCGAAACCGAATAAAACTCTGACTTTTCATGCACGAATATATAGTTGAAGGAATGAATAAATGGGTAATATGTTGGTTTTGTGTGTGTGTTCACTACCGTTGAGTTTTGATGATGAACAGTCGTGCCATTTTTTACATAGATGAAAAAGAAGTTTCTTCATGCTTCATGGATGGATGGATGGACGTGCGTGCGTGCGTGGTATGCATGACAGTAGGAATTATATTCCCTCCCTCGATCATCTCGTGTGTGTCGCGGCCTGGATCGTCCTCCCTGCGCCCCCCTGTGTGTGGTGTGGTCACCGTGGGAGGACGATCGAGGGCCACCACCAGTCATGCCAGTCACGTCGACGGCGGTCGTGCGCTAACTAACTTGGAACTTGGGGGGCACGATCGAGCAGTCGAGTGAGCGCCATTATATTGGTGTGATGTGAGGGACTAGCACCGGCCGCCGAGAGAGCTGCAGCAAGCAGAGGAAGCTCTGGTCTCCGCCTCGGACGCACATACGCAGCTGGTGTGTTAATGCACGGATGAAGAATGCATTGGCACTGGCTGATGGAACTGGGGCGTCGACAAGTAATATAATGCCTTCAAGTCCGTACGTGCAGGACATATATACATCCTCCTCTCGTCCATGCCGACACGGTTCATGAACTGGGGCGGCCGGCTGCTGGTGCGCGACGATCAGGCTACTCAAGCTAGCCTCACCACGATGGAGGGCGACCAAGTCGCGGCCGTGGCACAACAAGACCGTGCTACTTTCTCGATCTTACTTCTTCTTGCTGGCGTTACTTCTCGACAACGCCGCCCGCTAGTACAATTGCTCGCCGCTCTGATATTGTTGGAGCTGGTATGCCACCGAACCTGTTTATGTCCCTACTAGGAAAGAAGTTATGCATCCCCAGCCAGCTCCACCCCCTTTTGTCCAAAACGTAATCTTGCGAAGTTATTAGATATCTACTAGGCGAGCCCTTTCGCGAAAAAAAAAGAAGAAAAGAAAAAAGAAAAAATAAGAAGAGATATCTAAGCCAGCCAACACGTTTCAACGAATCAACCACCTCTTCTTGACCAAATGGCCAAAGTGACAGACCACGGACACACGAGTCGAAGCCATGTTCAATTGTATGCCGATGGGTATCAACTACTTTCTTTCCAAGTTGACGACCGCGAACTTCGGCTGCTTGAGTTGCGATTTGCTATGACGTCAACATCTTCTTCATGACATTTTCAACATTAGCTGCTGATGGAGATATCTGAGTCTCAACAGTCGCTGAGGGTTGAGCCTGAGTTGCCGGCTTGGTGGACTGTAAATGGTTGAGCAAGGAATGCATGTTCACTTTCGCTTCTACATCAGGATCCGTATCCGCGGGAAGGAATGTTTTGATAACTTGTTCACTAGATAATACAATCTCAAATAGCATGTCATGGCCCCATGAAACCGAAGCAGGGCAGGATGATGAATAATTAGACGCAGATCGGTTGGCCTACACATCTTGTCAAATAGATCATGCAATTGCAAACTTAAGTTCCCTGCCACAAATTTGTCTTCAGCTTCTGCCAGCAATACTCCTTGGTTGGAAGTTACCGGTTCATCTTGTTGTCTACAAGACTCTTTACAATACGAACATTTCTCGCGAATTCTGATGCCTTAATCCAGCCAATATTGTATTCCCTCTTCTCAAAATGGATAGAATTTAAAATTAGAAATCAAATTTTGAAAACAATTTCCAACAAAATTACACAAAACTATGACTTTTAGCTCATTTTTAGAAAACCGACGACTATTTGCACCATTTGTAGTAGAAAAGCTATACTAACCCTACAGGAACAAGCTTTTGGATAATCAAATATATCCTAACAACCAAGGGGAGATCTCTCTCTCTCTCTCTCTCTCTCTCTCTCATGCGTGAGCTCAATGTTGAAGACGATGGAGGCAGTAGGAGCAGAGAGCATGAGGCTGAGAGAAAAATATCTGTTTTCCCTTTGTCATCTTGATTTTATTTCTTCGTTGTGGGAATTTGATATTATAAAGTAACTACAAGATCATAGAACTAATTTACTTTGTATCCGAATGAAGGAATGAATTAATGATGCCCCTATTGTTGCCCCTCAAGTGGACTTTTATTCATGACGAGTTGCAATCCTCCTTTACCTTGAGATATTTTTGGTCGGTTGCTTACAAGAGAGGAGTACGATGGTAAAGGTTTTTATCATGTCATGTATATGTGTAGTGTATGTAGTAGCTTGTTGTACTGCCTAGTGTTTGTAGTGGTACACCGGCTCCCTATCTAGGGTTAATGCCATACACCAATAAGTCCCTGTAGCAAACTAATTTTAGAAGCAGAACCACCTTTCATTTGACGTGTGGCACATAATTAATAACAACAAATTAAATCGGCAGGTTCATCGTTCAGTTTCTTCCATGTTGAAATTGTATCTGGACACAAATACAGCTACTCAAATCCGGTAATTGTTAAGCGAGCTCTAGACGGGATATTTACTCCTGATGCATATATAGGACTATACTATTAGCTATGATGGTCAGGCTAAAACATTTCTTTTGGGGTTAGTGTTATGTTTGTCATAGTTGAATACTCCTAATGATTTATTTCTGTAGCAGTGCACAATACATAATCATGATTATGTATTCATGATTACGTCGGCCTGATCATCACATCTGCAGGAGAGGCGACCGGCCGGAGCTAGGCCGGTCTGTCGAGGATGAACCTGCCCGGAGAAGAAGCGCTCTACTCTACTGAGAGTCTACAGCCAACTCATCCACGTCGTCAAGCAACATCGCCGCCGAAGCTGATCGATCGTCAACTTGTCGTTGGAAGAGCACCCAACCTACTGCCGATCGAGGATGTCGTCGATGCATGGCCCGATCAAGCTGCACGGACGTCCATGCATGCATTCATCCAGGCTCCTCATGAAGACATGCCGTCCGTACGTTGCACCGCGGACGCCGTGGTCGTGAGGAAGAGGCACATGCAGCTTAATTACCGCCAAGGATGCCGAGGATGCCGCTGACGTCTTGAATCACAAGGACGTCCATGCATGAAGCCAGGCTCCTGCATAAAGATCGTCGCCGACTCCGTGGCTATGAAACACGTACGGATACGATCCTGTATCGGATACCGAGACTCGTCCGATACATATACGACACTCCACGGGTACGTGTCAGAGTACATCCGTCAGGGAAAAAAAAAGATATCCAACATCGATGACCTGTGTGTCATAGTACCTCCAGCATTCACAAACTGGTTATGTTCGTTGTTGTGGAGTCAATTGATTCACTGATTCAGGTTCAAATCTTAGATTTGGCACAAGAGTTGCATTCAGTGGGAGACGATGTTGCCTTCGACAGTGAGAAGCCCATGGTGACATTGTTAATCTCAAAATCAAGCTGGCTCAGTCTTTAGGAGGCACTTATAGAGATAGGGTGTAAATACATGCGTTCATATGGTTGAGTACCCGTGCATGTTTTTGTGAGTGCACTTCCAAAAAAACACACAACATCCATTCGGTTCATGCCACATGCCCTCTCATGAGGGCCAATATAAGAAAACGCTCCAAGTTTCCAATCTCAACATTTACCTTCCTTCAAAAAAAAAAAACCTCTCAACATTTACCATTGCATACTCCAAATTCATGTACCGAATACTAAGTTTAGGATATGACATACCGATTTAGCTACAAGTTGAAATTTAGGATGAACAATCTGGTAGTTTGGTTTCAGTTGATCAACGTACGTTTCCCCTTTTTTAAACCACACGCCTTTATAATGGTATCTTTATTTATTTTTTTTTGCGAGGGGCACCACACGCCTTTATAATGGTATCTTTTTTCAAACTGAATAAAAACAAAGATTGGCCGAACAATCTACTCTCATATGGCGTCACAATGTTGATGTGTTGGCGCTGATCAAGGTTATGTACGGCGAGGGCCGCGGGCAAGACGACGACGAAACGACGGCGTGCCTGGGCGAGTACGCCGGCGGCGACGTGCTCCGGGTGCTGCCAGAGTGCGCGCACGTACGTCTTCCACCAGCTGTGTGTCGACCGTCGCGTCTTGGATGAGTTTTTGGCGATGCATGTGGGATGATTTGCACGCTGCGCCTTGACAAGTGACAAGCGTCAGAGGCAGGCCAGTGTGGCAGTGTCCATGGCAGCTGATTCCCTGCATGACGGCCTAGTCGTCGGTGCTCTGCTCCCGCGCGCTGTCTGCGCTGCGCTCTCTTCGGGGCATTGAGCGCAGCGACGATGGCGTGGCGTGGCGTGGACACAAACTGCAGCATGTCACGGCGCGGCGCTCCCTGGACGGCGGCAAGGCGAGTGTCGGACTGTCCGGCACCTCTGTGCAACGACCAGGGGAACTTCATCGCCACACGTGCGATGCGGGTGCATGCTATCGACGGAACTGCACCGGCTGCCGGTGACACGAGCTGACAACTCGTGTGCAAGTGCTTCGCGAGTCGCCGGTTCGCGCCTTGGCTTTGGGACAAGTGTTGAGTCTGCACGACGAGACCTGCCAGAACCCGTTCCCCTGCACCGCGTAGTTGACGTACGACGAGCCTGATGCGGGACCCCGAGGCCGTGCACTTGCATGTTGATCGGCGTACACGGAGACGATGGCCTCCGGAGAAGAGAACAGGGACGATGGCATGGCGCCGCGCCGCTCACAGCCGTATCGTAAAGCACGCGGGAAGGCGGCCTCGTCCTCCGTGATCGAGGGCGTCGAGTCGCGGCGTGGCACAACGGGAGCGCCATGGCGATGGCTGCACAATGACCAACGGCACGCCAAGATGACTAGCATACGCAGGGAGAAAAAGAAAATCAGCGGGCATCTGAACTCTACATGACAAACAAATCTTCGGAAAAAGAAAACAAGTAGCGACCACCCCAGTTCTGTTTCTCTAGCATCGCAAATCACCTTCCCCACCATCCCAACCGCCACTAAAAATTCGAGAAAATTTGCAGGCGAGAGGGCGAATGGAGATGAAAATTTGCGTTGCTCGCCCGCGCCTAGCTGCAACCCTAGCTCTGTATACCATGTTGTTGTGGAATAGGGAGTTTTCTGGCTAACCAACTTTCCAGCACCTCCTCTCTTCATCTCTTATTTCATACACATGTAAATAGGTCTCTTACATTTATAGTATTTACACCAAAACATGTTTATGTCCCTTGGAAAGAAGTGCAACCCCAGCAAGCTCCACCTCCCTTGGTCCAAAAAATACTCCTGAGAAGTTATTAGATATCTAGGACAGCCAACGCTTCTCAACGAATCAACCACCTCTTCTTGACCAAATGGCCAAAGTGACAGTCCACGAACATTGGAGTCGAAGCCATGTTCAATTGTATGCCAATGGGTATCAACTACTTTCTTTCCAAGTTGACGAGCGCGAACTTCAGCTGCTTGAGTTGCGATTTGCTCTGGCATCAACATCTTCTTCATGACATTATGAACATTAGTTGCCGGTGGGGATATCTGAGTCGTTATTGATCCTCGAAGTCTGAACTCGTCTGAACATTAGCAGCACATGCATAGTCAAAAGCGGCACTACGACTGTAACCAATGGACTCATTGATATCAATGAATTCCATTCTCCAACCGGAAGTGAAAAACCTCCTGCTCACTCTTAAGTTGCTGCTCCTCAGCGGATATTTAGGAACAAATCCCAGATTGCAGTTCAAAAGAAAAGTGAATATCAGACTTTCCTACAAGATAACTCCCGGAGTTAAATCAAATCTGATCAACTCCTTGGTTGGAAGTTCCTGGTTTATTTTGTTGTGTGCAGGAGACTCTTCACTATACAAACATTTCTCACGACTGATGCCTTAATCCAGCCAATATCATCTTCTCAATCTCTTCTCAAAATGTAAACATTGGGATATAATTTAAAAGAGTAATTCAATTTCAGAAAACTATTTTCAACAAATTTATACAAAACTATGACTTGGAGCTCAATTTTTTCAGAAAACCTACGACTATTTGCACCATTTGTAGTAGACAATCTATAATTAAGCCTCAAGAAAAGCTATAATTAATCCTCCATGATGTGTAGTCTTTTGTTGTTGGCAATTTGATTTGTAGTTGATTAGTTATCTCTTATTTGAGCATAGAATAAATATCAAGCAAGGGTCTATCTCTCTCTTTCTCTCATGTGTGAGCTCAATGTTGAAGACGATGGAGGCAGTAGGAGCTGACAGCATGAGGATTAGAGAAAAATATTTTGATGAATGAATGAATGATGCCCCTATTGTTGCCCTCAAGTGGACTTTTATTCATGACGAGTTGTAATCCTCCTTTACCTTGAGATATTTTTGTTTGCTTACAAGAGAGGTGGTAAAGGTTTTTATTTGAAGCTATATCATGTCATGTATATGTGATGGTGTATGTAGTGGCTTGGTGTACTCCCTAGTGTTTGTAGTGGTACACCGGCTCCCTAGGGTTAATGCCATACACCAATAAGTCTCTGTAGCCAACTGATTTTAGAAGCAGAACTACCTTTGACGTGCGGCACATAAGAACAACAAAATTGGCAGGTTCATCGTCGTTCAGTTTCTTCAATGCTGAAATATATTGTCTCTGGACACAAATACTGCTACTCAAATCCGGTATATTGTTAAGCGAGATCTAGTCGGAATATTTACTCCTGATGCATAGGACTATACTATTAGCAATGATGGAGGCTGAAACATTTCTTTTGGGGTTAGTGTTATGTTTATCATAGTTGAATACTCTCTCCGGTTTTAAATTGTTGACGCCGTTGACTTTTTTCGTTATGTTTGACCATTCGTCTTATTCAAAATTTTTAAAAAATTATCATATATTTTGTTATGGTTTGTTTTATCATTAAAGAAAGTTGAAGTATACCTTATAACTTTACATATTTGAACGAATATTTTGAATAAGACAAATGGTCATGCCGTCCGTACGTCGCACCGTGGACGTCGTGGTCGTGAGAAAGAGGCACAAGCAGTGGTCGTAAGGAAGAGGCACAAGCAGCTTAATTACCGCCAAGGACGCCGCTGACGTCTTGAATCGCAAGGACGTCCATGAAGCCAGGCTCCTCATGAAGATAGATCATTGCCGACTCCGTGGCTATGAAATACAGATACTTCCAAACGATCCTGTATCGGATACCGAGGCTCGTCCGATGCGTATATGACACCGATACTCCACCTGTACGTGTAAGAGTACCTCCGTAAAAAAAAGATCTCCAACATTACATCCAACAGTAAAGCATTCACAAACTGATTAGGTTCCTTGTGGTGGAGACAATCGATTTAGGATCAAGTCTTATATTTGGACAAGAGTTGCATTCAGTGGGAGACGATGTTGCCGTCGACAGTGAGAAGCCCATGGTGACGTTGTGAATCTCAAAATCAAGCACGTTTATAGGGTATCTTTTTTCAAACTGAATAAAAACAAATATTGACTTCGATCTTAAGTAAAGAAAAAAATGAGATCAAGAGTCCGACGTCTTCCTGAATTTTCATTAAGAAGAAGAGGCCCAGCGAAGCCTGTTGAGCGGAGGTGAGCCAAAGCAACCTTGGTGCGGACGCGGGGCTCGAACCCGGTCGGCCGCTTGAAACTTCCACCAAGCGACCAACTGAGCTCACGCTCACTTCGCGATCTTAAATAAAGAAAAAAAAGGCCAATACCCATAGGATATTTACAAACATAATAAGATATCAAAGTATGTTGAAAATATAAACATTCCTTGATACACGTGGGTCCCATGTAGCATAATATGATACTTATCGATTTTTTAAATTTCGTAAATATTGGTAGATAAAATAAATCTGTAGGCGGGAGTAGAGAGGAGCTAGCAGCAATTATTAATTGTGATGTTTCTTCTCCAAGGCAAGGAAGACGTTGGTGACGTCGTCCTTGTTTTGTGTGGCCTTGTTGCGGTAGTACGCCTCGAGCAGGAGGCGGTACCTACAGAAGAGAGCATCCATGGCGCCGCAGTCGAAGTGCGTCCGCATCATGGGCTCCACAACCGCCCGGACGGTGCTCGAGGTCTCGACGGCCAGCCGCCGTGAGAGCTCCTCCTCCTTGCTGTCGTCGTCTTTGTCGGTGGCGCGGCCGATCAGGTGACGGCGGGTGGTCTCGAAGAGCTGCATGGTCCTGACGGCGAAGGAGCCTTCGTCGCGGACGACCTGGAGGAGGTCGTCGGCGCTGGGGCCGTAGTAGGGCGCGTTGAAGGCGTGCACCTGCTCCTCGTTGACGAGGCCGGCGGCGGCCATGTCCATGAGTGCGTCGGCGAGGAGGTCCCAGAGGTAGCAGTCGTGCGCGGTGGGCCGGGCGGACCTCCGGGCGACGAAGGTGAGGAGGACGACGCCGCCGGGCCTCATCTCCGGCGACCGGCACCGGAGGAAGTCGGTGAAGTCGCTCTGGAACTGCGCCCGGTACGCGTCCAGCGCCGCCGCCGAGCCGTGCTCCGCCGAGATGTACACGCGTCCCCTGTTCAGGACATCGGGCGCCTGCATCGATCGATCGCTTTTACTGTTAGATATATAGAGGATTGGTTCATCGATCCATGGATGCTTGCTTGGCTTGGCCACTTGGAAGATCGATCATAAATCAGTGGTGCACAATACTGTGCATACCTTGGAGAGGAAGTGCAGACTGGAGGAGGAGACGACGTAGTCGAGGCTGGCCTCCGGGAAGACGCGGCCGTAGAAGGAGCCGGGCCACGAGGAGACGAAGCAGCGGCCGCTGGCGGCGAGCGGCGACGCCGGCAGCAGGCGGAAGACGGCGTTGAAGTCGTTGGTGGGGAGGTCGTTGAGGAAGACGAGCAGGTCCGGCGGCGGCGAACGATCGTCGTCGCACACCGCCAGCACGGCCTCGACGGCGTCCGTGACCATGAGCAGCGCGTTGGGCCCCGTGGCGCAGCCGAGGTCGGCGATGGCCATGGACGCTGGTCGGCCCCGCGCGCGGTACAGCGCCGCCGCCATGTCCCGCCGCGCCTTCCTTGTCACCGAGGCGATCGCCCTCTGGAAGCTCGAGTTGTTAGCGTAGCTGGTCTCCCCCTCTCGGCTAGGGTTCATGCGCAGCACAACAGCTGCGGGTAGTGACGCCTGCTTCTCACCCATCGTCATGCTCTCTGGCCACTCCACTGAGATTGAACCTACTCCCTCTTTACTCGTATATATAGTTGGATCCTCAAAATGAGTCAATGATTAGTGGCGTGTACGTGTTAATTAATTGTCCTCTTCGTCGTGTCAATGGCATCAGTTATATGCTAGTGGTTATGCGGTCTGCATCATATATATGTCCTTACTCCTTGTTGTTTGACAGAGTTGCCCTGCAACAATAGCTGCTGCCGAGCAATCTATAGTACGCGTGAAACACGGGAAGAACATGCCTAACAACACATGAAGAAAGGGGTGAGAGATTTTATGGTAGTCACAAATAATTGTGAGGTGGTCGTTTATTTGAGCAGATCTCGAGGCCTAAAATGATCCATGACCTCTTAGAATTTGAAAAAATCACTTTTTTTTTATCAAAAGCCACGTAAGGCCCAAATGGACCACATTTTTAGCTTGTGTCTGTTGGACAAAACATGACCAATTGAATTGTTTTCTGCAGTTCACAACATGGATAAACGTGACATACAGTATAACCGGTTCTAGTTAACAACAAATGGACACATGCATCTCAGCCATCATATCCGGCCTCCACTGAGATTGAACTCTCTCTTTACTCTATATCGTCGTACCTTTGAGGGGTGGTGATCAATCTATATAGATCGATACTACTCAAAATGACTCGATGAATGGTGATGTGTGCCTTAATTGTCCTCTTCGCCCTGTCAGTGGCATCAGTTAGGGGCCTTAGGGCTGGTCCTGCAGTGTACATCGTATGTCGTTGTACAGTAGTTTCTATGTACTTGTAGCAGTAGCTTCGTAGCAATCTGGTCCATGTGGAACACAGGAAAACACGAGTAACCCTCCTTCGACACACAGCACAATGCAGCTCGCCTACTCGAAATAAAGAGGAGAGAGATTTTACAATAGTCACAAATAATTGTGAGTTGTTATTTAGTTGAGTAGATCTCATAGGCTCAAAATGATCTATATGATCCCTTAGAATTTGTTTTGAAAAATCACTAAGGCTCAAGTGGCCCAGATTTGCGAAAGGGCTTGTAGCCTAAGGGTTACAAGCGCCTCAGTAGTACCTCTGGTCCTGAGTTGACTCCATGTCGGGTCTAAAGCTTGAACCCGAATGCATCGGTTCCACGGTACCACTGCCAGGAACTTTACAAACTGAGATGCGCTCTGTTTGCTGGTGTTGACGTTCTTGTGGCCACGAAAACATGACAAAGATAGGTCATACATCGTCTTTGACATCTTGAGGTCGAGATTCGAGATGGATGCGTTGGTCCAGTACACTCTATTCATGGTCGGTGTGCTAAAATCTATCAGGTCCTTATCAACAGATCTCCTGTTATATGCCTGATTTCTTCCATGAATATTTCAAGGTAACGCGTGCACCTACACATGCACCATTCATTTCACGACGCCGGAGCCAGACATTTCCATCAAAATCTTGACAGCTTGGTAACCGGCCCGTGCATGGTACCTAAGCTAAGCTAGACGCATCCTAGATAGATGATGCAAATGCGTTTTGCACGTGGTATATATAGACTATAGAGCGGGACAGCCACCTGAAAAACGTGCAAGGTACCAGGCACACCAGTCCTGATCATACGAAAGTGATCACTGCGCTAGTACCAAGTCGATCGGAAACACCATCAAGAGATCGTTTGTGCCGTTATCTGCTGAAACTAATTCGTGCCCTTATGTACTGCGAGTGCCATGCCCATTGCGTATGGCTCGGCTACCGCGTCAACTGTTTGTGCAGTGATGATGGCGTACGCGGCGTGGCGCCGCGCTGCGCCGACCATGACCGACCCGTACGACTACAACACATGGAACGGTGGCCTCGCCGCCGGCGCGCGCCCTCCAGTGCCTCACCCTCCGGCATGTCGTCCTGTGCGCGGTCACCACGATCGAAGCTGGACTCAAACTCTGCATGTCTGGCGCTCCCTGGACGGCGGCACGGCGAGTTTCAGACTGTCCAGCACCCCATGTGTTGGAACATATAGCACTCGTAACTCACCCAAAGCAACCTTCTCCCTGACGCCCACGCCTGCCGATCCTCACCATGCGGCCACGGCTACGACAAGGGAAACCTGCATCGCCACACGTGCGGCTGCGGTCGACGGAACCAGGCCGGCCTCCCATCCGGACCGGTAACACAAGCTGAGAAGCTCGTTTGCAAGAGCTTCACGCGCGCGCCATGGCTTCGGCAGCACCATGAGCAGCGGCGGCCCAAGGTTATGCGCCAGTGAAACCACCATTAAAAATCGTTCGGAGATGCAAGAATGAGCAGGAAACGGTGGAACACGATACCGCAAAAGTGTCAAAGGGAAACGGATATGGGAAGGGAGAGAAATGAAAAGGACATATGCTCACGGGGGTGGTCGTTATTTCAAACAGCTAGCGATTGCAAATCACCTCCTCCACGATCCCAATCGCCACTAAATATTATGGGGAAAATTCGAGACAAGAGGGGAAATAGATATGCACCGCTCTGCGAAAATTCATGCTGACATCAGTTCGGGAGAGGGAGAAAGTGAAAAGAGAAAATGTCTATCGGGGTGGTCGCCATTTGAAACAGCGACCACCCCTGGTTCTCTGAGAACTGCACACACAGAGCGGCACCAGAATTTCTACGTACGAAACGTTTTCAAGAGACGAGGGAGACTGAGAAGCATCACCCAGCCGAATCATCGCCGGAATGAGTAACCACGCCACGAGCTCAGCGTCCATCCAGCTGGGCGGCGGCGCCGCCGGTGCGGTGCCTGCGCAGGGTGAGGGCGCGCACTCTTGCGTTTGGTGGCGCCGTGCTAGCTGTTGCCTACGTACGCGATGGCCGCCGTGAGCAGAGGGGGGAGACGGACGTCGGTGGCCTGGGTGCGACGACGCGAGCAGAGGCCGTCGTATCGCGCACCGAGAACAGCTGGGCCACCACCAGTCATGTCATGCCGACGGATAACTTGGGGGGCAAAGGGCTGCGTCATGGTGTGAGGGCGTCGCAGCCGACGAGGGTCCGCGACGCTAACATGTACTCTGGGCAGCTGGTGTTGTCTCTCGGATGACAATTGGAGCCACTGCTGCTAAACATAGGACGGGGATGGTCGCTCCGGCCGGCACCGCGCGCAAACATCGAGGTCACCGCCCGGTTCGTGCGCCGTGAGCGGCGGCGGCGGCGACAGGATGATCCTACCTAGCGGAGCTCGGCGGGCGCGGAAACATGAACAGAGCATGTGTGCACGATTCTTTCTTGGCGATAAGATTTGCGCCGTGCACGTACTTGTCGGCGACCACGGAGACGACGAGCGTCCGGGTCGGTCACCGATCGAGTCCACCGTTTTATCGTGGCATCCGCATCTCAGGGACGCCTAGTGGCATGGGCATGACGCCGCGCCACAACGAAGGGCGACCAGCGTGTAACAGCCCAAAAATTTAAATACAATAAAATTCACTCAGAAATTAAACTTTTTAGATTTATAGGTAACTCCATGATTTTACGAAAATAAAATCTCATTAAAGTAGCTCAATAAATAGAATTTGAGAAATTTCTAAAAATAAAAGTTCATGCTCAAGTGCTTGTTCCCTTTTTCCTTTTATCTGGATTTTATTGGTGTTATCTCTCTCTCTCCCAAATTTGAATTCCATTCAAATTTGCTCAATCCAAAATCTAAGAAATGTTTGAACATTTCTTTTCCCGGGCTCCCCTTTCTCTTTTCTCTTTCGCCGGCCCAGCCCAGCTCTCCCTCTTTCTTCCTCTTTTCCTGAGCAGGCCGCTTTTCCTCTCTCCTTTCTCCCTGGCCCAGCGCAACCCGTGCAGCCCGGCCCAGCCCAGCCGGTCTGTCGTCTTCCTCGTGAGAGAGGAAGAGCAGAGCTCTCTCGAGCTCTCTCGCCGCACCGCCGCGTTCCCCTCTCTTCTCTCTCTACCTTTCCAGCTCGACGTCCTCGAGCCGCTGTAGCCATCCCGCTGCGACGTCATCTCGGCCAGCGATTCACCACCTCGGCGTACGGGGCGGCGCCGAGCCATTTAAGCCGGCATGGAGACCGCCGGAATTTCCGCTCCCACGGCGCGACGACGAGCTCGTCAACGACGACCAGGAGCGCCGCGCAGCTTCGCGACCAAGTAACCGACCTCCCCGCGCCGCAATTTGAGCCAACGAGCAGCCGCCACGAGCAATGCCGCCGGAAATATCTCCGCCGGCGAGCTTCTCTCTCCGTCCCGATTCGTCGCACCGCTCGCCAGCTAGAGTACGAACTCGCCGCAGCCCATACCGCGCCGCAACTTTGACCGCTCCTCGGCCCCTGCGCCAAGCCATGGCATCAATGCGCCGATAAGATCGACGCCGGGGAAAAATATCGCCGCCGGCGATATTTCCGCGCGAACCACCTCTCTTCCGCCTATAAATAGGCCGCACCCCTCCTGCGCAGCTCCCCATCGCCATTGCACTGCATCTCCACCACCACAGCCACGCAATCGACGCCGTTTCCCCTTTCTTCCCCAACTCCGACCGCCGCGCGATCTCCCTGTTCCGGTGAGCTCCTCTTCTCCTCTCTGTCTCTACAGCATCCCCATCATCTACTTGTTCGATCCCGAGCTCAAACTCCAGCCCTCCTAAACCCTAGGCCGGCGCGCACCGAGCGCCGCCACCCGCCGCCGCACGAGCTCGACGACGGCCGCCATTCCGGCCGCGCCTCGCTCAACGCACACGCGCACCACCCTCGCCGCAACCCCACGCACCTCCTAGATAGCACACACTCGCAAAAAACACACGCGCACGCATGAGCGCATCGCGCTCCGCCGCCGCATCCTACTCCGGCGAGCCCGCGCCGCCGCTCTGGTGCTCGCCGTCGACGACAAGCTCGACCCCTAGCTCCGCCTTCGCATCCTCTAGCCCTACGGCGAGATCTCGCCGTCCCTCCTCCACCCTAACGGCCGGCGGCGAGCTCTCCGGCGAGCCACCGCCGCACTCCATCCAGCGCCGCCGCTCCGCTGACCCGGTCGTCGCCGTCGTCCGACGTGGCGCCGGCGTGGCCACCTTTTGACCCCGGTCCGCCTGCCACGCAAGCACGCGGGTCCCACCACATAATCCCATTCAGCACTCCCCCTCTCTCTCCCTTCCATGCACTCGGTTCATGTGAACCACACTCACATTCATTCCCGGTCCATAGATCCCATACGCCTAGTCCACAGCACAGTAACCCGGGGTGCACTATGCAACCCGACCCCACCAGTCAGCCTCTGAACCCGAACCTGTTTTGTTAGATCCACCCGGCTAGTGCACACAGAATCCTATTCCGACACTTTCCCTTTGTAGAAAAATTCCAGAAAAATTCCTAAAAATATCTTAAATTCCCTAGAATATTTTGCCACCTTTTCTCAACCTCAGAAAAATATAATATTCCCAGTATAAATAGGAACCTATAAGAGATCTAATTCCTTTTCTTTAATTCCACCTTTCTAGATTCTTTTAATAGATTCTTTTCCCTGAACTTCCTATTTAATTCACTCCGACCTATTCATATCAATTCCAATTCTATTTGAGTTTATTTGGCTATTTATTTGGATTTTACTCGGTTGCATTTATTTTATTTTGCGATAGTTATTTATTCGTCGGTATTTTGCGTAATATAGCTAACGAGGAGTTCGAGGAGGAACCCGAAGACCCGGATTACGAGGAGGAGCACGAGGAAGAGTTTGAAGGCAAGTCCTAACTATCCTTGATCATTTTGATCCTATGATTTATAAACACATCCTATGAATGGCCTGTTTTAATGCTTATATGATGCATGCTTATTTTATTATTTTGAAAGGTTGTGTTAGCTATAAACCTATTAGGATAGCAATCCTTGATATTGATGTCTGTTACCTTGTTAAACCTAGGATAATTTCCTTCATTATACTATAATAATGCTGGAATTATTGCCTTGATATTAGACTGCTTAGGGCTTACTACAACTTTTTAGTTGTTACACAATATCTCATGACTTTTGGTGAAATGTGTGAAAATATGTGCTTGGTGTGTGTGAGTAAATAAAATGGGAGGGTAATAACCAACTAGTGAGTTGGGGTGAAGTGGGACATTTTTCAGGCAGGGGCGAGATGGTGATCGGTGATTAGTGATAGGTGGAAGATGCTCGCCTCGGCCGGTTAAGGACCGGTTCTTGTAACAATCAACCTAGTGAACCCCGTGCAACCAACAGATCCTGTTATGGGCAGGACTTGACCCTAACTTTCTGGTGTTTACCACTTGATCCACCTAGGAGGCGGTAGCGCAACGAGCAACCAGGAGCAGACACGATATCGTAATTGGTCGTTGTCCGACTTGGTCATTGGGCCATTGACTACTTATAGTCGCATTATAAGTCCCTGGGTCAGTAATGGCTCGTGGGTGGGACTGTGGGGATACTCGGGAAAGGTGGGTTTCGCTATGTTGCTCCCTTGCTAAGAGCGATGTAGTCTGTGGGTAAAGATGCACACCTCTGCAGAGTTAAAATCTATCCAGATAGCCGTGTCGCGGTCACAGACGCGTTATGGTTGAGTTCACAATGATTAGTCTTACTTACTCCTTGAAGTGTGAGTGGGCAGTAGTTCGCCCGTGTTTTGGAAGTGAGAGTCGGTACGGCCGTGCGCCCGAAGGCTGGCCTAAAACTTGGGAACTGGCGGGATTGACGTATCTCCCCCAGGGCCAACCCACTTAATTATGACAAATGATTTCTTTATAAAAGGTTTATGCTTTTGAAATGAACCCCGCATTAAAATAAGCTTTCTGCTAAAATATTAGCCCTATTGCCTAACCTTTCATGCAGCCTTATATGCATCTATAACCCTTTGAGTAGTGTTAGGACTTGCTGAGTACCTTATGTACTCACCCTTGTTTTAATCATTCAGAAGAAGATGTTCAGTATGAAGACGGTGGTGATGACGAGTAGGATTTGCGTTCGTCGTCCGAGTTGGCTGTAGTCGTTGGACTCTCTCTCCGCTTTCCGCTTGTATTTGTTAGTTTGTGGCCAGGCCTGCCGGCCACTCTGGTATTGTATTCTGAAGTCTCTATAAGACATTTGTGGTATTGTAATAATAATCGAAGTATGGACTTGGTATTATCTTTGTTTTGTGCATATCAACTACTGATCCAGGGATTGGTACGGTAAACACAGTGAATTTCAGAAATGGGGTCCGACACAGCGGCTCGCGGCGTGGCAGAACGCACGCTCCGCACCATGACCAGAGGCACGCAAGATGACAAGACACGCAGGCAGGAAGAGATCAGCGTGCATCTGAAACTCTACATCACTAAAAAAAAAGTTCATTGACATACCAAGGGCAAGCAGGAAGCCGTGGAACATGACGCCCTGCACAAAACCTCAAGCTGAAAAGGTTTCCAAAGCGACAGAAATGAAAACAAGAAACATGCTCATGCCTCATGGGGGTGATCCTTGTTTCAAATAGCGACCACCCCTGTTTCGTTTCTCTGCCACCGAAAATCAGCCCCTCCACGATCCAAACTGGAACTAGGAAGATCGCAGACAGCAGGAGGAATGTATATGGACCACCCTGCGAATTTTCATCTGTCCATGGTTTAAATCAGCACTGAATCACGTCCCAAAAGTTCATAGGCGCGGGGGGAACTGAGATCATCAACCATCAAAATTTGAAACTCAGGTTCGCTTGAGAGAAAGAAATGTGTTCGTTTATGTACGACGCGCTCGGCATTCTAGCTGCTCGCGCTTGGCAATGGTGCAGCCCCTGCGGGTGCCTGGGCAGGTAGCAGCGAGACGACAAGCAGTCAAGCCCCTGCAGACGCCGTCCTGTCGCGCATCGACTTATATGAGATACCAAACAAAGAAGAACTCTAATATTTTATTTCAAATCTAACTCAATTCAATTTGACGTCAATTTGATATGAAGTTGGATGACAAAGGTATGAAAATTGACGACTCAAATCAACTTTATCAAGTAGCAGATAATGAGAAAAGTGCCCAGCCTTTTCTCAAATAAGACTGCATCGATGGATAACAAGAGTTTAATTATTAGGGACAAATTCTATTATTGAATCTTGATCGGCATGCATTTGGGCGAGGGAAGACAATGTTAAGCACCAACAAGTTACAACACAACGGTAGCAAAGACCGTGATATGTGTCGCTTGTAACTAGTTTTGACTTCTTTAATTGTATAAAAAGTGCTCTCTCCGGCCTCGCCTAACTACAGTTGTCGAATCAGAGCTGCTGGAACTTCGAAGTCTAGAATTCTAACCAAGGATTCTAGTATTGTTCGTGCATTCATGGAAACTGTCCAGCTTAGAGAGAACTGACACAACTCACAGTCATGTGGAGTGATGGTAAACCGATTGATGAATTCGCCGTATGTATTTGGAATAATTTTGCTCCACCCAAGTGCAAGATTTGTCTATTGCTTATTCATTACAACGCCTAAGCACAAGAGATCGCCTTTTCCATCACAACACGAGTGACTTGGGTCATCAGTGCCCTTTTCTCTTGGCAGATGAAGACATCAATCACCTCTTTCTTCGATGCAATCAACTGAATCAAGCGATGAGCATTTTTAATGCCCTCGGCTTTCCCTTCTCACCTTACCAGACTCTAATGTTGAAGATTTATGGAGTGACATAGCAAAACTTAGCTCAACAAAATTGAATCCGAGGTGTTGTCCTCACTTCCACTCTTCTATTCTAATCTATCTAATCTAATCTAAACCAGTAAAGAACCAGTTTAAGGTACAGCTTAGTTTTACTCTGCTAGATTACACCCACATGTAGATCCACCCTTGATCTAAATCAAACCTTTTTTAAAAAACCATCCGATCCTGCCAGACTGGGTGGGGCCAATCGAGAAAGGAACAAGAGGACGGGACAATCGTCATAGCTCAGGCATAAAAAACGGGACACCATGACCTCCCACCTCGGTTTTTTTTTCACCATGACCAAGGCTACCCACCCGCGGTTCCCCCGCCCGCTAATCACGTTCGCCTGCCCTGCGTGCCTTTCCTATGCCCGCCCGTGAGGTCGCCTTCCCTAATTGCTTTTCATTTTCCTAAACCGAGGACCTTGCTCCCATCCTCTTTCTTATTAATCTGCGCCTGGCATAATTATGAATTAAGGTGTGTTCGTTTCCAGGGGTCTAAATTTTAGAGGGGTCACATCAAAGAGAATCTTACCATTTATATGTACTAAACAAAATCAAATTATAAAACTAATTTCAGAACTCCCGTCTAATTCGTGAGACGAATCTAACGAGGGTAATTAAGCGGTGATTAGAAGATAGTTACTATAGCATCACAATAGCAAAAAATATATTAATTAGACTCATTAGATTTGTCTCGTAATTAGCACTCATCTATCAAAAAAGTTTTGTCATTAAACTAATCAAAACATTTTAAATGTGAAGTTTCTTTTTATGTGACAGTGCTAAAGTTTAGAGGGCAGGAAACGAAACAGAGCCTATTGTCGTCGCCGCTAGTGCCATCGTCTGGGACTCCTGGGACCCCTTTGCGCCCTCCTCCTCCCGCTCCGTCACCGAGGACAGCGACTGGTGTACGACGACGCCACCACCGTGGTCGACGCGCCCAACGCCGCGCCCGTAGTGGTTACGGCCTCCATCGCCACCGAGCTCGACGTGTGCTTCCTCAAGGCAGCCGATGCTAGGGCCTGCCTCGCCGCGCTGCTCGAATAACCCCATCTGTGATCCCTCCGAGAGTCTGCCGAGACCTTCACTAACAGCGTCCCAGGCAAGCCATCTGCTCTCCAGATTCATCAATCAATTGTTTGATGTTACATTCAAATGGATGCGAGTTACAGCATGAGCTTGAAACCTGCGGGGTGGTCATGGGGATGAGGCGGTATGGGAAAGGTAGCAATCAGAAAATGAAGTTCGTAGTCATTTAAGAAATCGTATGAGCGTTATGCCATAATTTCATTCCTGTTGATTAGTGTCCTCAATTTTTCCACATATTAGTGAATATTCCTCTTTCTACCAGGATAGCCTTTTTTTTCAGGTCTTATGAATCAGTGGTATTTTGTAGCCCTCAAATAATGTGGAAAGCCACATGAATGGCACAGTTGTTGCAAATCCATTCTCACTGTAGTAATTGGATCTTCATTGCATCATCATTTTATCAGCGCATTGTTCTGCATTTTCACTGTAGTTTACTTTGCATTCTCAAATCTTCCCCCATGGCTCTTCATGGGACATCCTTTTAATGATTGCAGACACTCCAAGGCCAGACATTCAAGCCGAGTAGCAGCCTCGACGTATCCACTTCGGAGGTGCTCGAATCTGACGGTTCATTGTGGTTTCTTATGGTGTGCAGGTGAAAGATTTTTTGCTCAGGTTTAGCGGGGAAGCATTGCAAAGATGCTGCATGGGCCGGATTGTGAAGAGTTGAGAAGATATTGGGCATATGTCCCGGTTGAGCTTGATTAGCTGCTGGGCTGGGTAAACATATATACAGATTACCTTTTTTTCATTTTCAAATCCATGTTTTATATGTAACACCCCAAATTTCAAATCAAAAATGAAAAGGAATAAAAATCGCTCAAAATTTAAAATTTTTGTCTAAACCTTATCTCGCCATGAAATTCCAAAATAAAATTAATTAAAATAAGATCACTTAGTGGAATATGAAATTTTTGAAATATAAAATTGTGCTCAAGTGGTTGCTTTCATTTAAAGATCACTAAAAGCTTGAACTTTCCAAATTTACAACAAATTAAAATACTTGTATGTTGAATCCTAGCAATTCACATCAAATTCAAAATCTTGAATTCAAACTTGCACAAATTTCACCATAATGCATTTTGGCTTTTACTTGTTTTTATTTATGCAAATTGTTTGCTTTCATCCTTGTTTGAACTTGAATTCTTTTCAAATTCAAAGCCCCAGAAAAGAATAAACCTAAACATTTCCTAAACCTCCCCTGGGCCGGAACCTCATTCCTCTCCTGTGGCCCAGCCCGCCGGCCATTTTCTTTTCTTCTTCCCCGCCGCGGGCCTCCTCCTCCCTTTCTCCTCGGCCCGCTTAGGCCCGTCGCGGCCTGGCCCAGCCCAGCTGCCGCGTCATCTTCCTCCTCCAGCTCACCCGAGCTCGTCCGACGCCGCCGCCGACGTGCCGCCGTTTCCCTCCAGCTCGGCGTCGCGCCCGTGCACGTGGACCGCCGCAATCTTCCGCCGCGTTCACACGCCCATGCCGCCCTTAACTCCGCCGTACCATAGAGATAAGAACGCCACCGCCGCATCGGATAGAGCCGCCGCAATTTTGACCGGCCAAACCTTCGCCTCGAAGCCTCCTCTCTCGCCGCCTTGTCTCGCACGCCATCGCGACACTATAAAACCGAGCCCTTGCGCCTCCTCTTCCATTCCCCGGAGCCGCTGCTAAACCCTAACCCTAACCTCGCCGTGCGTCGCCATCCGTTGCCGCGCGAGCTCGACGCTGGCCATCATCCCGACCTCGTTCCGCTCGCTTCGCGCGCGCACCAGCATCGCCTCGCAGCCGCGCATCTCCCTGGCTAGCAGCAACTCGACGAGGAGCATCAGAGCCCCGCCTAGCCGAGCGCCGCCACCTCGCCGCCGCCTCGCGTCGTTGCTCACGCGTCCCGCTGCCGCGCATCGTCAACGCGCCCCGCGGTGAGCTCCTCTTCCTCTCCTCTCTCTCCCACACTCCTTCGCGTAGAGTTTTGGTCATCGGAGAGCCGTTTCGGACTTCTCCGGTGAAGCGCCGCCTAGCTCCGGCGAGCCCGCATCGCCGCTCCGGCCACACTCCTCGTCTACATGCACCCCTCCCGGCTTCGCCATTGCAGTCTCGTCCTCTGCGACGAGGTCTCGTTGGCCCTCGTCCATCCTTCGCGCCGCCGGCGAGAAAGTCCGGCGAGCCGCCACCGCGGGCCTCGCTCCCGGTTCACCGTGGACCGGTGGACCGCGGGCCCCTATCGGTCCACAGCTCCTGTGGACTTGGTCCACATAATTTCCAATACAAGAATAATTCCTAAAATCCAGATAAATCCCAGGTCCTGTACGTTTTGCAGAAAAGCCCCTCTAGTTTATTCTATTTCTGTTTAGGTCCCTACCTTTTTACAGAAAAGCCCCTATACTTTTCTGTAATTACCCTTTAGTCCCTATCTTGTTACACCAAGGTCCCTCAACTTTTCCATAATTACAGATAGGTCCCTAGAACTTTTCTGTTCTTAGAGATGAGCCCCTAGAATCTTTTCTATAATCACAAATAAACCCCTAGAATCTTTAAACGCCTATATCTCTTCCATCCTAGCTCTGTTTTGAGTGATTCTTGCGCTCACGCGTTCGTAGAAACTCGAAGTACCTCATGGTACTGTTCTTGAAGCCATAGAAGGCATCTACAAACCCTCAATGCCCAGATCCTCCTTCTTTCAATGTACATTCATCCCGGCCAATCAATTGCCACTGATCTCGTCGAGCACAAATATTCTTTCGCTTTATGGTGTTGAACCTAGTCAATCTCGCTGTATCGTTCCACATTTGTTCAATCAAACCTAATCCTATGTTGCCTCTAACCGCCACCTAACTTTATTGACTTATTGATCTTCTTGTTATACAGTCTCTCTTTGGATCTTAATGTTGCTCATTACTATTTCAATTTCCACCATGCATTCATATCATGCATGCATGCCTAGATTATATACGCCTCTGCATCTGCACATCCTTTTCCCGAACCACCCATGTTCTTTAATAGAAATAACTTAAGTTTTATATAATAGATATGCACGTAATCACCATCATTTCAGCATATGCATCTCATCGTACACACTCTAAGGTTTTAGTAAATAAAGTTTCATGCCAAACCCTGCACCTTTGCTTCTTTTAAGAGAACTTAGATAATTAATAGTTTGTCTAGGTGAATATGGCCCTTATAAGGCCATGAATATAACTTATAATAAATAATCTTTCATAAATAAATATGCATTGCATAAACATAGCCATTTTTCTTGGAGTTTTATCGATTCTTATTGGAGTTAATTGGATCTTATTCGGCTCTTTTCGTTCTTTATTTTCTTTGCGGTAGTTTATTTATACGTTATATTTCTATGCGCTAGCTTACGTGAGGTCCGAGGACGAGCCAGGAGAATTCAAGGAAGATCTAGAAGATCCAAGCTTCGAGGATGAGTTAAAGAATCCAAGCCCAAAGACGAGTCGGAAGATACAAGCTTCGAGAAAGGATTTGAAGACATCAACTTCGACGAAAGAGCTTGAAGACCCAGAATTGAAGGATTAGGACAGTGTTCTTCAGGCAAGCTCTACTTCTCCTTGATCATGATTGAACCTACTGTTTTTCGCAATGCACCTATATGGCCTGTTCTCGTACTATGCATTACTTGTTATTTTACTGATTGCGTAGTTATGGTCCTATTTGCTTACCGATATTAATGCCATTATTTAGACATTAATACAGGAATCCTTGTATACCATTGTTTACCTGTCACCTTGATAACCCTAGGATAGTTCCATCATTTCTATGATGGCACATTCACCTTGCTACTAGACTGCTTAGGACCCCTCGCAATGTTTCAACATTGCCACAGCTTACTCACATGTCATACCCTACTTAAGAGAGTATGTTGTGCATCAAGTATCAGTCCCTGGATCAGTAGCTGATACGCACAAGAACACAGAAGTGATATACAAAAGCATACTTCGATTAGGAAGGATACCTGATATTAAACCCTAGTGATGGTAAGACAAGGATTCAAAACCATCCAAGTCCATCCGACCAACTAGGCGAAGCAGACAGCGGAAACCTTGGCCCAAGCCACAAGCAGACTTGAGAAGCAGAACCGAAAACCCAAACGTCGTCGCCTTCTACGAGGTCTTCTCCCACTAAACCAACAGATGCAAACGCGTGAGTACATAAGGTACTCAGCAAGCCCTACACTACACAAGGGTATATATACATGCATATTTGGTTATAGCAAGGAGGAGGCTGAATGGCTCATTTGCTGAAAGCAAACTTTATGCAGGGTTCACTAAAGCAAGTGAAGGAGTCTTAGATAAAACAGAGAATTGTTTGTCAGTATTTTAGTTGGTTGGCCCTGGGGGAGTATGAAGCCTTCCCGCCAGTTCCCAAAGTTTTAGTTGGGCCTTCTGACCTCAAGGGCCATACCGACCCGGCATCCATGCCAACACTTCCAAAACACGGGCTGACTACAACCCTCTCACACGCCAAGGAGAGAAAAGAGGTGGCTAATCTCAAGGGCGCAAAACCATAACGGGTCATATGCCGTGACCACGTCCATCCGGATGAATTGTTATCCTCTGCAGAGGTTGTACAGCTTTCCCCACGAGTCACGCACCCTTTGCAAGGGGTACGTAACGCTTAATCCATCTTCTCTGAGTAGTCTCACAAATCCACCACGGAATCACACTCAGGGGCCTGTGACTTGAAAAGTCACACATCGGCACAATGCACCTGTGAGGTACATCGTGCTCCTGCAAGGAGTTGCAGGATCCTGTAACAAATACCAGGACAGGCGGTATTCCCGTAACTGATACCGGGATTTCCGTAACTGATAGCGGATTCCGCAACCGGACCACGGGTACGTTTCCCGGGTCTTTTCCTGAGCTTCCGTTGCCTCTACTGGCCTCCGATGGTAAGTGTAAGAGTACGAAGAAGGTAGGGTAAGTCCCTTTCGGGTTCCGTGGTTGTACGGAAATCGTTATGCTTACGAGCGAGAGAACCGGTCCTTATGTGGCCGGGCAAGCACCAAATCCCACACTGGGGGTCTATCACACCACCATCACCACACTAGTGGCCTTGCCCGCAGTCCAACCCATCCCATCATCTTCATCACCTAACACAGTTGTGCTACTCCCAAACCCAAGTATCACACACACCACCAAACTCATTTAACCCATTTGAAAAGCAAGTATATGAGTAAGGTGTGGCAATGTAGAAACATTGCGGGGGTCCTAAGCATTCTAGTAGCAAGGTAACTGTGCCATCATAGAAATGATGGAACCATCCTAGGTTTATCAAGGTGATGGGTAATCAAGGGTAAACAAGGATCCGTATATTAATGCCTAAAGGCATCAATACTGGTAAGCAAGTAGGACCATAGCTACACAAGCAGTAAAATAACAAGCAATGCATAATACGAGAGTAAGCTCTATAGGTGCATTTGCGAAAACAGTAGGATCAATCATGATCAAGGAGGAGTAGAGCTTGCCTGCAAAACAATATCCTTAATCTTCAAGTTCTTGCTCTTCAGATTCCTCGGTTGAGATTGATATCTTCAAGTCCTTTCCTCAAAGCTCAGTTCCTCTGACTTGTATTTAAGCTTGGATTCTTCAGCTTGTTCTCGAAACTTGCGAAAGCTAGCGCATAAAAACACACCACGTAAACAAACTACCGCAAAAGAAAATAAAGACCAAAAGAGCCAAAAAGATCCAATTAACTCCAAAAAGAACCAATAGAACACCAATGAAGAATCGGAGACACAAATCATGTATGGTGCGGTAAGTTTTATTTTAAGAAAGGTTTTATCATCTTAAAAGGCTATTAGGTATGCATTGAGCACTTAGGGCTTTTAATGTGAATGAGGGATGCTAAGCCATGAGAAAATCATGCTTGCATGTGAGGGTGAGTATGACGTGTGTACGTGTTCTTTGTACACTTGCGGCATTAAGGCTTTATATAGGTTGTCACCTATATAAAGGTTAATGCAATAAGCGTACGAAGTGTAAAGTGTGTCATTTATTTACCTATAGGTTAAGATATTACCTAATGGAACTAGTATTTTACCTACTGCATTAGTTACTAAGACTAAGCTACTAATTATTTGTCATGAGCTAAGCACATGACGGTGGTACGTGTACGTGAGCATGCTTGACATGAATGCATTGGCTCAAACGGAAAACCACGACCAAATAAATAGGAACTAACAGGAAATTCCAATAAATTCCAAATGAAAGACAAGTGATAGAATGAGTCGGATTGGTAGAGATTGGTGACAAGATTAGGGTAGGTTTTATGCTACGAGATGAAAAGGGCATTGGTGATATGCGATATCGATGCCGTATGGTTGGTCGATATGGAGATTTATTGGATGAGAGAGGAACTTTGGATATGGGTGGTTTGTAGGTCTGGTGGTATTGAATCGAGGATGATTTTAGATGAATTTTGGCGGAAGAATCACCAAAATCGGAGTTCGAATTGAATCGAGGATGATTTTAGATGAATTTTGGCGGAAGAATCACCAAAATCGGAGTTCGAACGGAAAAGATATGAATTTTGGAAGTTTGCCGAGAAAAGGATTAACTAGAATTAAGTTTAATAAATTAAGCATTGATATAATCCTAATTATTTTGAGATGGACAATGGTTGGAAGATGTTTAGAATGGCTCAACATATTTTTAGGAATTTTGTGGGATTTTTCTGACATCAGAAATGTGCTCGCAAAGAAATACGCGTACACTAGCCGGTGTACTTAGCATTTTCCTGAGAGAAAGAGAGGCTGACAGATGGGTCCAGGGAATCTGAGGGCTTATTTGCAAGAGTAGAAAGGTTCCGGGGACTTTTTGGTAAATACAGAAAGAATCGAGGGACCTATTTGTAATTATGGAAAAGTTTAGGCGCCTCGGTGTAAAAAGATAGGGGTCAAATTGCAATTACAGAAAAGTATAGGGTCTTTTCTGCAAAAAGACAGGGGTCAAATTATGGAAAAGTTTAGGCGCCTCGGTGTAAAAAGATAGGGGTCAAATTGCAATTACAGAAAAGCTTGAGGGCTTATCTGCAAAATGTGCAAGGTATCGGAATTTCTGGGATTTTGGAATTGTTTTCTTATTGGAAAGGCTGTGGAATATGTCCACAGTCTTGTGGACCGGTGGCGGGTTCGTGGTCCATCGGTCCACGGTGGACCAAGGTGGCGCGCGCGGTGGCGGCTCGCCGGCGTGCTCGCCGGCAGCACGTACGCGGGCGAAGGCTCGGCGAGGGGTGGACGTCGGGCCGCGGCTCGAGACGGCGGAGCCGTGGGTGCTACGCGTCGACGACGGGGACGGCTGGAGTGACGGCACGAGCTCGCCGGAGTTAGCGGCGACAGCGGCTCGCGATGGGGAAACGCGCGGCAGTGCAGTTTGGCGAGGTGTGTGTTGCCGTGCGGGTGCGCGAACGCGCGGTGAGTGCGGTGCGCGCTAGGGCTAGGCCGGATGCGGCCGGAAAGCCTGCCGGCGACGGGGTCGCGCGGCGGCGGGCGGCGGTGCACGGCGCGGATGCTCGCGCGAGAGGGGAGAGAGGAAAAGGAGGGGTCGAGAAGAGAGAGGAACGAGCGGCAAGGCTCACCGAGGGTACGGCGAGGCCGGAGGACAACGGAGGGCGGCCGGAGCCGGAGGGGAAGGCGGCGGCGACAGCTAGGGTGCCATCGATCTCGCCCTCTAGGCCGCGGCTGCGCGGGAGGAGGGTACGCCGGGGGAGAGCACCGCTCGCGGAAGCTTGGTGAAGAGGAAGGAAGCCGGGAGCTCGTCCGCAACGGACGGGGAGCTCGCCGGAGGAAGGAGGAAAAGGACGGCGGCGGGCGAGTCTTCGTCGAGCTTGCCCCTCGGTGCTTGGCGGTGTGAGCGAAGGAGGGAATGAGGATAGGCACGGGATGGAGGCGCTAAGATGAAGATTGGCGATGGCTTGTTCTCACGGCACTGGGCGCGGTCGACGGAGAGCTCGGAGAGAAAGATGAGGGAGGAGTGAGGGAGAGTGGCCCGAGAGGAGGGGCTCGGCTCCTTTTAATGGCGGTGAAGGCGGTGCGCCCCAGTGCGGCGGCGCGCACAGGAAGGCGGCGGCCGGTACCTTGGCGGGCGCGTCACGACGGTATGGGCGGTGGCGTGTGACAAGGCCGGTCGGAGAAGGGGCGGGGCCCGCGTGACTTGGCGGGGCGGCCACGGAAGAGAGAGGCGGCGGGTCGCAGGCACGTGCTTCGCGTGGTGCTACTGGTGAGTGGATGTGACGATGGCGGTGGCAGCCGGCAGCTCGGGATGGCGACGGCCTGGTGATGCGACCGGACGGAGGTCGGGGACGACCGGGGTGGGTCCCGCGTGGCAGTGAGGCAGGGAGAAGGGAGGCGGGCTGGAGGACTGGTCCGGCGGTGCTGGGCCGAGGGAAGGGAGGAGGAGGGTGCGGGCTGGCGCGCGGGTCTGTTGGGCCGAGGGAGGCGCGCGGCCCGGGAGGGAGAAAGGAAAAAGGAGAAAAGGAAAGAGATGCTGGGCCGGCTGGAAAGAAAGGAGGAAGGGACGGCCCAGTTAGAAGGAAAAGGTTTGAACTTTTCTGGGATTCGAATTTGAGGGAATTTCAAATTCGAGCAAGAACAAAAGACAAACAAAACACTCAAACAAATCCAAATAAATTCAAAAATGCACATGATGTGATTTTGATGCAAGTTTAAATTCAAACTTTTGCAATTTAAATTGGGAACTTGATCTACTTAAATTTAGTTTGTTGTAAATTTGAAAAGGGTCAAATTTTAGTGGAATTTTAAATGAAGCAGACACTTGAGCACTTATTTTATATTTCAAAATTTCAGATTCAAACTATGTTTGAATTATTTTAGTGAATTTTATTTCGAAAAATCATGGCAAGGTAAGAGGTTGCACAAAAATTTAATTTGGAGTGATTTTTATCCCTTTTTAAACTGTTTGAATTTTCGGGGTGTGACATCACATATATGCTTTACAACTGTGCTAAATGAGTTTGGTGGTGTGCGTAATATATGGGATTGGGAGTAGCACAACCGTGTTAGGTGATGATGATGGAGACAGTGATGGGATGGTTGGATTGCGGGCAAGGCCATTAGTAAGTGATTGATGGCGTGATGGATTGTGTAATAGTCCCCTAGTGTGGGAGACATGGCGCTTGCCCGGCCACATAAGGACCGGTTCATTCCACCTTTAACAAGATGATTCTCGTACTACCACGGAACCTGTATGGGAAGGACTCACCCTACCTTCTTGGTGCCTACCACTTTGTTCCACCTGGAGAGCAGTAGCGCAAACGAGCAACCAGGAGAAGACTCCGGAGTTTGTATTGCTTAGGAGCTCCGGCCCGAGATCCCCACATTAAATGTGCTGTGGTTCCACATGAAGACTATTTGTAGTCTCATGAAAAGCCCCTGAGTTGGTTCGTAGGTGGCATTGTGAGTGGTACTCGGAGAAGATGGATTGAGCGTTATGTTACTCTCCGTACAAGAGTGCATAGCCCGTGGGAAAAGATGTACAACCTCTGCAGAGTGTAAAATTCATCCGGATGGACGTTGTCACGGCATATGACACATCTATGTTGAGCTCGATATGATTAGCCACATTCATGATTCCTCGAAGTGTGAGTGAGCAGTAGTCTGCTCGTGTTTTGGAAGTGATGGCATGGATGCCGGGTCGGTATGACCATTGAGGTCAGAAGGCCCAACTAAAACTTGGGAACTGGCGGGAATGCTTCATACTCCCCCAGGGCCAACCAACTAAAATATTGACAGTTACTTCTCTGTTTTATCTAAGAATTCCTTCACTTGCTTTAGTGAACCTTGCATAAAAATTGCTTGCTGCAAATGAACCATACAGCCTATTCCTTGCTAAGACCAAATATGCATATATATATACCCTTGTGTAGTGTAGGGCTTGTTGAGTACCTTATGTACTCACGTGTTTGCAATTGTTGGTTTAGTAGGAGAAGACTTCGTAGAGAACGACGACGATTGGGTTTTCAGTTCTGCTTCTCAAGTTTGCTTGTGGCGTTGGGCCATGATTTCCGCTGTCTGCTTCACCGTTAGTTGGCCGTATTGACCTGGATAGTTTTGAATCCTTGTCGTACCGCCACTAAGGGTCTTATATCAGGTATCTTACTTATTTACCTATTCGAAGTATGCTTTTGATTATCATATCTGTGTTCTTGTGCGTATCAGCTACTGATCCAGGGACTGATACAGGATGCACAGTAGATTCCAGAAATGGGGTCTGACAGATTGGTATCAGAGCATTACTTGACCGTAGAACGAAAACCTAGGATTTGTCGCGTTCGAAAATAACTATTTTCAAAACTAGTTACAAAATCTTCCATAGTACCTCTCCCCCGATCTTTGAAAATCTTCTGTTCCTCTCCTGACCATCCGCGGAAGTCACTTCTCACCTCGCCAAGTCTGCACAGGCACATTCAACCCAATGGGCGACTCCGACTACGAGACTGTAGAAGTGGAGAACACATTATATCAGGTTTACTGCAAACCATATGTGGCTCCCAAAAGAAAGAACAAGGGCAATGCCGCTATGGGCACCAAGAGGACATGTTTTAATTGCCGCAGCCCCGAACATAAGTTCGCTGATTGTCCCTTCTACAAACCAATCAAGGAAGCAGGAACTGCAGAGACTAATATGATAAATGAGGACTCACAGATCTCAGCACCCTCTACTAAGATTCAATCTTCAGTAAAAGAAAAGCATCAAGAGCAAGGAGTTTGGAATAACATGGATGATGCATACATGACGTCGCATTATGTCATCGCCAATATACTTGAAAGGTTGAGTAGCCTGGAAGAGTCAATGAAGAAGATCAGTGATGAGGTCGCCAATCACTCTAAGTTCCTGCAACCCAAAGACGACAACGAGAGCAGCAACACGAAGAGAAAGTGTATAGTACAAGGATCTAATCAAGTTACATGTGGAAAGATCAAGAAGCCAAGATACACGAAAGAAGAACCTACCCTTCTCCAATTGACCAATGTACATGAAGACCCAAGTGGTGCAAGTCTCCCATCAGAGGTTCACTCGAGAGAAACCTCAAGCAACCCAATCAAAAGGCCAAGACTTTGTTTCCACTGCAGACAAGAAGGTCACATAAGAGCAAATTGCCCCAACATCGATCCAGTATGAGAAGTTTATAAAGGACAGTTGCCTCAGAAGCACTAGTGATAACTAGTAAGTTGTAATCCCTGATGATCAAAATTATTTTGGGAATGTAATTCTGTTTGAGAGCACAAGATGTATTGGAGTTGCTATGCCTCGAGCTACCTTCGAGCAAGGAAAGAATATAAATTTTGGATCTCAACCCTAGTGGAATGCAATAACCATGGTTACATGCGCCTGGCTAACACTAAGCATCAAGTCAACAAAGCACCCCAATGCAGTACACGAGCAAGGTTTTTTTTTTTCTTTATCCGACTAAGTCATATGACCCTCCCGATTCCTTTTGATCAATGGACTATTGGTCGAGTTTTGGGGACAATCAGAAATCGATAGTCATCCTACCTTTAAGCCTTGAAACCTCGTTCTTAGTACGCTCACACATGAGACCACAACAAATAAATCACGTTGTTTGTGTGATTCGATGATTTTGCTGATTTTGCTCCTTTATTCTTCTATGATTGTGTGCTTTTAATCGAACTAAATAGAATAATAACAATAACAACAGTAAAATAACTAGGATAGCAGCTTAACAACAGCTTAAGACCAAAATCCTTTTTCCCTAACCACTGCCTAAATCCCTGCGGGTGAAACCAGGATGCCGCCAAAGAAGTCCGCCCAAGTTCAGACTTGTCAAGAACACAACTCAGAAGCAGCAGAAGATCGTGACCCTGTGGGACAAACTACAAAATGTGGAACCAACAAAAGAAAGAAGCCAATCACTCGACAACGTCAGAAAGCAAAGAAAAGGAGACCCTTCGTTTCCAATAGCGTGGATAATGAGACAAGTCACAATGATGAAGAAGAAAACAATCAAGAGACCGAAGGTAACAACAACCAAGGTAGTAATGAGACTCCTGAAGCATCACCAGTCAACTTCACAGAAGTAGTGGCCATGCAAACCCAACTGTTGCAAGTTCTTTCACAAGAACAACAGAACAAACATGGAATCGGCACTAAGATAGTAGAATTTATGAAACTCAGGCCACCTGTCTACGACAACACAGATGATGACCCGTTGGCAGCTGACGACTGGCTCAGAAACATTGATAAGAAGCTCAATGTTATCAACGCTAATGATCATGAAAAGGTAATGTTCGCATCACATCAACTAATCGGAGCAGCTACTGAATGGTGGGATAATTTCCTTGAAGCAAAAGCAGAACCAGACACCATCAGCTGGGAAGAATTTCAGCATGCATTCCGTGACCATCATATCCCTGAAGGAATTATGGAAATGAAAGCGGATGAATTTCGTTCCCTGAAACAAGGTGCTATGACAGTGCAGGAGTATACTCGCAAGTTCATGAAGCTTTCTCGCTATGCTCCAGAAGAAGTATCGACTGATAAGAAAAAGCAAGATCGCTTTCGGAAAGGACTTAACCATAGACTGAATGTTCAGCTGGTCACCCATGTTTACCCAGATTTCAATACTCTGATGAACCGAACCATATTACTTGAAGATGCTTGGTCAAAATGGGAAAACGACAAAGAACAAGAAATCTTTGCGGAAGAAGAACAAAATATCGTTATGGATGAAGAGCGGAATGTCAAGGTGCCCCGGGATAAACAGAAAGAAGAATCTCAGAAACTGAAAAGATATCATCGCAGAAGACGAAGATATCAGAAAGCAAGACAGAAGAAGCTCCTCAGATCCTCGGCTCGCTGTAAAAACCCGACTACCTGCCATCAGAATGGCAGAGAGCAACAAGAAGGATATATCGGGAAGACCCCACGAGGACATCGGAAATGTTACCTATGCAAGCAGAAAGGACACTACATAGCAGACTGTCCTCAAGCTGACCAACACAGCATTGACACTCATACCAATACAACCGAAGCTCCCCACCTCAATGACCTTTGAAGATGATCACAAGATACCACAAATCTCTATCTGGAAGGAGTAAGTCCCTGGACTAGAAGTGGAGTTTGTACTTGCCACTTTTGTACTCAGAAATGTTTGTAGTGAACCACTGTGTAAAAGGTTTATGGAATAAGATATGATGAAATGACGATGTTTAATATCCATTCAGTGATGGTGATATATGCGACAATACTTGGCTTGCAAAGGAAACTCGGTAACCCTTCTCATTTGGATACAAAGATGTTAAGACAGAATTCGCTAAGATAAATCCTTTTAAGTGGGGTAGTCCACCCACTATCTTGGAATCTCCTACCTGATGGATTGGAAGCGCCGCCAAGTTCTATAAGTGAGACTACAATAAGATTGGACAATCAAATAACATGATATAGATGGTTCTGTTCATCCCTATGTTTTCTAAGAGGGAATCCTGACTCGTCAGAAACAGAATTCAAGTTACACCAACGGAGAAGATTTTACCTCCAAAGCTGGATAAGAGTCTTAGTACGCCGATCCTTGAGAATAATTTGGAAATAAAGGCATTTGGATTAAGCGACCCATGGAATACTAAGAAAAGCCTAAATCCTTTGGATAAGATAAGCGAAGCACAATAAAACGTTATCATGTTACCCAAGTCAAATTCTTTTAAGTGGGGTAGGACCCCCATACCACATTGAAGAAAGGACCTCCGTTACATCAATCTGCGGTACCGAAGGTCACAAAGGTAAAGAAAATCTACTATCAAAGCTTGCGACATCAAGAAGCCTCCGATAAATTTTTGTATGTTACCACCGTTAAGCAAGAAGACGCAAGACAAGTTCTGCACCACCCAGAAGATCGCTCGAATCTCGAGGACGAGATTCCTTTTAAGTGGGTAGATCTGTAACACCCCAAATTTCAAATCAAAAATGAAACGGAATAAAAATCGCTCAAAATTTAAAATTTTTGTCTAAACCTTATCTCGCCATGAAATTCCAAAATAAAATTAATTAAAATAAGATCACTTAGTGGAATATGAAATTTTTGAAATATAAAATTGTGCTCAAGTGGTTGCTTTCATTTAAAGATCACTAAAAGCTTGAACTTTCCAAATTTACAACAAATTAAAATACTTGTATGTTGAATCCTAGCAATTCACATCAAATTCAAAATCTTGAATTCAAACTTGCACAAATTTCACCATAATGCATTTTGGCTTTTACTTGTTTTTATTTATGCAAATTGTTTGCTTTCATCCTTGTTTGAACTTGAATTCTTTTCAAATTCAAAGCCCCAGAAAAGAATAAACCTAAACATTTCCTAAACCTCCCCTGGGCCGGAACCTCGTTCCTCTCCTGTGGCCCAGCCCGCCGGCCATTTTCTTTTCTTCTTCCCCGCCGCGGGCCTCCTCCTCCCTTTCTCCTCGGCCCGCTTAGGCCCGTCGCGGCCTGGCCCAGCCCAGCTGCCGCGTCATCTTCCTCCTCCAGCTCACCCGAGCTCGTCCGACGCCGCCGCCGACGTGCCGCCGTTTCCCTCTAGCTCGGCGTCGCGCCCGTGCACGTGGACCGCCGCAATCTTCCGCCGCGTTCACACGCCCATGCCGTCCTTAACTCCGCCGTACCATAGAGATAAGAACGCCACCGCCGCATCGGATAGAGCCACCGCAATTTTGACCGGCCAAACCTTCGCCTCGAAGCCTCCTCTCTCGCCGCCTTGTCTCGCACGCCATCGCGACACTATAAAACCGAGCCCTTGCGCCTCCTCTTCCATTCCCCGGAGCCGCTGCTAAACCCTAACCCTAACCTCGCCGTGCGTCGCCATCCGTTGCCGCGCGAGCTCGACGCTGGCCATCATCCCGACCTCGTTCCGCTCGCTTCGCGCGCGCACCAGCATCGCCTCGCCGCCGCGCATCTCCCTGGCTAGCAGCAACTCGACGAGGAGCATCGGAGCCCCGCCTAGCCGAGCGCCGCCACCTCGCCGCCGCCTCGCGTCGTTGCTCACGCGTCCCGCTGCCGCGCATCGTCAACGCGCCCCGCGGTGAGCTCCTCTTCCTCTCCTCTCTCTCCCACACTCCTTCGCGTAGAGTTTTGGTCATCGGAGAGCCGTTTCGGACTTCTCCGGTGAAGCGCCGCCTAGCTCCGGCGAGCCCGCATCGCCGCTCCGGCCACACTCCTCGTCTACATGCACCCCTCCCGGCTTCGCCATTGCAGTCTCGTCCTCTGCGACGAGGTCTCGTTGGCCCTCGTCCATCCTTCGCGCCGCCGGCGAGAAAGTCCGGCGAGCCGCCACCGCGGGCCTCGCTCCCAGTTCACCGTGGACCGGTGGACCGCGGGCCCCTATCGGTCCACAGCTCCTGTGGACTTGGTCCACATAATTTCCAATACAAGAATAATTCCTAAAATCCAGATAAATCCCAGGTCTTATACGTTTTGCAGAAAAGCCCCTCTAGTTTATTCTATTTCTGTTTAGGTCCCTACCTTTTACAGAAAAGCCCCTATACTTTTCTGTAATTACCCTTTAGTCCCTATCTTGTTACACCAAGGTCCCTCAACTTTTCTATAATTACAGGTAGGTCCCTAGAACTTTTCTGTTCTTACAGATGAGCCCCTAGAATCTTTTCTATAATCACAAATAAACCCCTAGAATCTTTAAACGCCTATATCTCTTCCAACCTAGCTCTGTTTTGAGTGATTCTTGCGCTCACGCGTTCGTAGAAACTCGAAGTACCTCATGGTACTGTTCTTGAAGCCATAGAAGGCATCTACAAACCCTCAATGCCCAGATTCCTCCTTCTTTCAATGTACATTCATCCCGGCCAATCAATTGCCACTGATCTCGTCGAGCACAAATATTCTTTCGCTTTATGGTGTTGAACCTAGTCAATCTCGCTGTATCGTTCCACATTTGTTCAATCAAACCTAATCCTATGTTGCCTCTAACCGCCACCTAACTTTATTGACTTATCGATCTTCTTATTATACAGTCTCTCTTTGGATCTTAATGTTGCTCATTACTATTTCAATTTCCACCATGCATTCATATCATGCATGCATGCCTAGATTATATACGCCTCTGCATCTGCACATCCTTTTCCCGAACCACCCATGTTCTTTAATAGAAATAACTTAAGTTTTATATAATAGATATGCACGTAATCACCATCATTTTAGCATATGCATCTCATCGTACACACTCTAAGGTTTTAGTAAATAAAGTTTCATGCCAAACCCTGCACCTTTGCTTCTTTTAAGAGAACTTAGATAATTAATAGTTTGTCTAGGTGAATATGGCTCTTATAAGGCCATGAATATAACTTATAATAAATAATCTTTCATAAATAAATATGCATTGCATAAATATAGCCATTTTTCTTGGAGTTTTATCGATTCTTATTGGAGTTAATTGGATCTTATTCGGCTCTTTTCGTTCTTTATTTTCTTTGCGGTAGTTTATTTATACGTTATATTTCTATGCGCTAGCTTACGTGAGGTCCGAGGACGAGCCAGGAGAATTCAAGGAAGATCTAGAAGATCCAAGCTTCGAGGATGAGTTAAAGAATCCAAGCCCAAAGACGAGTCGGAAGATACAAGCTTCGAGAAAGGATTTGAAGACATCAACTTCGACGAAAGAGCTTGAAGACCCAGAATTGAAGGATTAGGACAGCGTTCTTCAGGCAAGCTCTACTTCTCCTTGATCATGATTGAACCTACTGTTTTTCGCAATGCACCTATATGGCCTGTTCTCGTACTATGCATTACTTGTTATTTTACTGATTGCGTAGTTATGGTCCTATTTGCTTACCGATATTAATGCCATTATTTAGACATTAATACAGGAATCCTTGTATACCATTGTTTACCTGTCACCTTGATAACCCTAGGATAGTTCCATCATTTCTATGATGGCACATTCACCTTGCTACTAGACTGCTTAGGACCCCTCGCAATGTTTCAACATTGCCACACCTTACTCACATATATGCTTTACAACTGTGCTAAATGAGTTTGGTGGTGTGCGTAATATATGGGATTGGGAGTAGCACAACCGTGTTAGGTGATGATGATGGAGACAGTGATGGGATGGTTGGATTGCGGGCAAGGCCATTAGTAAGTGATTGATGGCGTGATGGATTGTGTAATAGTCCCCTAGTGTGGGAGACATGGCGCTTGCCCGGCCACATAAGGACCGGTTCATTCCACCTTTAACAAGATGATTCTCGTACTACCACGGAACCTGTATGGGAAGGACTCACCCTACCTTCTTGGTGCCTACCACTTTGTTCCACCTGGAGAGCAGTAGCGCAAACGAGCAACCAGGAGAAGACTCCGGAGTTTGTATTGCTTAGGAGCTCCGTCCCGAGATCCCCACATTAAATGTGCTGTGGTTCCACATGAAGACTATTTGTAGTCTCATGAAAAGCCCCTGAGTTGGTTCGTAGGTGGCATTGTGTGTGGTACTCGGAGAAGATGGATTGAGCGTTATGTTACTCTCCGTACAAGAGTGCATAGCCCGTGGGAAAAGATGTACAACCTCTGCAGAGTGTAAAATTCATCCGGATGGACGTTGTCACGGCATATGACACATCTATGTTGAGCTCGATATGATTAGCCACATTCATGATTCCTTGAAGTGTGAGTGAGCAGTAGTCTGCTCGTGTTTTGGAAGTGATGGCATGGATGCCGGGTCGGTATGACCATTGAGGTTAGAAGGCCCAACTAAAACTTGGGAACTGGCGGGAATGCTTCATACTCCCCCAGGGCCAACCAACTAAAATATTGACAGTTACTTCTCTGTTTTATCTAAGAATTCCTTCACTTGATTTAGTGAACCTTGCATAAAAATTGCTTGCTGCAAATGAACCATACAGCCTATTCCTTGCTAAGACCAAATATGCATATATATATACCCTTGTGTAGTGTAGGGCTTGTTGAGTACCTTATGTACTCACGTGTTTGCAATTGTTGGTTTAGTAGGAGAAGACTTCGTAGAGAACGACGACGATTGGGTTTTCAGTTCTGCTTCTCAAGTTTGCTTGTGGCGTTGGGCCATGATTTCCGCTGTCTGCTTCACCGTTAGTTGGCCGTATTGACCTGGATAGTTTTGAATCCTTGTCGTACCGCCACTAAGGGTCTTATATCAGGTATCTTACTTATTTACCTATTCGAAGTATGCTTTTGATTATCATATCTGTGTTCTTGTGCGTATCAGCTACTGATCCAGGGACTGATACAGGATGCACAGTAGATTCCAGAAATGGGGTCTAACATATATATAAATGCATGTTTGCAGAGAAGTTCACATAGCTATCTTGCATCGCATCACATGGGTCACTTTTCAATGATTTGTGAAAGTCACATCTAAATTACCAATTTTGAGCTACATCTGTGAGGCTAGGAAAGTATTTGTACATTGAATAGAAGCATTTTTTTGTAGTCTATTATTCTAAAAAAAACATGGTTTCTACCGGGGAAGGAAAGATATGCTGGTATTCTCATTTTTAATCTCAGATCCTCTGAGCTACCGCTGAGTCACCACTGCCCGCAGGTTCACTGAATTGACATAGTTCTTGCTTGCCCTTGTTTTCGCAATAATACAAATAAGATTTTCTCCTACTTGTGTCAGAAGAAAATACAAAAAATAACTTGACTTGGATTTTTCACAAACATGGTCTGAATCATTAGTGTTCATAATGCAGTAGAAACCGTGTATCTTCTGAATTGCATATCCTGTATCAGCTAATATTTTAAAATTCTGATTTTTTTTTTCTTTTTACCTGATAATGTGCGTAGTATCTGGGTGATTACTTTGAGACAATGTGTTGATTCTTCGCTGGACCTTCCTTTCATGCACTTCTTTCTTACTAGCAGCAGCACACTCATGCTTTAATTTCTTTATTCAGAAAAATATAGTGTTTTACTATCACCAGTGTGAACATTGACAGATGAACTCCACGCTGGATCTCGTTCAAGCAGATTTATATGGTGTGCCTGCTATCTCATCGGCCCCATTTGGCGAGTTAGGGAAGTGCTTGCAGGAAATGGTAGCATCCTGACTCTTCTTTAATTTGTTGTGAGACAGGTATTACTTGGACCATGTTCAAGCAAGGATGGTAATCATGATAGATCAGTACAGATCCCATGTGCAATATGCCTTTCTCATATCGGTTCAGATATTGTATATAGCTTTGCAGAATAGATAGCTAATGAATTTGTTATTACAAAGTTGTCAATCAACGAATGAAGTAATTCAGTTTTTAGCAATTTTGGTTGTAATCTACTGTGTTCTTACTTGTGTTCTTCGATTCGTAGGTAAGGATAAGCCTTCTTGGCGAGGTTGATCGTGCACCACCGGTCGATAACCTGAGGAGACGTGGTGCTGCCATTGCGAGGTTTAGAACGTGTTGTTCTAAAGCCGGATCGACGTGTGTCAAGTCTCCACCAAATCGAGAGTTATCAGAACCTTTCGGAAGATCAGGAGCTCTAGTTCACATCAATCTGTAACATCCCAGGCCCAAAATACAGCTTCAGACCAGCTCGCACGTCGAGCAGTCTCACCTCACAGCAACAACTCTTACGCTTTCGTCCTCGCTTTGCGTAAAAGGGTTAACTCGGTTGTTACTGCATTCCAGCCCCTGGCTATTTAAGTTGGTCTTGCTCTACCTAGACTTTCCATATGGGACTAAACCTCACATGCTATAGTAGTATTCAGCCAACTCACTAAAGCATGCTTGGGCCTCATTCTCTTGGGCTGGGCCGGGATATCACACCAACGCTCGGGCAGCCGGTGTTGCAGCTATGGGGAGGAGAGCCCGCAGTCATGCCTCGGGGATGTAGGCTTTGGTTGAACCTCGTCAACAAACATCATGTCTCCGGTGTCATCTTTGATCTTGCATTGTTTGTAATGGTAGATCCATGTCGCTTTCGTGTACGGATCAGTGGGTGGTGTCTCGCCGCAAGGGCCGATTATTCTAACATCTTGTGCCGGAATCTCACTTGCTCTCAGTCGACCATATGAAAGAAATGAAGAGTTTTCCGATTAAGTAATAATTGAAATTAACACTTATGTTTCAACCTAACTAAACAAGTATTCCCTCCGTTTCAAAATATATGCACGAAAAATGATTAGATGCTTCATTTGGTTGTATTATTAGAGAGGATCATGGGAACCCATGAGGGGATCGCTCCATACCAACGCCTAATACACATCATCCATGCCATGCACTCTCGCTCGATCGTACGTCGGCTCGTAGCTTGTTTTCTATAGCAACTCATGCAGCTTCTTCCAGAGTGGATTTCCATCAGGAAGTATATAAGTGCCCTCTTTATTCATCGATATACATAGGAGTACAAGCAAACAGATAGTAGACAAACTAAAATCATTCCCTATTTATGTTTGGAAACACCATGGGAACAAACACACAAAAGTAACTAAGCAGTGAATGCACCTGCAGGGACCATGTTACATAAGAAGCATGCATGCCAGCCAAAGTCAGTCGCTCTGCTTGGACAAGTAGCGCTTATTGACCTTCAATCTCGACGTCACGGACCGACGACGCGTCGCACCCCCGCTGCTGCGACGGAGGCGCCGCACCTTTCTTCTGCTGCTGCTTTGCCTCCTTGCCGACCTGTTCCTGACGGCAGCACATGAAGCTGACCACGCAGACGAGCAGCAGAACGGCAATAAAGGAGAAGAGCAGCGGGTTCTTAATGTTTCCTTTTGACATGGCTACAGAGCTGTGCACAACTCAGATTTGTAGGTTTCTTGCTCCCCCGTCGCTTCATTTATACTTGTCCGTGTGCCACTGCGTTTCCAGATCCACGCAACAAGGGTTTCATTTTCCTTAAGTAGTATTTTTTGGTTTGGCGTGTCATGTCAAGGGAGAAGCATTCGGAAGTGGCGAGGCCTTCATTTCGTTGGCAGAAGCAGAAACGTAGCACGTGTGTTGCCCAGGGCATAAGGGGCATCTTGACTTTCAAGTTTACGAGAAGTATGCCAAGTTTGTTGGCCAGTCATCTCACTTGGGAAGTGAACCATCTACTAGCTTCTAGCGATCTGCACCCCGAGTTATGTCGTAAGGGGCGCATGGCATCGAAGCTACGCGAGGGAAAGCGATGCTGCCCACTCTGCCGCAAAAGGGGGCTGCACACGAATTGCTCCTTTCTCTTTGATTCTGAGCAATTGCCCCCAGCTCCTCAACCGGCCTGCTGTGTTGGAGATGAACCTTCTTAGGAATTCATTTTCCCCAAATCCGGACTGATCATCGTCCTTGAAATTACAGTCCTCGCAAGCTCCACCCAGGAGTGCCCCCCTGGAAGTGATTCTTTTCAAAAGAAACTACTGGAATGTAATCAGCTCCGGGTAGAGATGGAGGGGGCTTCGTAGCTTGACCAATATGGAAAATACCTCTATCCAATAAAGATAAAGGGAACTTACCTATAAGAAATAGGGAAACCTACCTCTATGAAATAGAGATCAAAGGATATTTACCTCTACGAGGAAGAGATGGATATTCTGGATGTTGCACCTCCCCATTTCCACAAGCCACTTTAGCCTTACAAGAGCAAAATTGAGTGTCATGTCAACATTTTTTATGATACGGAGAGAAATTAATAAGGAGAGAAATGAAAGGAGTTCAGCTTAGGGCTAGCATTACATTCGCATCAAAACACGCCATATATATAACCACGTTTTTTACGAGCTTGATTACTATTTTTTTTAATCGATGGATAACCCCTTCTTTTCTGAAAGCAAAACATGTATGCTGGGGATTCAAACATTTACGGTTTAGAGGCCTGCAGTTTGGCTCACTACCGTGGATTTCCACATCTTTTTGCTAAGCTTAATTTGCTTAACGTGTGATGAAAGATTGTCGCAAAGTGTGGCAAAGAATGTGTGTTTAATGCCAAGTAGAGTTAATAGTTGAAAAACCATGGCGCGTCAAAACCATAACGACAAACCAAATGTCTGCCACAAAAAATATAGTAAATGTGACAAAGTCTGGCAGCGAACCAGGCAAGCACATATGCCATCACACACGCCATAGAGCACTACATTAGGCGCACAACACGAGCCTATGTATACCAGCACAGCCTGATTATTATATTACTACTAGTCCTTTCACCCCTGAAACCTAGTGCCAGGTCACAAAATTCTTTGATTTTTTACTCATCGCATCTTTCTAGCTTCTTAATTTGCCTAGTATTTGCTATTGTTTGTGGTATATATTCGTGTTGAATTGCGAACGGAACTGCGACAGCTAGCTTAAAAGAGGCAGGCAGTAACGGAATAATGGGTTGTTTTGGGGTAGACATTAAGCTAAAAGAATTGCTCATTTCACTTTTAATTAGTGCGAATCAATACTTTGGAGCAATTAACAAAGGCCCATCTGAACAAAAGGACTGTCTTGGACATTTATGGGTCTCATGATACTTTGTAAACAATGTCTTGAAGCCAATTAGCTAAATAGGGCATAATTTTATGTCACAATTGTATGCCACTCTTTTTTTGTTGTGTCAAAATCTAAACTAAAAGGCATGTCTTGATGTGAAATAAAGTTGTAACATATGTACTAATTCGATAATTTGGCCCTCAAAGGTTTCGATGCGACATCATTGTACCGTCCCATCAAAAGAAGGTACTTGTTCCGCCCCATCAAAGAAAGGTATTTTATATTTGCTAATAATTGAAGTTATCTTTAGGAGCCTCCACGTTAATCCCAAGAAAATAATTTTTCACAAAAAATACAAAACATTTAGCCATATTGATAGATTTTTCATGTCTGAGACGGATTGATCACTTATGTAGCAGGTATTGCTATACCGGACTCTCCAATCAGTAAAAAACAAAAAAGACATGATCATACATGCATGTATACATGGAGTTAAATGTGGATGTTTTATTTGTTAAGAACGCTGCTATACATACGACGGGGTGTCCAGAGACGGATTAGCCAAAGCCCCTACGATTAAGAAGCAGCAAAAACCACGAACTGCACCAATGAATTAATAAGCAGCACAAACACTGGATGTAAGCTCAGGTCGGAAGGTGGTATATGTAGAGCATCTCTGATTTGCTAAGATCCGGCTGGTGTCTCACGCTGAAGGAAAGGTGAAGTTAAAAAACGTGCAAATTATGTTCAGTTGAAGTTGATTTTATTCATTATTTGCTATTTTGAAAATCGTTTCCTGAAACAATTACCCTATTTATAAATTTTTTTGGAAGGAGACAAAATAGGACGAAGAGAATGGGATGAAAGAATCCGGAGTATGTATTATGCAAGGGAACAAAATAGGACGATGCCAGCAGTTACATTAGAGTCGGGAGGTACCTACGTACGAGCTGCTATATAACCTATCTATTATTATCTTAGTATTTGAAGGTTCAAATAAGCTACCACGTTCGCTTTCAAGGGCAAAAAATTACCACGTTAATCTGAAAAAAAGAAAAGATGTGAACCGTTGGATTTTATGAAGATTTGACGGCATAGATTAAACTAATTAGTCCATGCCAACTATCCGTATCCTGTGTATTTTTAGAGTCCAAAAGGAGTACAACTCTTGCTCTCACGTAATGGCACCATATCTATAATATGGCCTATTGTGGTGGGCTCATATTACAACGACTAACATTTATTTGAGAAGATCTGTAGATTGGAAAAAAAAATAGTATGATTAGGAAGAACAAGGATTGATACGGATGGGTTACAGAGTCCTTTTGGACGCTAATATGAACATACCATATATGAATCACACGGGGACAAAGTTTAGCTTGGTGGGATTTCATATGTGCATGACCATCGGAGCTCTAGGGGCTTTACTTGCAGGAGGTTAGCTTTGGCCATGGATGACAATCAATGATGCTTCTCGAGATCCGGTTCAGGGCACAATCATCAACAAGCTCAAGAGGAAAGACTGAAGTGATAAACTGAGATGTAGGAGATTACTGGTCCCTAGGAGCTGCTAGATATCGATGACATGGCGGCTGATGTATATACGGGATGTGAGAGGACTTCTCACCAGACCAAATCCATGGCAAGCATAACCTTTTTTCAGAAAGACCATGGCAAGAATAACTGGATTCATACGAAGACATGATGTTGTCAAGAACATATGCACGGCAGACTATGCCGTCGTTTGTTTTCATCAAAAAATATAAAAGGCAATCATTGTGTCAGACTCTATTTCTGGAATCTGTTGTGCATACTGTATTAGTCCCTGGATCAGTAGCTGATACGCACAAGAACACAGATATGGTAATCAAACGCATACTTTGAATAAGTATGATACCTGATATAGGACCCTTAGTGGCGGTACGAAAAAGATTTATAACAATCCAAGTCCATCCGACCCACTAACGGTGAAGCAGACAGCGGAAGATCAAGGCCCAAATCCACAAGCAGACTTGAGAAGCAGAACCGAAAACCAAATCGTCGTCGTCTCCTACGAGGTCTTCTCCCGCTAAACCAACAATTGCAAACGCGTGAGTACATAAGGTACTCAGTAAGCCCTACACTACACAAGGGTATATATACATGCATATTTGGTTCTAGCAAGGAGGAGGCTGTATGGCTCATTTGCTGAAAGCGAACTTTATGCAGGGTTCACTGAAGCAAGTCAAGGAGTCATAGATAAAACAGAGAGATTTTTGTCAATATTTTAGTTGGTTGGCCCTGGGGGAGTATGAAGCATTCCCGCCAGTTCTTCAGTTTTAGTTGGGCCTTCTGACCTCAATGGCCATACCGACCCGGCATCCATGCCAACACTTCCAAAAAACGGGTTGACTACAACCCACTCACACGCCAAGGAGATAGATGAGGTGGCTAATCTTAAGGAGCGCAAGACCACAATGTGTCATATGCCGTGACAACGTCCATCCGGATGAATTTTACACTCTGCAGAGGTTGTACAGCTTTTCCCACGGGCTACGCACCCTTTGCAAAGGGGGTACGCAACGCCTATTCCATCTTCTCCGAGTAGTCTCACAATTCCACCATGAAATCACACTCAGGGGCTTGTGACTTAAAGGGTCACATATTGGCACAGTACACCTGTAAATAGTAGCAGGGTACATCGTGCTCCTGTAACTGATAACAGGATCCTGTAACAAATACCAGGACATGCGGCACTCTAGTAACTCATAGCGGGTTCTGCGAGCTGGATCACGGGTACGTTTCCCGAATCCTTTTCCTGAGCTTTCGTTGCCTCTACCGGCCTCCAGGTGGTGTTGTAAGAGTACCAAGAAGGTAGGGTAGGTCCTGCCCACTAGGTTCCGTGGTTGTACGGAAATCATTATGTTTACGGTCGAGAGAACCGATCCTTATGTGGCCGGGCATGCACCATATCCCTCACTAGGGGTCTATCACACCACCAACCATTCACTAGTGGCCTTGCTCGCGATCCAACCCATCCCATCATCTTCATCATCACGTAATACAGTTGTGCTACTCCCAACCCCAAGTATCACACACACCACCAAACTCATTTTAACACTTTTGTAAAACAGTATGTGAGAAGGTGTGGCAATGTAGAAACATTGTAGGGGTCCTAAGCATTCTAGTAGCAAGGTAAAAATGCCACCATAGGAATGATGGAACTGTCCTAGGGTTATCAAGGATGACGGTTAAACAAGGGTAATCAAGGATCCAGATTTAGTGCCTATATAATGGCACCAACATCCGTTAGCAAGTAGGACCATAACTACACAATCAGTAAAATAACAAGCAATGCATAGTACGAGAGTAGGCTCTACAGGTGCATTTGCGAAAACAATAGGTTCAATCATGATCAAGGAGAAGTAGAGCTTGCCTGATAAACGATTTTCTAATCTTCGAGTTTTTGGTCTTTAGACTCTTCTGTCAAAGTTGATGCATTCAAGTCCTTTCTCGAAGCTTGGATCTTCTGTATCTTCCTTGAATTCTTCTGGCTCTTCCTCGAATGTCGCGTAAGCTAGCGCATAGAAACATTACGTATAAACAACTACCGCAAAAGAAATAAAGATCGAAAAGAGCTCAATCAGATCCAATTAAACTCCAATAAGAGACAAAAGACACAAATCATGTATGATGCAACAAGTTTTACATTAAGAAACGTTTATTATCTTAAGAAGGCTATTAGGGTTAATGCTTCGAGCACTAGGGCTTTTGATGTGATGGAAGGATGCTAAACACAATGAGAGACGCATGCTTGCGTGTGTTGGTGGAAACGAGCGTGTGTATGTGTTCTTCGTACATTTGTGGCACTAAGGCTTTATATAGGTTGTAACCTATATAAAGATACATGCAACAAGTGTACAAAGTGTGAGGTGTGTCACTTTTAAAGGCTTCTATATCTTTTACCTAATGATGATTATTTCTTATTTAATTGTCATGAGTCGAGCTCATGACGATGGTACGTGCACGTGATCATGCATGGTATGGATGCACGGTTGCAAATGAAATACCAAGGTCAAGGACAATTAGCAATTAAAATAACTGCAACAAGATCCAATGAAAAACCATTTATAAAGAGGATAACAAAGCAATGAAGCTTGATAACCAATGAGGGTATCAAAGGGTACTACGCATTTCTACGAACGCGTGAGCGCAAGAATCGCTCAAAACGGAGTTCGGGTGGAAAAGATACAGAGATTTGAAGATTTAAGGGCTTATGTGTGAGAACAAAAAGGTTCTGAGGGCTTATTGGTAATTACAGAAGGGTAGAGGGACCTATCTATAATTATGGAAAAGTTTAGGGACCTTGTGTAAAATGATAAGGGCAAAAATATATTTATGGAAAAGTATAGGGGTGTTTCTGTAAAAGTCAGGACCTCAACAAAATTACAGAAACGTACAGGACCCGGGATTTTCCAAGAATTTCTGGAATTATTTGTGTATTGGAAAAGGATAACGGAGGCTGACATGTGGGGCCGGGACGCACAGTATATCTGGCGCACTGTTTCGTGGACTGGGTGTATGAGCCTGTGGACCAGAGAGTGTGTGTGTGGTCCTTGGTGCACCAGGTCCGTGGACCGGACATGTTGACTGGGCGCGGCGACCAGGTCGTGTGGGACCCGCACGGTGACATGGCGTGCCACGTCGGCGGGTCGCGCGACCGAGTCAGACGCGGCGGGGGAAGGCTGCGCGTGGCGGCGGCTCACCGGAAGCTCGCCGGCGGCGGTTGCAGCACTCGGTTCGCGACGAGGAGCAAACCTACGGGCTCTACGCGGCGAGGCGGAGCTAGAGGTGGATGATGTCGACGACGGGGAGCGGTGGAGCGACGGCGAGAGCTCGCCGGAGTTGATGATGGCGGCGGCGAGCGACGGGGAAAGGCGAGAGAGAGGGATTTGGGCGAGTTTGTGCGCATGGGAAGGTGCAGCGAGATGTGGCGAGGGTGAGGCGAAGCTCGGCTTGGCCGGGCGCGGCCAGGAAAGCTGCCGGCGACGTGGTTGCGCGGCGGCGAGCGGCGGCGCTCGGTGCGGGGTCGAGTGTGCGTGGGGAAGGAGAAGGAAGAACGGCGCGGAAAGGAGAGAGAAGCTAGGCAAAGCTCACCGAGGTCTCGACGGCGGCGGAGGAGATCAGGAACCCGACATTGACGGAGATGGACGGAACCCTAGCTCTTGCCGCCGACGGAGCTTTGGGCTCGGCAAAATCAACGGCACGGGAGGAGCAAGGCTCAGACAAGGTCGGGGAAGTGAGGAGGAAGAGGGAAGGGGGAGCTTCCGCGACGGCGAGGGAAAGGGCCGGAGGTGGTCACCGGAGCGAGGAGAGAGAAGAGAGGGAGAGCTAGAGTGGCATGGGGAGGAAGGAGAGGAGCGCGGTGTCGTTTATAGGCGGCGAAGGCGGTGCGGCACAGTGTGGCGGTTCGAGGCGGCGGCGAGATATTTTTCGCCGGCTTGACGGGACGGGACGGCGAGGGAGAGACGGGCGCCCATGCTGGTGACGTGCGCAATGGGATGGTTACAGGGGAAAAGACGCGACGAGACGGCGAGCTCCACGTGCTTCACGCGGCGGCGGTATGGGTGGCGGCGGGATTTCCGCCGGCGCGGTCGGAGGAGGAAGAAGAGAGAAGGGAGGCGGGCTGGGCTGGCGAGCTGGGCCGGGAAGGAGAAGAGATGGGCCGAAGCGGGGAAGAGAGGAAAAAAGGATGGGCCGGCTGAGGAGAGAAGGGAGGAGCGGGCCGGGAGAAGAGAAAAGGAGAAGTGCGGCCCGAGAAGAAAGAAAAAGGTTTAAATATTTTGGGGATTTCGAATTTGAAGGAATTTCAAATTCGAGCAGAATCAAAAGCCAATCAAACACCCAAAATAAAGCCAATAAAATCAAGAAATGCGTATGATGAGTTTTATGCAAGTTTAAATTCAAAATTTTAAAAGTTGACTCGAGAATTTATCTTCTTTGATTAAATTTGTTGGAAGTTCGAAAGGGTCAAAATTTTTAGTGGATTTTTTAGCTGAGAACAAACACTTGAGCATGTGTTTTATATTTCAAAATTTTCAAATTCAAACTAGGTTTGATTTATTTTAGTGGATTTTATTTTGGAAAAATCATGGTAAGGTAAGAGTTAGAGAAGAATTTAAATTTGGAGTGATTTTTTATTCCTTTTGTTTTGCTTCCAAATTTTGGGGTGTTACACATTGATTATTTTTTCACTTGGGCTTACTCAATATAAAATAAACAGGCATGGTGACAAGAAATAATGTACATGGAGTACATTGCTTGATATTTGGAGCACAAAAGCGGGAGTTTAAAATAAAAAACAATATTATATGCCTCATGCTGAGCCATCCAACTTCCCTCGGGTGGTGACTTAGCGCATCAGTAAATGGTCAGCCCAATATCCTACATACTATAAGATATTGATAGAGCGATGTAAATAAGAACATAGAGTAAATAGTTTTTATTGGTTTGAATTTGATGGGTTTATGGAAATAATATAACTTTTGAAGTTCTTAGAACATAAATAATAAATAACTCCAAAATCAATTAAATATGTCTAGAATAAAAGAAGTCTAGTGAAACTATGTAACCTGATAAATTCTCGACGAATCATGGACTAAAGTAACAGGTCTAGCCGCGCAATTTGCACGGATCATCTTGCTAGTTATATATATTGATGAAGAAAAGGAGCCACCATGTTCGCTCTTATGCCTAAAAATTCCCACGTTAATCCGAGAAAATAAAAAGAGAAAATTACCCACCACCGCCATTATTAAATTTTAGTTTAAAATACCCTTAAACCTATTTTTAAATTACCCACCACCATCATGAATCTTAAAAATAGCTAAATTCAGAATAATAAATAGCAAAAAAATACCCTTCATACCTATTTTTAAATTACCCAACATGCCATTATGAGTCAAGAAATAGCTAAATTCGAAACAATAAAAAAGCATCAAAAATAGCCCTCACTCCTATTTCTAAATTACCCACCATGCCATTATGAGTCAAAAAATAATTACATTCGGAATAATAAAAATTAGCCAAAAATACCCCTAATTCTTATTTCTAATTTACCCACCGTACTATTATGAGTCCAACAATAATTAAATTTGGAATAATAAAAATAGCAAAACAATACATCTAATTCCTATTTCTAGATTACTCACTTTTCCAAATTTGGATTAGTAAAGAAATCTATTTTAATATTCCAAACACAAATTAAAAAATAAAATTCTAATGAAGGTAAATATAATTTCTCGTTAAATTGCTGGGAAATACACCTTAGAAAAGCACATGAAAGATATAAATAATAATAATAATTCAAATTCATTTCCTTTGGACCCTAATTGTTGGCAGCGCTAAATAGACCTCTTAACACAAAGTCAAGGATCTACAACAAGCATGTAGAGTAGTTCAGCCTTCAAAGGATGCTAGGTACGCCTAACTGAGAGTGACAAGGGGCTGGCTTGATCAGGACTGAGCCCTTGATCCATGGCTATCTGCTATACACCCATATGTGCACTGGAGCGCTGTGATCGATGTTTGAACATAGGAACATCATATGACAACGTAATTAACAAAGTACCTTAATGGTGATATATGAGGATACAAATTAGGCGTTGCGGTGGATGGATCCATATTATAAAGTGGATCATGCGTTTATAATTCACTTATGTGCTTCACGCCAACGGAAATAAGAGACAAGACTATCAAATTGAATAGATAAACAATTATACAAAGCCCAAAATATTCAGCCAAGGTCTCCTGTGGCAAACATGAGTTCATATCATATCTATTATTTTATATTATTTTCTTATTCATCTTTTATCCTAGCTCGTACACTATACTTACTTGTTCACTATTTCGACCATGTATTTTTGTCCGCCAGTTTGCACAATGATGATCTTTACATGGTACTTATAAAAATTGGTTATTTCAATATGGCATTCATGTAAATGATGACTCATCACACAATACTCAAATTGACAGACTCGATGAGAAATTTCTCCAATTAATTTTATCTATGTTAGGAATGTATATTACTATAATATAATAGTAACAATAAATTATGTTTAAACTCTTATAATTAATAATATAAAAATAATTTAAATAGTTTAACAAGTCTAGCCGTGCAAATGGGGCGGGCAGCCATACTAGTTCTTGATCACCAAAGATTAAGAAGAAGCATAGAACTTTCATGCTTTTGAGGTAACAATGATATACAGTACGTACGGTGGTCGTCCTTTCTTTTCTTTTTTTCTTTTGCTTTACTTATGTGTTTCCTTTAGTTTTGTGCACAAACAAAGTTGGAGGGCGATGATCTCGATGCCCTCATGACCACGTCTTGGATTGATCACGCACACACACTGGTTCTATCTTTAGTTACTTGTTCTAGCATACCCGTTGAGCGTCACTCGATCTCACAGCTAAGCTACTAGCCACATATTCTAGCAAACCTTGCTATCCCAGCCTCGAGCTAGAGAGAGAAAGTAGCAGCAGCTAGCACATGGTATGAAACAACGACTGCTGCAATGGAGTAAGAGTAATCTCATAACCCTAAATGTTCATGCATATAAGATCACTGCTTCCCGAAACAACTTCTTTCGAAAACCTTGTTATTCTCTCTTCTCCACCTTTTCTCAAATTTTATGAGGCGAATTTCGAAACATCTGACATGTACGTACCAATCCAATTTCTCATCTCATGTATGTTTTCATTTGGTCAACTCGAAGCAAAACAACAATTTTAAATTTCGCACAGGTCGAATAATAATGCTCACCGACAAGTACAACGACACACGCAAGGAATGTCGCCAAGCTGTCCCTTTGTTTAGCATGAGTGGTATGAATTAAGTCGCGTTGCATGTACGTCTTCTGAAAAGAAACAAAATGAGACGATGCCAGGAGTTGGCTAGCTAGATTATATTAGAGTTGGGGGGCGTACCTAAGAGCTGCTATATTAATTCTTGGTTACCAAAGATTAAGAAGAAGTATAGAACTTCATGCTCTTGAGGTGGCGCGCCGCATGAAAGGTGATATAACAAGCTAAGGATATACAGTACGTACGGTGCGTGGTCGTCCTTTGTTTTCTTTCTTTGCTTTGGTTAGATTTTGCTTTTGATTTTGTGTATAAACAAAGTCGGCCGGAGGGCGATCTCGATCGATGCCGTCATGATCACGCGCACACACTGGTTCTATCTTTGGTTACTTGTTCTAGCACACCCGTTGAGCGTCACACTCACAGCTAATTAAGCTATACGAGCCTCGATCTTGAGAGAGAGAAAGTAGCAGCTAGCACCACCATGGCCATCCTCTCGTATGCTGTGCATTGGTGGGACGAGTGGCAGCTGCGCATCCTCGTCCTCAGCAGCCTCTTCCTGCAGTTCTTCCTCTTCATCGGCTCCATGGCGCGCAACCTCAGGACGGCATCCGTGCTCAGGTTCTTCGTCTGGCTTGCGTACCTGGGCGCCGACGCGCTGGCGATCTACACCCTGGCCACTCTCTTCAGCCGGCACAAGATGCAGGTCGAAGCCGAGCGGAGGAGCCTGCTGGAGATCATGTGGACGCCCGTCCTCCTCGCCCACCTCGGCGGCCAGCACATGATGACGGCGTTCAGCATCGAGGACAACGAGCTGTGGAAAAGGTACCTCTTCATCCTGGTCTCGCAGATGACCGTCTCCATGTACGTGTTCTGCAAGTCATGGCCCGGTGACGGCGACGAGCGCTTGCTGTGGGCTGCCATCCTTCTCTTCATCGTCGGGGTTCTCAAGTTCATCCGGAAGCCATGGGTGCTCAAGAGTGCAAGCATGGACAGCGTCATGACCTCCTCGGCTATCTACCAGCATCCTATCAAGAAAACAGGATGGAATATGATTCGTGCTTGCTTCTTCCCTTTGAGATTTGCAGCCCTCAAAGATGCCGCAGAACAGAAAAAGGAGGAAGAACATGATGATCGAGGAGCTCGTAGAAGAGGTGAAGAAGGTGAATGATAAATATGAATTTCACCTTAATCCCAGCATCGAGAAGCTCTTCGTAGACCTGTATACTCCATACTCTCGTCGGCTCACCAAGCTAGAGGCTTTTCTCAAGCTCAGTGACCAAGAGGCTTTCGGTGATCTGCGGGCCAATCTCGGCTTAGCATTTGGCCTGATTTACACCAACCTAAAAGGTGTAGTCAATATTCCTGGTCTGCTTTTGCAGATATTGTTCCCGCTCCTGTCCTTGGCTTCCCTTGTGCTCTTCGCTAAGAGTCATCCCATATATTCACTTTACGGCAATGTTTAAATAGCGGGCTAAGAGGTTTAGCGGCATGTCTCAAAAACAGCTAATCGCGGAGCTAAATCGGGCTATAGCGGGAGATAGCGGTTAAATTGTACATGAACACAAATAGCGGTACACTGCCTCAAAAAGCTATAGCGGGCTTTAGCGGCAGCTATAGCGGGAGATTTAAAACTTTGCTTTACGGAGAGATCGACACCAAAGTCACATATATCTTGCTATCCTGTACAGCTCTCCTAGAGTTTTTACCCATCTTCCTCAGCCCTTGCGTTGTGGGGTACTGGATCTGGTCTACAACGGTTTCCCAGCACAACCTCCTGTCGTTCTACGCTCGTGAAAAGAACCCCACCAAGCTCATGAAGCTCTCTGTGTGTTTTTTTTTTTAGATAATGAAAACTGTTCAAGTTCTCGGCCTCTGCACAGCACACAGCCCGGTATTTGTTTTGTTTTTGACAATTATTACAAAAATAGTGTCAATCGACAGATTGACAAGAAGAGCTTAAACGAAATCAAAACAAACTATGGAGGACCGAGTCTATTATTAAATCTCCACCCGTGAGAGGCATAAAGCTCCAATGCAGCGACCTCCAATGCTGCGCTCACTCCACGAACGTGGTCACGGACCTCCTCAGGCTGCAGCAGCGCCCAGTACCGCAGCAAAAATACGCTCCCCTGAAAAGTGCCTGCATATACGATGTATATTTAACATTATCAAAACAAATTTCATTCCTACATCGCCATATCGCCCAGCACATGGCAGCCACACCTACTAGGATAATTTTACGCTTGTCTGAGTTAATATGAGCAAGCCAATCTCCCGCAATATGACTTAAAGATCTAGGTGGGCTAAGCCCTGTAGCTGTTTGAACTACCCTCCAGATGGTTTTAGCATGATGACAGTCAAAGAACAAGTGTTGGATTGTCTCATTAAGATTACAGAAACAACACTTTTGGCTCCCCAACCAGTTACGCTTGGCTAGATTGTCTTTGGTTAAAATGACACCCTTCACCAGATACCAAAGGAAAATTTTTATCTTTAAGGGTAGCTTCAACTTCCAAATTAGCTTATGACGGAACGGAGTGCCTTGGTTCATTAGGTAAGCATACATAGACCGAGTCGTAAATTGACCAGATCTAAGTAGTTTCCATGACACTGTGTCCCGTTCATCAGTTAATCTGGAAGTCGAAATTTTAGCTATAAGGTCATTATAGTCGGTGAGTTTAGTCCCAATCAAAGTACGCCTAAAGGATAAATTATACGGCGCACCACCCATAACCCGAGCAACTGTATCATTGTGGTTATAAGATACATGATATAGATTAGGAAATAGCTCACTGAATGGCCTAGTTCCACACCATGTGTCCTCCCAAAATCTAACTTGGGAGCCATCTTTAACATTAAAAGATATACATGATAAGAACTCATCTTTGACCTTTAGAAGGCCCCTCCAAAAGTGAGAGTCACCTTGTTTGATCCCGACTTGTGACAAAGTCTTGGAACCTAAATATTTATTCCGTATTAATGATTGTCACATGCCGTCCTCATTAAGCAATTTGAATAACCACTTGCTCAATAGACATTTATTCTGGATCTCAAGATCAATGATACCTAGGCCTCCTTGGTCCTTAGGGCGACATAAGAGATCCCATCTGGCCAGGCGGTATTTGTTAGTATTTTTACCACCTTGCCAGTAGAATCTGGACCCATAGAAATTCAGTTTGGTGAGGACCCCTTTCGGGATTTCAAAGAAAGACATCATAAACATTGGAAGACTGCTGAGAACCGAGTTCAACAGAGTTAATCGTCCTCCATATGAGAGGTGTTTGGCCTTCCAGCAGTTTAATTTCCTTTCAAATCTTTCCTCTATCATTTTCCAATCACTATTGGAGAGTTTTCTATGGTGCATCGGGATACCCAAGATATCGAAACGGGAATTCCCCCACATTGCAACCACATAACTCCATATAGTCATCTTCAAATGCAGCAGCCTCGCCATAACAAAATAGTTCACTCTTGTGGAAATTTATTTTTAGACCCGATAATTGTTCAAAGGCGATAAGTAACAGTTTCATGTTCTTTGCCTTTTCTAAATCATGGTCCATAAACAAAATGGTATCGTCTGCATATTGTAAAATAGACAAACCATCATCCACAAGATGGGGTATAATGCCACTAATTTGTCCATCATCTTTTGCTCTTTTAATGAGCACCGCCAGCATATCGGCGACTATGTTGAACAAAATAGGGGACATTGGGTCTCCTTGACGCAGACCCTTCTTCGTTTGGAAGTAACGGCCAATATCATCATTAACTTTGATACCGACACTACCTCCTTCAACGAATTTCTCTATCCAACGACACCATTTCTGAGAGAACCCTTTCATGCGAAGGGCTTGCTGGAGAAAGGTCCATTTGACTTTGTCATAAGCCTTTTCAAAGTCAATTTTAAACAGGACTCCATTCAACTTTTTAGTATGAAGTTCATGTATAGTCTCGTGTAGGACTACCACTCCCTCCATAATGTTTCTCCCGGGAATAAATGCCGTTTGTGAAGGTTGGACTACCGACTCTGCCACTGTGTTAATTCTGTTTGTGCCAACTTTAGTAAAAATTTTAAAGCTGACATTCAGCACACAGATAGGTCGATATTGTTGAATTTGCTTCGCGTCATTTGTTTTTGGTAAAAGGGTAATTATACCAAAATTTAAACTGTAAAGCGGAAGCTTCTCTTCGTGAAAGTCTTTAAAAAGGGCGAGTAAGTCCCCTTTAATGACTTCCCAAAAAACCTGGTAAAACTCAGCAGGAAATCCATCCGGCCCAGGAGACTTATTATGTTCCATTTGGAACACTGCCTCCTTAACCTCCTTCTCAGTAAAGGGAGCCGTTAGGATCTCATTTTCCAGCGATGTTACCTGGTTAATATCGTGTACATGGTCTTCCCTGAGAGTTATGTTGCTCATATCAGGGGGTCCAAACAAGCATTTATAATAGCTTGTTATATAGGACTTCAATTCCTCATCACCAACAATTACACCATTTTCTTGTTCTAACTGGAAAATGCGTTGCTTGCGGTGCCTGCCATTAGCCACTAGATGGAAAAATTTGGTGTTGTTATCACCTTCCAATAAAGTAGTGACCTTGGCACGTTCGTACCATTTAATCTCCTCTTCCCTCAGTAAAGTGGCTAATCTTTCCCTGAGGTATAGTTTCATATTCATTTCATTGTCATTTAGAGGAGAAGCTTTGGCTTTTTTATCGAGCACGTCGATTAAAGCAAGTAAATTCTTTTTCTCCTTCTTGTAATGACCAGCTGTACATTTTGCCCACCCTCGGAGGTGTTTTCGAACAGCTCTAATTTTGTTCTGCCACCTCTGGAGGTTGGTGCTTCCCTGATTGGTTGACTGCCAGACATTCGTCACCATATCAAAGAAACCTTCCCTAAGGAACCAGCCCCTTTCAAATTTAAATAAGGGCGGGTTAGAGTAATGAGTAGACACACCCGTATTAATTATAAGTGGAGTGTGGTCCGACTGCCCTCTATTTGTCGATTCCACGGTGCATAAAGGGAATTTCTCTTCCCAGTCCGTGCTTACGAGTATTCTGTCCAGCTTTTCATGTGTTGGATCATCCCCATGGCCAACCCATGTGTATTGGTGACCCGACATTTCGATCTCTTTCAAATCTAATACCTCAATAACCTGATTAAAAAGGTTGGGCCATTTTGGATCGAAATGATCGTTACTCTTGTCCTGAGGACGTCTCATAATATTGAAATCACCACCTATTAAATATGGTAGTGTCTCATGAGAGCAAGAGTTTGCTATTTCAGCAAGGAAAGCCTCTTTATTTTCAAGTTGGGCCGGTCCATAGACCACGTAAAGTACCCATTTGAATCCATCCTCCTTATTCCGAAGAGTGAATTTAATATAAAAATCACATTCAGATATGGATCCAATATCAAAGATTGAGAGGTCTACTCCAAGTAACATCCCCCCAGACCTTCCATGTGGTGCCATACTATGCCAAATAAAATCACGGCCGGCACAAAAATTTTTTAAGGTCGAATCTGGGAATGAATCCCGACCTGTCTCAATGAGGGCAATGATGTTAATTTGCTCCTCACGGACCATCCCCGCCAAATATCTGTGTTTAGCCAAGTCAGCAAGACCTCTGCTAGACACAGTTTTGACGGAGTTATTGGTTTTTTCGGAAGCTTTGGCTTCCTTTGTTTTTTCCCTGAGTTGGACTTCTTCTTTCGAGGAGCTACATTTAGATCACTACATATGTGATCAAGCCCCTCTTCATGAGCATTCTCATTTAATGGACCACATGCGTGGTTGAGAATTGCATCGAAGTTGTCCTCCTCCTCATCCCCATACAAGTTAGAGACTACCTTAGGTTTAGAAACACCTTTTCTAGCAACTAAAAGCCTATCGACTTCTATGTTTTTTAGAGAGACAACAGAAGAGTAAACCTCCTTATTATCTCTACCCAGTGAAACCCCTATGTTGCTAGTCTTGGTCTCTATTTGGGAAAGCGAAAAAGGAGTAAAAGATTTGTTACCTGTATTTTCCAGGTTCTTTTTTGCCGCCATGCGCTCGGTTTTGGCGAGCATATGCTCGTCAGTCACCGAAGTCCTCGTACTCCTCCTCAGCTTCTTCTCTTCTTTTTTGGCCGGCAGTGTCATAGCCTCCACCAGAACACTACCGTCCATGCCCGTGCCAAGCGGAAGAGGAGGCGACTCCGGTATGGTTGGGGTAGACCGGGTCGACTCGACGGGCAGCTGGGAGCCCGTACCTCCACATTTACCAGCAAGCGACGGTGTCAGGCCGCCCTTTGGGTTCAGCGAGACTCTCACAGCATCACTGTAAGAGGCACGTGTCCCCGAGTTGCTTGGCAAATAAACCACACCGCCCGCAGCTATGCCGGATTTTGTTGGTGTAGCATGTGCATCACCAGCGAGGCCGGTGTCCACCTCAGCATGTGCATCACCAGCTCTCTGTGTGTTGCAAGGGCTATATCAACAAGCAATGGTACATAGAGCGAGCATCTGGATCTTCATGCACTGATATCACAAGATTGGTTACTGAGCATGTGAGAGAAGGATGGAAGACTTACATAGCTGATGGCGCTAGTTACAGGAGATTCAACAGCTTCAGGGGGCAGTGGGCCGCGAGCAGGCTCGAGTTACGTGATGGCCAGCAACTGTGGGCGAGCTTGCAGTTGCCCTTCGACCAGAGCGTCATTGTCTGGCACCTAGCTACTGATCTTTGCTTTCACCACCCCTCAACATCTCCGGCAGTTCAAAAGTCCAGTACCGTCGCTAGATGCAGCAGGTTAATATCCAACTACATGATCTACCTACTCTTCATTCGTCCAGAAATGCTTATGCCCGGCACCAGGCAAGGTCTTTTTAAGGCCACCTGCGATGATATCGAATCCATGCTCAAATCCAACGATGCAAGCAGCGTCGCGCAGCGGATTCTTCGCACGGTATCACAATCAAATGCCCAAACTCTGATTCCAAGAGCATGCAAACTTGCCGAAGAGCTGATGCAGCTGCATGACGAAAATCAGAGGTGGGAAATGATCCAAGGCATGTGGGTGGAGATGCTATGCTGTTCCGCCAGCAGATGCAGGGGCTACTTGCACGCCAAGAGTATGGGCGAAGGTGTGGAGTTCCTCACCTTTGTGTGGCTCCTCTTATCCTACTTGGGGATGGAGACCTTCGCCGACAAGTTCCAGAGGTCCGAGCCAGCCCAGGATGCACCTAACGAACGTGTGGATGTTTTTCTTGACGATGTCTGAGGAGAAAACAGTCCATGTTTGTATTGTCTGTTTATTTGTTTTCTTTTTTATACTGCTTGTTGTTCCTTTGGTGAAGTGTGTGAGTTTTGCATTGTTTGTTTATTATATACATGGTGTTCCCTTGTTGAAAGTGTGTGCGTTAATTATGGCATGTGCGGGCAGGACTGTTAGCCACGAGATTGTAACTTGATTGAGTTTACCATTTTGTTGATGTATCATTGATCAGTGGTCCCAGTGCTAATATGCTTCGATTTAGTTTATACAACAATAGTTGTCTCATTGTTGTCCATATATATATATATATATATATATATATATATATATATATATATATATATATATATATATATATATATACGACCGCGCTAATTGGCGCGCTGCGCGCTGAATATTATTCGGCGCTCTGACCAGCCCACTGACCAACTCTGCCAGCCTTGCGTCAGAGTAGTATATATCAGGTCATTCGGTACTATATCTCAGGTCATCGGGTAGTATATCGGGGAGATAAGAAGGGCACCCATGTGAGATGTCACTTTCGATGTCAGAGGTGTCACTTTCGGTGTCAGGTGTGTCAGGATGATGTCGACATTTTCAAACCGTTAGACACTAGAGTCCAATATAATCTTGTGAATGCAGTGATATACTGTCGGAAAAATTTGAATCGTAGATTTTTTTTACTTTAAATTGTAGATATTTTTTCTTAACCGAAATCATTGATATATTTTCGAAACTTATTTCGAATACAATACAAATATACTCTTCGTGTTACATATATAAACTACTCCTGAGAACATCAGTTTAAAATGAAGTTGTATACTCCAAACTATATTGTTGTATACAGGCATTTCAGAGCTATCCATTCGAGGTTACATATATATATACTCACACTAGGTTTTTAGAATATAATATGAATATATTCTTCATGATACATAGATATAATACTCTTGAGAGTCTTCTTCCAAGCATAAAAAGGACAAGAAATGTCAGTTGTATACTCTAAACTTCATTGTTGTATACACAATTATATACTCCAAACTATATTATTGTATACAAGCATTTCACTGCTATACATTCGAGGATACAGAGCTATACAAGCATAATCTATACTCTTCACTTGAAAAAATATAAAAGCAAATCTTTGGCCTCATCCGGCTGCCGTAGGGCCTCATCCGCAGCCATGTTTCTCCTCGAGTGCATTAGCTTTTTCTCCCCCGAGCAACAATCTGGCAGCATTGAACAGAAAAGAAAAACAGAAGAAAATCAAAAGGCACGCAAGAGAAACATGGTTTTTCAACCACGGACAGAGACACAATATACACTTGTATATACAATCTGGCCAAAACAAAATTAGTTATACAATCTTGGCCATTTGAAGTATCAATGAGCATTTCCCCAGCAATTCTAGGCATCACACAGAAATCTCAAAAGAAAATTGAAAAATAGATACGCACGTACAACAAGCATTCAGTCTGCATCCTCCTGCGGGAGGCGAGCAGAAACAAGCAAGCATGGTACAGACTCTCCCTGAGAGTCAATCGGCATGCTGGACAATCCAATCCGAATCTACAAAAAAATAAGAAAAAAAATCTTGCATCAATTCGCATGCTAGATCTATCAGCTGAAAATCCAAAGGAACAAAAAACGAAAGGAAAAAGAAGATGCAAACGGATCTTGTGGGGGAATGGGGCAGGGAGTCATGCATCAATTCGGACGTGTGGATGTACCAGCAAACAAATATGCATGCGCATGTACAGCAGTAAACGGTGCTAGCTTCTTGCTGCTTTTTCTCCTTGCGTGTATCTAGATAAGCTTGACCATGAGATGACGACGAGGACACGAGAAAAAAAATGATATCTTTTTGGATGGATCTTGGGAGCGGCCGTCACCTGTGCAAGACTTTTGGAGCTCGTCTGGAGTTGTCGGGAGATGCGGCCTCGTCTCTAGCGGGTGGCGAAGAGGACGACGAGATGAGCTTCAACCACAGGACGACGAGTTCCCCGTGAAGCCTGGTGCGACGGCTGCAGCTCCATCTCGCCATCTCCTCACCTAGCCTTGCACGAGCAGGTGCGTCCCGCCGCAGCTCGCCCCGAGCCGTCGCGGCTGTCGACGAGCCGAGCCGCCGAGCAGTCTCACGTGGCCGCCGCATGTTCCAGCAAGCTTCAACCGTGAAAGAACAGTGAGCTGCAGACAAGAAGAAAACGAATCGCACCCAGGCATCAAAATCCTGTAGGAAAATGGGGAAAAAGGAACGATTTTGGGAGAAACAAAGGAGACCCAAAGAGAAAAGTCAGATCCACGTTGGGAAAAGCCTCAGATCTTCAAAGAAGAAATCAAATCAATCTCTTCATGTCACGCGCGGCAAGCAGGCAAGACAGAAAAAGAGAGAAATTTCGCTCCTCACCTACCGCATAGTGACCATGGACGGAGGGGAAGATGCCGCCGAGGTCGATGGGTCCTTCGGGTCACCACGGCCACTCGCACGAGACGCAGCAACATCTGGCCTCCTCTGCGTCGCTCAATCGCCGCCGGGTGGACGCGCTACATGGCAGGGAGGCTCGCAGATCTGGTGAGGAGGGGGCCGGGCCACCATAGAGCTCGACGAGGCGCTGACCACGACGGCGAGCATGGCACAGGCGCGTGGAGCAGGTGCTCGACGTTCGGCGAGCTCGGCAGCGGCACCGCCGTCGCCGGGATCTGGATCTGATAGTGCGTCGGTGGTAGGCGAGAGAAGAGGAGAGAGAATGGTTGGTTGAAAATGAGGATGAGGAGAGAGAAACTGATGATCTAGTTATATATATATAGTGTTTATTTTGATATACCACTCGCAAGCAATCAATATATAATATGGGTCTGTTTGGTGTCATATACTACCGCGGATGTCCGATATACTATTGCGGGGTTGCGTTAAGTTGGCTGGACCATAATCACGTGGGTTGGTTGGGGCAGCGCGCTGAATTGACTATTCAGCGCGTAGCGCTTCATATAGGAGAGGTATATATATATATATATATATATATTTGTTTTAGTTCCGCCCCCACCGCATCAATTCCAACCTGTGTCTAACAATCAGAAGAAAGTATCAGTTGTCATCATTCTGTTACTGGAATAGTAAATAGGGGTATTTGTCATACTAGAATGCACAGTACACAACCAGTCATCATATGCATCGCTCACAGCAATTGTAAATTTCTAATGACATCTCCAAACAGCATAGATTAGTAACCCGGCCCGTGAACATTCTTCACTGCGATTCACTCTCCGGTGACATCTTGGGGTCCTCACTTCTCGTGCTAAACTTTGCTTAAGGTGTGGTAAGATAATGCGTTCATGACAATGAGTAGAGTTCTTTTTTTTTTTCGGTGGGACAATGAGTAGAGTTACTAGTTGAAAAACCGTGGCGCGCTGAAACTATAACAACAAAAACCAAACATTTACCAGACAAGTCTGGTAAAATGTGACAAAGTTTAACGTAGTGTAACTATCATAGAGTACTACCTTAGGCTCCCAACACAAGCCTATGCCTACCAACAAGCAACCTGATTCTTATATTACTACAAATCTCTTTTTTCTTCCTCCTCTAGAAATGTAAGCATTACTGGAGTTTAGTCAAAGTCAAATATTATCAACTTTGACTGTTAATAGTAAAAAGTATTGTTAAGATTGACGACATAAAAATGATATTTGTAGATTCATCATGAAACCATCTATCATAATATGCAACTCTTTCTGTTAAAAATTGTTTATTTTTACATATATTATTGCTCAAAGTTGAGAAATTTTGACTTTGACTAAACAAGAAAATGCTTACATTTATGGATGTAGGAGGTACCCCTAAAATGTGACCTAGTTGGTCACAAAAATTCTGACCTTTTTTACTCATCGCATCTTTGTAGCTTCCTATTTTTCCTCGTATTTTCTATTGTTGATGGAATATACTCGTGTTGAATTGCGAATGGAACTGCGACAGCTAAAAAAGAATGGGCAATAATGAAATAATGCCGGGCTTCGGGGTCAAAATAAGCTACAAGAATTGCTCATTTTTCTTTTAATTAGTGCAAATGAAGACTTTGGAGTAATTAACAAATTAAGGTCCATCTGATCAGCAGGACTGTCAAGGATATTTATGTGTCCCCTGCTAATTTGTACAGTATCATAATTGTATGAGACTCTCATTTTTGTATGTCAAGGATTTCGACTAAAAGGCATGTCTTCGATGTGAAATAAAGCCAGAACATATGAACTGATGCGTTAATTTAGCACTCAGTGGTTTGGATGGGACATCATCGAAAGAAGGTACTTGTTCTCTGCCCCCATCAAAGAAAGGTATTTTATATTAACTAATAACTGAATGTATATTTACGAGCCGTTCTCCACGTTAATCGAAAAAAATATAGAAATTCTTCAAAATACAAACAATTGGTCATACTGATTCAGATTTCATATCTGGAGTGGGTTGATCACTTGTGTAGAAAATGGAATGTTATGAGTTGCACATGTTATACATCACCGACCACTGCAATGGAGTAAGAGTAATCTCATAGTCCTAAATGTTCACATAAGGACATTGCTTCACAAAATAGTTTCATTTTGTCATCCCATTTTCTCTCGCCACATTTTCTAAAATTTTATGAGGCAAATTTTGAGACATCTGACATTGTACCAATATATTTGCTCTTTAGATCATCCCAGGTATGTTTTCATTTGGTCAACTCGAGCAAAAAACGACAATTTTTAAATTTTGTAGAGATCGAACAATGCTCGCCACGCAAGGAATGTCACCAAGCTTTGCCCTTTGTTTCAGAATGACAATTTTAAAGTCGCCATGCATGTACGTCTTATGAAAAGAAACAAAAATGAGACGATGCCAGCAGTTAGATTAGATTCGGGAAAGATTGGGAAGAAGCATACAACTTTATTCGGGGTGTTCGGTTGGAGGATGCAGTTACAGTTGCAGTTTGAATAGTGAGAGAGAACACTGTAGCGGAGGATTCGCGCACTGTAGCAATTCAGTTGACTGTAGCAGCAGGAGCAGCAGCAGCCGGAGGAAAATCCTCCTGCCGAACACCGCCATTAATGCTTTTGAGGTGGCGCGCCGCATTAAGGTGATATAACAAGAATATATATATACTAGCAAAAGTGCCCGTGCGTTGCCACGGGCTGGTCGCAAATAAAAAAATCCACAATTAAATTATCTACTAATACGTGATGTTTATTATGGAGATATATTTTTGTGCAAAAAAAATAAAGGATGAGTAGCATTAGCGCATACAGTCTCAGCCATGTAAGAACATAACATGTGTGATGGGCCACGTTATGAAACCACACACCTTGAGTTTTTACATAACACAGATGGTCTTTCATAAATGACTAAAGCTGAGAAAGCAGCGCTAGCTAATATTGTTTCCTGCACTACTGACTCTTGATGGATAAGAAGCACTTGGGAAGAAGAGGAGCCACAAGGTACGCTGCTGTTCTGCCTTCTTTCTCTGCGGCCCATCATCCCCTCCCTAGCGCTAGCTGGTCCTCTCGTCCGTCTTCGTCAGCCTGGCCTCTGGAGCCTTTGCTCGAGTTGACTACCGTTGTTCTCACCTACGTACGTCGATGTATCAGAGGAAACAGAGCACCCAAAGCTCACCAACTCGAGCATCAGAATTACTAATAGCAAGTATAAGGCAAAGTTCTATGTAATCATATTGTGCTGTCACATTTATTTTGCCAAATCTAGCACAGGACCCAATAGGAAGTACAAGATTGTTCAAGTAACTAAAATTTTGAAAGAAGATAGTTAACGCATTATCATCGATCTCCAAGTTTAACTTTAGTGACCCCTAATAGTAAACGGACTGTATACTTGCAATTCAGAGATCAGAGAGGGTTGGAATGCTAAAAGAAATTGACAGGAATCAGCATATTGTAAAATAGTTGTGTTCTGATGGAGAAACATGGGGGTAAAAATTGCTGACATGCCTAAGTGATAAATCATAGAGTGACAACTAACAAACACCGAAATAATTAACTTGAGGAAAATTTCCTTGCAGCAGAAAGTAGTAATTAATTCATGGAATTGAATGGTTCTATAAAGATAATACTTTTATCGCCTGAGCATTTGGACACTTCATGAATTGATGCTTTCCCTATGGGGAATTCCAATGAATATAAGGAACCCAGCAAATCCTATAGTACAGATAAGCGAATATCAGAATAATCTTCTCGAGTGGAAACATCATTGTTGTCCACTATAGACCAATAAATAACAGTACCTTTATCCTACCATTAGCCCATGAGCTCAGGTTCTTTTCCTCCCAGGTTCCAGCCTGCAAATTGCAAACAACACATTAGTAAACCATTACTTAAAATGTCAGTGCTGTGCCAATGTAGCCATAGAAGATAATTACACATGCATTTTGCATGTACTATTCGGTTTCTCCCACCTTAAAGGCGAACAAGCCAGAAAAACACTCAAGAAAAACAATACAACAAGAAAATTTATAGATGTATATAGTTCTGACTTTAGTCAGGTTGCTACTGAACTGGGCCCAATTGTTTCAATCACCAGACTACCCAAAGACGAAGATGCTACATCGAAAAGTTCAGATAGTGCCCAGGGTGATGACAATTGAACAAACAAACATGACCCATACAAACCTAGTCTTAGCTAAACACTATTCTGGTTACTTACAGTCCATTAGTCCAACAATTATTTTATCCATGAAGAAACAACCTCTTCATTGTTAATTATTAGGGCTGTCAAAAAAGTTCGAAGCTCGCAAATCGCTTGAATTCGACTCGCTTAATGCTCGACTCGAGCTCGGCTCGAGTTCCAAACAAGCCGAGCTCGAGCTCAAAGCCAAGCTCGCGAGCCCCCAGCGAACCGAGCTCGAACTGTTCGTTAAGGCTCGGCAGCCTTCATCGGGCAATGCTTTGCCTCCTAGGAGCATCTTAATTGCAGTAGTGTCCATTACCCGAGTCTGCCTGGGGCCACACATTTCTTTATTCTATGAACTCGTGGCCACATATTTCCTTTCAATCTACTCACGTGAGAACCAAATCCCATTGCTTCTTCCTTCCCTGCTTCCTTCACGCCTGGGAAGATGCAGGCCAGACCGGCCATGGCAGATTGGGAACGGAGGCGGAGGCTTACTGAAGCCGCTTTGCTGGACAGCTCAAGACCCTTTCTCTAGCTTCTCATCCTGATGGGATGCCCAATCCCTTCCTCTAGCTTCTTCCCTTGTCAATCTGAAGCCACCCGTGATTCTCCGACTCTCTCCTCCCATGCCATTCAACGGGGCCTCATCTTTCTACAAGACTCAGCAGGCCGTCCCAAGATCCGTATGTGTTGCATGCTTCTTCGCTCATGTTTCTCCCCTCATCTGCTGAGAGCTCGATTCTGATGTTTCCTCTTTTGAATCAGTAGTGTTGCTATTTGCAACAACAGCACCGCGATTTCTTCGTTTTCCCCACGACGCCGAGCTTTAAACGAGCTTTTCGAGCCGAACTCGAGTTTAGCCGAGCTCGAGCACAACTGCAGGCCCGATCGGCATCTCAGGCTCGCTCGAGCTCGGCTCGAGATGTTAACGAGCTCGAGCTTGAGGTGCCCGGGCTCGCTCGAGCTCAGCTCGTTGACAGCCCTATTAATTATGTAGGTTTTGGTCTCAGATTCTAATGGCAGGGACAAAAAAAAGAATTGAAAGTTACACATGCTAATATCTATTTTACGTCAACAGTTGATATTACACACTTAAGAAACAACACATGCTTAGCACTATGAACCTTACTTACTAAGCCTGATAACAGGACATGTTTATTAGCACTTCAACATATCAAGATTGCAAAGCCAACATATCGGAAAGAAAAACTCCTGTTAGGCATCTATCAAACCTTTTACACAATTGCTGAAACAAAACACAATACTGATTAGAACAAAATATGCTCCAAGAAAGTTGGTGCAACCATACCTTCGTATCTGAGCCATAGTAACGAGCAGATTTAGATATGCTCAATTCAGCATGAAAGCCTTTTGGTTTGCTAGTAAAAAGAAATCTATCACCTCATTCATCAGGCAGCAGATTCCTGAAAAATAAAATCTTTTACATAGTTTTCCTGTAAATATAAAAGAACTATCTGACGACGTTAAGCAAAAACATATCACATCCCATACAGGCCATAGAGGCACAGAGGGAAAAACTGTGTTGAGAAGAGTAAGCAAACAATCTTTGAATTCACTGCAACAACCAGAAACTTATATAGTATTTTTTATTTGATGAAATCACCTATCCTTTTATTTTCTGTTTCACACTAAAATACCCACTCCATAGTTGCATTAATTGCACACTATATGTCAGAACCCTCCTTATTTTCTCTTATAAATTATAGTTCTTGTCCACGTCTCTGACGTGCTTTCCAGGAATTGCAACTTCTATATCACATTATCATCAGAAATTCAAGTGTCTGTAGGTGGCGTACTAAATCCCGAATTGCACAGACATGAATTGCAAAACAAAACAACTCAAAAGACAAACTGACCAATCATATATTCCTTAAAAATCTGCTATTTCCGTGCCCAAAATTGATCTTACACCCTTATGAGTTTTGTTACTTCTACTGCCAATAGATTTTATACTAAATCTCGAATCCTACATATGGTGCGAGGTCAAAGGGTCCCAAAATCTACACATCCGACTTACATTGCAAATGTACTTTGCAAAAAAAAAAAAGGAACTTTACTGAGCAGAGTACCCCACCAGCACTAATCACTACAAAACAAATAGAAGAGAGTGCTTATAGCTTACCTCATGAAGGCCTCCCTCTGGTCGTGGAAGTCGACGGGGTTCTGGGTAGCACGGCGGGATGGGCGAGGCACCGATCGACGCAGTCCCGGCGTCCTCGTCACGCTCGTCCTGGGAGGAGGCGAGGTTCTCCCCTGCGCTCGTCTAGGAGGCGCGAGCAGGGTCGACGGTCGGGTGGGCTGCGGAGGGCGGCGGTGGCGTGAATGGAGGAGCAGGGTAGAGGGTTCGGGAGCGGGATTTGGCGGCGGACGCAGGCTCAGCGAGGCGCTATCTCGGCGCGCTCGTCCTGGGCGCGGCAGGGCGCTTTGATGAGGACATCTCTCCACTATTACCCGTTGGCAAAGACGCAACATAAATGGGCCAAATGGCCCAGTTGTAGTCGGGCGGCGACCGTGTGAGCCTCAGAATAATCCCACCTTGCTTAGCTTGGGAGGAGGAAGCCACCTTAAAAGGGAGAGCCACCCTTCCCCTATCAGACTAGTCTTTTGGGGTGATTGGGCCTTTCCCCAAGGGGGCCCACCAGAGTTGCGGTTCAGCGATTGCATTGGCGCTTCGGGTTCACTCGTCGTAGTCGGATCGTGAGGGTCGTCTAACCTGGTGTGCGATGCTAAACTGCGTAATCGGTGCATCGGGCTTTCCATATCCATTCCTTGCCTGGGCCGGACTCATCATTTGGTATCAGAGCTGGGCCCTTGTTGAGAAGGGGAGAATGATGAGGACATCTCTCCACTATTACCCGTTGGCAAAGACGCAACATAAATGGGCCAAATGGCCCAGTTGTAGTCGGGCGGCGACCGTGTGAGCCTCAGAATAATCCCACCTTGCTTAGCTTGGGAGGAGGAAGCCACCTTAAAAGGGAGAGCCACCCTTCCCCTATCAGACTAGTCTTTTGGGGTGATTGGGCCTTTCCCCAAGGGGGCCCACCAGAGTTGCGGTTCAGCGATTGCATTGGCGCTTCGGGTTCACTCGTCGTAGTCGGATCGTGAGGGTCGTCTAACCTGGTGTGCGATGCTAAACTGCGTAATCGGTGCATCGGGCTTTCCATATCCATTTCTTGCCTGGGCCGGAGTCATCACGCTTTGCCTCGACGGCGGCGAGCGGATCCTGGCTAAGCGGAGGCGGCGTGCGAGGAGGATTGGGGAAGAAGGACGGGCGGACGCGGACGGCGCCGTCGGTGGAGTAAAATCGCGTAGCGCGAGAGCAGGCCCACCTGTCGGCGCCGAATTTTTGATTGGAGACGCGCGACGCACGTCGCACGGGAGTGGACTCATTAGCCAAATAATAAGGAGTAAAGATAGTACGTACGTACGGTGTCTGTCGTTTCTCTTCATTTTTGCTTTAGTTAGGTTATTGCGTGTGAATCGGCTACCGCGTCAACTGTTTGTGCAGTGATGATGGCGTGGCGTACGTGGCACCGCGCCACGCCGACCACGACCTCGTACGACACATGGAACAGTGGCCTCGCCGCCGGCGCACGGCCTCCAGTGCCTTACCCTCCGGCCTGTCATCCTGTGCGCGGTCACCACGATCGAAGCTGGACTCAAGCTCTGCATGTCTGCGCTCTCTTCAGGGCCTTAATTCGTCGGCCGGCACGAGACTCTTCCTCCTGCTCTTGCGCCGCGCTCGGCCACCGCGTCTTGTTTATGCATGGTCTTCTGACGATGGCGTGTCGCCCCGCCGATCATGACCGGCCCGTACGACACACACGGAATGGTGGCCTCGCCGCCTCAGTGCCTCGTCGATGCTCCGGCCTGTCGTCCCGTACGCGGTCACAGCGAGGATGGCCTAGAACTCTGCATGTCCCTGGACGGCGAGTGTCCGACGCCCCGTGCGGCCACGGCTACGACCAGGGAAACTGCATCGCCACGCGTGCGTCTGCAGTCGACGGAACCCCGCCGGTTGCCGATAACACAACCTGTGGAGCTGAGAAGCTCGTTTGCAAGAGCTTCGCGCGCCACGGTCGAGAGTCACCGGTCCGCGCCGTGGCTGCTGTCAGACCCCATTTCTGGAATCTACTGTGCTTACCGTACCAATCCTTGGATCTGTAGTTGATACGCACAAAACAAAGATAATATCAAGTCACACTTCGATTATTATTATAGTACCACAAATGTCTTGTAAAGACTTCAAATTACAATACCAGAGTGACCGGCAGGCCTGGCCACAAACTAACAATATAAGCGGAAAGCTGAGAGACCAACAACTACAGGCAACTCGGGCGAAGAACGCGAATCCTACTCATCGCCACCACCGTCTTCATACTGAACATCTTCTTCTGAATGATTAAAGCAAGGTGAGTACATAAGGTACTCAGCAAGTCCTAATACTACTCAAAGGGTTATGGATGCATATAAGGCTGTATGAAAGGTTAGGCTATAGGGCTTATATTTTAGCAGAAAGCTTATTTTAATGCAGGGTTTATTTTAAAAGCATAAACCTTTTATAAGAATTGTTTGTCATGATTAAGTAGGTTGGCTCTGGAGGAGATATGTCAATCCCGCCAGTTCCTAGATTTTAGGCGAGCCTTCGGGTGCACGGCCGTACCGACTCTTACTTCCAAAACACGGGCAGACTACCGCCCACTCACACTTCAAGGAGTAAGTAAGACTAATCTTTGTGAACTCAACCATAGCGCGTCTGTGACCGCGACACGGCTATCCGGATAGATTTTAACTCTGCAGAGGTGTACATCTTTACCCACAGACTACATCGCTCTTAGCAAGGGAGCAACATAGCGAAACCCACCTTTCCCGAGTGTCCCCACAATCCCACCCACGAGCCATTACTGACCCAAGGACTTATAATGCGACTATATATAGTCAATGGCCCAATGGCCAAGTCGGACAACGACCAATTACGATATCGTGTCTGCTCCTGGTTGCTCGTTGCACTACTGCCTCCTAGGTGGATCAAGTGGTAGGCACCAAAAAGTTAGGGTCAAGTCCTGCCCATAACAGGATCTGTTGGTTGTACGGGGTTCACTAGGTTGATTGTTACAAGAACCGGTCCTTAACCAGCCGAGGCGGGCATCTTCCACCTATCACTAATCACCGATCACCATCTCGCCCCTGCCTAAAAAAATATCCCACTTCACCCCAACACACTAGTTGGTTATTACCCTCCCATTTTATTTACTCACACACACCAAGCACATGTTTTCACCCATTTCACCAAAAGTCATGAATATTGTGTAACAACTAGATAGTTGCAGTAAATCCCTAAGCAATCTAATATCAAGGCAATAATCCAACATTATTATAGTATAATGAAGGAGACATCCTAGGTTTATCAAGGTAACAGATATCAATATCAAAGTTGGCTATTCTAATAGGTTCATAACTAACACAACATTTCAAATAATAAAATAAGCATGCATCATATATAAGTATTCAAAACAGGCCATTCATAGGATGTGGTTATAAATCATAGGATCAAAATGATCAAAGATTGTTAGGACTTGCCTTCAAACTCTTCCTCGTGCTCCTCCTCGTAATCCGGGTCCTCAGGATCCTCCTCGAACTCCTCGTTAGCTATAATACGCAATTTGCCGATGAATAAATAACTATCGCAAAATAAAATAAATACAACCAAGTAAAATCCAAATAAATAGTCAAATAAGCTCAAATAGAATTGGGATTGATATGAATAGATAGGATTGAATTAAATAGGAAGTTCAGGGAAAAGAATCTATTAAAAGAATCTAGAAAGGTTGAATTATGGTATAAAGAAAAAGGATTAGATTTCTTATAGGTTCCTATTTATCCTGGGAATACTATATTTTTCTGAGGTTGGGAAAAGGTGGCAAAATAATCTAGAGAATATAAGATATTTTTGGGAATTTTTCTGGAATTTTTCTACAAAGGGAAAGTCTCGAAATAGAATTCTGTGTGCACTAGCCGGGTGGATCTAGCAAAACAGATTCGGATTCAGAGGCTGACTGGTGGGGTCGAGTTGCATAGTGCACCCAGGACTACTGTGCTGTGGACTAGGTGCATGGGTTCTGTGGACCGGGAGTGAATGTCAGTGTGGTTCACATGGACCGAGTGCATGGAAGAAAGAGAGAGAGGGGGTGCTGACTGGGATTAAGTGGTGGGGTCCACGGGCTGACGTGGACGCCACGTCGGACGGCGGCGACTGGGTCAGAGACGCCGGCGCTGGGCTCGACGCGGCGGCGGCCCGCCGGAGAGCTCGCCGCTGGCGGCTAGGGTTGCCTAGGGTGGACGGGATCTCGTCGCAGGGGCTCGTCGCGAGATGGCGGATCCGGGGGTGGATGAAGTGCACGTCGAGAGGCGCTAGGGCGGCGGCGCGCGCGGGATCTTGCGCGTGCGTGCGCTGGGTCATGTTTGTGCGGTTGCAGGAGGTGTGCGTGATGGTGAAGGGCGTGTGTGCATGCTCCACTGGGCCAGAGCGGCCGTGTGGGTCGCCGGCGTCGAGATGGCGCGGCGGCGGAAGGGGGCGCGCGGTGTGCGCTGGGTTGCGGCTCGGTTAAGCTAGGTTTAGGGCTTGGGATAGATTAGTTAGGGCAGCAGGAGGGAGTAGAAGCAGAGAGAGGGAGGAGAGCTCACCGGAACAGGGGAAATGGCACGGCGGCCGGAGTTGGGGACGAAAGGGGAATGTCGTCGATTGGGTGGCTGTGATGGTGGAAATGCGGTGCAGTGGCGATGGGGAGTCGCGTAGGAGAGGTGCGAGCCTATTTATAGGCTGAGGGAGGCGGTTCGAGCAGAAATATCGCCGGCGGCGATATTTTCCCCCGGCGTCGATCCCATCGGCGCATTGATGTCACAACTTGGCGCAGGGGCCGAGGAGTGGTCAAAGTTGCGGCGCAGTATGGGCTCGGCGAGGCCGTACGCTGAGCTGGTCGGAGGTGCAGCCAATCGGGACGAAGGGCGGAGCTCGCCGGTGTTCATCAGCGGGGATATTTCCCGGTGGGGTGCGCGTGGCCGACGCGCATTGGTCCAATTTGCGGCGCGGCGAGGTCGGCGGCTTGGTCACGAAGACAGACGGCGCCTCTGGTCGTCGCTGGCGGGTTCGACGTCGCGCTGTGCGAGCGGATTTCCCGGCGGCCTCCATGCCGGCTTTAAATGGAGCGGCGTCGCCCCGTACGCCGATGGGACGGCTCAGCAGCCGGGATGACGTCGAGCAGGAGTGGCTACAGAGGCGCTCGTACGTGCGCTGGAAAGGCAAAGGGAGAGAGCGGAGAGCGGAGAGAGAGCGGTGGCGTCCGCGCTGGCGAGCTCGAGAAGGCGCGCGGCGCGTTGGAGAAGACGACAGCGCGGCTCGGCCGGACCGGGCCGCGCGGGCTGTGCTGGCCCGGGAAGGAAGAGAAGAGGGAAGGCGGCCTGCTCGAGGAAAGAGAAGGAGACAGAGAGAGTTTGGGCTGGGCCGGTGAAGAAGAATAGAGAAAGAAGCAAGCCCGGGAAAGAAAATGTTTAAACATTTCCCAGATTTGGTTTTGGACAAATTTGAATAGAATTCAAATTTGGGAGAGAGAGATAAACACCAAATAAAATCCAGATAAATGGGAAAAGAGAACAAGCACTTGAGCATGAACTTTTATTTTAGAAATTTCTCAAATTCTATGTACTGAACTACTTAAATGAGGTTTTATTTTTTGTAAAAATCATGGAATTACCTATAAATCTAAAAAGTTCAATTTCTGAGTGAATTTTATTGTATTTAAATTTTTGGGCTGCTACAGCTGCGATCGGCAGCACCGTGAGCAGCGGCGGCCCAAGGTGACGCGCCAGTGCAACCACCACTAAACAGTGGCGGATCCACCGGGGCAGCAGGGGGGTCTCGAGCCCCCCCTACTGCTCGCCGGACAGTGGAGCCCCCCCAAGAGCCCCCCCTTCATTTTTCTGGCAGGCAAGAGAAGGTTGAGGGCGCTAGCCCCGGCTGGAGATTGAAAACGGCGTCATAAGATTGGATTTTGGATAGTTTTCGCGCGGGAATGAAATAGGATCTCATCGCGAATCCATTTTTCTCATTCATTGTCATTGGCGCGCTTTAATTTCAGTAGCCGCCGTGAGCTTGTTGGCAGCAATGGCGTCCGGTCCTCTGCTTCGGCTCGATCTGGAGGAGGAAGAACGAAGGGGTAAATGGGCTGATCCTGGGCCAAGCCGACTCCCGGGTGGGCTGCGCCTGCGGCCTGCAAGTGCTCCGGCGCTCACGCATTCAGGCTAATCGAGTTCAGTATGCGATTAGGTGCAAAATACAAAAACCTGAAAACTTTTTCTTTAGTTTAATCTGTAGTCTATTAGATGCAAAATAGAAAACGCCAGGGCCATGAGCGCTTAAACATTGAAAATCTAACATGCCGATTCGCTGCAGATGGATAAGAAAGGAAGAAATCCAGATCAGAATGAAAGGCATGCATTGCTTTTTTAGCAATATAATTTGACAAAAAATATATGTCAAGTATGAAATATTTTGATTTTGCACTAGCAGTTTATGCTATGAACTTCGCCACATTAATATTTTTTGTCCTCCACGACTGACTTCTGGGCCAACGTCTAGCTTCTTGATAACGCCTCGGGTGGCAGCCGGCGTCAAGGCCGGACGCCTGCATGGCAGGCTGGTGGGGCGCCGCTCATGGGGTAATGCGGTGAATTGTTGACCTACGAGTGGCTCCAACACATACTTTACAATATACAATGTAGCAATAAGTCATCTCTGTATCTTTGTTCACGCTCGGTTGCCGTATTGTTCAGCCCCCCCCAACACACACACACAATTTCCGTCTGGATCCGCCACTGCCACTAAAAATCGTTCGAAAAATACAAGGATGAGCAGGGAACTGTGGAACACGATACCGCAACATTTCAAAGTGAAAGGGATTCGGAAGCGAGAGGAATGAAAAGGACCACCATCCCCTGTTCGTTGCGAATGCAATCACCTCCTCCACGATCCAAATTCCCATTAAAATTTATGGAATAAATTTGGGACAGGAGGGGAAACATAATCTACCACGCGGCGAAAAATACAGAGATGACTTATTGCTACATTGTATATTGTAAAGTATGTGTTGGATCCAGGAGAAGATGGAGACTGAGAAGCATCGCCCAACGTAATCAGGAACCATGATCGCCGGAAGGAGAAACCACGCGCTCGGCGTCCAGGCTGCGGGTGCGGTCCGTGTCTGTGGACTGCAGGGCGAGGACGACGCGCACTCCTGCTTTTGGTGGCGCCGTGCTATTGCCTACGGACGCGATGCATGGCTGCCGTGAGCAGAGCAAGGAAGACGGACGTCGGTGGGCGCGAGCAGAGGCCGTATGTCGCGCGCCGAGAAGAACAGGGCCACCGCCAGTGTGAGGGCCAGAACGGCTGCGACAGGATGATTCTAACCGGAGCTCGGCGGGCGAGAACATGAACAGAGCATGCATGGTTCTATCTTGCCTAGTATAAGCTGTGCGCCGTGCACGTGCTTGTCGACGATGGCCGTACGGGTCACCGGGTCCATCGTTTATCGTGGCATCCGCATCTCAGGGACGGAGGGCAACCTGCAGGTGGCACAGCACAACGCAACCAGCAGAGGCACGCCAAGATGAAGAGGAAGGAGATGCAAGAAGAAATCAGCGTGCGTTTGAAACTCTCTTCTTCTTTTTTTTTTTCCCTAACGTACATCTGAAACTCTCCATCACCACCAAAAATCCTTGAAAAATACCGAGCCAAGAAGGAAGCCTTCATGGGGTGGTCGTTATTTCAGATAGCGACCACCCCTGTTTTGTTTCTCTGCCACCGCAAATCGGCTCCTCCGTGATCCAAACTGCCACGATCAAGGAGTAGGTGCGGGAACTGCAAGTGGACTCAGAACCAGCGGAAAATCAAACTATGTTGTGAGCGACTGTAATGGCTAAGCCCCTGTACTCTCGCTTAAGTTTCTCTCGCTTGGGTATTAATGGAGATTGATCAGTAGAGATAAGACTTTTAGTTTGGCTGCATGCCGTGAAATGCGCTATATATCTGTAAGTTGGTAACCCCAGCAACATTTACATTGGTGCTTTATAAAGCAGGGCAAGCGCCTTTCCTCTAAAAAAAAATCCAAACTGCCACTAAAAATTCTAGAAAAATTGCAGATAGTAGGGGCCCTAGGGGGAACTGGAGATTTTTTTTTTTTTAGCAATAGGGGGACTGGAGATGCACCACCATGCGAAATTCCAAGCTAAATCAGCCCGGAAGAGGAAAACCACAAAAGAGGAATGCGCGTGAGGAGGTGATTATTTCAAACAGCAACCATCCCTGGAAAATATTTTATTTAGAATGCTCTTGTACTGGAAAGTAGTATAGAAATCATCTAACCATTGATATTTTCAAACATGTTTCTAGAGAAAAAAAGAGTGCTGGTGCTATACAATATTGATCAATTCATAATGATGAATCTAAACTATCTAAGTGTTAGATATGTTCACATGATAATACCATTATTTTGATGTCGAGCTAGTGGTAGAGCTACTTCTTTTATTTTGTCATCATTGGATGGAAAGTTTCTTGTTTGCAACTATGTTATATTCAATAATAGACCAATGTGCGAAGAACATATCAATCTCTGTACATCATGGATGTTCACATTAGGTTAATAATATTTTTCATAATGCCATGGACTAGAAAAGACATATATATAAATATCTAGAAAAAATCCATAAAAAATCAGAATATTTGTACACCCATTTCTAAAATCTTGTGATCACTATTGCCAACAAGTAGATGCTAGAAAGATGTACGGGTCAAAGATAGAGAGGTCATTGCCAGCTTCATATGCTACACATACGTGCTGTCCCATCTTCATGTCCCACATCAGGCTTCAGGTTGGGAGCATGAAGACGTTGATGCATGATCTGATTGCAAACATTGCATTTCACATCACAACATGCCTCACGACAATCTCGAAGTCGGGTTGGGGTTCAGAGTCAACCATCTTATCATGTACTTCACCAGGCATGTGCTAGAGGTTGGCGTGAAGTAGGTTACAGTGCAGATACATGTTCGAACGCGGGCATATAGCTAGCATGATAAATATGTCGGGCATTGTGTTCAGTTGAGAAGCTATGAGCTGGGAGAGACTGAGTACTAAAACACAAACAATATTTACGGTACACATTATGATAAAAAAACACATTAAGACTGAGCCATTAATAGCACACTATTAAATAGCACTCTATTAGCAACATCTAAGGTGATCAAGCTCCAGAGGTTAAAACCATTATTAGTTTAATACGAGCTTAAAATTTTTAAACAGGAGAAAAACTAATTATCAAAGACGGACATGTGTACACAGGCAAATCAACTACTCCCATGTCTAACATGCTCGCTTTAGTCACCTAGCCCCTAGAAAGATGACGAAAGGGTTGAGATATGTCAGACCCCATTTCTGGAATCTGTTGTGCATCATGTATCAGTCCTTGGATCAGTAGCTGATACGCACAAGAACACAGATATGACAATCAAAAGCATACTTCGAATAGATAAATAAGTAAGATACCTGATATAAGACCCTTAGTGGCGGTTCGACAAGGATTCAAAACCATCCAAGTCCATCCGACCGACTAACAGTGAGGCAGACAGTGGAAACCATGGCCTAACGCCACAAGCAAACTTGAGAAGCAGAACCGAAAACCCAAACGTCATCGTCTTCTACTAAGTCTTCTCCTACTAAACCAACATTTACAAACGGGTGAGTACATAAGGTACTCAGCAAGCCCTATACTACACAAAGGTATATATACATGCATATTTGGGCTTAGCAAGGAACAGGTTGTATGGTTCATTTGCAGCAAGTAAATTTTATGCAAGGTTCACTGAAGCATGTGAAGGATTCTTAGGTAAAACAGAGAATTGATTGTCAATATTTTAGTTGGTTTGCCCTGGGGGAGTATGAAGCATTCCCGCCAGTTCCCAAGTTTTAGTTGGGCCTTCTGACCTCAATGGTCATACCGACCCGGCACACTTGCCATCACTTCCAAAACACGGGTCGACTACAACCCACTCACACTTCAAGGAACAAGAGAGGTGGCTAATCTATACGTGCGCAACAATAATGTGTCATATGCCATGACAACGTCCATCCGGATGAATTTTACACTCTGCAGAGGTTGTACATCTTTTCCCACGAGCTATGCGCCCTTTGCAAGGGGGTACATATCGCTTACTCCATCTCCTCCGAGTAGTCTCACAAGTCCACCACGAAATCACACTCAGGGGCTAGTGACATAAAAGGTCACATGCTGGCACTGTACACAAGGTACGTCGTGCTCCTGTAACTAATGGCAGGATCCTGTAACACATCAGGACATGCGGCACTCCCGTGACTGACACTGGGTTCCGCGAGCCGGATCACAGGTACGTTTCCTGGATCGTTTCCTGAGTTTCCGTTGCCTCGACTGGCCTCCAGATGGAATTTGCAAGAGTACCAAGAAGGTAGGGTAAGTCCTGCCCATAACAGGTTCCGTGGTAGTACGGGAAATCATTATGTTATCAGGCGTAAGAACCGGTCCTTATGTGGCCGGGCAAGCACCATGTCTCCCACACTAGGGGACTATCACACCATCATCAAATCACTAGTGGTCTTGCTTGCAATCCAACCCATCCCATCATCACCGTCACCATCCTTAACACCTAACACAGTTGTGCTACTCCCAACCTCAAATATCACGCACACCACCAAACTCATTTCACACATTTGTAAAAGTATATATGTGAGTAAGGTGTGGCAATGTAGAAACATTGCGAGGGGTCCTAAGCAATCTAGTAGCAAGGTGATTGTTCCATCATAGAAATGATGGGACTATCCTAGGGTTATCAAGGTGACAGTAAACAAGGGTAAACAAGGATTCATGTATTAATGCCTAAATAATGGCATTAATATCAGTAAGCAAATAGGACCATAACTACACAATCAGTAAAATAACAAGTAATGCATAGTACGAGAACATGCCATATAGGTGCATTGCGAAAACAATAGGTTCAATCACGATCAAGTAGTTGAGCTTGCCTGAAAAACGCTATCCTAATCTTTCAATTCTTGGTCCTGATATCATCTGTTGAAGTTGATGTCTTCGAGTCCCTTCTCTTAAGCTTGTATCTTCTGACTCGTCCTCGGACTTGGATTCTTTAACTCATCCTCAAGGCTTGGATCTTCTAGATCTTCCTTGAATTCTTCTGGCTCTTCCTCGGACCTCAAGCTAGCGCATAAAAACATACCGTATAAACAAACTACCGCAAAAGAAATAAAGATCAAAAAGAGCCAAATAAGATCCAACTGAACTCCAAATAAGAACCGATAGGATACCAACGAAGGATAAGATACAAATCATGTATGATGCAATAGGTTTTACTTTAGGAAGATTTTATTATCTTAAGACTATTAGGAGTGATGCATCACGCACTAGGGCTTTTGATGTGATTGAGGGATGCTAAACCATGAGAAGTGCATGCTTCAAAGTGAAGGTGGAAGCGAGCGTGTGTACGTGTTGTTCATAACGCTTGCGGCACTAAGGCTCTATATAAGTCGTGACCTATACAGAGGTTCATGCCGCGAGTGTACAAGTGCAAGGTGCGTCACTTTAATTACTTACCTATAGGTTATGGTATTATCTAATGATGATTAGCTACTATATCATCTATTGAATTAATTACTAGGACTAAGCTACTAGTTATCTGTCATGAGCTAAGCGCATGACGGTGGCACGTGCACGTGATCAAGCATGGTATGAATGCACGATTGCAGGTAGAATACAACAATTAGCTGATAAAGGACAAAGTGGCAACTAAGATAACAATGAACAATAACTCCAATAAAACTCAATGAAAGACCACATATACAAAGATTGATAAATCATTAAAGGTTGGTGGTAACATTGGATTAAGATGGACTGAGCAATGGTTCAGCTAGGTTAGGGTTGGAGCTGAGTGACGATAACGGAGGTTGCTACACTTCGATGCGGGATGGTACAATAACATGGGTTAGGTTCAGACGATAAAAGGTGAACGAGCATTCGTGACATGCGAGATCGACGATATATGATGGGTTTCTTGTGAGAGTATAGGATTTAGGGTATTGATGGCTCGTAGGTATAATCTAGAGCTTCAAGATTAGTACCAAAGGGTACTACGCGTTTCTACGAACGCGTGAGGCAAGAATCGCTCAAAACGAAATTAGGATCGAGACTATACGGAGATTAAAAGATTATAGGGGCTTATATGTAATTACAAAAAGGTCCTAGGGACCTATCCATAATTACAGAGAAGTTCTAGGGACCTAAATGCAATTATGGAAAAGCTTAGGGGCCTTGCTGTAAAGATAAGGACTGAAAGGTAATTAGGGGTGTTTCTGTAAAAATGTAGGACCTAAACAGAAATCAAATAAACTAGAGGGGCTTATTTGTAAAATGTACAGGAGCTGTGAATTATCGGAATTTTAGAATTATTTTTGTGTTGGAAAAATTGTGGCCCGAGTCCATAGGAGTCGTGGACCAGTCGAGGGCCGTGGTTCACCGGTCCACGGTGGACCGATTACATAACCCGAAGGGGTATGTAATCTGGGCCGTTGATTTCGCGATGGAGGGCTGGGGTTGATTGGGGCGAGAAGGCGGTGGCCGGCGGCAGCTGGGCTGCGTGGTCCACGGCGGCGACTCGCCGGAGTTGGCCGGAACGGCGCTCCGGTGGGTTAAACTTGACGCGAAGCGGCTCGAGAGGGAGAGGAGGATACCCCGAGCTCACCTAGAGGGGTTGTCAACGGCATGGGTGTTGGCGGTTCTTATGCGATAAAATTAAATTCATTAATTCCGCAAGCGCACGGATCACCATTGTAGCATTTCACCTTGGAGTATTCCAGGGTTATCGTATTTATATTTCCGCAGGGAAGTAGAGCAAAAGAAAGCTGAATAATAGCAATGCATTGGATAATTTGGAGAAAGAAATAATGTATCAACTATACTTGAGACGGGGGTAAGATAGGCATGATATATATGGGTGGCACACACATCCTCAAATCCAAGGTAATAAAATAAATCGTAGTATACATTTGGGAGAGCAACGAGATAGAGTTAAGGCTACCTGTATGTTTATCTATTATTTACTTTTCTAGCAGTCAAGTCTACAAAGGTTATTTACTCTAGTTAAGCTCATACACATACAAGTCATGTCGTTTCGGGGCACGGAAGTGCCAGGGCAACCGATGCTGCTAGTTCACCCTGGGGATCCATCCGCTATAATTAAGACCCTGCTGAGTCCAACCCGGACGTGGTGGATTACAGAGACCGGTGCAGCTGTCACATACACTCGCGGCTACCATCCTCCATGGGGTTGGGTGCCAAACGTGCGTAGGCCAAGATCTAAGCGCCACGCTTACAACCCGCCTAGAGGAGCTACTCTTGATCAACGGAGCAGTCCTATCTAAGAATGAACAAGCACAGATTTCACACGACGTCATCTCCGACGACGGCACTCTCTCGTACTCGCTATTCCAACAATCACGAATCCCACTGAAAGGATCAAGGGCACCGAGAGGGGGGGGTGAATCGGTGTGTCAACAATTTCTCCCAAACGTACTTTAGGCGTGAAGCTAGCAAGACTAGATATGGTGATAACAAAAGCAAGCGATGCGCGCACACAATCTAGTCTATGCAACAAGCAACACCCTAGCAAGCAATTCTACCAAGTAGTAAAGAGACAACCTATCAAGCAATTCTACTAGCTCAAGAAGTAAATGCGGAAACGTAAATGCTAGTATGTAAAGGAGATAGGGATAGGAATGCTCATGATTTTTCCCGTGGTCTCGGAAGGATGGCGCCTTCCCCTACTCCACGTTGGGTCACTCCCGCCGGAGTCTCGACCCCGTCCCTCCGCTCGATGGCGATCCCTCCTAGAGCACACTTCACCCTCCGAGTGAAGTCGCGGGCACGTCCCGCCGGGCTCGATCCCGGGTACTCTTCCGGAGGTAAGGCTCCGCACGTGATGCGTGCCAAAGGGCGCTCCACTAGTGATGCTTCTTTTGCACGGGAAGCTCCAAGACCGTGTACAAACTTGTGTTAGCTTCCACAATCTCCTTGGACAGCTCAACACCAACGCCTAACCGGTCTAGGCCTTGCCATAGACCAAGAGTAACAGCTCAACTTGACTCTCTCAAGCACTCCCTAGCCTAGAGATCAATGGATGCAACTTGTTACTCTCTCAAGCACTAGGATCACTCCAAATCCTTCTCAAGTGCTTCCTCTTCTTGCTCTTGGCTTCTCCCTGTCTTCCTCAACTATTCCAGTGGCCAAGAGACCCTCAAAGGGGTAGGTAACCAGCTATATATAGGCCTCCAACCTCAAACTAGCCGTTACCAAAAAGCAGTCTGTCGATACAGTCACCGTAGTAACCACCGTATGATACGGTGACTGTAGCACCGTTTCATACGGTGACTCCTTTCTCACCTGCCAGAGCAACTCCAATCTCTGGACTTCATCTTCTTGGTTCACCGTATCATACGGTGACACCCACCGCATCATACGGTGACCTCTTCTCTTCAGCTTCCAGCCAACTGCCAAGTCTCTGGAAATCATACGGTGACCACCGTATCATACGGTGACCACCTCACCGTATCATACGGTGACTCCATCTTCTCTGCCAGGTCATCACCTCATCTGGTCTTTCTCTGCTCGCAGTCACCGTATCATACGGTGACTGGCACCGTATCATACGGTGGCTTCTGCTGAAGCTGATCTTGATCTCCTCTTCGATCCTCGACTCCAACTTCATCCTTCTTGGTTCCTTCACTTCTTCTCTTCTACTCCAAGTGTCTGAGAGACTCACATTTGCATCCAAAGATCTCTACACTATTGAGTACCTAAGAGAACCAACTTGAACCCTCTTGATAGTCCGGTTTTTCCTATGGACTCAAGCTATCATCTAACCAAGCAACACTCGCTTGGTCTAGCATGTCCTTAGCCTTGATCCATATCTTCTCCGCGACTCCATCAAGTCCGTTCTTGTGTAGATGAAGGCAACCAATCATCCTTGACGTTTGAATTAGGGTGTGTCGGCGTACACCACCAACGGACGGAGCTTTCTTCATATGTGACCATTGATCAATATCCTACATGGAAATGTTAGTCACATACATAAGGGTCATCCAATCACCAAAACATTCATACCTTTGGGGTTTCCAAACACTCCAATGGCCATGAAGCTTACAATCTCCCCCTTTTTGGTGATTGGTGACAACATGAATGTAAGACATCAAAAGATGTAAAGGATAAGGAAATAAAGCGCAAGGATTGATCGAGATGAAAGGATATGAGATTAAGCACAAGGTAGACTGCTCATAGAATAAGACATGGAGAATGCAAGAGCGAAGCGGCATCTCGAACAAGATAACAACTATGCATCATGATATAGGATAGATAAAACAAAGATCATGATGAATAGAGAAAGCGTAGGTCATAGCTCAAGAAATGTATCACCTGCAAAAATAGAGTTAGTGCACATATGGTGATAACTAAGGAATAAGCCAAGTGAGCTATGACAAACACCCCTGCAATGATATGATAAAAGATAGGTCCTGCAAAAGCAAGTTAGTGCACATATCATCACAGGTACAGGAATACACAAGAACATCTCAGGCATATATATATATATAACAGGAACTGAGTATGTAAAAGAAACCAAGTGCATTCTTAATGTGCTAAACACCGAGACAAAGAAATCCAAGCACATTAAGAATCACGAACTCCAAAAGAATATACAATAGAAACACCAGACTCCCCCTGAATACAAAAACAATCTCGATCAAGTCTCACTCCCAACTCCCCCTAGACACATTCTCTCCCCCTTTGGCACCAAGGACCAAAAAGATCATAGAGAAGAAGATATACGCTATCCTACGCGCCGGTGTCTGGAGGTGGTGCAGTGGCAGCAGGTGCTGAAGAACTGGCAGAAGTCTGAGCACTGTCCTGCTGCTGCTGAGAAGGTGGCACTGGAGGTGTCCAAGTCCAAGTCCGCGGCATCCCCAAAGACTCCTGAGGCTGAAAGAGTGGCGTGTACGGCACAAGCTGTCTAGAAGCCATCCCAGAAGAGTCTGCCTGAAGAAGGGTCTGCTCAAGCTGTACTGCATACCGGACTACCTCATCATCAGAAGCTGAGTGAACTGACGGAGAAGGAGAGCGACTGGGAGTCCAAGTGAAACTGCCAGTAGGTGATGATGCCTGTGCCGGTGGATCCTGTCTGGTAGCAAGAGCTGCATCGATCTCCTCACGGGTATAGCCAAAGTCAGAGATGTCTGCAAGCCTGGTCATCTCATCAGACGCTGCAACTGTCGTAGTGACCACGTAGTGACCACTGCCTCTGTAGTAGTAGAAAGAGGAGCTGAAACTGAGGCTGTCTGGGCTGAGACTGAAACTGTCTCTATCTCACTGAAGTCTAGTGAACGTGCAGCTAGCGGAGAAGAGAGCTGAGCAGCTGAAGTAACAAGTCCCTGCCCACGAACTGGAGTGGTACTCATCAAGAAAGCAGATGGTGTCATGTACTGCCCAGGTGACAGGAAAGGAAACGAAGACGGTCCTGCCTGAGAGGGACCAGCCTGAGAAGGTCCTGCCATCCCTGTCACTCCAGCGAAAGTCGAGCTCATCAAACCCTGAGAAGTCTGGCCAGAAGGTGTAGCTGGGGCTGAGAGCATCGAAGCAAAGAAACCTGGTGCTGCTGGAGGCTGCTGCAACTGAAAAGCTGGAGGAGGTATCATCGACGGTAGTGGCACTGGTGGGAAAGAAGGCATCCCTGGAATGAACTGGCCCACATACCCGAAAGCTGCAGCAAAAGAACCGAAGATGGTCTGGTTGGTCAGCTGAGTGGCCCTGAGAGTGTCAGCAACCTGCCTGGTCAACTCTAAGTGTGCGGCATCTCTCTGCTCCTGCTGAGCTCTCCACCTGTCCTGCTCCTCAACCCTCCGTCTGAGATGCTCAAGCTGTGCAAGTATGGAGGGGTCAGTGGCTGCTGCTGCTGGAGCTAAGTGTGGTGCTGTCACTGGAACCTCTGGTATTGCCTCCGGTATGTCATGATAAGGCGCAGGTGAGGCGTGTGAGAAGTCCTGGCCTGTCTCCTCTGTAGCTCCGCTGCCACCAGCTCCATCCCCTGCTGTGGACTGAGAAGCACTACCCTGTGAAGCAGTAGCCCTCCTGAGAACTCGTCTGTCTGTGGGGGGTAGGAGCACGTACTCAGAAGTAACCTCAGGAAGTGTAGAGTACGTCTCATGGGACATGTAACCAGTCATCCAGAGAAGATAGCAAATATACGGACCAAAAGGAAGAACTCTGGAGCCCACTCTCTCTGCAAGGATATCCTCCATCTGACTCAGAATCAGGTCAACAAGATCAAAGGGAATGTGACTGATCAGTGAAAGAATACCCCACTGGAACAAGCAAGAGATCCTGTCCTGGTATCCACCTCTGGGAATGATGGTCCTACTGAGAAGTGCCCTGATAGCTCTAGCCTCATGTGTCAATCTGTTGGGCATCCTGCTGTAGTTCTCCGGATACGGAGGAGGAAAAGCAACTGACATATCAGCATCTGGAGGCTCAACTCCCCCTACCGGTCTGCGAGGTGGCCTGACTCCCTCATTAGCGAGCCCGTGGAGGGTCCGCTCAAACGTGTCTGCATTCAGGGCTGCCCTGATCTCCTCTCTGGTCCACCTGCAAGGCTGTCCATTATACATGAACCACACCTCTGATCTGTCCTCAGCAATCCAAAGTGTGGAGTAAAACTCTCTGACAATGTTGCTCCTGTACCTCATCGGAGTAGTCAGCAAGGTCTGGAGTCCTCTCATGAAGCTCAAAGACTGTGACATGTCCTTCCCTGCAGCCAAGGAGAGACGAGCTGCTGTAACGTGAGAGTGCTTGGCATACAGCTTGTCCCCCTTGGTGGTCTCCCTCCTGTGATAGGCCTCGCCTATCCTCCTCTGCAGCACTGTCCAGTACCTGGGACCAGCCTCTGGATCTCTAGCAACTGGTGCCCAAGTCATCCTGTCAACCTGTCTGGCTGTCTTGATGGTCTCCCCCTTGATCTTGAGCATGTCTGACTGAAGAAGAGCCGGGTAGCCTGAAGCTCTCAGAGCTGCCATCTCTGCTCTCTCTGCCCTCTTCTTCAGAACCTCTGGATCCTGGTCAGGAGGAGTGTCTCTGTAGAAACCTCCAGAGCCCTGACTGTCTGAGCTGGAAGTGGAGCTGGAGCTGGAGCTGTCCTCTGCGGGTACAGCCTGCTGCTGCGCAGTCCTCGACGGACCAACCTCAGGGATGGCCGGAGTCTGCTGCGGTACACCTCTCCGTCTAGTGGACCTCCTCAGGGGTGTGTGCTCCCCCTGGACTGTACCAGCTCCCTCTCTGATCTGGAAGCCTGTGCTCCTGCCAGTGGGTAAGTCCACTGATGCTGCCCTGAGAGCCTGGTCCCACTCACGATCACCTGTCTTCTGCTTCTTCTTGGGCGGTGGATCTGGAGCCTTGCCCTTTCCTCTGTCCTGATCACCTCTGCCTCTGCCTCTGCCTCTGTCTCTAGCCATAGCTGCCAACTATCAAGCTGCCACTGACAAGATAGGGCGAGTGAGCTTGGCCCACCAACCCGTCCACTGTCAAGCTGACTGCCACAAAGATAGGATCAAGGGCTTGGCCCTAAATCCGTCCACTGAGAACTCTGCACTGTCAACTGTCACTGTCCTCTGGGCTGCTCAACTGACAACTGCCACTGCACGATAGGAGATAGACAGGGTATATGAGTAGAGAATAACCTACTATAATCTACAAGCAAGAATCGTAGGTAAGCGCGTAAAAGTCTATGTGAAACCCTAGCGCTGAGGTGAAGGACACAATGCCGGCAATTAAAAGCAATGGGGAACTACGGCATTGTCGATTATGGGTGGCGATCAACTAGTGCACACATAGCTAAGCAATCGAATCAATGTGACACTAATTGAGGATCAATAGCTAGTGACATGATTAAGTAGATGGCAAAAAGCTCGATCATGACACTAGAGCCTACATGCCGTAATAAAAGATTGAACTTTACGACAATTACGACATATAGACTGGAAATTCAACCAAAACTAGCTGCAAGTATAAGCAAGAGTGCTAATCATGCTAGAATTAGATGAATTTCTAAGCAATTATGGGCAAATCATCGATGAATGGGTAGAATGGCTCAACATGCCCTAGGTATGGACTCCTGCTACTGTGCATTGCGAACAAATGAGTCAATTTCGCCGAAAAGGAAACCAATTTGGCCGAAGCCTCACCGGAGCGGAGAGTGAGACGACGTCGACGGCGAAGGGCGAGCTTGGACTCGGTCCTCCTCTTCCTGTGCGCGAGCAGCAGCTCGGCGGCGCAGAGGGAGTCGACGGCGGCGGCTGAAGTCGACGGCGAGGCGCGGCGGTGATGCGGTGGAGCGGCGACGCGGCGGCTCGGTGAGGTGGTGCGGCAACGCGGCGAGGTGGAGGAGCAGCTGCGCGGGCGCGTGGAGTAGAGGAGCGCGAGCTAGGGCGAGGTGGAGCGAGAAGCTGCTGGTGGTGGAGGGCGAGCTCGTCGGCGGCGAGAGGGCGCGGCGGCGTACGGGCGGAGGCGCGCGTGAGGAACGGCGGCGGTGGCGACGATGATGCACAGTAACAAGGAAAGGTTACGGTGGGTTAGGGTAAAACAGAACGGACGGCCGAGATTGATTAGATTTTGAATCAACGGCTCAGATCGAAAGGAATAACAGTCAAAGCACAGGTCACCGTATGATGCGACGATAGGCACCGTAGGATGCGGTGACTTCCAGGAGCTAGGCGCAGAAGCCACGGTCACCGTATCATACGGTGACTGGCACCGCATGATACGGTGACAGTAAATGCCAGCTCACAGAAGATCAGAGGCAGAAGCCTCACCGCATATTACGGTGACCACCACCGTATGATACGGTGAACACCAGAAAAGCTGATTTCAAGGAATTTCTTTCTAAGTCCATGCATCTCACACAAAAACCAAATAAACACCATGCATGGACTAGAAAGGGAACACTCAAACACTCCTTTGAAAATAGACCAATATAGGTTGCGCATAGGCATATAGTAATTTTTCAATCGGCAAATAAGATGCAACCATTAAGATCCAAAAGAGATAAAACCAAAGGAGGGGTATGTATGAGTCCTTTGCCTATGATCCGTGCAAGTAGATTTAACCTTGAGGATCATTTAGCAAGACTCAATGGGCATGAAGCGCAAATCTTTTCTTTAGTCACACTTCTATGAGATGTGATATCACATTACGAATGAAGCACTTCCTCATAGTGTGACAACTCCTTTGTGATTTCCTATATGCAATGCATGAGACAAGCATATCATACAAATGCAAGGGAAAGTAAACATGCCATGTGATATGCAAGCAAAGTTAAGATAACGCATAAAGGAAACCTACTCAAGGTCAAGTTTGAGCCTCTCTCAAGCTTACTCACTATGAGCCAAACCTTGCCTTGAGTCCATCGGTCCACCAACTCAAGCATCCCCCATACTCATAGCTATCTTGAGAAAGTTAGACCTTGAACTAATTTTTTTGTTCTTTTCTTTTAGTTATTAACATATGCATGAATGCAAACATACTAGTTCACAAAGGAGCACCTAGCTACCATGCAAGCAATGCAAGAAAAGAAACTACTATGATACAAGTTACCTCCTTGAAGAGTAGATTTGTCGATGAAGCACTCGAAGCTTGTGGTGGACGTTCATGAGTTGACGTTGCGGCGCACGGTCCACCACCATCACCCTTCTAGGTCTTGTTCTTGGGAGCCCACTCGCACTTGGTTGGCCTCTCAAGGTCAACTATGCATTTGGGCACCCAAATCTTCCTCATCATCCTCCTCTTGTCGGGTGATCCAAGAGCTTTTGCCTTCACCTTGCCTTTCTTGTCCCTAAAGAGCTTGTAGTGTGTATTTCCATGGAACAAGTTAGCGTTAGGCAAAACCTTGGAACTTCTCACCTTGGGACAATTCTTGCTAGTGTGGCCGTCACGGCAACACTTCTCACAATAGTAGTCGTCCGCCATGAGGGGGACTACCCAAGGTGGAATGTCCTCGTCCTTGCCGATGAGGTTGATGGCGGCGGGGTAGGAGCCGAGTCCCTTGTGCCCGGGGTTGTTCACAAGGTTCCGACCAAGTATCTCCTTATGGATGGTCCTTCCCCTTGTGAGCCTCTCGAAGCCATCCATCACCGAAGCTCTCTCCTCCTTGAGTTGATGATATTCCTTCAAGATTTTCTCATCAAGAGAGATGCTCTCAAGAGAGGGAGTTAGTCCATCACAAGTAATATATGAAGAATCGGAAATAGATGAACTAGAAGAAGAAGTGTTACACTTTTCGAGGAGGGATTGATGTTCTTCCTCAAGAACCTTGAACTTGCCGTTGAGCCTCATGTGTTCAACCTTGAGCTTGTCATAGCTTTCATCCAAGGTCATGAGCGAAGTGGAAAGGTGCTTGATCTCATCCTCTAGTAACTTGGACTTCTCCTTGAGCTTCATGTGGTCTTCCTCAAGCTTGTCATAGTCTTCATCAAGAGCCTTGTGAGAGATGGATAAGTCCCTAAGTTCACCCTCAAGTTGACGAACTCGGAAAGCGGCCACTTCGTGTTCCTTCTCCAACCGAGCAATGGTCTTGTCCTTCTTCATGATCATCTTGCCGGTTAGGAGAATGCTATCCAAGAGTTCCTCATATGTGGGCTTATCCTCCTCACCAAACTCTTCATCGGACTCGCTCTCCTCATCCTCACTACTATCATCATCTTTGGCCATCAAGCAAGTAGGTGGTGGAGGTAGAGTCTCGGATATGTTTGTGAGAGCAATGCCGGCCATCTTCTTTCCCTTGGAGGATGAGTCATCACTTTCTTCTTCATCACTATCATCATCCGAAACCCATTCTCCAACATAGAGTCCCTTGCGAGATGATCTTCTCTTGTCTTTGCCTCTAGAGCTTTCCTTCTTGACAAACCTCTTCCTTGCCTTGTACTTGCTTCTAGGGTCTTCTTCTTCATCATCGCTTGACTCTTGAGTCTTCTTCTTGCTCTTCTTGATTGGCTTCGGACATTCCTTGGCAAAGTGACCCTTCTCCCCACAATTGTAGCACTCGGCATCTTTCTTGTTGATGAATCTTCTCTTGAAGAAGTTGCTTCTCTTCATGAGGAGTGCTAGATCATTGGGATGAAGTTGCAACAAGTCTTCAACATCTTCTTCAAGCTCTTCATCACTTGAATCTTGAGTCACCACCTTCTTCATCTTCTTGCTTGACCCCTCGGATGCAAAAGCAAGATTCTTGGAGGGCTTCTCATCAAGCTTCTTGTCGAGGTTGTAGCTCTCGAAGGCGGTGATCTTCCCAAGTAGCTTGTGGGTTGTGAGGCCTTGAATGTCGGTGTTGAAAAGACATGTGATGAGTGCTCCATATTTCTCCCTTGGGAGAATCCTCAAGATCTTCCGCACAAGGTCACCATCATCAATCTTGTCCTTCACACCGAGAGAGTTGATATCCTCTACAAGCACATTCAAGCGAGAGTAAGTATCATTGATTAGCTCATTTGAAGACATGGCAAAGTCATCATATTTGTTCTTTAGCACATAGTATCTTTCCTCTTTCACATCCGTGGAACCCTCATGAATTTGTTGAATTTGAGTCCACACTTCATGAGCGGTACCCGCGGACTTGACTCGAGCAAAGACCTCTTTAGTGATAGCTTCAAACAAGGCATTTTTAGCTTTAGCATTTGCCTTTGCGAGATTCACATCAAGAGTACCAATGGGAGTCCTTAGAGAACACCGGTACTTACCACCTCCCATGCGAGAGGATCGAGAGCCTCGAGGTAAGCTTGCATGCGAGCTTTCCAATAGGCATAGTCGGTCCCATCGAACGGGGGCGGCCCATGATCTCTCGGCATCCTTACTCAAGGCGGTTAAGCCCTATTTGAGCAACGAGGCTCTGATACCACTTGAAAGGATCAAGGGCACCGAGAGGGGGGGGTGAATCGGTGTGTCAACAATTTCTCCCAAACGTACTTTAGGCGTGAAGCTAGCAAGACTAGATATGGTGATAACAAAAGCAAGCGATGCGCGCACACAATCTAGTCTATGCAACAAGCAACACCCTAGCAAGCAATTCTACCAAGTAGTAAAGAGACAACCTATCAAGCAATTCTACTAGCTCAAGAAGTAAATGCGGAAACGTAAATGCTAGTATGTAAAGGAGATAGGGATAGGAATGCTCATGATTTTTCCCGTGGTCTCGGAAGGATGGCGCCTTCCCCTACTCCACGTTGGGTCACTCCCGCCGGAGTCTCGACCCCGTCCCTCCGCTCGATGGCGATCCCTCCTAGAGCACACTTCACCCTCCGAGTGAAGTCGCGGGCACGTCCCGCCGGGCTCGATCCCGGGTACTCTTCCGGAGGTAAGGCTCCGCACGTGATGCGTGCCAAAGGGCGCTCCACTAGTGATGCTTCTTTCGCACGGGAAGCTCCAAGACCGTGTACAAACTTGTGTTAGCTTCCACAATCTCCTTGGACAGCTCAACACCAACGCCTAACCGGTCTAGGCCTTGCCATAGACCAAGAGTAACAGCTCAACTTGACTCTCTCAAGCACTCCCTAGCCTAGAGATCAATGGATGCAACTTGTTACTCTCTCAAGCACTAGGATCACTCCAAATCCTTCTCAAGTGCTTCCTCTTCTTGCTCTTGGCTTCTCCCTGTCTTCCTCAACTATTCCAGTGGCCAAGAGACCCTCAAAGGGGTAGGTAACCAGCTATATATAGGCCTCCAACCTCAAACTAGCCGTTACCAAAAAGCAGTCTGTCGATACAGTCACCGTAGTAACCACCGTATGATACGGTGACTGTAGCACCGTATCATACGGTGACTCCTTTCTCACCTGCCAGAGCAACTCCAATCTCTGGACTTCATCTTCTTGGTTCACCGTATCATACGGTGACACCCACCGCATCATACGGTGACCTCTTCTCTTCAGCTTCCAGCCAACTGCCAAGTCTCTGGAAATCATACGGTGACCACCGTATCATACGGTGACCACCTCACCGTATCATACGGTGACTCCATCTTCTCTGCCAGGTCATCACCTCATCTGGTCTTTCTCTGCTCGCAGTCACCGTATCATACGGTGACTGGCACCGTATCATACGGTGGCTTCTGCTGAAGCTGATCTTGATCTCCTCTTCGATCCTCGACTCCAACTTCATCCTTCTTGGTTCCTTCACTTCTTCTCTTCTACTCCAAGTGTCTGAGAGACTCACATTTGCATCCAAAGATCTCTACACTATTGAGTACCTAAGAGAACCAACTTGAACCCTCTTGATAGTCCGGTTTTTCCTATGGACTCAAGCTATCATCTAACCAAGCAACACTCGCTTGGTCTAGCATGTCCTTAGCCTTGATCCATATCTTCTCCGCGACTCCATCAAGTCCGTTCTTGTGTAGATGAAGGCAACCAATCATCCTTGACGTTTGAATTAGGGTGTGTCGGCGTACACCACCAACGGACGGAGCTTTCTTCATATGTGACCATTGATCAATATCCTACATGGAAATGTTAGTCACATACATAAGGGTCATCCAATCACCAAAACATTCATACCTTTGGGGTTTCCAAACACTCCAATGGCCATGAAGCTTACACCCACAACAAGACTTCTACGAGCACTTACTTAATGAATAAATAAACTAAATAGAAAAAAGAATTACTAAAATAAATAAATAAAGATAAAACTAATTATATAATAAATAAAATAATATCTCAAGAGTAAGATACAAAGAACTATACCGAACTCCGAGAATACTCCGGAAGCCCGAGAGAGCTCTCACTCTACTCTATTCTACTCTAACTCCCAAAGCTACTACTCAACTAAACTAATGAACACTTGGATGAAGTGTGATGGTGCGAATTGATTCGGAGGCCGAGGGGTCCCTTTTATAGCTTGTGAAGGCGGTGGAAGCACCCTGGCCGAAGCTGGAGAGGCGGTGGCGCCAAAGTCGGCCGGCCGGCCTAGGGGGGTGGCCGGCCGGCCGTCCCCTGTGGCGGTTTGCCACCGACTTGCTCCTGGACGCTCCAGATCAATCCCTGAAGGCGGTCTGAAGGTCGGTTTCCTGCTGGGGTCGGCAGAATTGAAGTGAGGGCCAAGTAAAGGCCCAAATGGCCCACCTTCTAGAATGTCGATGGAATTCTGCCGGGCTGGGCTTGAATTATGCGTTGAAGATTATCTTCCAGCCCACTGGAGGAAGCCTGGGGCCTGTGGCCACCAGGTGGGGCCGGCCGGCCAGGGAATTTCCCTGACTGGGCCCACTTTTCTCCATTATTCACTCCTGCATCCAAATATCCACCAAAACTTGTGGAGTAGCATTATTCCTATCTACTATGCACAAAATCTTGGTGTTATGTATTTATTTACCGGTAGGGTGGCGGTCAAAACATGGTTTAACGACCGCCAACAACCTCCCCAAGCTTAAACTTTGCTCGTCCCGAGCAAACTCAACTCAGGGTACCGGCGGATCAGGAGTTACAAAGAAGCGCCCCATGGGTAATAAAGATGCAACAACATACTCCCTAAACAGTGGTAAGTTTACGAGAGCACAAAATATTCATGAGTGTTGCAAAAATCGTGGGGCTTATATGTCACACCTTGTCATGCAGCATTGAAGACTAGAACGGCATTTTCGGACAAGTACACAATTCTAGCAGGTATGCATCCAGAGTTTTTATGTGCTGCAAGGTGCAAAAATTCTCCTTCATTTTGGGTGGCACTTCTCTTACCACACCGATGTGAGTTCTATTCCTACAAGCTTCACTCATCCTACCTTCTACCAAATGAGGCTTTGTATGTGGAGCTTGGTAAGGAATGCACAAATGTCATGCATATATTGTAAAGCTAAGGAATGAGTCTTAATCAACATAGCAACTCCATTTATTTTGGTCATAGGAAATGATGTGATGGAGGGGGAGAAAATGAACTCACGCTTATGGAAGGGGGTTTTGAAAAACATTGGTCCTTTATTTTGCTCAAGATGTTTATGATAAGAACCATATAGCCATTGACTTTTGTCATGCGACCATGGAGTTTTTTTTTTTTTGACTACTCCATGGTGCAATGGGCCATAAATTTTGAATGGTTCAATGAAACATTTTGAAATATTCTTGAGCATTTTGGATGGACTAAAAGTTTTGCAAACTCTGAAAAATGTTTGCTTGATTTATCCAAACATTCCCCTTTTTATTTGGTGGAGAGAAATTTTCGAAAACACACGCGAAGGAATTATGACCAAAATTAGGAGTGCTTAGTTTCAAGAGTACATCAAACCTTAACAAAACTCAATGCATAAACAAATGGCTATGAGTGGGGCTGTTTCGAATATTATGATATGGCTCTGGTAGGTAAATAAATCCTCACACTAAGAGAAGTGTGCCAAAACAGAAGGGTTTTAGGTACTTGCAGCAATTCAAGAAAAACATCTCTGGATGAAACCATACTAAGAAATTGCAACAAGTCCTAATCATGCCATATCACAATCCACAATGCTCAGACTTGGTGTAACAAATGCAACCCACGGAAATAAGCAAGACTCATGATGTGATCATGCTCAAGTAAAAATAACACATATGTCAGGAGTAGAGGTTGCATCTATGCGACACATGGGAAGCTAATTTGTAACTCGATCATCATTTCCCTTAAGCGTAGCATAACACCAAGATTCTAGCATTTATTCGAAACAGGGAGTTCATTTATTTATTAAGAAAGTTAGGAATACTTACCTGGGGGTCCTCCCCAAGCTTGAGTCTTTGCAAGACTCGAGCTTGTATTGAACTCCTTCTTACCTGGGGGTGCCCTCCCCAAGCTTGAGTCTTTGTAAGACTTAAGTTGATTCAGGCTCTTCCTCCTCCTTCTTGACCTGCAAAAAAGAGTGAGGATGATACAAGTGGCTAGCCCCTAATGGGCATCACCGGGAATCCTATTATTTTTGTTGTTTTTAAATTTTTCAAATTTTTATTTTGTTTTTATGATTTATAAAAAGAAAAACAAGTGCTAGGCCTAGCTAGGATAACGATTGGGATGGCCTCCCCAATCGGAGGGCTCTCATTTTTACGTCTTTGAGCTAGACGTTCTCCATGTCTTTTCAACTTGTTTGGACCTCGCTCGCTGGAGAATCTTGCGAGGTAGAGGTTCCTTCTTTCTTCCGCCACACCTTGGTTGTCTTCTTTGTGTTGGTGGCGGCGACCTTTTCTTTGATAGGCACCTTTGTTGTACTCTCATCGGTCGATGCCGTGGCTGCCTTCTTCTTTCTTGAGCGCCTCGCTCTCCTCTTCTTGGGCGATTGTGACTCGCCCACTCCTTCTTGTGGAGGAGTAAGGGGGGCTTGAGATGTGTTAGGCGGCTGAGGCATCCTCCTTGGAGTCCTCCAATATTTTGCTAGCCTTCTTGCATTCTCTCTTTCCAGATAGTCTCTCATATATGCAATGAGCTTGTCTGGCTGTGGCATGGGTGGAGTAATCTCAATCTTCTCCACTCTCCTTGGGTCCTTTCCATATATGACCCGTACTTGCTTGCATTGCTCAACCTTAGGCTTGAAGCTGAACGTTTCTTCCCTGCCGTTGAAGTCCAAGTGGATCTCTCCTGCCCCCACGTCGATGTTGGCGTTGGTGGTGCTCAAGAGCGGCCTCCCAAGGATGAGAGGGGTCTTGACATCCACTTCCATGTCAAGCACAACAAAGTCGACGGGGACGAAGAAGTTTCTGATCTGTACGGGGACGTCTTCGGCAATACCAGCAGGATGACGAACGGACTGATCTGCGAGCTGCAAGCACATAGCCGTAGGCGATAATGGACAATTTAACCTGTCATATACCGCCTTGGGCATAACGCTCACGCTTGCACCCAAGTCACAAAGCGCTTGAGAGAAATGCTGGCTGCCAATCGAACACGGGATAGTAGGGCATCCTGGATCCTTCTTCTTTTCCGGAAGAGTGTTCAGAATGGCTGCGCTGCACTCTTCTGTAAGCTTCACTATCTCCATTGCTGGAATGGGGCGCTTGTTGTTGAGGATGTCCCGAAAATACCTAGTGTAAGTAGGTACCTGCATGGCATCAAGCAGCGGAATATGCACATATATATGTCGGATAGCCTCAACAAATTTATCAAAGCGCTCGTCCACAGTGAGCTTCTTCCTGCGGTCGGGGTAAGGCAAGCCTGTAGTGTCAAAATACTCATGAGGTGCTGCCTTAGGTGGAGCTTGCTCAACGGGAGGATCTATCGTTGGTTCCTCCTCGGAGCTCTCCTTCTCGGCGTCTTCCTCTTCAAGGACCTTCTTTTCTGGAACTCTTTTACCGGCCTTCTCCTTGGGGGCTGCATTTGGTGTCTTTCTCTCTGCACCCTTGGGGTATGGTGGGTCCACAGTACCTCTTCCTCCCCTGGTGGTGATAGCGCTAACACTCTCCTTCGTATGAGGAGCCTGCACAGCTGAAGCTATTTGCGCTATTTGCGTTTCTAGCATCTTGTTATGGCTTAGCTGATTCTGCAGAGCAGTGCTGAACGACTCTAACTTGGCATCTATGCTCTCTAAAGCCTTGTCCGTAGTAAGAAACTTCTTACTAATGCTGTCATTAATCTTGACCTGGCCGAGAACTAGATCCTTGATAGAGGGCTCATAACGGGAAAGATTACCATTGTTACCTCCCTGATTCTTGTTGAAGGAGAGGTCGGGCCTGGAATTCCAGCCGTAGTTGTTCTGGGAGCGGAACCCATTGCCATTGTTGAGGAAATTGCATTCCTCTCTCGTATTTGGGCAATTGATGCCCATATGCCCAACGCTGCCGCATTCCTCACATGTCATGCGGGAATCCGCAACTTGCAGGTCCTGCGGAGACTCCACCTTGCGGAGTAGCTGATCGAGCTTGATGGCGAGCATGTCCATCGTCTCCACTTGGTGCACTCCACGGGTTTTGGTGTTCGCCGCTTGGCGTTCACCATGAGTCTGGTTGGCCGCCACCTTCTCAATCAACTTCTTAGCGTTCTTCACGCTAAGGGAGAAGAAGGAGCCGCCTGCTGCGGCGTCGAGGTGCTCTCGAGCGGATGGCCTCAAACCGTGGTAGAAACTCTGTATGAGGAGCCATTCCTCCATGCTATGGTGTGGGCATGAGAGAACGTACTCCTGCATCCTGTCCCAAGCTTCCGCGGTCGACTCATCTGCGAGCTGTTGGAAGCCCGATATCTTGTTCCGCAGGGCAGTCGTCTTGCCCGGCGGGAAGAACTTGGCGAGGAAGGCATTGGAGCATGCCGTCCACGTGTCGAGGGACTCTTGGTTCGCGTAGAGCCACTGGAGAGCCTTCCCCAACAGAGAGAATGGGAAAAGCTGTAGTCGGATGGCGTCCTGAGGTGCATCCTTTATGACGAAGGTGTTGCACGTCATCAGGAACCTTCGGAGGTGAGCATTTGCATCCTCCGACGGCTTCCCACAGAAAGGACTGGCCAAGATCATGTTGATCAAGGCTGGCTTGAGCTCGTAGTCCTTGTTGGTGACGCGCGGGTTGGGTCCCACGCGGATGTTCTCCGTAGTTGGCGCGGAGAAGTCATTGATCGTCTTCTCGATCGGATCACCCATGTTGTTGTTCGTTGATGAAGGTAGAGGGTGATCGACAATCGTCGGAAGGGATCCTTCAAGAGCCAGAACTTTCGATCGAGCGTGGGTGGGAGGAGGGGTAAGCCTGGCCCTCACCCTTCTCAAGAACTGTTCGGGATCTAAGTGGAAGTTTTCTGGTAGGTCGAAACCAGTCATGCACAGTCCTGTTTCAAATGTTCACAAGAAGAGAAACCAGGACAAGGGTAAGCCCGCAAAAGTAAGTGATAATTATTCTTCTCACAAACTTCAATGCATTTATTCAGTTCCTAGCTGCTACTTCCCCGGCAACGGCGCCAGAAATGCTTGTTGGCGGTTCTTATGCGATAAAATTAAATTCATTAATTCCGCAAGCGCACGGATCACCATTGTAGCATTTCACCTTGGAGTATTTTAGGGTTATCGTATTTATATTTCCGCAGGGAAGTAGAGCAAAAGAAAGCTGAATAATAGCTATGCATTGGATAATTTGGAGAAAGAAATAATGTATCAACTATACTTGAGACGGGGGTAAGATAGGCATGATATATATGGGTGGCACACACATCCTCAAATCCAAAGTAATAAAATAAATCGTAGTATACATTTGGGAGAGCAACGAGATAGAGTTAAGGCTACCTGTATGTTTATCTATTATTTACTTTTCTAGCAGTCAAGTCTACAAAGGTTATTTACTCTAGTTAAGCTCATACACATACAAGTCATGTCGTTTCGGGGCACGGAAGTGCCAGGGCAACCGATGCTGCTAGTTCACCCTGGGGATCCATCCGCTATAATTAAGACCCTGCTGAGTCCAACCCGGACGTGGTGGATTACAGAGACCGGTGCAGCTGTCACATACACTCGCGGCTACCATCCTCTGTGGGGTTGGGTGCCAAACGTGCATAGGCCAAGATCTAAGCGCCACGCTTACAACCCGCCTAGAGGAGCTACTCTTGATCAACGGAGCAGTCCTATCTAAGAATGAACAAGCACAGATTTCACACGACGTCATCTCCGACGACGGCACTCTCTCGTACTCGCTATTCCAACAATCACGAATCCCACAACAAGACTTCTACGAGCACTTACTTAACGAATAAATAAACTAAATAGAAAAGAATTACTAAAATAAATAAATAAAGATAAAACTAATTATATAATAAATAAAATAATATCTTAAGAGTAAGATACAAAGAACTATACCGAACTCCGAGAATACTCCGGAAGCCCGAGAGAGCTCTCACTCTACTTACTCTACTCTAACTCCCAAAGCTACTACTCAACTAAACTAATGACCACTTGGATGAAGTGTGATGGTGCGAATTGATTCGGAGGCCGAGGGGTCCCTTTTATAGCTCGTGAAGGCGGTGGAAGCACCCTGGCCGAAGCTGGAGAGGCGGTGGCGCCAAAGTCGGCCGGCCGGCCCAAGGGGGTGGCCGGCCGGCCGGCCCCTGTGGCGGTTTGCCACCGACTTGCTCCTGGACGCTCCAGATCAATCCCTGAAGGCGGTCTGAAGGTCGGTTTCCTGCTGGGGTCGGCAGAATTGAAGTGAGGGCCAAGTAAAGGCCCAAATGGCCTACCTTCTAGAATGTCGATGGAATTCTGCCGGGCTGGGCTTGAATTATGCGTTGAAGATTATCTTCCAGCCCACTGGAGGAAGCCTGGGGCCTGTGGCCACCAGGTGGGGCCGGCCGGCCTAGGGTGGGGCCGGCCGGCCAGGGAATTTCCCTGACTGGGCTCACTTTTCTCCATTATTCACTCCTGCATCCAAATATCCACCAAAACTTGTGGAGTAGCATTATTCCTATCTACTATGCACAAAATCTTGGTGTTATGTATTTATTTACCGGTAGGGTGGCGGTCAAAACATGGTTTAACGACCGCCAACAATGGGCTGGGCCAGGCCGCGACGGGCTGCGCTGGGCCGGAGAGGAAGAAAGAGAGGAGGAAAAAAAAAGATAAATGGGCTGGGCCGGTTAGGGAAAAAGGAATGAAGATGGCCCAGAGAAGAGAAATGTTTTAAACATTTCTGGAGGTCTTAGATGAAATCAAATACAAATGCAAATTTTAATTTGAAAAGGGTATTTGAAATACCGAGAAAGGCTCCAACTAAAACAAAACAAACACTTCAAATCTTCGTCTTATCTTCGTCTTAAAACAAGTAAATCCAAAAATGAATATGGTGATAATTATGCACATTTAAATTCAAGATTTTGAATTCGAGGTGAATTTTCTAAGGTTCAACATATAGTCATTTTAATTTGTTGTAAATTTGAAAGTTCAAATTTTTAGTGGTCTTAAATGAAAGCAAACACTCTAGCACAAGTTTTATATTTCAAAATTTTCATATTCTACTAAGTTCGAATTATTTAGTTAATTTTATTTTGAAAATTCATGTCAAGATAAGATTTAGACAAAAATTTAAATTTTGAGTGATTTTTATTCCACTGTATTTTTGATTTGAAATTTGGGGTGTTACAAGATAAACTCAGCAAGCATCATATATGAGTATATAAATATCTCACATTTAGTTTGATTATATTGACATAAGTAATAAATGTAAGCGATCCTTTTTTTAGACAAAAGGCTCAATGATAGAAATCCTTAAAGGACTGAATTGAACATCATAATCTCCTATATGTTGTATTCTCCAAGCATTGACAATGATGCATGCCATGATGCAACTCCATTTTAGAGCTTTATGTTGGATCATGCCAAACTCTCATGAAACTCCATGTACTAGTACTAGTCACGACGCGACCACGGTGACCGGCTTTTAGCTCCATACGAAATGCATCTGTAGGCGTATCAATAACATGAATGTATAATACCATCTCCACTATCACCCATTGAAATTTATCAACCATTCCGAAAATGCATCGTTTTCTTTGTTGTATAAAGATTGTTATGAGAATGTAAAGATGAAGCCCATTCATTTTGAAGAAAACTATGGGATGGAAAGGCTCGATGAATTTTTCACTTGAAAGACATTTACACGTGAAAAGTAATTCAAAATTTTCAATACATTGTCAAAGAGAGTTAAATAATAGAAAACATAAGAAAGTAGAAACTTTAAGTTATTATTACTTATTAATAGAAATATATTGTCAGAGAGGGTTAAATAATCAAAATCATGTTCCGCTAATACAATTAAATCATGAGCAAGTGAAATGCCTCTCGTGTGTTCGCTTGGTTGGATAGTTCATTGTGGAATAAACAAAGTTCTGGTATTTATATCTAATTATTCTGTCATGACAAGCAATATACTTATCAACAACGAGACGTTCGAGGTGACTTTGTCAATCTCGTAAAGGCGAGACGGAGTTGCATCAAAATCTCTTTCTTACCTTTAGGGATCATATGATTGTCTTCTTAAACACTGTGCATGCGTTCTTGTCTTACATTTACTGAATCATGTGGACGACACGAAAGAGCAACCATTTCTTTTCTTTTTTCTCTTTAGATATCCTGTTTTGCAAAAGATAAAGAAAACAGACGTGTCTCACAAAAGAGACGAAAGGAGAACCATATCGAAGCTAATGTCGATCGGATGATGATGATCTACTCTACACAAGCTGTGTACAAGAGACGACATGCCGAGCAAGCGTGGTCCCTCTAACCTTAACGTAGGTAGAAACAAACCAAACAAGTTTGACAAGTCTCTCGCCGCTCTTCTCTACAGTCTACACTCCGTTCTGCTGCATTGGGCATGCTACGCCGAAAACATGGTCGCAACAAACTCTCTTGTCTGCACGCTGTCTGTTAAGCTCGCCTGACACCTCCTCAAGAGGACCACCACCAGTAGCTAGCTAGCGGCCGCGCTCCTCGCTGCTCCTCGCCGGCGACGGCGACGCCCGGCACACCGGGCAGGTGGGCCGCCGCCGCAGCCACTGGTCGACGCACCCCCGGTGGAACGCCGAACGCGTGCTGGCAGTCGGGGAGCAGCCGGAGCCCACGATATGCCCGTGGTCGCCGAGGCTGAACATGTACTCCGGGCAGCTCAGCTGGTAAGTGGTGTCTCGGATGGTTGGAGAGAGCCACTGCTCCGGGCGGGGACGGTCGCCCCGGCCGGTACCGCGCGCGCGCGAACGCTGCCATCTTTGGCGTTAATTAAGCATGCATATATAGGCGGCGACGCCATCGAGGTCCGTGCCGGCACCGCCAGGTTCGTGCGACGTGAACGGCGGCGGGGACAGGATGATCCTACCTAACGGAGCTCGGCGGGCGAGAAAACATGAACAGAGCAAATCAGCAAATCACCCCTTTTCTCTGCCACCGCAAATCAGCCCCTCCACGATCCAAGCTAGCCCTAGGAACTCTAGAAAGATTGGATACGGTAAGGGAAATGGAGATGCACCACCATGCGTGCTCGGCGTTCTGTGGCTGCTCACGCTCGGCAATGGCGCCACCGGTGGGGTGCATGTGCAGGGTGCAGCAAGACGATAGGAACACGGGCGCTCATATTGAAAAGTGGTCTAGAAAATCATCTAACTATTGATCTTTTCAAAGATGTTTCTAGAATAAATAAACAGAGTGGTTTTTTATATTACTGCAAAACAATAATGAATAATAAAATGACTAAGCTTGCAATGTAAGGGGTAGGTATGTTGATGTGATAAAGCCATTGTTTTGTTGTTGGGCTAGTAGAATCCAGCTCTTTGATTATATTCCCTCCGTTTCACGATATTTGTGATTCTAGCACTCAAATTTTTTGCTGCAGTACTTGTGATTCTCACTTTTTAATGCATCATTCTCACTTCTCAATATATGCAACTCTATCTCTATATCACTTCTCCCTGTTTGTTATGCACTACATCATTTTCACTTCTCCTTGTTTCGTGTGGCTGAGAATTAGACTCACAAGTACGGCGAAACAAAGGAAGTATTATACAACAAGAATCTCTATATCATTCTCTAAGATAGTTTTCAAACACTAGAATATTCGTACACCCAATTCTAAACTTTTGTGCTCGCGGAGAGACTAGCAATACATTTGGGAATTTGATGCGGTTGCGCCCTGGTGTGTTGTCGTGCAAGCGTCCTTTCGTCCACGTCGACCTTCATAACCTTGTGGGGTTAGAATACAAAAATAACGTTGGCACATGCATTAATCGCAGACATTGCATGTCGTATCAAGACGTGCCTTTTGAGCTCTATAATCTGTTAGTTCGGTTAAGGTTTAGGCTAGCCACCTTGTCCATGACCATCGATCCATCTGGAATGGACTAGATGCTGGCGTGAAGGCGATTTTTTTCCACGACAGGACATCGCCTTGGAATTTCATTACTTGCAGTAACGAAATCACAACGAGTTTCACTTCAAAGCGTCTAGCGTGAAGGCGATACTGGAAAAAAAGAAGGGAAAAGGTGTGGGTTAGTAAATAAAATGATAATCAAGTCGAGTTTTGTATTCAGGTGATAAGGCTTCAAAGAAAATTGTGTGCTGGAAAGAAGCACAAGAATGGGTAATGCTTTTTTCACTCAAAAAGATTCACAAGCAAAAACTAATTCAAAATTTAAGACATTGTTAAAAAGGATTGTAATATAAAATATGAAGAAGTAGATATTTTAAATTATTAATTGTTCCAAAAAAAATGTCATGCTTCAATAGTCGAATTTATTATGAACAAATGCATGCAACGCTCCACACATGTGTTTGCTCAATTGTATAGTTTCTTGTGGAAGAATATGCCCGTTCACACATGAATCTTTGGCGAACACAAGTTCTCATATTTACGATAATTTGTCATAATTAGCGATGTCTACATCAACAACGGGATGTTTGTGGTGACTTCATCAACCTCGTAACGACGAGATTGAGCGTTTGCATATAATATCTTTATTACCCTTGGGGTGGACACAGGTGCACACGAGCGTCTTCTTACACAAGGTGCATGCGTCCTTGTCTCAAAGCTAGACAAATGTATTGAATCATGCGAACGACACGAAAGAGCAACCATTTCTCTTTTTCTTTTTTTAATCCTCTTTTGTAAAAGATAAAGAACAATCGTGTCTCAGAAAAGAGACGAAAGGAGAGCCATATGGAAGTCAATGGATGTCGATCGATCGGATGATGGTCTACACAAGCTGTGTACAAGAAGAGACGACATGCCGAGATAGCCCTCTATCTAACCTTAACGTAGGTAGAAACAAAGTAAACAAGTTTGACAAAGTTTTGCAGCTCTTCTCTACACTCCGTTCTGCTGCTGCTACATTGGGCATGCTACACCGAAAATAAGGTCGCAACAAACTCTCTTGTCCGCACGCTGCCTTTTACGCTCGCCTGACACCTCAAGAGGACCCACCACCAGTAGCTTAGCTAGCGGCCGCGCTCCTCGCTGCTCCTCGCCGGCGACGGCGACGCCCGGCACACCGGGCAGGTGGGCCGCCGCCGCAGCCACTGGTCGACGCACCCCCGGTGGAACGCGTGCTGGCAGTCGGGAAGCATCCGGAGCTCGTCGCCGTCGGCGTAGTCCGCCTGGCACACCGCGCACCGCGCCGCGTCGCCGGCCGGCGCCGCCGCGGCCATCTTCTTCTTCTTCTCCCCCTCCTCGTCCTCTTCTTCCTCCTCCTTCTCCTTCCCCTCCCCGCCGTGCGGCGGCGACGAGAAGACCAGCGTCGGGTACGCGGCCAGGACGGCCTCGTCGAGCCCGGCCACGCCGCGACCGAGTTCGACGTCGTGGCCCAGCGCGTCGCTCCGCTGCGACGGCGACTGCCGCCGCCGGCACGAGCAGAAGAAGGTGGCGGCGGAGATCAGCAGGAGCGCCGCCATGGAGGCCGCGATCAGCACGATGTCTTTGGACATGGCCGCGTGCCCAGCATCCACGCGAGACGACGGAGCGTGCACGGCTTGATCTCCGTCTCTCTCAATACACGTTGCCGCTGCTCCCGAGCTTGCACTTTTATACGTGTCCGTGCGCCAAGATTCGTACCGGTCAGAGCAACATCACAGCCATCGGCCGCGCCTCGCGATTCGCGCAGCATGACACGATTCGCTAATCGGGTCATTAGCGTCAAAACGCGTTGGTGACCAGTTTACACAGTAATTAATTAACAACTAATCCCTTTACCGCTGTTTTGTCCGTTGCTTGCCGCGTGAGCTATTCTTGTTCACTCCTCAAACCCACTGCCTCGTCACGGAAAATCTCAAAAAGAATGTTTAACTTTATGGCTTGTCAAATAATTCGCTTAGAATTCATCGGTGTTCGTGGCATATTCCTGTCGAGTTACGAATGACACTGCGACAGCTAAAAAGTTTGCCTCCTTGCCTAGATATAGTGTAGTATATATATATAATGATGGAAGAATGGAGTGCTTAAGCTGTTAAGCAAGCGATTACGACGGCAAAGAAGGAATTAATTACGCAGGGAATGGGATCTCTGTAGCTTGATCTGACAGGAATGGATATTTTGCTTTTGCGTTGGTTTGGAATCAGCATTCGTTTTGCTTTTCTTTGCAAGGATTCGAACCAGGATTCTGAATAAATTAACTAGTGGATTGGCCAAATCACCAGCCAACTTGTAGCCCGCCTAGTGAGACACCTGGGAAGCCTAGTCAAAGGTCCATACATACATACTTCAGGTTTTTTACCCCGATGGCGGGATAACTTGTTTCCTGTAAAATCCATATGTTTTACTGACAGTCTTGTAAAGATCAGAGGGCTACACGCAATGATCTTCAGCGTTGGGATTTATATGGTTGATACATGACTTTCTTTGAGCTACTGCTTTGTGGACTATCTGAACACAGACGATCCATTGCTTGTTCAGATGGTCATATGATGTCTGAACATTGGAGTGTTAACCCGGATTAATCAATCGGATGTCACAGCTTGAATCGGTCCAATACCGTTTAAATACGAGTACAAATTGACGTGTTTGAACGCGAGATGGGCTGAGTACACGAGACTTGAGGTTGAAGCGACGGGACCAAGTTAATGGACTCTAGATCTGATTGATCGATCCTTAAACGCACGAGCAAATCTCAAATTATTTAATGAAACTTTGCTTCATCTTTCTTCTTTCTTGTTAGGAAACAGACAGTTTCTTTGGCTTTCCACGGGGGTGCATTGACCTGCTCCAATTGTTTGATCCTTCGAAAAGGAATTGTTGAGTTGTTTCTGCAAGGTAGTGTAAACAGCACTCACGTTTGTTTGGCAGGTGCGGCTAATGTATCTCTGACTTTGACTCATGTACTGGGCCGTCAGTGGGCCGTTCCGTTATGATTAATGGAAAATTCAGGTGGGGAGTTCTCCTCCCCCCGTTGACCTTCAAAAAAAAAAATGTATCTCTGACGTGCAGTGTTTGGACTTCGAAGCTTGGTCATCTCAGGTGCAGCAATAATCTAACTGGAGAGCTATTGGCTCATTGTTCTACAGTCTTTTGTTTCAGTCGTTGTCAGAAGCAACTTGCAGCGTAGCAATCAGAGGAGATCCTCTGACTGGAATCATCAGATGGTGAGATACCGTATTTCATTTTTAGTACTAGAAGATTGTCATACAACCACTCATCATTAGCATTTCTTCACAGAAATAGGGCGGGTGACATCTGCAGAGAGCATATAAAAAGAATTTCTTCATTGTCAGAAAAAAAAAGCAAAATAAAAACTTAGGCATCCTACTCATCTTGAACATTCATAACTGCAATTAGCTCTCCGATGACATCTGGGGCAAGCAATCCTAACTTATTGTGCTACCTACATCTCTCTGTTGCGACAAATTTCAGACAAAGTTTCTGCAATATATTATCAGTCGTCCACCAAGGCATTCTTTATCACCTCTAGCTCTTTGATGGCATTTCTGATATCCATTCTTGCTCTGGATGATTCCTGGGAGCACTGCAAACCTACTCGAAATATTGATGTCATGCACTCTTGCAGCTTTTCAGTGTCAATTTCATCGCAAAATCCGTCTCCATTACTGATAAATCTATTATCCAGAGGCAGTAGAATTGGGTCGACTATTTCCATTATCCTCTCAGGGTAACAAGCAGAAACATAGCTTTGAAGAGTTTGGCCTTCCTGGAATAAGCTGCTAGTCGGCCTCTTTCCAGTGAACATCTCAAACAAGAGAATTCCGTAACTGTACACATCGCCTTGGATGGAAACATTGCCATCCATTCCATATTCTGCAGGTTATAGGCAAATCAATAGATGAAATAAGAAACTCTGGTTAGCAAATCGCAAGAAAACTTTTCATAAGAAAAAAACTTAAGAAAGCCACCAATCAAACAGTGAATTTACAGCACCTGGAGGGATATATCCAATGGAGCCCTTGATTCCTGCTGAAATACTACTTTCTTCTATCGAATTGTTCACCGTCTTACGAACAAACCGTGCCAGACCAAAGTCCCCCACATGTGCGACCATGTCATCATCAAGAAGAACATTGCTTGGTTTCAAATCACAGTGCACAATGGGCACCTGACCATGGTGGTGCAAGTAGTCAAGGGCCTCAGCGACATCGAGCGCAATGCTCACCCTCTGAGACATGGTCAGCCTCCTCCTGGGTGCCTCGTCTTGCCTTACAAGATTGTCGTGCAGCCACTTGTCAAGGTCCCCATTAGGCATGAACTCATAGACCAATGCTTTAAAATCATTTCCCTGGTGGTCAATACTCGAGCAAGCAGTGATGACCTTAACAAGATTCCGATGGCGAATGCTTCTCAGAACAATGCATTCAGCCAAGAAGCTACGTTCAGCTCCATGCTGTAGAAGGTCAATAACCTTGATCGCTACGTGCTGCGAACCTGGTTGGATAGTCCCTTTATACACTGATCCAAAGCTTCCCACGCCTATGAGATTACTTGGGGAAAACTGATTCGTCGCTTTTTGTAGCTCCTCAAATGAGACTTTCCATTGTTGATCCAAGAGAGGGGCATTTGGGGTCCTTCGTCGACTCCTCACACTGAATATGAAAATACCACATGCGAGAAGAATGAGAAGTAAAGATGTCACTCCAGCAACAATGCATATAAGCACTACTCTCCTTGGCCTCTTCTTCGTATGAGACCCTTCGATGGTGCATTGGGGCAGCTGTAAACTTGGAATACCTCCACAGACCTTATTACCAATCACGAAGAATGCACTTGCATTGGTGAAGACACCTTTTGCTGGAATAGGGCCTTCAAAATTGTTATAGGACAAATTCAGGTACTCTAGGTTCGGCCAATCTCCAAAGAACTGAGGAACAGGGCCTGATAAATTGTTTCTCGCAATGTTTAGTGATCGCATTCCTTGCAAGCCAATGAAGGACTGGGGAATGATACCTTGGAGAAGGTTCTCCTGAAGTTCAAGCTGAACTAGCTCGACACATTTCCTAGAGTTAGGGGGATATCTCCAGAGAGTTTATTTGCTGACAGGTCCAGCGATACAAGATTCGTTAATTTGCCTACCTCTGATGGGATTTGACCAGTGAGAGAGTTGTGTGAAAGGTCTAAAGATTTGGTTAAAGAGGAGAGACTAACAAGTTGATCTGGTATTGCACCACTAAGTTGGTTAAATGAGAGAACTAGACTAGCAATGTTTTGCAACTTCCCCAAGCTTGCAGGTATGGATCCCTGCAAGTTGTTCATGAAGAGGTAAAGTATGGAAATGCTTGTTAGGTTGCCCACTGTAGTAGGAATTTGCCCAGAAATGTTGTTCTTGGACAAGTCTAAAATCCCTAAGTTGCTAAGCGCTCCAATTGTTTGTGGTATGCTACCAGTTAGAAGGTTACCTCTGAGATTAAGAATGGCAAGGTTCGGAAGCTTAAAAATATCAGAAGAGATTGCTCCATGGATTTTGTTATTTGCTAGATGAAGATTCTGCAACGCGGTGGAGAGATTGACAAGAGAAGGCGGGAACACACCTTGGAAATTGTTAGAACTAAGAGAAAGATCAAAAAGACTTGTACAATTTGACAAGAAGATAATCAAATCCCAATCACTTGACCACTTATCCTCCAGATGGCTGTTGCCTACTGTTAACACCTCAAGATTCTTCAGGTTGTTGCCTATATCCAATGGCACTGTTCCTTGAAGCTCATTGTCATCAAGCTCTATATACCTGAGCTGAGATGCATTCACTATAGAGCGGGGAATTCGCCCGCTCAACTGGCAGCCACTGAGGAACAGATTCTGGAGGTTTGGGAGGGTGAGACCAATATCCAACGGGAGAACACCTGAAAGGGCATTATTGCCGGACAATTCAAAAGTTGTGATCGATGATATGTTAAACAAGCTTCTTGGGATGGCACCACTAAGTTGGTTATAAGCTAAATCAAGATACTGGAGCTTTGTCAACCGTCCCAAAGAATCTGGTACGAGGCCACTGAGTGTATTAGTATCCGCAAACAAATTTTCCAGCAATGAAAGGTTACCGAAAGATGGTGGGACGCCTCCAGATAGATTGTTCAAGTAAAATCCCAGGTATGTGAGCTTAGAGAGTGAACCGAGCGACGGCGGGATTGCGCCGGACAGCTGGTTTGAGCCGACGTCCAAGACCTCTAGCTCCTGAAGATAGCTCAGGTTGGCTGGGATCTCACCCACGAGGCTGTTGTACTCCAACTGCAAGATCCGGAGCTTGGAGGCCCGAGCAAGGGACGGTGGGATCATGCCTTGCAACAATGAGTTGTGGCGAAGATCCAGGTAGGAGAGGCGAGGTAGGAAGCCAAGTTCCCATGGGATGTTGCCTGAGAAGGAGTTGTGTGAGAGGTTAAGCATGTGGAGGAACGTCAGGTTGGCAAGGAAGGGGGAGATGGTGCCGGTCAGGTTCGACGACAACAACTCCAGTGAGGTGACACGGCCAGGATGCCGGCGGGAGTGGCATCCCACGCCTCTCCAGTTGCAAAAACCGGTAGAATTGGTTGTGTTTCCGTTGCTGGAGGTCCATGAGGCGAGCACACTACGTGGATCGCCGGTGATGAGAGTTTTGAAGGAGAGCAGAGCCTGCTCGTCCACGGCAACTGGAGCTGACAGAGAGGGAGACGACTGTGATTGATCGGGAGCAGCATGTGTGGTAAAACCAGTGCCCAGAAGAGCAGCAACAAGGAGTATGGTGCACATGGATTTGCAAGCTTGGGAGGAAAGATACACCGTGGTAATGGCATCCATTCATGCACTCAATCACAAATGCTGAAACCATCTTTTGCTCCTATGATATATACTAGGCACAGAGCTAGAGCTAGGCTATTGGACTAGGCCCTGCACATAAGTGACATAACTGGAGGAGAACTCACTTACGTGGCGCCACCTCGCTCCAGAGCCCACGCAGAGCAAGCTGACGCTTTCAGCTTTTTTTTTTTCTTTCAGCTTCGTCACCTTATTTGTCAGGCGTTGCCATCCAACAGAACAACGTTGTCCCTCCTAATAAATGCGATTGCAACTGTCAGCAACTTCTGAAAGAAAAACGCCACTGAAAATATGCAACTTCATTGTTAAGAAACCGGTGGTTTTCTGTGTCAACTTATCCACAGTTTCACTTTGTTCACACTGTGCTTGTGCAGATCAATGTCAAGGAACCATTAAGACTACTTCGTGGTGGCTGTGCCACTCTTCTGTCCAAACTATGTTTTCATCATTCATCAGACATAGCAGCAAAAACTAGATAACAAAGAGTATGCAGGAAAGGAACAGCACCAAAAGTCACATGATTTGCTTCACTCAATTACTCTTGGCCCCATTTGACCGCGTGCCAAGAGGTGGCTGTGTATTTCCTCTTTATCCTGCAATGCCACCTGTATATAACTCTTGTATTTACCTAGTGCTAAATATGATTGCCACATGCAGCTTCTGAACAAACAACTCCAAAAACAATTATCTCCGGTTAAGAAAAAACCATTAGTCTTATGAGTTCAATTTCAATAATTAAGGTGTCGCAGTGAGAACATTTATGCAGAAGGTCACTCATCACTAAAGCCAAAAAGGGGAAAAAAAATCACACTGAGGTTTTACAGATCAATGTTGTTGATTCCCTTCTAGTGCTATTCTTACTAGTTCATTTTTCATCAAACATGCAGCTAAAATATTGTGTATGAACATCAGTTTGAGCAGTAGCACACAGATACAATAATCTGCAAACAAAGGCACAAAGCCTGAATAGAACAGGGTACATGTAGCTACTCGTCATAGATATCCTTCGCAGCAGTAAGCTCTCTGATGACATCTCTAGTGACCATCCTTGCTCTCGGTGATTCCTCCGTGCATCTCAGCGCGACTCGGAAAACCAACAACAGGCACTCCTTCAGACTCCCGTCAACCATGGACTCCTTTTCCTGCTGCAACAGTGCTTGATCAGCTACTTCCATGACTCTCTCAGGATAAGCCGTCGCGACATAGCTGCAGATGCTTTGGCCTCCCTGGAACAATGGGTCTGTTGGCCTCTTCGCAGTGAACATCTCGAGCAGGAGAACCCCGTAGCTGTAGACATCGCCTTCCACAGAAACTTCACCACTCATTCCGTACTCTGAAATGTTGAGGGTAAAAGTGTAATCAAATGCAATGTTATACAATGTTGTGCAAAGTCATGTTTGGGTTAAAATGCAGAAGCAGCAGTTCAGTCCTAACTACCTGGTGCAATGTATCCAATGGTGCCTTTGATTCCACCAGTGTTACTCTTGTGCTGGAACAAATTACTGTTTCCTCCCTGAATGAACCGTGACAATCCAAAGTCACCTACATGGGCAACCATATTGTTGTCGAGAAGGACATTACTTGGCTTCAGATCACAGTGAACAATGGGTACTTGTCCATGGTGGTGGAGATAGTCAAGAGCCACAGCAACATCGAGTGCAATGCTCACTCTTTCAGTCATATTTAGCATGCGAGAGGAACTCCCGTCTTCACTACCGGTTGAGTGTAGCCATTTGTCCAGGTCTCTGTTAGGCATGAACTCATACACCAAAGCTTTGAAATCTTGGCCCATGTGATCCATAGTGGAACAGGCCGTGATGATCTTTACAAGATTGCGGTGTCGGACGCTTCTCAGCGCCTCACATTCAGCTAGAAAACTCTGCTCCGCACCATGCTGCAGAAGGTTCAGAACTTTTATTGCGACTTCCTGCTCTTCATGGTTTAGTGTTCCTTTGTATACTGAGCCAAAGCTTCCAACACCAATGAGATTAGCATCAGAGAACCCATCAGTAGCCCTGAGCAGTTCAGCATAGGATACTTTCCAGTGTGGCTCCATCAACTTACGCGCATGAGATGTATCATTACCATGCACATGCTGCTCCCTTACTGATTTCCGAGCACACATCACAAAAGTGCATATGATGATGAGTAGAGCCACGAAAGATCCAATGGTAATAACCACGATCAGCACAGTTCTTGATTTCTGTAACCTCTTACCAGAGCTATCAGTATCAGGACATTCTGGTAGCTGCAACTCTGAAACACCACCACAGACTTTGTTTCCAGCAACAGAGAAGTTTCTTGAATCATTGAACACTCCTCTTGTTGGCACCGGTCCATCAAACTGGTTGTAGGACAGGTTCAGGTACTGCAAGTACTTCAATGTTGCCAAGAAATTTGGAATTGGGCCAGACAAGTTATTCTGTGACATGTCCAAGTATTGAAGCCCTTTCAATGAATTAAGTGATTCAGGAATCCTCCCATCGAGCTGGTTTCCCTGCAGAAACAAGTACTCCATTGCCTGGCACTGGGAGAGTGTTTGCGGTATCTCTCCTGAAAGCCTATTGTTCGACAAGTCTAGCATACCAAGGCTGCTCAATCTGCCTACTTCTGATGGGATTGGACCTGAGAAAATGTTGTGAGACAGATTGAGGAACACGGTCAGAGAGGAGAGATTAAGCACCTGTTTGGGTAACATGCCGCTGAACTGATTGTAAGATAAGTCCAGGATTGCAATATTTCTCATAGTCCCAAAGCTCTCAGGTATGCTTCCTTGTAATTTGTTCCGAGACAGATCCAGGAACGCAAGCTGAGTAAGGTTTGCGACAAGCATAGGTGGGATCTCACCGTATATACTGTTGCTAGAGATATCAATCCCATTCATGCTGTTAAGACCACCAATGGTGTCTGGAATGGTGCCAGTCAAGGCATTGCGAGCAAGCACAAGGAGATTGAGATTGCTTAACTTGCCAATCTCAGGGGAAATTGTACCACTTATCCTGTTTGAATTCATAAAGATCATTTGTATTCCAATGGTGAGATTGGCAAGTGAAGGAGGGAAAACACCTTGAAACCTGTTACTAGAAAGACTCAGTGCACGCAGCTTACTGCAATTTCCTAGTGCAGCCATCAGAGGCCAGTCCTTGTCCCACTTGTCCTCAAGCAGGTTGAACTGCAGGTTCAACACCTCAAGATTTTTCAGCCTGCCAATGTCAGGAGGCACTATCCCCTGCAGAGTGTTGCTCTGAAGCTGGATAATACGAAGTCCTGTTGCGTTGCCTATGGATGATGGGATACGCCCTTTGAGCTGACAGTTGTACAGAGAAAAGAATTGAACTCTCGGCAAAGTGATACCCATGTCAAGAGGCAGCACACCAGAGATATCATTGTTTCCTAAGTCAAGTGTCCTAAGGGATGATATGTTAAACAGCGAGGCTGGAATTGTGCCTCTAAGGCCGGCAAAAGCTAGCCTCAAAAAGTTCAGCTTGGTGAGTCTCCCAAGCGCGTCTGGTATGTTACCTCCAAGGTTATAATTCTCACTGGCATCAAATGCCAAGAGTGAAGAGAGGTTACCCAATGATGGCGGGATGCCACCGGTGAGGTTGCTCCGGTGAAGACCCAAGAACTCAAGCTTTAATAGCGACCCAAATAATGGTGGAATGCCACCAGACAGGCTGTTCACACTGACGTTGAATGCCCGGAGCTCCCGGCAGTTGCTGAAGTTTGCTGGTATTTCACCATGCAATCCATTCAATTGTAACTCCACATGTGTGAGGTGGGCACAATTGGTGAGCGATGCAGGTATCTCACTGGTGAGGGAATTCTCGCCAAGGCTGATAACCTGGAGGCAGCGTAACATGCCAAGCTCCAAGGGGATGCTGCCAGAGAGGCGGTTGCCGGAGAGGTTGAGCGTGTGAAGGAAGGATAGGTTGGCCAGGCTGGGGCTGATCACACCTGCCAAGTTGGATGACATGAGCTCCAGCGCAGTGACATGGCCAGGGTGCTGTGTGGAGAGGCATGACACGCCGCGCCACTGGCAAACATTGTTGGTGGTGTTCATACTGCCATTGGTGGGCGTCCATGCAGCAAGCACCCCACTCGGGTCGCTGGAGATGGAGGCCTTGAATGCAAGTAGTGCTTGCTCATCCGCAGACAGAGCTACACACATAGGAAGGAGAAGAACAGCATGGATTGCAAAATTGGTTATGAGCAGGAATCTGCAGTTGCTAATGCCAGAGAGGCCCTTTCTGTTGCTATCGCGCCACATGCTTGGCTGCTTGCTTGCTGGGCAATTTGTTGTTTGAGTTTCATGTGATAACTAGGCGATTGAAAGTGCTATTCTTCAAAGAGCACAAAAACATCAAGCGAATGGCCATGGCTTCTTATGAATCCTTTTCATTTGCCGGCCTGCATTAGTCCACATGTGCAGTAAATGCATGCCCTTAATAGAAGTAGCTATCAACTATGACATAATTAAGATCCTCAAAATAGACTAAACAACAAGAACATGGGATTTGTGTTCTCATGACCCAAGCAAGTTAGCTGCAAGCCGGCTAAGTTATGTTTCTCCATAAAGAATGGGATAACCAAAAGGACGACTTCTGCTCTTTGTCAGTTTCTGAAAGGAAGATAATTAACGGTTGGCTGAAACGTCTTGGAAACTGGTATGATATTGGGTACGCTGTATGGAAAAGTTTTTTTTTTAAAATCATGTAATTTCTTTAAGAGGTTATATCAAGCATATAATCATGCAAGATTCATTTTTTCAAAAATTAAGCTACAGATAGTCAAAAAGGCGATTGTAAGTACACATTGACGCCATCCTCAGAATTTTCTATCAATAATACTCCTTGACTTCTGTACATACAAAAATTCAAGGACGACAAATTGGTGCTCGGATGACCTCCCATCTACACCCTAGTCAACAAGATGCTTTGGATACATCGTGCAAACAACAAAACGCCCTGTGACAAGTATTTTCATGCAATTCATGTCATGTTCCCACCTAAAAAATAAGTAAAAAGATGGGTTAGTTGGAACCACGTAGCCATCTTATTCATTGTTATCTTCTGTGGTCCTTCACTGGTTTGCATAGCTAAAGTGCTCCCGTGCTACCCTAATCAAAGTGAACAAACGAAAAAAAAAATGGTGGTTTGGTTGCAGCCTAAACAAATCCCCCTGTTCTGCTGTTCTCATTTCAGTGGATTACAAGACTAAATCTAATGAAATCAAATTACTAGTTGAAGCGACCATTCGAGGAGGCGAACTGCAAGCTGGTGTCATTCGGCACCCTGATTCAGGTCACGCTGCGGTGTTGATTCGAGTGCACTTGCACGAGCTCTAGCGAACTGTAAGTTCTGGGGTTACTGTGCTAGGGAGACGAGAGGCGCGGGCATGAGGTCGGGGACTCACCGGCAGATGGGTGCGGAGGTCACCAGGGATAGGCAGATTCCGGCAATGCAGTAGCCGGTTATGGCCCGGGTCGTCGAAGAACCACCCGAGCTGGTCCACTTCCCCGTCGTCCCCCGCCGACTTCGCCTCCGGCCATGGCGATGAGGCCGCGAAGGCTACGCTCCAGCAGCAACAACCGAGACATGGTCCATGGCAATGGCGCAGCAGCCAGTAGCAGCGGAGGAGACAGGACGGGGATTCTCTTCCTATCGCGGCAGCGGCGGCGGCGGCGGCGACGATGGCCGGAGGCGCACGGGCGCCGCCGCGAGCCGGGGTGAACCTTTCTTCTTGAAAAGAAAAAAAAGATGGACCCCCTATGAACCGTGCGATCAGCCATAGGCGGTCAGATACATAAACCAGTAAAAACGGCGCGGGCGAAAGCTTCTAAAAAGGCCCTTCATAAGAGTACCTCTTCAAACGGACCCCAATTTGGATCTCGGCTATTAATCGCGATCCAAACCCGGGTTCAACACAGCCGTTGGATTGATCCTCCGCGGCCCAGATCGCGCCGGAAAATAACCGGCGGCGCGTATTTGCAAACCAACCCCTCAACCGCAAGAACGCAACAAACTTTCCTCAGAATAACCTGGTCCAGGGGAAACAAGAGAACGTCAAGGACATTTACCGAAAAGGTGCTCTGCATACACTGCCAACTGCAACAGCTTTTGTTTGTTTTGTACCCGAAAAAAATTCCCGCAAAGTACAGCCCGAAAAGGCGGAGCAGCAGTTAGAGCTCAATCCAAAGCGGAGGCGAGAGCGAGAGGAGGGAGAAGCGGTGGCCGACAAGGCGCCGACCGGTCGGTGGCGATTCTGTCCCCTCTCTGCGGCCGACGCAGCATTCTGCCAAGGTAGAGGTTTTCCCCTTTTGATTTACAATTAGCGATTTGTTCTGCTGTGAAGTGAGGAATTTGAGGGGAGCAAATCGAGTTTGTGAGCGCGAGCAGGTTCTTGTTGTTCTTGGGCGGTGATTGGTTCCGTTCTGATCCGTGTACTGGCTTCAGTCGACCCGATTGTTGGGTCTCTTCGTCTACTTAGCATTTCGCTCTGGATTTTTGCTTCCTTTTCGATTTTGGCACAAAATAATTGCCCCGATTAGTGATTCTTTCTGTAGACTGTTGCTCGCATTATGCGACTTTAGTGTTAGTTCGGAAGCTCTGATTTTCCTTAGTGTACGCGCCGCCAGCAAAGAGTTTAGGCTTCACACATGCGCTGCAAAGATGTCTCTTTTTTCTTCGACCAGAAGTTCAGACTTAGTAAGATTAGAGCATCTGCCGTTTGCGGTCCATGACTCTTGGCCCCCTGAATGCATGATGTTTTTATGCTTCCTTGAAGATTTCAAGGTTGAGATGGCATGATTTGATTTGGGTTTGGTAAGACAAGTGGCTGCTCCTGCATAATTTTAGCACCAATGCTGTTTTCTCCTCTCAAATTTCTTATTTGGGGGATGTGCTTTCTCTACATTGTTGCTCTACTGAGATTCATGTTCTGATATACAGGTATTAGCTGCTGAGGAAAAGGCTATCATGGGCATTTCAGCCAAGTGGATTAAAACACTTGTTGGGATAAGGAAGCATGAAAAAGCGCGAAATGCTGAATCCAGCGATGCGGTAAGGCAAAGGGTATTCAGTGAGGTGGTGTATGGTGCAGTGCTTTATGTCTTGAATTTTAATCTGTGCTTCCGTTTTACTCTCTGCTTTTGCGGCCATTTCATCGTCGTCCTTTAACGGCATAGAAGTTTTATATTTATTATAACTGGATATGTCTTGCATTGTCCAAAGTTTGAAATTTTGAAGAATGAGAACGACATGGATGGTCTATTGCACCCCTAGTGAAGTCTGAACTAATGTTGTTGTTGGTGTGTCTTTGTCAGCTGACATGACAACCATTATGGGTGGTTGCTCAACTGTGTATTTCATTATCAACAATGCCACATGTATATCAAGTATATTCCAGCATTCCCTTGAAGCCATGCATCGTGTATCTCATGTTGCATATTGTATCATGCAGTCTTTGTTGATGCTGCAAAATTCTCTTTATTGCTGAATGTTGATGATGTTTTGCATTGTTCGCTGGTTCATTTAAGCGGATATCCTAAGAATGATTATGTTGTGTTTTATTCCTTCTCTTAGTTCCATTACATGAATTAAAAAACACAGAAAAGATGAAATGTAGATTTTTTCAGAATGTTCTATGCTAATGCTGGCAGCACCCAGTTATGTAGCTGGTTGAGGTGCTGTGAAGTGTGAGCATTTAACATGAAATGCTTTACTAGCAGAATTGCATTTTGTATTTGACAGCACCATCCATCCTTGATAGTGCATTTGCTTCACATAACGCTTTTAAAAATTCTTGTGGTTTTGATTAACTGACTACATTGCTTCGCTGATCAGTCATACACTCATACTTCCTTGAAATTGCAGAGGAGCTCTGCAACCCAGTTGCTACACCAACAAAAGCACTCTGTAGATACAGAAGGTGACATTGCAGTTGAAGAACTCAGAGGACAAGCTGAACCATTGACGGGTGACATAAACACAGCGACAATATCAAATTTGGCTTCCTCACCGAGCACAGCTGTTCAAATTGCACCAACTGAACTTGATACAAGGGAGCATCAGGCTGCAGTAGTTATTCAATCTGCCTATCGAGCATTCCTGGTATTATATTCTAGCCTTAGTTATCTTCTTGTTAAGAAAACCAAGATAACTTTCCAACTCGGGTTCTGGTTGAGCCAACAAAATATACCTACAAGATAACTGGGACAGATTTTGTAGTGGACAATACATTGGGGGCAATGCTGAAAATTTTGCTAGCGAGTCTACCCTATAATTATATTTATATAGCTGTAACATTATATTTATTCTCTATAATAAAACGGTATGTATAAAACTTAGCCAATAATGCGATCTGGAGGTTTTCAAAGTCATCTTTCGTAGTCATTTCGTCATTAATATATATGGTTTCAAAAACAGTCCGATAGTTTGGCATGACCATGATTTCCAGGCTAGGAGGGCTTTACGGGCGTTAAAAGGACTAGTTAGACTCCAGGCCCTTGTTAGGGGTCATGCTGTAAGAAAGCAGGCAGCAGAAACACTTCAGCACATGCAAGCACTGGTAAGAGCTCAAGCTCGTGTCAGAGCAAGACGAGTCCGTGTTTCCTTGGAAAGCCAAGTGGTTGAGAAGAAAACTCCTGAACAAAATGGTCACAGTGATCGTGTTCTTCAAATTGAGGTGAGAAACAGCATTCCTCAAGAAGCGTGGTGTAACGTATTTCTATGCTCATTCAATTTTCACTAAAAAAATCTACTTCATTTATGTCATTTCTTATTAGCAGATATATCATTCAGATGTAGGTCAAATATATCTTTTTATGTATCCACATTAAACACTTGATTCGTAAGGACTTGAGTGGTAGTTTATTCAGGAAAAGTGAAACAGATTGCCTGCTTTGGTCCATTTTCACTGTAAGATTGTCAACCAACTGTGAAGCCGCCAAAAAAGCAGGAAAAAGGAAAAATTGGACGTGCAACCTGAAGCAAACCCAAGTTGGACAGTTTTGTGTAGAAAGTAATTGAGACTAGACTAAGGGGCTTCGACCCTATACTGCTGATTTAGAACTTAGAATTGACACTGCTAACAACGTGGCACATTTGATCATGGTTTACATCCATATTAATGCTTATTAAACCACTGGTTTGACCAATGAAATGAGCATAGCAAGGCCAGTGACCTGTCATGGTCCAGAAAACACATGTAAAACACTGAAACTAGGAGTGCAGTGACTTCTTTTTCTTAGTGCACTTATGCGTCATGTTTGGTGATGTCCATACTAATGTAGCACTGGAGAATATTCCTAATACAGGTTATTGTTGTGTCAGTTTACCACGTGTTTGGCTGCCCTGGCTGCAGTAACCAACGTGCACGTTGGTGCAGCTACAGCAGGCAGTTGCAGCCCGAACAAAGTGTTAGCAATTGTATATTGTTGGCATTATTCATACATTTGCATGTGTATCGTTGACATTTTACCTATTTAAGAAAAATTCTGCATTCAGCTGTAGTTTACATAAAGCATGCAAATAAATTATGCTGTCGACTCTGAGAGTAGTACAAAAGAATGCCAAGCATAACAGTGGCAAATTCAAGCTTTTGTGTGTAACTTGTGATGTTAGATATGTTTATACTTATAAGTGTTGGTAACTAATTACTTTCAATGACATGCAGGAAGACTGGTGTGGTACTGTAGGCTCAGCAGAAGAAATGCAAGCTAAAGCATTAAAAAGGCAAGAGGCTGCGGCTAAGCGGGAAAGAGCAAGGGCATATGCTTTAACCCATCAGGTGGCTTATATAACATTTAGATAAGAATGAAAAGCTTTATTTCCATGCTTGTTGTCTGTCGCTAGGATAAATGTCTCTAAGAGACTGTGATAGTCATAGTTTGCCCAGTTTTATTTTCTGTATTCACTCTCCTAAGATTATTGTTCAAACATGTAATCGAGACTTCTCTCCTTATGTGTGTTGGTGTGAATCACTTACTGTGGCTTACATTTATCTGAAAGGCATTCTGTTTATACATACAACATTGTTGATTTGACTTGCAGCAGAGGGTAATGAGCTGGCTAGGAATAGGAATTCTTTGGATTTTGGGTAACAGAATGCTAGGATGTTTTTTCTGGTGATCCTGATAGTATGATAAGTTCCAGGTTAAAGAGATTCTTATTGTTGGAAGTACACCTTTCACCTAGTGCACAACTGCTTTTTCATTTGGGGTGTGGCTAAAATATATCCTTTTCATAAACTGACATGTTTTTGGTCCGAGCTCAATGTTCTTATCACTGTGGCCAAAAGCCAAAGATATTGGTACTTCTAAGTGCGCCATATGTGCTGATTCGTTTCTTCCTTGGACAGTGGCAAGCAGGCTCCAGGAAACAGAAAGCTGCGAGTCTCCAAGATCAAGGGCTTGCGGCAGACGAGAATCAATGGGGGAAGAACTTTGTAGAGAGGTGGATGGCTGTACGCCCATGGGAGAACCGGCTACTCGAGAGTAATGTCAAAGAGAGTGTCCCGATTAGTGATGGCAGACAGGACGAGGAAGACAAGACCAAGGCTGTAAACAAACCAAAAAGAAGAGTACCGGTTTCCACGATACAATCAAATGGATCACACAGCACAAGCCACAAGAAGTCACATTCTGATGCAAGTGGCTCTTCGTCTGGGCAGTCTGCAAGTGTGCAACCTTCTACTTCTTTAGAGTCGTCCAAGATGAAAACAAAACCATCAGACGAAGTGTCTGATGAAGTCAGCTCTCAACCTTCAAATTTGCCTTCCCGGTCCACAAGCAATCCAAAGGAACGGCCAGAGCAAATCAAAGCACCAACAAAGAAGCGACTATCCCTTCCCAACAATGGTAAACAATCTGCCTGGTTCTTTTTTTTTAATTTTTTTTTTTTGTCATCACATCTCTTTAACATCTTATTATGAAATATGACAGAACTCACAAAGTGTTCTTATAATAATCTATTTGTTGTTAGCTAAATAGTTATTGAAAGTCGACATGCATTTGAGCACGATATCAGCAGTTCAAACTTCCAAAAGCAATTGATCCTTGTCACTTGTGTGCAGCAACAACCAGTGTTGGAGTAGGAAAGGGCCGTAACAACAATAGTCAGACAAACCAAACCATGAGATCCAAGAATGCAGTGAAAGGAGGAGCCTCCAAGCCTGAATCGAGAGATCAGCCGAAGCCTGGTAGGACAGCTGTGAAGCCAGTCGAGGCACAGGCCTGAGAGATGAACGTCTTTCGGTTTACTCAGACACTTGTTTCTCATGTATGATGTTGCATTAGTGTAATGTAAATAAACTACATCGATTGTTGCACCTGAATTGATGCCCTGATGTATTCTCCAATTGTTTGAGATTGTTAGCGTCCTGGTGTGAAGTATATTGTTCACATTGATGTAGTCTATCACTGTGCGAGTTCTGTTCAAGCTCCGGCTACCCAAATAATTTAAGCATCATTTGCGCGCGCCCCTGCAAACCGTGTTTGATTTGAAAACCGTGTGTCCGGATGTCATGATTTCGCTCAGGCATCACTAATGGTTGGGTGTTATGCGGTATATGAGTACTAATATTTATGTTCCTTTCTTCAAGCTTCCTTCAATCAAAGGTTGTCCAGATGGATTCCCATTATGGGCTCAAAAAAAAAAGATGGATTCCCATTATGGGCATCTCGTTCACAATATTTTTCTTTGTAAAAGGCTAATGGGAATCCATCTTCTTTTTTTTTTTGAGCCCATAATGGGAATCCATCTGGTTCCGTGGCATTTGCGCCCGTCTTCTGCATTTTTGTATTTTTTTTTTTTGAGAAAAGGGTTGGATTATATTAATTATAAGGTAAAATTACATCCAGCCCGTTGCAAAGGAGCCCCCAAATGAAAAGAAAATTACATTGAAGTCCTTCTAAGGAGCCCCTGACGGTCATCGTTTCTGTCGACCAGAGTCGTCTCTTCTCGTCTCTTCTCCGATGGCGACACCAGAGAACCATGGCGAGGAGGAAGCTCGAAGCCGACCCCTCAACTGACGACGCCATATCAAGTTTGAATGCCAGCAGTAGCACGACCAACAACGGATCGTACCGTGAATCGATGAACGCACCGGCAAGTAGCCCGCTCTTGGCCGCATCATCGTCACGCAGATAGGGATCAGACGCCAATCGCCTCCATGACTGACCCCAATCGACGGAAGACGAAGACCACAAAACGGGATCTGGAAACTTCAACCCAGAACAACCGGGAAGAAGGAAATCATACCTCACAAGAACATCTCTAGAAACACCAGAGGATTCTTGGAGGGACAAAATACCGGCACCATCGACTAGATCTCTGGCCCGGAAACAAATCTTCGACTTCACGCAAGAGATGACACCATTGATGAAATCGAAGAACAAAGATCCTCCAATCGGCAACGACACCGACGAGGAAAACAACCCAACCCTATAGTACCTCATACCGTAGTCGCCAATCGAGTCGGGGAAGCCGTCAAGGATGTCGGAGAAGATTTCGCCAAAGCTCAGCTCAACATCTTCATCCTCGCATCCAAGACGTCGCTCACCGGAGACGCACCAGTAGAGGAAGGAGGCTCCACGTCGCATCAACAACATGGAGAAAGCTAACCCTAATCTACCTAGACTAAGTCTAGTATAGTGGGATATGTACACCGGCCGCCGAATCCATCGGTCCCCCCCCCCTCCGGTGACACCGAGGCCACCGGAGGCGGAGGGGACGCGACGAAATCGACGCCGGACGGTGAATCGCCTTGAGGTCGCCCCGATCTACTGTAGATGGGGAGAAGAGTCGAGAAGAAACGGAGTTTGAGGACCTGCATTTTTGTACTTTTGCACCCCGCGGCAATGTACGGTTCAGCCCAGGTAGATTGTATGGGCTGGCCCATACAATCTACCTGGGCTGAACCGCCGGTCATGTAAACTGACTGAGGGAGTGCGCGAGAAGGCATTTGCGCACGTTTGGAGACGGTTCCCGCCCCGCCTTCCTCTCCACAGTACAACCCGAGCCGAGCAGTTAGAACTCGATCCAGGTGAGAGCGAGAGGAGGGAGAAGAGGAGGGACAAGGCGGCGATCGCTCGGTGGTTCCGGCCCTTCACTGCGCCCGACGCAGGCATTCTGCCGAGGTAGAGTTCTTCCTTCCCATCCATAGGAAATCGATTTGTTTTGCTGTGAAGTGACGGATTTCGGGGAGCAAATCGAGTTTGTGAGCATGAACAGGTTCTTACTGTTCGTGGGTGGACTGGTGGGGGCGGTGATTGGTTCCACTCGATCCGTGTTTCTCTAAGATTCGCCTCGGCCCACCCTGTTGTTGGGCTTCTTCGGGTGCTTGTCTCGCATTTCACTCGGGATTTTGCTTCCGCTTCGATTAGGCATATTAGACTGGTGCTCACATTCTGCGATTTTAGCGTTAGTTCGAACGAATTTCCTCGGCTTTGACGCTCTTCACCGGAGCTTTAGGGGAGGTGGGTTTGGGGATTTGGATTTTCCGGCGAACCTTCCATGGACGGAGGGCTTAGAGGAAGTTTGGGAGAGGCAGGCAGGGGGCGGGAGGGCAGCGAGCTTATGCGTGCGACAAAAGAACAGAGGCCGAAGACGAAATTTTGGCCGTTCGATCGCAGATGGACGGCTTCTGTGCGTCGACTCAAATGGACGCCGAATTCAGTCGGCTCAAAAAGGATAGCAGTCCCCGAGCTCTGGTTTTCCTTTGTGTGCGCGGGGGCTGCAAATAACCTTTGCAAGGTTGTTGCGTTCGCTGTTTGCCGCCCTTCACTCTTGCCCCCTTGAATTCATAATGTTTTGCTGCTTCCGTCAAGGTTTTCTTGTTGGGGGATCGATACTGTGCCGTGATTTGGTTTGGGCTTGGTAAGATGGCCTTAGTTAGAGACAACAAGTGGCATGCTCCTGCAAACTTTTAAAACCAATGCTATGCACTCCACTCAAATTTCTCATGCAGCGGATATGCACTTTCTCCACATTGTTGCTCGATTGAGAATTTGAGATTCATATTCTGATATACAGGTGTAAGCTGCAGAGGAAAAGGCTATCATGGACCTTTCAGTCAAGTGGATAAAAACACTTCTTGGGATAAGAACGCATGAAGAAGGGCGAAATGCTGAATCCAGCGACGCGGTAAGGCAAAGGGTTCACTGAGGTGGTGCACCGTTAAGTTTGTCTGTGTTTATGCCATGTCATCGTCGTCCTTTAATGGCATAGAAATTTCATATATATCATAAATGGATTTGCATGCTGTGTGCGGCAACGCAGAGGCCGAAAACTATTTCCATTTTCAAAAAAATAAATAAATGGATTTGCATTGTCCGAAGATTTGAAATATTTAAGAATGAGGACAACATGGATGGTTTATGGAAAAGAACCCCTAGTAAAGTCTGAACTAATGTTGTTGTTGGCGTATCTTTGTCATCTGACATGACATCCATTTTGGGTTGCTGATCAACTGTGTATTTCATTAATTATCAGCAATTGCACGTGTAGAGAAAATATATTCCAGCATTATTACTTTGAAGTTGTGCATCTTATCTCACGTTGCATACTGTATCATCCAGTCACTGCCAGCATTTACGGTGCAATCTCTTCATTGCTGAATGTTGATGATATTTTGCATTGTTAGCTGGTTCATTTAGGTGGATATCATAAGAATGATTCTGTCGCTTTTTATTCCTTTGGTTAGTTCCATTCCATGAATTGAAAAACACAAGAAAGATAAAATGTAGTCCTTTTCAAACTATGTTGTGCTGATGTTGGTAGCGGCCAGTTACGCAATTGCCTGAAGTGCTGTGAACATCTAACATGAATTGCATTTTGTATTTGACAGAACCATCCATCCTTAATGACGCAATCGATTCACATATGCTGTTCAACATTCTTGTAATTTTGGTTAATTGGCTACGTTGTTTCATTAATCACAGTCATACTTCCTTGAAATTTCAGAGGAGCTCCGCAACCCAACAAGAGCAGTCTGTAGATACAGCTGCAGTTGAAGAACTAGTTCAAGTTTCGCCAACCCAGCAGTCTGTAGATACAGCTGCAGTTGAAGAACTAGTTCAAGTTTCGCCAACCCAACAGGAGCATATTCAGTCTGACTTTCAAGCATCTCTGGTATCATATTCTTGTATTAGTTATTTTCTTGTTAAGAAAATCGAGATAACTTTCCAACTCAGATTCTAGTATCTTAGCCAAAAGGCCGAGAACGGTAAAAAAAAAAAACTCAGATTCTAGTGATTCTACTTCTTTAATTAGATAAATGTAATATTATTTTTATTCTCTATAACAAATTGATGAAAATATGAACTCATTCCTTTTTGTTAGATAAATTAAGTCTGTTTAATCCTTCGCTTGTGAAGGTTGTCTAAACTGCTGATATAGCCTATGGACAATCATCCAATATGGACGATGCATCCATCGCACATTTTCAAAGTCATTTTTTCTAGTCATTTCTTCGTTAGTACATACAGTTTCAAAAGTAGTATGATAACTTTGGCATGACCATATTTTCCAGGCAAGAGGAGTCCATGTTCCTTTGGAAAGCCAAGTGGTTGAGACAAGAACTGATCGTGTTGCACAAATTAAGGTGACAAACAGCATTCATTTATATCATTTCTTATTTAGGAGATATATCATTCAGATGTGAATCAAACATATCTTATTAGGTAACAATATAACAATATTTAACTCTTGATTCATATTTCCCTCCAAAAAAATATTTAACTCTTGATTCATAAGGACTTGAGTAGTTCATTCAGGACTAAGTTCAGGACAAGATAAACCAATAGCCTGCATTGGTCCAGTTTCACTATAAGATTGTCAACCAACTGTGAAACTGCGAAGGTGCTCTAGTTGGGAGGGTGCCCGCTTGGGTTCGATCCCAGGTGTCGCACCTATTTCCTCAGGGGTCTACCTTGGGGTATTTCTCTCACAAAATCAACTGTGAAACTAAGAGACAGAGTGCAATGACTTCTTTTTCTTCGGGCACTTATGTCTCATATTTGGCGATGTCCATACTATGCACTACTGACAGTAGCGGACCCAGCCCGGCCCATTAGGATGGGCCAACAAGAGCAAAAAGGCCAGCGATTTTTTTTTGTTATTGTAGATGTGCTACAGTGTGAAAAATGTGTTTGGGCCAGGATTTTGAGGTATGCCAAGGCCTATGTGGGGCCCACCCCGTGGGTCCGCCACAAGAGCTGAAGAGAAAGAATGGACAGAGCTATGGAAGATTAAAGTGCCAGCAAAAATCCGCATGTTTTTGTGGAGGCTCGCCCGCCACTCAATCCCAACAGGCGATGTCCGATGTGTGTGGGCACTTGAGAAGGACGACATCACTGAGTTTATTAGCCACGTACAACACCAGGATGCACGTGATTGGCTAGTTGAAGTGATGGAAGCTTTGAAGCATGAAGACTTGACACGGGTGGTTGTGAGATTGTGGGCAATTTGGCATGCAAGACGGAAGGCGATCCATGAGTCTATTTTTCAAAGCCCGCTCTCGACACACTGCTTCGTGGAGAGATATATTGATGAGCTGGGGATGCTGGATTCCAGACCAGCGACGCAACAACAGCCGAACAGAGGTCCTATCCCGAGTTGGATCCCTCCGCCCTCGGGGCTCATGAAAATCAACGTTGATGCGGCCATATCTAAGAACACAAGACTGGCGGCAGTTGCTGCTGTAGCCAGGGACGGAGACGGAGCCTTCCTGGGAGCATCGGCAGTGGTGTTCAAGGGCATGACTGACGCTGAGACAGTGAGGTTCTAGCTTGCAGAGAAGGGATAGCTCTTGCACAAGACCTGGCTATACAGAAGTTCCGTCTTGCAAGTGACTGTGCCACGGTGATAAAAAGCTTGAAGGGCGCAGGTATGGGAAGTTACGGTCATGTGATTCGTGAGATCATGGCTGGGAGTAGGAGGTTTCAAGTAGCAGAGTTTGTGCATGAAAATCGCCGTTCTAACGCCGATGCACACCTGCTAGCTAGGAGTTCTATCTATAGTGATGTAGGTAGATATGTGTGGTTTCTTACGCCACCTGATGGCATTTGTACTTCCCATTCTCATATTGAATAGATGATGGGGTGTCTCTCAAAAAAAAAAAAGTAAAGTGCATTGATTAAACGTACACCCAGACTGGGAAATATACCTAATACGGGTTATTATTGTGTCAGTTTAGCCACTGTATATTCTTTGCATTATTCATACATTTGCATGTGTATTCTTGCCACTACATTCTGCTTTCAGCCGTAGTTTAGATAAAGCATGCAAACAAATCATGCTGTCGACTCTGTAACAGTAGGGGAAATGAATACCAAGCACAACGGTGGCAACATTCAAGCTTTTGTGTGTGTAATCAATAATGGGTACCGATCAAATTACTAACTTTTTTCTGCTGTCTTCTGAAGAATAAGCTACCTCAGATATGTTTATATTTAAGTACATGTTGATAACTTATGATTTAGATGTTTATCTTTAAAGTGTTGGTAACTTGTCGATGACATGCAGGAAGACTGGTGTGACAGTATAGGCTCAGTAGAAGAAATGCAAGCTAAAGCACTAAAAAAGCAAGAGGCTGTGGCTAAGCGGGAAAGAGCAAGGGCATATTCTTTAACCCATCAGGTAACTTACATGTTTATAAGAAAACTTCGGTCAATGCACAACAGTTCAACAAATTTTATAAAACAAATCAACGTACGGCATTGTCATTTGGAGTTTACCTAAAATAAAATAAACTCCCTTGCAAATAAATAAATAAGTAAATAAATAAACTGATATATTTTTTGGTCCGAGTTCAATGTTCCTATCACTGTGGCCAAAAGCCAAAGATGGTTCATCTAAGTGCATCTGTGTGCTGATTTGTTTTTCCTTGGACAGTGGCAACCTGGTTCCAGTAGACAAGATGAAGGGCTTGCGGTGAGGGGCGAAGCCAGTCGTCGGGGCGGCCCTAGGGCTTGAGGGCCGCTAAAATGTTCACCAGTCACCAGAACATGAGATCTGTAACAAGAATGGGAGCCTCCAAGCCTGAATCGAGAGATTAGCCGAAGCCTGGTAACACAACTGTCAAGCCAGTCGAGGCACAAGCCTGAGAATGAATATCTTCCGATTGTTAGGGTCTTAGTTCGCGTGCTGTATGTTGTTCGCATTGATGTGCTAGTATTTCATTGTGTTTCCTGACAGGCTTAGCACCCAAATAAGTGAAGCACCATTGGCACTGGCACCTATGCACACACTGTCACCGTGTTTGTATTATCTCCTTTCCCATCTGTGCTCATCATGTTAAGATTTGAAAACCATGTCCCTACATGGCATGCTTTCGTTCAGGCATCTGTGATGGTGTTATGTAAAGCATACATATTCCTGTTCCTTTCTTCAAGCTTCCTTCAACCAAGGGTCATCCAGATTCTTCTTGGTGGGGCTGACAAGAATACAAGATTTTTTGTTTGCAAAGGGCCAATGTGTTCCATCTGGCTCCATTCTTCTGCATTTTTGTATGATAAAGTGGTGCCATGAGTTAGTGCTTTCGCAAAGCAGGTTCATACGATGTGCAGTCGAGTGCAATCATGCAGATCAAAGCAGCCCTCTTTGCAGGTTGAGGCCTGTATGTATGCCACCTGCAAGGAACTTGCTTATCCTCCTTGACCATCCATATGTTTGCATGCATTTGTGTGTGCTGCGTGAAAGCATATATTCTGTACTAGTATGACAATAAAGACTTGATAACCATAATTTTTTTGTCAGATATATTTGTATTTTATCCACAATTTGCATTTTATTTGTTGGTAGTTTGAATGTCAATGTACAGACGATGTGCCAATACGGAGAAGATTAGCAAATTTAAATGGTATCGATCGTGGAGCTAAAAATATTTGGTCGGACACGTAATATTCCCAGCATCATCCAGTTTTTTTTGTGGGTGGTGATGATGGTTCAGCGGACAAGTGGGGCCGGAACACAAAGAAGTCACATCAACCTACCAAATTCGTCCTTTTCACTTGCTCTTTTCCTTTAGAATTTTGAGGCCCCGTTCGGTTCACCCTCTAAAGTGCCCTCTAAACTTTATACCTCTCTAAAGTAAAAAGAATCTTACTATTTAGGAGTACTAAATAAAATTTAATTGCAAAACCTTTCTGCAGACGGGCGTTATTTTTCGAGACGAATCTAACGAGCCTAATTAATCAATGTTTTGACATAGTGATGCTACAGTAACCATCGTCTAATCGCCGCTTAATTACCCTCATTGCGTTCGTCTCGCGAAATAGAGGGGGGGTCCTGGACTTAGTTTTGTAATTTGACTTTGTTTAGTACACATAAATCGTGCCGACATCTTTGATGTGACTGCTACAGCACCCTCTAAAAAGAACCGAACGCTACCTGAAACTGTACTAGTCCCATTTGAGAGGGAAAGGTCTCTAATCTCCATCTAATGTTCTGACGCAGAAAGCAAACCACATACTACTATGACGTGAAGCATGAATTGACTGGTGGTATAACAATAGTACTAAATACTATTCATGATATCGATCGTTTTCATACGGGATTTCTTCTGCTTGGTTTTGTCATGTCAGAACTAGCTTTACTAGTATAAAAATACTAGTATCATATAACGAAACCAACTGACGTGTCAACCAACAACCAGAGAATTAAGCATCAAGCATTCTTTGGTTGTTCAGCCGAAATCTACAGCCGACTGTCCCTGGTCTTCCAGACAACACGGGCATAGCAAACAACAAAATCTGTTGTGTATTTGGCATGCGTGTTGACTGTTGAGCACAAATGATGGGAGAATCAATGGAGAATTCGCCGAGTTTTCCTCCAAAACTGCTGGATTCTGGCCTGGTTTTTTATAGGAGTAGTCAGGAGATTGGATCCATGGCCTTTCTTTTGGGCACTGTCCTGTGCGTGCTCACGGCATCTGCCGGTTCATGCCTTTGACATGTGATACGAATGCCGGCATCGTGCACTGCTGGTACTGAATGCAGACACTGATGCCTGTCGAAACTGAGAGTAAAGGGAAGATGTCACCATGTCAATGTACAGATGATGTGCCAAAAAAGTGCAGATCATGCACCCAGCTGTGCTCCACTCCATCACAGGCTGATGCTTCTGGACAGTGGATAACTCGAGCGGATTGATATTGATCATGGTGCCGAAGAAAAGATGGAAAAGGGCAGGATGCAGCTGACAAGGACGTTTGGTCCTAGTAAAACACTTTTTCCATCGCCTGTCTACAGACAGTCATCTAAACAAAGTGCCTCTCTCTTTGTTGAATGTATCATCTAAACAAGGATATATCGACGTCGATCACTGAACTGTGTCTGCAAATCCAGAAAAGGAACTTACCTGTACGAAAAATGTAACTCATCATATCTAATTTGCATATTAAATACTACTCGATATGCCTCTCTCTTTGTTGTTCTACTTAAAGATGATTTGTCAATCAACAGCAAGAGAATCTGCTAGGCCGGCCTTATTTTATCGGTAGCTAAGAGACACAGATAATCGCCCCTGGTCTTGCACAAAGACAACACGGGCCCGAAACAGAAACCTAACGTGTTTAGCATGCGTCTTGACCACACGGATCGGCGAGGAATCAATCGAGTCAGAGGATCGGTTGTGGGTTGGGATCTTTCATTTTGGGGTCCTGTGCTTGTCATGCCGTGAATGCTCTTGACCTGACACCGACAGGACATCAATGGCTCAATCCTTTCATGAACATGTGACGTGAATGCCATTTGGTACTGTACTGATGAATGCAGACACCGACGAGCCAGGTGAACGGACGGAGGAAAGATGCCACCAGGCAGGAGTATTGCCCAAATTAAGCTCTGTGTATACTCTTCCCTCAAAAAAAAAAACTCTTATACTCCAGTTACAGCTCTGAGTTGTCACTCACAAACTGATGTTTCTGGATACTGAGTGGAGAAAAAAAAATACTGATGCTGTCTGGATACTGATGCTCCTGGATTGTCAGTGGATGTGGAATTGTGGATCCATCATGGAAGGAGTATTACTCAAATACTCATCAAAAAATAAAACGAACCAGTTCTCTCTCTCTTTTTGCAAGATCGGATGATTTTTATACTAGCACACGGGGCAAGCAAGCAAGCAAAGCGTGCAGGATTACTGGCAAAGTCACAGGTGTGTAGCCTAAAGGAACCCCACGTACGCTGCCCTATCCGCTTCGTCATACGCGACAACGACGGTATTTTATACAACAAAAAATACTGGTCTCATACACTTGTACAAAGCTCCACGCATTTCTGGAGAAAATTCTGATCAGAAATCCGCAGCCACATGTCCCGGTCCTGCCGACAGGTGCGGGCCTACCAGTCAGTCAGTCAGCCGAGTTCCGACAGGGACGCGACTGACGGTGCTCTCACCCTCCCGTCTCTCTCTCTCACCGGCTCTCAGCTGATGACACACAACCCCCACTAGTAACGAAGAAGAAGCCCTCACCGCTCAATTAATTAATTAAGAGGAGGTCGTCTAACCCAAGTCTGAACTGATCGCGAACAAACAGAAGCTTGCGTTTTGCTGATCAGCTAACCTCAACAACGACACGGCATCGGCGTGTATGTTGATAGAAAAAAGCTGTGTTCGTTTCTCTAGGCCTAAAGGTCATATCAAAACTAATTTTGTTATTTAGGCGTTTTAAATAAGTCTAATTAAAAAACTAACTGCAGAACCTTGTACTACTTTACAAGACGAATCTAATGAGAATAATTAAGCCGTGATTAGATGATGGTTACTGTAGCATCATTGTAGCGAAACATAGATTAATTAGGCTCATTAGATTCGTCTCGCAAATTAGCTCACATTTACAAAAAGGTTTTGTAATTAAACTTATTTAAGACACCTAAATAGCAAGATTAGTTTTGATGTGACCTCTAGGCCTAAATTGCCGAACAGGCCCAAAGTAGTGCGGGTGTCGGTGCCGATCGAATTAATTTTCATTTGAAATAGTACAATTGTGGTAACAAAATTGTTAGGTGTGAAATGTGTGTTCAGAGATTGAAGAAGCTTCAACTTGCATTTGCCGTTGAAAGGAGCTTCCACGGCGGTTTTTTTTATACAGAAATACGCAAAACTCAGAGAAGTGAAAAAAATTTAAAAAGTGTGTAGTGTCAAGTGTTTGTAAAATGCACTTTTTAATGCGCATTTTCAGGTGATGTGCTTTCGACGGAGAATTAGATTGGGGGGGGGGGGGGGGGGGGGGGTATTTTCGCCGTTATTGAGTCCTCTAGGCTTAGTACGACCGGGGAAGGAGGCATGAGGACTAGAGTTTTTTTTTGAATGGAGGACCAGTAGAGGTTGAGGTAGTGCTTCGACAACTTAGCAGGCCGAGAGACTGCGGTGGCGGATATGGCGGTGGGAACGTTGCCGGGTACGGTGTAAGGCAGGAGAGCTCGACGGTGAAGTTGATAGGCGGAGGTGGAAGATGAATAGTACCGACCTGATCTGATCTAAACCGTGTCTCTGTGCACACAAATCCCTTTGTGAAATGGAAAAATGGTCAAAATTGTCAAGCATTCGCAAGCGGAGGCTGGTAATAGAATTTCAGAGGCTTAACTTGAATGGATTTTGCATGAAGAATGAAGAGTTAATTAATGGCCGTCGGTTTATGAAATGAATCCGGCGAATTAGCAGGAGAGGGACAAGCAAACTGCCCCCCATAAAAGCAGAGGAGCACCTCTGTTTAGAAAGGAAGACGACGACGACACTCCCTCCCTCCCCCCCTTCTCCTCCTTCCAGCCACTGCTGCACTCCCTTTCCCCCTGCTTTCTCCCTCAGACAGACACCTCCACTCACACCCCGAGTTCGCCGCGCGGCTGGATCCGGCGGTTCGTGTCGCCGCCGTGCCGCGGGTTCGTGCGGCTGCTGCGGTTATCGTTGCGCTTGCGCATGCCGCAGTTCCTCTTCCGCCTCTTCTCCTCCCATTTCTGATCCTTTTTCTCGCGGCCGGACCCGGTCCGGTCCTCGAGTGAGTGAGTTCATCTCCGCGCGGTTAATGTCCGCGGGTTTCGTGGCGCCGCAACAAATTAATCGCTGGGGTTCGGAGTGAGCGGCGCGTCGCTCGAACTCTTGTTGGGTGATCGACCTTCCCCCTGGCCGGAAGACAAAGATCGCAGCTTTTTTGTTTGTTTTCGGGGGATTGAGGCCGGAGATGGCGTCGCCGTACGCCGCCTCGCCGTACGTGCTGTCCCTCCTGCTGCTGCTCTCCATCCCGGCCGTCTTCCTCCTCGCGCCGCGCCTCATCCCGCCGCGGACGCTCCCGGCCATCCCGGACGCGCACGAGACGGAGGACCTGGCCCTCTTCCGCCGCGCCGTCCTCCTCTCCGCCGCGCCCTCCGGCTCCTCCTCCGGCGGCTTCGGCGCCCACCGGCGGCAGTCCAAGGTGGCGTTCCTCTTCCTCACCAACTCCGACCTCGTCTTCGCCCCGCTCTGGGAGAAGTTCTTCGCGGGCCACAGCGCCCTCTTCAACCTCTACGTCCACGCCGACCCGGCCGCGGACCTCACCCTCCCCGCCACGCCCTCCTTCCGCGGCCGCCTCATCCCCGGCAAGGCCACCCAGCGCGCCTCCGCCACGCTCATCTCCGCCGCGCGCCGCCTCCTCGCCACCGCGCTCCTCGACGACCCCGACAACCACTTCTTCGCGCTGCTGTCCCAGTCCTGCGTCCCGCTCCACTCGTTCCCGGCCTTCTACCGCGCGCTCAACGCCGGCGGCCCGCGCAGCCGCCACCGCAGCTTCATCGAGATCCTCGACGACGAGCCCACGCTGCACGACCGCTACTACGCGCGCGGCGACGACGTCATGCTCCCGGAGGTGCCGTACGACAGCTTCCGCGTCGGCTCGCAGTTCTTCGTGCTCGCTAGGAAGCACGCCATCATGGTGGTCAGGGACAGGAGGCTCTGGAACAAGTTCAAGCTGCCGTGCCTGGTGAAGAGGAAGGACTCGTGCTACCCGGAGGAGCACTACTTCCCGACGCTGCTGGACATGCAGGACCCCGCCGGATGCACCAAGTTCACGCTGACGAGGGTCAACTGGACCGACTCCGTCGGCGGCCACCCGCACACCTACCAGCCGGAGGAGGTGTCCGGGGAGCTCATCAGGGAGCTCAGGAAGTCCAATGGGACATACTCGCACATGTTTGCGCGCAAATTTGCGCCTGAGTGCCTTGCCCCGTTGATGAAGATCGCCGACTCCGTCATCCTGCGGGACTAGGGTGATCGTGCCGGGCACTGGAGTGCCCTGTTTGCAGAGCTGAAAGCACAGAGGTAATGAAAATTCCTGCTTCCAACATAGTTTATTTTCTAGTGTGCCAACTGCCAAGTTTCTTCTTCAGGTTGAAACAGAAATAGATGGGAATACTTCAATAGTAATAAACTAACATATTTGGTGGGCATTTCATAATAGATTGTGCTCAATTCAGATTTCAGAAGGATGGGTTTCTATTTCTTTTTCAGACAGCATTGACAAATCCTGTTAATGGTAAAACATTGTTTATTACCGTTCACAAATTTGCAATTGTTTGCCACTTTAATCTATGTAATTCTGCTGTCATGAGGAAAATCGCAAGATCATACACACTGTTGTGAACACATCCCCAATTTCTTGGTCCTGGTGGTGTTCATTGGATTCGGTTCGTGAAAAGATCTAATAACAATTGTTCATTTCCCTTGCAGGGCTGTGATGTGATGAACAAGCACAAGCTGATCCATCCATTCCTGTGCCGGTTGTTCAGAGAGAAGCTTTGTTCCTGCAATTGCTGTTGGCAAAAGGTGGTGCCACTCCTCAAGAGTGTATGATGGTGGTGTTGGTGGCGAAGGGCCCCAGCTGCCTCTTGTGAGTATTTTTTTTCTGTTTTATTGTTCCTTTCTTCCCAATTCAATCTGAGTGGTGGCAGAAGATGAGGGAGAAGCTGTTGGCACGTAATAGGTAGTTGTTAGCATGATCATCCTATGTATTAGCATGGAGACAATCTGTCGATACATGCAGTGATGGTTTGTAGTATCTGTTATATATATACGTATGTCAATATCACGCCTTCCTGAAATGTATCATCTGTCATTGCATCACTGGCTTGCCTTCGAAGCCATTCTTGTCATGGAACTTACAGGCTTACACCTGTCTTTGCATGACTTGGTATACAGTCTGACGTGCCTAAGCCTGGAGCGCACAAATGCAATGCCACTAGTAACAAACAACTGACTCAAACAAGCATTAACAACCCACTGCATTCAAGGATTATGTTTTTTATGCTGAGTGGATCCGTTAGTTCTGAATTCTGATGTGCAATTTTATATCCTTGGTTAGTAATATCTACTTGCAAGATGTCAGTGGAGAGGTCCCAAACCTGTACTATAGATTTAGACCAAGAAAGAGGATTCTTGCACTTTTTCATGCTTTCCTCCTCCTGTTTCCTCCTTTTCCTTTTGTTTCCCTTGTCCTTTTGGTTGCTTCTTGGTAAGGTGGTGGGTGCATGGAAAGAGACGCTGGGCCAGATTTTCATACCATCATAAGCTAATTTGCTCTATCAACAACCATAAAGTCAGCAACTTTGTCCTTGGGAGGAGATTTTGTGCACTAATTCCTTGAAAGCAGCATGATGGGAATGAGATCATATGATGAAGTAGGTTCTCTTCTCCGTGTTGCATTAACACTGTAGGATGCTTTGATGCCGTGATGCAATGTAGTAAATGTTTCATGGTTTTAGTTGCAACCTGTATATGATCTGCGTTTTATATTTTGAGTTTGTAGTGGTGAGGCCTTCTGATGTACTCCTATTTTTCAACTGTTGCTTATCTTGCACATGCAGATATGACTGAACTTCATGTTGAGTAGGATACAGGCACAAGTCTTGTGAGTGTAACAGAATCAGATATTTATTTATCTTATCTGAAATCAAAGGCTAGTTATCTGGAAGCAAAGACCTGCTGTGAAAATTATCACGGGTATTGTGGAAGAAGCCGTGTGTATTACCTGGTGTGGAAATAAAGGCCTCATGCTGTGAAAATTGTTAGTGGAATTCTTTTAAAAATATTGAGCAAAAACAGATCGATAAATGGTTTATCAAACTGTTGAAGCGTAAAATAGATGTGGGTTGTTTCAGACATGCAAAATAGTGGGGTTGTTGCAGTGGGTAAATCATGGTTGTTGAAGGTTCAGTCTACTACTGCATCCGAAAAGAAAAGGATGACGAAATTTTCTTTGCTGCTTCTGATTTCACACCTTGCTAACCTGCCCAGGAGTTAAGACAAATAACACTGATAGGTCATCAATTCTTAAAAACTAGTACAAGGATATTAGTTAGTACAAACATTTAATTAGGCTAGTGTAAGCGGAGAATGAATTGAACAAAAGTCTGACAAACAATTTCAATGCCTTTCGCGCGTCTTGGTGCTCCGTCTGCATCATACCTTTCAAAGAATCTGAAGTTTAGTAAGATTTCTAATAATATACAGTGATAATAAATAAATTTTCTGATGAGCTAATCGGAACATTGTATATGCCATAAAATCCATACAAATTGTATAAGATCATGATCCACAACAATCCAGTCTGATATAAATGAACGGCCCAGCGCTAAAGAGACTGTCCAGCTTACCTTACCAAAATTCGGCCCATGTCAAGCCTATTCTGCACTAAACAGCTCCCTTGAGTTGTAATTCAAAAAATTCCACGTTTGAAATGAGATCCCAAGTGTTCAGCTTTCCTCTCAAAGTAAGAAATGTACCAAATGCCATGCAACTATTCTACTTAACCTCCCATAAATGGTCGCATCCTAAGACCAATATTGATTTCCCTGTATCTTTCTGACTGCTGCATATGTTCAGAAGTTGAGTTACACTTTTTTTAGACGGTCAACGGGGGGGGGAGAGCATCCCCACCTGAATTTTCATTAAAACGGGCCATCAGCTGGCCGGGCTATAGTTTACACATGCGTGTTGCAGAAAGAAAACATTTTACATAGGATGGAAGATCGAGCGCCAAGAGTCGACGATAGTAGAGTCACTGTTTGGAATCCGGCAACGCCATAGAAGCGCTGCTTCTTTGCAGGCCAGCAGAAGGTTGGGGATGGATGGAGCCGCATTTCTGAAGACGACCTCATTGCGGTGCTTCCAAATATGCCAACAGCAGAGGATGAGGAAAGTGGAGTAGTGGCGAGAGGGAATGCCGGCCGGGCGTGGCAGCTCCCAGAGCTTGGATGTTGTGAATGTGTCTGGTACCTGAACATGTATGGCATGCCAGAATTGTTGTGAGAAGCTGCAGCCAGCGATCAAGTGTTCCGGAGTCTCATCTGCTGCTTGACAGAGAGCACAAGTGGCTGTATCAACAATGTTCTTCATGAGTAGGTTGGAGCGGCAGTGGATGCGCCCTTGCACTAGTAGCCAGGTGAAGAAACGGGCTCGAGGCGGCGCATGGTTAACCCAGACGAAATCATGAAAATCACAACTCGCAGTAGAGTCGGTCATCAGCGCCTTGTAGATGGGAGCAGATTTGAGGGAGCCATGCTGGTCAATGAATGGGCTGTGCCGGACATCTTCCTCTTCGGTTAGCTGTACTGAGTCGAGCAGTGCTTGGAGTTCACTGAGTTCTTCTTCAGCCGTACTTGTGAGCCGTGGTACAAGATACCGGAGTATACCATCAGTTACCACATCCCGGACAGAGGCATTTTGGTGCATACAGTGGCTGTATAAGGCTGGATAAGCTTCAGAGAAACAACCGAATTCAAACCACACATCATCCCAGAATGAAGTGGATGCACCGTTGCCGAGGGAGACTGATGTGAGAGCTCTGTAGGTCGGCAGAAGTGATTGTAGACTTGTCCAGTGCGAGCCATTGACGTCACCACTCATTGTAGTGAGATTGATGTGCTCTCTAACCCACATTGCCCATGCTGATTCTCCAGGCGAGTGAATTCTGTGTAGCAGTTTCAGCAGCAAGCATTTGTTTTGTGTTTCAAGATGTTTGAGGCCCAGCCCTCCCTCTGATCGTGGGCGGCAGCAACGGTCCCAGGCAACAAGGCACATGGCGCCACTAGTCTTGTCTTCTCCAGACCAAAGGAAAGCTCGGCGTCGAGAGTCCATTGCGTCTATCAGGCCAAGTGGTAGTAACATGGCACACATTGCATATGTTGGAAGTGCATCCAGCACTGAATTGACAAGCACTGCACGGCCCATAGGGTTAAGGAGGGAAGCCTGCCAGCCGGAGAGGTATTTATCTGTTTTGCTAATCAACGGTGCAAAGGCTGTCAGGTTGAGCTTCAGATTAGACAGTGGCAGGCCCAAGTATGTTTGGGGGAAGGTTTCTTGTTGGCAGCCGAGGACATCAATCAGCTCAGGGAGAATATCCTCATCAACGTGCATTGGGACAACCGTGCTCTTGTGGAAGTTTATATGCAAACCGGTGGCAGCAGAGAACTTGTCGAGTAATAGCTTCAGACGTTGCACATCTTCAATGTCAGCACGGAGAAGGATGAGTGTGTCGTCAGCATATTGGAGCACCGGGCAAGTTCTATCACTATCCAGAGGATGTCTGACCGAGGCATCCACCTTGATGAGTCTTTGCAGAACGTCAGCAACTAGGAGAAACAGGTAAGGAGACAGAGGATCTCCTTGGCGAAGCCCCTTCTTGCAGGAGAACCATGGCCCCGGGCATCCATTGACGAGGACCGCGGATTTTGAGGTGGTCAATATGTTACTAATCCAACCCTGCCACTGAGCTGGGAACCCACGGGCCTCCATGGTTTTTAGTAAGCTCGGCCAAGCGACGGAGTCAAATGCTTTAGCAAAATCTAGCTTGAGCACAAGCGTTGGTGTTTTTCTCTGGTAGCAGCACTGAACCAGCTCCATTGCATATATGAAATTTTCTGAAATGGATCGACCTTTTAGGAAACCTGTCTGATCAGTGTCGATGAGTTTTGCAATCTGCCTTTGTAGCCTGGACGTGAGCATTTTTGACAGGATTTTGAGTGGGCAATTCTGCAAGCATATGGGTCTGAAGGAATCTGCAGTTCTAGCATCACTCTTCTTAGGTAGGAGCACCATGTATGCTCTGTTAAGTCTCTCCAAGTCAGCAGTGCCGTGGTAGAATTCGCGGACAAAGTTCATGACTCTCGGCTCAACCGTTGCCCATCCTGCCTGGTAGAAGCTCGGGCCAAACCCATCAGGCCCGGGGGCGCTATCACGGTTCATTGCTCTCAGTGCAGCATGCGCTTCAGTAGACGTGAACTCTGCAGTGAGCTGATCAGTTAATCCGTTTGCCAAAGTATTGGATACATAATAAGAGTATAATTAGGAAAATTAAGTAGTATATCCAGCTAGAAAACTGAAATTAGCTCTTAAGCTTGTTTCAGAGAAGAGTCAGCCTATGACCATCGCCATGCCTTCCACGATTGCTGTCAAACAAGAAAATTCTTTTGTGCCAATGGGAAAATTACATGTATAAATTCTTTTTCTTCCATCTTTCTGAGTCTCACGGGCCATGTCCAAAAGAAAACGTAGATGCTCGTAAGTTCGTAATACCTGGACATCCATCGTCGATCTTCTCGGCTGCAGACTGCAGTTGCTCATTCTTTATCTGAAAAATTCCATCTTTCTGCATCTCACCGATCGAATGGTGATTCTTGGATCGGTGAAAGAATGGTTGATTCTTGATGGTGAACAATGGTCTTGGAATCATGGCTGTATTTGCAGCTGCGCTTGCACGGCGCCAAGGTTACATGGCTGCCGCATCCGCCCCTCTTGCCTGTGTTATTCTTCCCGTTCAAGTGCGAGGGGTTGTGGGATGGCGGAAGGAGTGTTCTTGGCGGCTGGAGGGCAGAGTGAGAAACGCGGCGGGTTCATAGGGGTCGGATGGCCAGAGCCGGCGAGCTGCCATGGCGGCCGCGGTGAGGTCGCGGCCGCGCGGCGGGTTCAGCTTCTTTGCAGGGACCCCCCGAAACGGCGATCCACATTTTACATAAAACCCCTATTTAGATCGCGACTATTAATCACGATTCAAATATTTACATAACCCCTTAATTTCGGATCGCGATTAATAATCACGATCCATATATTTGCATAAACCCCTATTTTAAATCGCGATTATTAACCACGATCCAAAAATTTACACATAACCCTCTAATAATACTGATACTCTCGTGCGCCCCTTCTTCCCCAATGCTCCGGGCTCCGGCGACGGCGGCCTCGTAGCGGCCAATCCATGGACTTCCGGCGCTCCTATCCCCTATTTTCCGCCGGAGAACCCACCTTTGCCGCGAACCTTTTAGTCCGTCGAGCCGAAGGTGGTCGCCCGCCATGGATCGGCCGGCCGGGAGCTGGGAGGAGGTTCTCCGTCAGGGGTGAGAACTCGCGCCGCCGCCGGTTTCTTGCACGTGGTAACTACTCGCGTTCCTTGTTGATCGATCTTCTGAACTGAGGCCGTACTGTTACTACTGTGACCAGTAACTACTCGAGCGGTGCATTTCCGTTCTACTTAACCATCTCTGGATGGTCACTCTTTTCCCAGGCCAATTTCATTGATCTGAACCTTTCTGACTAGTGAGTAGCACATTTGTTCAGTAGCCATAAGCCATCTACATTTTCACTGATCGAATACTGAGAACGTTTAGGCAAATTTAAGTCGTATGTCAAACACTCAAACTACAGGAGTGAAGATTCAGTTTTTGGCCAATGGACATTGCCCTGCCTCCCATGATTGTTGTCAAATAAATAATTGTTTCTTTTGTTGTCTCCGTTTCGGCAACAGCAATGGAGAGTTGACTTGCGTGAACAAAAATGAATATTGTGAGCGATGTCTTACCATCAGAATAAATTGCAGACATTGACTTTTATCGGTATTAACAAGAATATATGAGCGGTGCCTGTTGCTTCACTTGTACGCATCTTAACAGTATGCCAACCTGTCAGTCTGTTGTTGATCATCCTTTGCTAAGATGTTTACAGTTTCGAAACGAAACCTCAAAAATTTGGCTCTGCTCTCAAAGCATAAATTTAGCAAAGGCCAGCTAGTGCAGCATTCGACTTAACAAAATCTACATGGTCACTTTTCTCAAAACCATTATGATTTGTATGAAACTTTCTGATTGTCATTTGCTCAGCTTTATATTCCTTGTACCTTTGGAATGAGAAAATACTATGAATGAATTGGTAAATCGTATATGTGGCTACCAAGTACCAGCAGGGTTGAAGAGTCTATGACCATCGGCATGCTTCTATTATTCTTGACAGATAGAATTTCTTTTCTTGCTCCCTCCATTCCGTCAACAACCATCAAGGTTTCACTGTCACAAGGAATCTCTACTTCGTATATATTGTAAAAAATGTCATCTAGTTGGTTCATGTTTGTTACTCATCTTTCTTTAGTTACTCAACCAAGACTAGATTATCATTCTATCACAGATTCTTAGAAGTTATAAATTGTAGCGATAAGGTACAGCAGGTTGAACCTGAGCCTGAAGTTGCGAAGATAGGACCTCAAGATAGATACACCTGAACTTGAGCCTGAAGGCTGATGCTGAAATTCTATATGTGAGTAAAAGAATGCCTATATGAAATCAATCCAACTTTCAAGTGCCTTGTAAAAGGTAGTTAGTATAATAAGAAAAAGCCTCAGAGAGCAGCACTCAAGAGTGTTAAAAAAACAGGGAGGAGATAAGATTTTTTTCTAAAAAGGCAGCAGAGAAAATAAGAACAAGTTGGAGTGCAGAAAAAGAAGCTGACTGGTAAGAGTGGCAGCCAGTAGAAAATACACGCCAGAGCATAATGGGAAAATATTCATTTTGAGCTTTGCATCTTTGAGCCAAAAATATCCCATACCGAATTCTTGTAATACCAACAATGGTTTATTTAGCAATAAACAATAGATCATGAACGATGAAATCCATAAAAGCCCATGCAATGGCCAACGAGGAATCATATGTTTAACAGACTCTCGGTGCACCATTCCATACTAGTCCCCATTCCATACTAGTCCAGTCGATATTATTCAAAACAACTTTTATTTCAATTCTCTTGTTACAACTTGAGCTTTGGTCACTTATTTATATGCTCTTGCTATCTCTTAATGTGTTCTAAATAATGTACTGGCCAAGTGGTCCATCCAACAACTTTTCAGTGCACAACTATCAAGCAAAACTCTTCAGAGAACTCATTGATAGCAGGAGGCCAGAAATCATGTGGGCGAAAAGACCAGCCTACTTGTCCATAAACCATTGGATCATACTCAGTGTTTGCCTAAAGATCACCATATGAAATTTGTTTGTTATACAGTACATGTACTCTTCCCCGAAAGGCTACCAGGAACTGGATTCTGTTGCAAAGGTGGTAGATGCAGTACCAGCCTAGCTACTTAGTTGCCTGTCCACTGATGGTCTGGCTTTTTAGATCACTACAATCTTTTATTTTTTGTCCTGAAAGAAAGTTAGGTTTGTGGAGAGAGCTCTTCGAGACTTCGCCTATTTGGGGGCATTCAGTGACTTGATCTTTTGAGGCCCCGCAGTACGTAGGCACGTAATGACATAACCTGAAATCATTGAAATCTCAGAGTTAACTAACTGAAGATGAACTACTTGAGTGCTTCGTACACTGTACATATCTTTTTACAGAATTTATAAAAATGAGTAGGGGGCTCCCTTGCTGTTTTATCAAAAAGGAAAAAGGAAAAAATTGCTTATGTCAGTCTATAACGGAATTACATTCATCATATGTTGTAAAACTTGTATGAACATAGATGTGAATATGTGATTTTTTTTTCTTCAGCCAGATGATGTTCCACAGAAATGGCGCATATTGGAAGAGGGAAACTTCCTACATTTTTCATAAGTGAAGTGCACATGTATCCAGCTCAAAGTGATGTGGACTCCAATACAACAAAACTATAGAACCTTAAGTAAGCCTCTCCTCTAAAATGACCCCTCGTCAGTACCTTTTTTATTCTTTTTATCCTTTTCCAAGCTTTACCTATCTTTCATTCTTGTTTTACATATTTCAGAATATTAGTAAGTGGAGGATAGTGTAAAATCCTCTACCTTGGGCACTAACTCAATGCGCAATCCTACTCCATAAGCACTGACCGTCGCATAAATAAGTAAATTGCTTGGCCTTTTCTGACGATAATTGAGTAATGACTCACCTATTTGTTTGTTACTATAACGTTGCTTGTTTGTCAGGCCTTGAATGAATAAGCACTCCTCAAGAGGCACAATGTTAAGTACACATGGCTCTCATTGTAGCACGAAGTGCTGCTCGGTGAAGAAGCTAGACTGCTTGACTTACACATGCGCCACCAATTTTTTTCTCCCTTTTCTAGATGGTGCTGTGCAAGTTTTGCATTGAGAAGAGAAGCGCCGAATTGGAATTGATAAGGATTTACACGGTGTTTAAAGTGTTATACTCGAGGAATAATTTTTTGTTCAAATACGATGTTAAGAAGAAATTAGTGTTTGTTCACATAATTATCTGTGTACAAGTGTGCAAAATCATGCATATAGACCGCACTTACATTCTTGATTGGAGGGAAATGGAACAAATTTGTCTCGATTAGTTCCTCAAGTTCTGAGTTTGGTCACTACGATTTTCTTTAAATTTGACCAACAATATCAGTAAAAATAAATTATTTTAAATTCACAATAATCTGATAAGTCCACTTAAATTTATTACCGTTAATTAGGAAAGTATTGACATTAGATACCTTGAAATTTTGGAGAAGGAACGAAGGCTGACCCCAACGTTAAACTCCAGTTTTTGAATAACGAACGTTACTCCAGTGGTCACAAACGCAAGCAATGGAGTCTTGGAATAATCAGCGAAGTATTACTGCGCTGACCAAGTGCTGAGCGCCTGCGACCTCCATGATCGATTCGAGCTACTCCTACCTCTCCTCTACTGCTCGTCGATGCTCGATAGACGCAGGCTTTATGCCATGCATGCAGCGCCACGTGGACGGCGAGCCCTGACCAACAAGACAACACGCATTGCGCTGTTCATCATCACACCAAGGAGAACACGGGCACGCATTTCTCTCCGAGTTGTCAAAATACGACTCTTCGTTTCAAACACGCTCATCAATGTGCCTAAATCAAGAATCAGCAGGGAAGATCACACTTTATACGTACTATCTCTCGTATAATGTTCGAGCAATCGAATTGTTTTTGGCGCATTTTACCCAAACATCGGTCAGAAGTGACCCGCGTTGTTTTCCACTACACGGATTTTTTTTTCCTTTTGACGATCACTACAGTAGTACTACTCCAGCACACGAGTTGGTGCTACTGTTCGCACGGCGGGTACGAAATCCGCAGAATCTTTGGCGTCGATGAAACAGGAGCCCCATGTCCTGCTCCTGCATTCGCCTTTCTATCAACGGCGATTCCGATGCGTTGGGCAGATAGATTTACGGAAACCAACGGGTTTGCCTACTCCTGGTTTCATCGCATGGCATCGCGTCGCGGGAGCTCCTGTTCCTGTCCTGACCAATCCAGCGAGCTCGCACTGTTATTTTTTGTTTTAAACATGAGGAAACTAGCTAATCCAGGGAACACTGTCACTTGCCACTCCTGCAGACCTTACCAAGGTTAGCAGGTGCTCAGTGCCGCAGCTCGTACATTTTTCTCCTTTTTGACACCATGATTAGCGTACTTTAATCTCCACTACTGGAGCACCCTCGTCTAATTATAATCCGTCTCTCGGCAATGGCGACGAAGATGATGGTTGGGAAAAGGAAGCCCCCATTTGCGGATAATAAAAAAGAGCTTTGGCGCAAGTTGGAGGCTGCTGGCTTTCTTTCCTCCTCGGGTTCAGCACCGCCCATTTATACGCACCTCCCTCGTCCCGTCCCGTCCTCTCTCTCTCCCCCCTCTCTTCTGCTGCTGCTGCTGCGGTTCTTGTTGTCCTCTTCCGCCCCATCGGATGGCTCCCTGCTGCTGAAATGTGAGTGGGCTTTGTTTTGTCCTTGCTACGATTGGATCCTTTCGGCTTGGTTCGTTCTTATGGCCAGGGAGATTCTTGCATCTTGCTGCTGAGTAGTTCTGCTGTGTTTATCAATGGGCTCGCGTCGCGTGCTCGATGAGTTCTTGGCTCATAAGCTCCGGCTTGGAAGCTGAAATATTGCTGGCTTCCGTGCGGGATTCGGGGGTACAATCTTGCATTTTCCCCGAGAACATTCATGCGGTTTTGACTTTTCTGCTGCTGTTTCCCTCTCCTCTTTGCTGACAAGATGATCTTCTTTTGTGGCTTTGATGTTTGTCTTTGGGTCACCATGTGAAATCTTTTGATTCAGTTCTTGGGATAGTTTGGTTTCCTCTGTTCTTGGTTTCCTCCATTTCTCCGCCCTCCAGTTCCCCTCCTTAATCCTGTTCATTTCCTTGTGTTTTGTTGCTGAAGATTTCTTCCTCACTTCTTTACTGTAACAATTGACCTGTCATTTTACAGTTTTACTTACCCCTTACCTCTTGCATCTTACCAGTGCTTGATTTGTGGCCTAATCAGTCCACTTATTTTTTGGTGCTCTTGATTGCAGTTGGTGGTTAGGTGCTTAACTACATCAGCCCCAGAGAACATCGGACACCTCCACAAATCCAAGCCAAGCTCGCCCTCCAGCCTCTGACTTTCTCGAGATGATGAGCTTCAGGAGCCACGACGGGTTTGGGCAGCTCGCCGCCGCCAACTGCAACGGAGCTTAGCCGCCATGGTGGGCGGGGGCGCCTCACCAGCTGCTGTACGGTGAGCCATTGGGCCAGGGGAGGCCGCCGGCCATGTCGCCGGAGGAGCCGTGCCGGGAGGGCAGGTTCCAGGTTGTGCCGGGGCGCCAGGCTCTGCTGGAGCCTCCGGTGCCGCCGCCCAAGGCCGGGCAGCAGGAGAGGGAGTTCCCTGATGTGATGAAGTTCTCCATGGCTGCTCAAGGTGAGCGTTTTTATTGTTGGTGAAAGTTGATGCAGGAACATGGCATGGCTTGTTTTTTGTATACTTGTTAAAGGATAGGATTTAGGAGGGATGCTGCACATGTGAGGGACACTGTGGGATTCAGATCGCTATAATCTGGATTCCAGTATGAATCTAGCTGACTAGTCTGTACTTATTTCACTATTATAGCCAGGCACAGTCTGGTGGGACAAATATGTTTTTGCATTATAGTTGACTCAAAACAAATCCGCATCCACAGTGGTGGGATCTGTCTGTGCTGCGTGAAGGGTGACGTGTCTTACCTGAATGGACATGATTAGTCTTCTGTGTTCAGGCCCCATGGATGCTGTTAGTAGAATTGGATACCTCTAGTTTGTCTTTTCAGAGGCCATGCACCTTGTTTACCGATGAGATCTTTTAAGAGGCTACCCGGTACTCAAATCAGTGAACTTTAATAGGGAAAGTGCTTTATAATTGTTGATTAAAGATCATCTTTCATTGATTAGAAAGCAGGGTTTGTATGTGACTAGGAGTTTGTTAATATTTCTTATCTACACCCTAAGTTACTGCCTATGTCAAGAGGGGGTTGGTAGCATTTTTTTAAGCATGAAATTTCTATGGTTTCATTTATTTATGATATGGTGTACGGTTACTTCTTGTTTGTTCTAACTTTAGCTGTCCCTATACCTGAATTCAAAAGCACGATAATCTCCAATGATAGCTCATTTAAATTGTCGTATAATACGTACTGTTTAATATGACTTGAACTCTAGAAGTACCATAAGCACTTTGTTGGCACCTTCTTCATATGGACCTGGAATTGGTGTATAATCACTTAAACTGGGTCACATGACATATCTCGTGTGACGGACACTTTCCATATATTTGATATGCGCCATAGAAATATTGAGCTTTTCTGGCAATAACATTTTTCTTCCATTAAAAGCTGGTGTGACACCAGAAACAACCACAATATAAACTTGGTCCTTTCTAGGCTTGCACATTCAATGTTTCAGATCAAACGCTGTAAACTAACATGACCTACAAAGATTAACAAGTGGTTACACATGACATGGTATGCATTGTCATTAATTGTATCGATGCAGATATGTTTGTTTCTATAAGTTTCGGAATTGCCAACGATGTCTGAATGGATTTTAGCAACTTCGAATGCCAAACCATGACTAAGTGCTCCTATGTTTTGTGGCATTTTGCTTCAGGTAAAGGGGAGAAAGGCTCTGATCACTCTGCCACTATTGCTTTGCAATCGCCGTTCGCATTGTACAGTGGTCATTTTGAGCTTGGTCTTGGCCAGTCAATGGTATGATTGTTCGTCTACTTTGTTTATGCATATGAATGACCATAACTTCTTTGTGGTTAAACTTGCTGTACATTTGGAATTACCAACTTTTATTGACGATTGATTTCTGGGTGTCAGGTTTCCTCTAAAAATCCTTATGGTGACCAGCACTATGGCCTGCTTGCTCCTTATGGAGTGGGAGCACCGGTATGTTCTATTATTTAGTTTCAAATCAGTCACCCACAGAGTTTCTTTTTACAGATTCTGTAGCCATGGAAAAATAGCACTAAACCAACACATGTATGAACCCCCATAGTTTTAGTATTAAATAAATTCGACAATTTCAGCTATTTAGTATAATAATTCTTTTCCATTTTCTGTGTCTCAAACTGTTTTTCATGTTAATTTATTGTATCTGTTTTTTAGACATGCAGTTCACTGTAAATTTTGTTCTCTTAACGACAATTTGTTTCATCAATGAATAAGAGCAGATTGTCACAATATTTTGCCATGAGAAAAATAAATAAATATAAAGTAGCATGGGAATAAGTTATACTCGTGATAGATTAGAAGGTATTATAGCTATTGCATGACTCGGTTTCACTCAATAACGTTAGGCCGAATCTTTTTTTGATAAAATATTCATTCCTTATTCTTGACGTGCTCATGAGGATACAAAGAAATATCTGTATTGGATGCTGTCTTGTACATTATTTATGATTAGCTCATATCTTCCACCATTTATGTTTCTGGGATGCAGCCTGGCGGGCACATGCTTATACCACTGAATATGCCAGCTGATGCTCCGATTTATGTGAATGCCAAACAATATGAGGGCATCCTTCGCCGCCGCCGTGCCCGTGCCAAGGCAGAGAGGGAAAATAGGCTGGTCAAAGCCAGAAAGGTATCCATCTCAAAACCTTTGCATGAGTGATTTTATATTGTCATGTCATGCAACATTTATTCTGCCGTCTTCTACGATTCATGCCATTTCTTTTAATGATGCAGCCATATCTCCATGAATCACGTCATCTTCATGCACTCCGTCGTGCCAGAGGCTCTGGTGGACGCTTCCTTAACACAAAGAAAGAGTCCAATGGGAAGGATGCTGGTGCAGGAGGCAAGACAACGGTCAGCAACCCGCTAGTGCGCCAGGCTACATCTCCAAGTTCGGAGATCCAGCAGTCAGAACTGGGAAACCGAAGCAGCGTTTCCAGCCTGTCCGGCTCGGAGGTGACAAGCATGTATGATCATGAAGACGTGGATCACTATCACAGCTTCGATCACCTCAGGACACCCTTCTTCACCCCGCTCCCGAGCCTCGTGGACGGTGAGCACGGGGTTGGTAACCCCTTCAAGTGGGCAGTAGCCTCTGAAGGCTGCTGTGATCTCCTGAAAGCATGACTAGAAGGGATGTCGGTAGGCAAATCATTCTTGGCTAGCATTGTGGTTCTTTCGCTCGCTGCCTAATTGTCTCTGAAACCACCATGTTTCTGGGATCCTGTAGTGAGTGGAACAACCCATGCGCGAAAACAATTGATCTAAGTTAGTCCAATAGCTACCGTTGTTAAACCATATGCGGTAGCAGGTTTCAGCTTTAGTTTCCTGAATAAATCCTGAAACTTTGAACCAGTCTGAAGTTTCAGTGGTACTGGCATTGGAGTTTGTTTGGAACCTGATGGGTATCATTCAGGAATCAGGACTTCGGCTTTTGTTGGTGATGAACTGTAGTATGCTTGAAACTTGGTGTGGACTTGGTTTGTACTTTGTGTTGTGGTGTTGAAAACATGAACTGGGTAAGGAGTAATGAACATGGGCTTGGTTTGTATTTTGTTACTGTGTTGGCATGTCTGACTGGTCTGCCATAGTGCCAGGGGCCATACTTTTGAAGTATTTTGTATTTATGTCTATGCTTTTGAAATATTTTATCTTACCAAAAGTACTATTTTTATCCAACCTCTCGTAACAATTTGGCTGGGAAATCAGCTAAAGACGCAAATATTTTAGGCTTGTTATGGAAATTACAGCTTCAATGTGGATCCATTTCAAAATTGTTTTTTGCACAAGCAAAATGCTAATGTTCAAGATGGAAAAATCAGAGCCAACTGACCTTCATTTGACATGTACAAGAAAAAATTTATCTGCTTCTGGCTCATAGAAAAGGATGGAAAGTTAGGTACCGGAAGTCCGAAACATCACCAAACTAATACAGATCAAACTAAAATCAGCATTCGAAAAAAAAAAAACATGGATGCACGATGACGCGATGATGGACATCTTTCTTCTATAGCGGTAGTATCTATCTGACAAGGCGGGCCACCTTCCAGCCTCATCTGTGTCCATTCTCCCTCGCAGCCGCGGCACTGCAATGGCGATCCCCATTCCGTTCGGCTGGGTTCGCAGCGGAGGGAGCATGTTCGTGCCGGACGTCGACTGGTGAAGGGAGAGGGAGCGGACTACCCTCGTCGCCGGCCTCGTCAATCACTGCCTCCCGCCCTCCCGGTCGAAGTGTATGCATCACCGCTTCCGTTGGCGTTGAATCGATGGCGTTTAGGAAGATCGGATTGGTCGGGCACAGGGCAGGGGAGGAAGGAGGCGAGGCAGCTGGCGGCTTCTGGTGGAGCCGGATCCGGCATCCATGGTATTGAGGAATTTACTTGTGACCGTCTGTTTCGCATTGTGTTCTGTAACTGTTGGAGTTCTAGGATGGATTGAGTCTTTGGGGTTCTTGTCTGCAGGCTGCTGGCTATGGAATACATGGGTGATCCTGGAGGAGATTAGCACCGACAAAGCGGAGAACTTTCGTGGAGCAATGGAGGATCTTTGCGAGGTTAGTGGGTAATGACATGATTCTGCATTGGATGACATTGGTTTCTTTTCAAGTTGAAAAAATGTGCACTGTATTAAGTTTTCGCATGGTATGGTCGCTGCTCGTGCTCGGTTGTTCTGGAGTCATAACGTGACAGAGTTAGAGTAAATTTCACAGTTGAGAACAATGATAGGTGAAATGTTGAGTCTTTATTTTCATATACAACTAGACAACACTCTATCATCAGAGCCAACATGATCTGTGTCAAGAAAACCTCACAAGAAAGAAACAACAAGACTGAAAGATTTTGGAATATAGAAAATAACAAGAACACACATATCATCAAGTGCATCATAAGAATACTGGCAATTAAGGAACCATGCGGTAGATCGATGACTACACGGGACTTTGTAGGTTCAATCAAAACCATAGAGCCAGGACTTTAGGCAGTTTATTATGATTGGTAAGACCTGAGTGGGTCGGGGATTGACTGGGTTAAGGTAGTTGATTGAGGTTTATGAGGAAGATGGTGATAGTACTGTCGGTGGTTACTGAGAGTCACTCAAAATGCAAGTATAGAATGAAGAGGAGGTAGGGCCTCAACTAAGGATGATGTAAATGTGTAAAGCTGCCGTGTCATCCTTTAGACATGATTAAGATGACCAGAGGAGGAAGAATGTAATACTTTGGTTGGAGAGAGGTTAGTTTTGGATTTGTTACTGTTGCTCTCTTGGGTGATGGTTAGTAGGCACCATACAGTAGCTAAAAGGTTGTTTGTAGGTAATTGCGAGCAGCAATGTTTCCCTTGCCAAAGGATTGGAGTAAATCGGTGACAAATTACCTACTTTGGGGTGCATCCCGTAGTGTCCTTTTGCTGGGCAAGTAAAGAAGGTTACCTTGTCAGCATTAACTGCAAAATTTTGGTGTATAAAAGTGTGGTGAAAAGTTGACTGCTTGGGAGACGGGAGGGAGGAATTTCATTGACCCTTGAATCCCGCTTGTCACATTGAATGTGAGCTCCTTTTTTGGGCAAGTAAAGAAGTAAAATAGCAGGCATTCATGCCGTTTGAATTGCATATATTGACTTTCGGTTACACGATCAAGCGAAAATAAGTCTATGAGATACTTCTTACAGTTAAGTCAGGATTTTTTCGTTTCGCTAAACCTCAAAGTCACAGATGCTCAAATAACTGGCTTGACATTTCCTAGGCGGATTGTGTCATGTGGCATTGTCATCCAAGGTTAGGAGAATTTGCTTAACCTTGGTTAGTTATTAATGCTTGCAAGATACAGCTCAAAATGGGATGTTGTGACAGCTTGTTAACATAGCAAACATGTATGAATCATTGCTCAATTAATTAGGTACGGTGCACTAAATTTTAATTTACAAATTTACATGGAACAGCATGACAATGTTGAGTACCGCTGTAATGTACCTACCACGTGCTAATGTAGCACCAGGGAACCTACAGCTAAAATTAAGTAGGACATGGTGTTAAGCCAATAAATTTGATGATAGAGAACACACTATTAACCAGAGCACATGCATTGCAATAAAAAAAAAAAAACTATGGAATGGCTTCACATCCGACTGCCATCCGACCGGGACTGATCAATGACCATGAATCACTGAGTAGACTGCCTCCATCTCGCTGAACCGTGTGATTTTATTTGTTGTACGTGAGCCGGGCAGAGAGGTCAGACTTGTAGCATCGTTAAAAAAATTAATTAAAGGATGGTATACAAGTCAACTGGAATGAGTATACAGTCAGGATGCGATGTGCTAAAGTTAATGATTAATGATAAGATAATTCAGTATATTCCAATTTTTGGGCTCCGTAAAATTGGTATATCCCTTATTTCAGTTTTTGGAAATGAAAACCAAATTCTATAGCAAATATTTGTGGATACAATAAATGTTGAGATATCCGTTTGGTGAGATTTAGCAGTGTGAATGCCGTTACCACTCTTGTTTCATTATCGCCATTTGTTGTATGTGTATTTTCTAGCTACCAATTAATCAGCATGCAACATTTCTTATGTCAAAGCGTCATTCTATCTCTTGTATTTAAAGAATTTCTATAAGGACGATATAGAATGTTTTTTTTCTTGCCGTTAGGGTGTGAATCTGTATTAAAATATGTATATCTTTCGAGGATGTGAACGCTCCAACTTCTTGGTCCCCTGACGGCTATTTATATGCCTCGCGCTAGTGGTTCTCTCCATCTGCGCTGCATAATCTTCTTGTTCCTCTTTAGCCGAACTGGTATATTTTCTCTTAGCCTCTTTGCACATCTTGGATGTTTTTCTGCTATAGTTTCCTACATTGTTTCTTGCAGTTTTGTTCATATAATGATGCATAGTATGATTCATGGATTATTTTACATCCTTATCTCGTTAAAGCACGTTTTATTGATTTCATCTTGATCCATGCCTTTCTGCTTCCACTCTTGATTCGTCCTTGCAGACTTTGGCCTTTTTAGTTTGGAACCTGCCTTTGATTCCTTCGACTATCTGTATTTCATGAGTTATTTTCATGAGTCCCATACATTAACTTTCTACACGCACCTTAGAGTTTGTCTGCATATATTTCTCTTTCATATATGTTCTCATACATACACATTTTAAGTGTTTCTACTTTATGATGTTTTTTTTTGGGTATGCTCATTGATTATGCAGATCCATCGTTGATTTATTTGGGAGAGGTGATGATAAGCTTCATAGGCCACTATGGATATGAACCAGTTACTTCATTCATGTCTCTTGGTGAGGATGCTTTATCTTTCGCGCATGTTTGTACTTTATACATGTCTCACCGTCCAAGGGTCAGTATAATTCAGTAGGCAGGGTGAAAATTAACAGGTGGAATGCTTTCTAAACCTTGATGCATAATTCACCTCCTTTTCTGTAAGGAATTGTGATGAACTTTATCGATATTGAAATATAATAATAGTTTCTTCATGGCATTTAGATCCATGGAGCACAGCAGGGGTGTTGGAGGGCTCCGCCCCTGTCACTTCACACATGTTTGCAGAGTATAGTGGTTCTACCGAGCTGGCTGATGGTCAGCTGAAGGTAAGTTATGATCAACCTTATTTACTCGACAAGGACAAAGTCAACCACATTTGGATTACAGGCATAATACATTTGAGAATGACCCATATTTCTTCAATCAACTAAGATATCTTTCTGAATGTCCATTTCTTACTGATTTAATGCCTCATGTTTTTAACGATTGTCCTAAGCCAGATAAAAACTATGTCTATTTTTTCCTTGAGTTAATGATTCTTAAATTTCTTGGATGATATTTTGGTTCATGGCTACCTTTATAAACTCTGCAGCACTGTTGTTAAGGATAGATGCATGTGTTAGCTTACTCTAGTGCTCACTTGAATTTTAAAGTTGCAGAAATCCCATTCTAATTCGTTTGAGTTATTAGGAATTTGTAAACTTCTTTCAGTGTTATCAGACGTAGCATGTGACATTAACTTCTGAAATCAAGCAAATAGGAGTAATGTTGTTTTACTCTATATGTGTGTATCCCCTTTCTGTTAGCAGCGGCATGACTTGCCAATAGCACAGAAGATAAGGGATGACCTCCAGTAATATCCTGCCATGGTTACTTTCGAAAATTAGTATCATGAACTTGAAGTATAGGGTAGAAATATTAATCGGAGGTTTATCTGTCCAAGTGGCTAATACTTCTTTGTTGTTGTTGATTTATTTTTTTAATGTAGATAGATGGAAAGAAGCTACTTCCATCAGTTATACCAGGCTGTGCACCGTTTTTTGTGTGTGAAAAGCAGTATGAGCCTATCCTTCGTCGGCGCGCGCAACGTGCTCAGAAGGTTGTCAAAGCTAAGGTGTGCCCCACTTAACTCTAAACAGGGTCCTACTTTGCCCATAGGGGACTCTTAGTTTTTCTTTGCCGCCATGCAATACAAATATATCTTTTGCTTTCCTATTATCGTTTATGTAACCACGGTCTGATGATGCAGAACCTCCGCCCGAGAGGTCCTAGAGGGCGCTTCATCTCGACCAAGGGTAAGCAGAGAAAGACCAAAGGAGGTGTCTCCAAGGCACGAAGCAGCATCCCCGCAACAGACTTCTATGGACCCTTCGTCGCGACCAATGAGGACGAGGAACACGTTGGTGAGGACGCCTACGGCAGCATTCTGAACCTCAAGGCACCTGATTGCACCGAGGTCCTCAAGATCATGATGGGCGACAGGTACTACACTGAAGTTTCGGAGGAGTTTAGGAATGTGGCGAGCCTTGAGTCTCCTGAATTCTCCACCCTCCTGACTACCATGAACAACGCTGCATACGACGAGGCCACGGACGATGGCTACTATTGCGTCGACAAAGTAATGCTAAAGTTATCTGGGTGGTTATAAGTTGCAGGTCGTGCTTAGGGCCTGTCCTCAGCCATCTTTCTGAAGGCTAGCTGGCTCTGCTTAGTTCTCTGGTTATTGGATTTCTGTACTCTTTCGTTTGTTTTCAGACTTCAATCTCAGTTTGTGTGGTTGGCAACTCAGAAATGTTTCTGAACCTGTATGGTTAACAAGGTTCTGTTCAGTTGTGGTGTATCCTTAAATCTGGGTTATTTATGGTATTAAAACTTTTGATTTTATTAATTTGCTAGGCATGCCGATTTGCCGTTGCATTTGGGACAAATTACTCCTGTGCGCCTGATGATTTGCAGCATTTTAGTGTGTTTGTCTGGAGAATGCTATATGGATTATGTAGAATGTGGTGGATACCTCCGCATATTCATTTTGCGAACAAAAACCTGCATATTCTTTGGCCTGTGGAGATGGATGTATCATCTCAAAAGCCAAAACTTATGGGGGAATGCATCAGCAGCATATTTTCCTGTCGCTATGGGCTGTGTTAACATCCATTTGGTAGACATTTTCAGTCAAGAAAAACGAGCGACAGAGCGAGGTCAGAATGGTCAAACGGCCTACTTGCTTTGGTGCCGCGTCACCGCATACGCATCCGACAGACCGGGCCCACGCCTCAGTGACACCGGCAGGAGAAAACGAACGCGAACACCTTACCATTCCCCAACCCCTCGTCTCCTTCCTCCGTTCCTCCTCTCGTCCCGGCGCCGCAAAAACCCTAGCCGACGCTCGAAGCCTCGTCGCCGCCAGTTTCTCCGAGGCCAGAACCAGGGCTAGCAGCGGCTGCGATGGCCGGCGGTGGGAAGAAGGAGAAGGGAGAGGGGCTGGGCCGCGCGCTGATCCGGCAGCGGAACAAGGCGGCGGCGGCCGCCAAGGAGCGCGGCGAGGCGCTCGCCTTCGCCCGCCGCCGCGCGGCGCCGCTCGAGTCCGTCATCGACGTCAGCGACATCGACGCCGTGCTGCAGCGGGCCGCCGAGGCCGACCAGCTCGCCGAGACCGCCTCCGTCTGCTCGTCCTCAGACCTCGTCATCGACCTGTGAGCCACCTCCTCCCCCTCTTCCTCCTGCTGGTGGCAGTATTAAGAAATTCGTGTCTTTTGTTTGCTGGTAATTCTGATGAATCGATGGGGTGGTCTGGTTTGCCTGGCGCAGGGACGCGACGGGGGAGACGGCCGAGGAGAGGCGGCGGCTGCGGAAGGAGCAGGAGGCCCTGTACGCCGGCAGCCTACAGGTCCCCAGACGGTGAGAGCAGTTTTGATGTTTGACGGCGGTATTGTTACATCCTGTGGTTTCATGATTGTTCCTTTTCTGATTGTGCGTTCTCTTTGTGTAATTGCAGTCCACCATGGAGCACGGAGATGACTGTAGAGGAGCTTGATGCGAACGAGAGGCGGGCGTTCCTGGTGTGGCGGAGGAATCTCGCGAGGTTGGTTCTGAGTTGCTCTTTGCTCTGTCTATGCTCATCATGGTTTGATGGAATTAGATTTTATTGTCAAGTAGATGTCTGAAAACTGTTATAATTTCTGATTACTCTTATGTTGGCAATTGTGTAAGATAAGTAAGCCTATGAGATTTATGATGCACCGTGACGTAAGAATGTAGCATACTTTTTTTATTTGAGAGCAGAAGAGTATATGCTGATTTTCAAATTTGATATGGGAGTGTTCGTTGCATCATAGCACCATTTCCCCTAGTAAATGCAATGAGTATGTTGGTCTGAGAGCAATCTTCTTTGCAGACTAGAAGAGAATGACAAGCTAGTCCTGACACCCTTTGAGAAGAACATTGACATCTGGAGGCAGCTCTGGAGAGTGCTTGAACGCAGTGATTTGGTGAGTTATTCTTCCTTCATTGTTAGTATCAGCGGTTTGTTTTTTTATTGCTTTGACATGTATCTGTCGCACTCATGCTGACCACTAAACTACTCTAGGAATATAAGTTATGCAAATTTTTTAGGGCACTTGCAAAGTTCAGTTTATATGTTGGTGCTGAAATTTGCGTTCTGTTGTACTGTCAAATGCATTTTTGTGTGTAAATATTCTACTCTATTGTTGTTCTGCTCAATCATGTTAACATTTTGATTGAAGATTAACATATAGTTATATTGTTGTTAAGTACTGATTCTTGTTTTTTTTTTCATGCAGCTGGTTATGGTAGTTGATGCCCGAGATCCCTTGTTCTATCGCTGCCCTGATCTTGAGGTACTGCTTACAATTATTTTTGCTGTAATGTTTTCTAACTCCAATGTAATAGCCAGTAAACCAGACAAAATGATGGCTTGTTATTTCTGCTTAAAGTGATAGACATTGTGCACAATTCAGTATAAGTAAATACTCAGTTTTTTTATTGAGTTCTTAACTCTTGATTTATGTCTCAATATTTTTGTAGTAGCGTTTCAATTAGAAAGATATGCTTTACCTTTTCTTTGGCAGAACCAAACCAGAATGATATTTTTAAACATTAGTCTTCTGCCTGTTTTCAGATTGATGGCATGTTTCCCATGAAATTACATTTCTGTGATAACTATTATTTATGTTGTTTCTGCTTTGTCTGTTCAACATTAGGATAAACTTGTCTTATTTGCTAGAAATATAAGTTTTTGATATTCTAGAACCACTATTGAGCGCTCTTGGAAGTGTCTCTGTTCTTTCAAATTTTTAACAGGTTGCATTTTATATGTTCTGTTCATGCTTTTTTTTTTTTGGGTTGTTAACATGGCTATTCTCTGAACCAGGTATACGCAAAAGAAATTGATGAACACAAGAGAACAATGCTCCTTGTTAACAAGGCTGATCTGTTACCGCTAAATATCAGGTCGGCACCTTGTCCATGTGACTGGCTTTTATATGCTACCTTTATTCTCTTAATAGTGATGTTATTGTAAAATTCTTTAATGCAGGAAGAAGTGGGCTGAATATTTTAAGGCACATGATATCCTTCATGTTTTCTGGTCCGCTAAGGCTGCTACTGCCACATTGGAAGGCAAAACGCTGAGTGGATATTCTGAAGAAGAATCTGCTTCACTTGATTTGGATACCAAGATATATGGCAGGGATGAACTATTGATGAGGCTGCAAGCTGAAGCAGAATCTATTGTGGCACAAAGGAGGACCTCAACTTCAGAAGAAGACCGTGATCTCAGTTCTTCTGATTCTGTTTCTTCGATGGCGAAGCATGTGGTTGTTGGGTTTGTTGGTTATCCAAATGTTGGAAAGAGTTCCACAATAAATGCTTTAGTTGGTGAGAAGAGGACCGGTGTGACCCACACACCTGGCAAGACGAAACATTTCCAGACACTGATAATCTCCGAAGAGCTCATGCTGTGTGATTGCCCTGGTTTGGTCTTTCCTTCCTTCTCAAGCTCAAGGCACGAGATGGTGGCATGTGGTGTCCTACCCATTGACAGGATGACAAAGCACCGGGAAGCTATTCAAGTGGTGGCAGATCGCGTCCCAAGAAGTGTCCTCGAGCAGATCTACAAAATCACCTTGCCAAAGCCGAAGCCATATGAATCGCAATCTCGGCCACCAACTGCCGCAGAGCTGTTGCGGGCCTACTGTGCATCTAGGGGGCATGTGAGCCATGCCGGCTTGCCTGATGAGACCAGGGCTTCTCGACAGATACTGAAGGATTATATTGATGGCAAGATCCCGCACTTTGAACTCCCTCCTGGTGTAACAGATGCTGAAACAGAACATGAAGAAGTTGCTGGATCAGAAGGCCCTACTACCTCAGCAGCTAACGAGTCAGATGCTGATGATTCCAATGAGGAGGAGGATACAGTTGATTCAGCAGAACAAGACATGAGGCACGCTCTGAGTGACCTGGAATCATTTGACTTGGCCAATGAAGGGTCCAAAGCTGCTGGAAAGAAGAAGAAAGAGGCGTCCCACAAGCAGCACAAGAAACCCCAGCGGAAGAAGGATCGGTCCTGGAGGGTCGGCAACGATGGGGGTGACGGGACATCTATTGTGAGGGTGTTCCAGAAACCAGCTGTTAATTTGTCCGCGGTCAGTGCAAGTGGAAGGGTCTGATATGTATCATACCCACTGCCTGCACAAACACACGACACATGAGCATGGGGCTCCTACTCGGAGGATGATATCTGCATGCAGATAAGAAATACTTCTCTTACCTTTATGTTACGCTCTGGATTATGCGATGACTGAAGCTGCTTGGGTGCGTGATACCTTATAGAATTGACTCTGTGTCTGTAATTCTATTGCCCTTGGTGCCCTGCATATTCAGTGAGACAAAAATGTGTTGCTGTGGTGGCGTGTACTGTTTGTTTCTCCATGATACGCATAGAAGCAGATATATTTACAATTTTGAAGCTTGCTGGAGTTGGATTTAGACCATCTTAAATCAATTGTTTCGTATTCTCGATGTGAAGGTTGTATCTTATATCTTGCTTAGCAGTTCCAGAACAGTTTTGACAAAATAGGGCTGTTGGGTGGTGCGGCTTCTCCCACCCGGCATTTTTGCGCTGTTGCTGCAGTAATTTTACAATAGCTGCAATGCATCAGCCGCAGGTGAAGCCGGGCAAACGGACCCTGAAGTGTGAGTGTCGCAAGGACTAGAAAAGGACAGGGGGCTACTGATCCTATTTTTCAGATCCCAGAAATTCAGAGGGGAAAAGGAAGGGAACGATAAAAGCTAAGAATCCGTGGGAAACTATGAAACGAAAACCCACAACACTCTAATCTAGAACATTAATGATATTTGAACGTCGAGTGGGAGTATCCTTCAGATATTCGCTTGATAAAAGATTGATGAATATAAATATGTTCCAAAAAATGAAAAATTTGGCACATCCGGTGGCCGAGATATGAGGATCGGGGAGCATTTCGCCTCGTCTGAGCGGTGGAACTCTGCAATGCAGGCCGACAAGGGCTCAGGCCGTCCGTCGTCCTCCCTACGAGGACAGACGGTCATCGTGCTCTCAGACGAGCATCCTGGAGGCGGCGGTGGCGCAGGCATGGTCTCGAAGGCATGGGTGCAGACGCCGGCACGCCCTCACACTCCGCCGAGCGACGACGACGGCGACCACCCCGCCGCATCGGCTTGAAGCCTTGAACGTACGCCGGCTGCTGCATGTGCGTCGACGACGGACGGCCACGGGCACACATACGTCGGCTGCGGCGTGTGAAGAGGCGCGCGGACCCGGACGTCATGGTGCTCGCTCGAGCGGCCGTGCCCCCAAGTTAGCCGAGCGAGCACCATGACGGCGTCTGCTCGCCGCGTCGTCGCTCCCACCGGCCGACATCCGTCTGCCTCGCCCTGCTCATAGCGGCCGGCCATCGCGTACGTCCGCAACAGCCCGGCGCCACCGAAGCAAAGCGTGCTTTTCCTCGCCCTGCACCGGCGCCGCCGCCGGCGTCCAGCAGGCGGAACGCCGAGCGCATCACTTCTCCCTCTCCCGACGATAGTGGTTTCTAACTCCACTGCGGCGGCGTAATGCTTCTCAGCCTCCCTCGCTTCCAAATGTATTCGCGGAAATTGTGGTGCTGGCTTGGATCTCGCCCAGACGATTAGCCGCGCTCGGTGTTCAGTTCTCAGAGAAGAGACTGAGGGTGGCTTTGGTTCAGCTTTTTGCACCTGCTTTTGCTGTGAAAAAAGTCACAGCAAACCAAAGGGATACGTCATGCAGCTGCTTTCACCCAAAGCACATGCTTTCTCTAGTTCATTTTCCACAGCAGGTCGGACCCTGCTTTCACCGGCTGTGAAATCCCACGTTGCCACCAAATTACCCGCCTGCCACTCCTTATGTGCGCGTACCGCTTCGTTCTTTTTTCCCATCCTGTTCCTCTCCTCTCTCTCGATACACAATCCAGAGCTCGTCGACGGGTACGGCGGGCTTCTGCCGGCGGCGGCCCCCACTCCGGCGACGCCCCACTCTTCCTCGACGGCGACCACACCCACTGACATTTTCTCTTTTTTCTTTCTCCCTGCACGGAACTGATTTGAGCACGCAATTTCGTAGGGTGGTGAATCTTCATTCCCCCTACCGTCTGAAATCTCTTCCATAATTTTTAGTGCCGATTTGGATCGCAGAGGATGGGGATTTGCAACGAACGGAGGATGGGGGGAGGTCGCTGTTTGAAATAACGACCACCCCATGAGCATTGGTCTTTTTCATTTCTCTTGCTTCCGAATCTGTTTCACTTTGACATTTTGTAGGATCACGTTCCACAGCTATCCTAATTATCCTTCTATTTTTGGATCTATTTTAGGTGGTGATTTAGAGCTCAAACGCACACCGGCGTACTGCACCATCACTGCCTTGGCAGTTGGGCTCTTTCGCGCTCGCGTTGTCACACCACACGCAGCGACGCACGGTCTCGAGTTGCCCGAGCGCCTTCGTCCCTGCGCGAGGCGCCAGAATCCCGCCATGCCGCTGTCATGACGTGCAGATGTACGTGGGGTCGAGCCTCGTAGAGTTGCAGTGGCCGCGGCGCGCAGGAGGATGATGACGCGGGCACATGCAACGGCGGAAATGATCGCTCGGTGGTGGGCGCTCCAGGTACGTACGGCGAGACTCTGCTGGACATCCGCTCCTCTTCTGGTACGTACACCAATGCCTGCATTGGACGAGACTCTGGTGGCGCACGTCATAGCGGAGGTTGAACCTCGCGCGCGGCGACCACCGTTGGTGGCCAATCGCAGGCTGCAGGAGCAAGAGTTCGCAGCATGCAGGAGCAAGAGGCATAGCCACACCGTCACAACGGTGCTGTCAAGCTCGATGTGTCGGTCGACGAAGCCCTTCGATATCACAACGGCAGGAAAGACCAGTGGTAGTAGTGCAACCGCCGTGCTGGTAGGACGTTGCTAGGCGTAGGTCTTGTTCATGCCTAGATGGCAACACACCGTCTCTAATAGTACTGGCATGTTTTTACCATCAACCTCAACGCATGAGTTGTTCACAGAGGAGGTGGCTTGCATTGACAAATAGTAAATTAACGATTTATGTAAGTAAGTTCGGGAGGGTTTAGTTTCAGCTGAGGCGAGCATCTTTTCTTTCTCCTCTTCTAGCCTCGTCGGTTTTCCATTTTATTCTTTGAATGCAATTTATTTCCTTTTTTAAGAAAATATAGTTTTCTCTGTCTTGTGATGTCTTAAGAAAATATTTTCTTTTGTAACTATAGGGAAAATTAAAAAAAAAGTTGAAATCAAGAAAAACGTCAATATTTGCAGATGATATTAGTGTTTGGCTTAACTGAAGCACTGGTTCCGTATCTTTAGGTTATTTGTATCCTATGTTTTCTAACTCTTCCCTCTTGCTTTTCGCAATTTTTTCCTTACAATTTACTATTTTTTATCATGTAAACAAGATATATTTCCTCTTCGTAAATACACGTGCCTTATTTCTTTCTTAGCCGTTAGCTCAATCTATATTTTGGGTTAAGTAAACAATATTAATGTCTCATATACAGTATTAGTTGGCCCTTACATAAAGATTGGAATACAAATGACTAGTTTTAGTTCACTCAATTGAAGAACTATTGAAATACTTCCAAATTTATTGTTTTGATATTCGATTAACATCTGGTTTCCACAAATAAGTATAGTTCAGTTGTTTAATATATGGTTGTGCCGCACATTTTGATTTCATTTTCAAATGTTAACTTGGCATATTAGTTTGAAGATTGTTTTCACCCATTGATGGTAGTTCAGTTAGTCTTGAGCCATATACCCATGAATCCATTAGGTGGAGTGATAAATGTTTGAAATTTTAAATGCTTTATATCCATTGGACAAGAAAAGAACGGGTATCGATCAATATGCTTGTTACTTCCCTCTCATGCTTCCCGCATACATAGGCTAATCGCTCTACTTTCTGAATAATCTTAAAGGCACCACCCCTTCACCGGAAATGTGTTGTAGACCATCTATCATTTGATAATTTCCATACAAATATCTTCTGGAAAGACATACATTAAAGCTCTTAGATTTTTATGAATTGTTGTTATGATTTTTTTATTTTTTAAAAAAACACCTTGTACTTTTAACCCCAAATTCCTCCACACATTTTTTTCTCAAGTATTTTTTAGTAAACACCATATATTCTTATGCATACTTTAAACCTTTTAGATTTTTACTAGCAGTGGTTACCTGCCGCAAGTTGTGTGGCTCAGTATGATCGAGATGTACTAGCAGTGGTTACACGCCGACGACCTCCCGTGCCCGATATGATCGAGATGTACTAGCTAGGCCTCCTCCAGTCTCGTGCCACTGCCCTTCCCCAGATCGCAACCGCCGGCTGGGAGTCCGAAAACAAAAATTCAGCGGCACGGCAAAAGAAGGCGGCAAGTCAGGAAACCACATGCATTTTGAGAGAAATGGCATGGCTAGCCACACCTAATGTGAAGAGCCACATAGAAAAGAGGGAGATGCATAATCACATGCTTATGTTGAAATTTTCATGGCCCAATGAAAGATTATGCATCGATCGATCACGCCGCAAATGTTTTCGAAGGAAAGTCGTACCTGCCGGAGCGTAGCAACCAACAACCGCAGGCCTTTCGCTTTTGGGGTGTCCACTGCTACTGGCCGGAGCACTCTTTGCCGAAAGCACGCACTGAATTAAGGGCTCTCTCTTTTAAGTAAGTTAATTTTAACTTTGCGGAAACCAAACTCGCTCGGATCGGATGCTTGATGGCGGCGAACCTTTGGGTGGGTGACGACGCACTATCCCCTTCTTTCTTCTTTTCTGCGGGGGACGACGACTGGGGAGGAACGCTGGACTAGTTCACGTGGAAGCTTCGCTTGAGCTTGACCAACCGAGTCGCGTGGTGTTGGGTCGGGGAGCCTGAGAGAAGATCTGTGCTAGCTAGCTAGGTAGGGACACTTATGGTGCTACCGTGTGCTACCAAGGCATTGTAGCCCAAGAAAAATATATCACTGAAACATTGTACAACAATAGAAATACTTGGACCATACCATCCTCTATCATAATGCAAAATTTGAAATGCTTAGCGTCAGAGTTGTTCATCGTGAGCGAACACCTTACGAAGAGTGCTGAAAATTAAGATATGCTAAAGCACGAAGAGTGCTCAACAAGCGTGTAATAAAGGACGTCACTGGCACACAATTATCGACCTCAAAGAACAATCGAGCAGTTTTACTATCTGAAATAATGACTAATATTTTTTCAAAACTACTCCCTGCGTCCTAAAATAGTTGTCGTTGCTTTTGGTTTTTAGATATCATGTTTAACCGTTCGTCTTTTTTTTTTGACAAATATTAAAACAAATATGCTATGATTAACATATCTTCAATGATAAACCACCTTATAATAAATAAATATTTTTTGGGCAAATTTTTGGAATTAGACGAACAATCAAACGTGATGTCTAAAAGTCAAAACCAACAAGTATTTTGGGAGAGAAAGAGGTACTAGCAAGTAGTTTGATCCGACACCGTACACATCTGATATTGGAAATCTATTACTATTGGCCAATATTTATTAGATTGAGGGTGCTATTGAAAGAAATTTACTATTGAAGAGTGGTAAATTAGTAATTGGTATTTCTTTCTTCAATTCAATTTATTAATCTAATGAACAATATAATCGTTATTTGTTCGTATGTTGGAGTTGCTGTGTCTTCTCATTTATTCGTGGCATAAAAGCATAAAATGTAAAGTACTTAATTAATAGTGTAATTATAAAGCTATCTTCAAACTAATGGCCAGTAATATTTAAAAAAATTACCATTATTTTGAACGGTACTGCTCAAAACATCAAGACAGGTAACTATTGGGAGTGATAACTTTTCCATGCCATAGCCTGCAGGTGATTATGTGGTACCATTTCCAGGCACTCTGGGCCAATTAAAAAAGAGACTTGACTACTCACGAGATCTACTGCCTGTCATGCACCGGCTTCTTCCTTCCAAGAAATTTAAAAAGGTGGCGAAAGGAAAGCATATGCATCCACAAGTCACAACAGTCTCGGCCTCCCTCCATTGTTCCGTTTCCACCCACAAATCTATTCTCCCTCTCTAGCTTTTGCATCCCGCTGCCGTTGGAGAGGGAGCTGGTCCTGCTGCCGTCTGGCCAGGACCTTTAATTCGCAGTTCTTCCACCGCTGTGGAGCGTGGAGGAGATGGCTGGAGTGATGGTTAGCGTCGCCACTGGGGTGATGGACTCCGTCGTCGGCAAGCTGACGACCTTGCTCAACGACCAGTACAAGCTGGCCCGTGATGTTGAGCGCGGGATCCGCTTCATGAGAGACGAGCTGAGCAGCATGAACGCCTCACTGCTCCGGCTGGCGGACATGGATGACGACCAGATTGACGTGCAGACCCAGGAGTGGAGGGGCAAGGTGCGCGAGCTATCCTATGATATCGAAGACTGCATCGATCGGTTCATTCATCTTCGCAGCACCAGGGAGGCCAAAGTTAACTTTGTGCAGAGTATGGTGCGTAAGATCAAGGAGCTGTGGGAGGACCGCCAAATTGCAAGAGAGATTCAAGAACTCAAGGCCCTTGTGCTTGAGGAGAAGGAGCGGCGCGATCGGTATAGCCTTGATCAGTACCTTGACATGACCCGACCAGTGCTCCTTGACCCTCGGGCACCTATAATGTTCGAGGAAGCAAGAGATCATCGGGTGGCTCAAGGATGAAGAGAGGAAACTGAAGGTGGTGTCCATCTTTGGCATTGGAGGTCAGGGGAAGACGACTCTTGCCATGGAGGTGTACCACAAGATTGATGAACGGTTTGATTGCCGTGCTTCGGTAACTGTATCTCGAGCTCTTGATATCAAGAAGCTTCTTAAGGATTTACTATTCCAAGTCAACAAGAGTGAGCACGGCAAGTCAGAAATGTGGGAGATTGAGCAACTGATACCCACGCTAAGGGAACAGTTAAGGAACAAGAGGTAACCACAATTTCTTAGTTTAGCATCTGATGAATTGCTTGTAAATTAACTTGTACTCATAGGAGCAGTTTAGATTAATTTTTTGTTTTTAGTTTTAAATGAACTGCTGAGCAGAGCTCTTGAAGTCCTTGCATCAAAATTGATACATGTTATGGGAAAAGCTATTCGCCCCTCTTTGTTTGGAGGTCCTCTACCCTCGGTCACAATGGCCCAGATGAAGTTTTTCTTCTTCACAATTATGTAATACTGACCAAATCTTAATAATTATGTAGTATTTAACCACTCCTAAACTTACTTCTTAATTATGTTGGAATTAAGAAATTTTTCTTTTTATGTTGACTATCATGACTTCCTTACTAATGCAATTTTGCATTTAGGTACCTCGTCGTTATTGATGATATTTGGACCACATCAGCGTGGGACCATGTGAAATCCGCTTTACCTGCCAATGATAAACAAAGTAGGATAATTACTACCACACGCATTAGAGATGTGGCTAAATCATGTTGTACGGGCATTGATGGGCATATGTATGAAGCAAAGCCTCTAAGTACAGATGGCTCTCGCACACTGTTATTTAGAAGAATCTTTGGTTCAAATGAAGATTGTCCTGATGCATTGAAAGAAGTAGCCAATGATATTGTGAAAAAATGCAGTGGTTTGCCATTGGCCATTATCAGTGTAGCTGGCCTATTAGCCAACAGACAACGAAATGTTGCAGCATGGATAAAAATACTGAGCTCCATTTCTTGTGCAATGGAAAAGGATTCACCTACTGACAAAATGAAGAGAATTTTGTTCCTTAGTTATTTTGACCTTCCTCACTATCTGAAGACTTGTTTATTATATCCGAGTATCTTTCCGGAAGATTCTTTAATTGAAGCCAGAGATTTGATATGGAGATGGGTGGCTGAAGGATTAATTCCTGGACATAACAGAGAGAGCATGGAGCTGCTGGGAGAAAGCTACTTGAATGAGCTAATCAACAGAAGCATGGTCCAGCCAACAGAGATGCAGGCGGATGAGAAAACAGTTGAATTTTTTAGAGTTCATGATGTTGTACTTGAGTTTATTGTATCTCAGGCTCGTAAAGACAATTTTATTAGTGCGCGGAATGGTAGAGATTCTTCTGGAAATTATTCAAGTTTCGCCGGTTATCCATCCAAACAAACATTTTTGGAGCTGAAGGATGTCAAAGGCAGTGAACAATGTATCTCATCTTCGGTCTGTTAGTATCTTCAGATCAGAGTTAGAGCTGGGTAATCACGTCCCTGACTTTCTGAACAGCCAAGTCTTACGAGTGATGCTTGTACCGGGCTGCTGTATTATTCAAAACTGCCATCTCAGACATACAGGAAGTTTCAGTCAATTGAAGTACTTAAAAATAACAACAGGTGGAAAACTCCCGGAACAAATAGGCACACTGCGAAATCTAGAGACACTAGATTTGCGAGGGAGCTATATTAAAAACCTACCAGCAAGTTGTGTTCAACTGAAAAAATTAGTGCATCTTTTGGTCTCACATATCGCATTGCCCAATGGAATTGGAACTCTGCAGGCCCTGGAAGTGCTATCTAGTGTCTATGTGGATAGTACATCTGCAGAGTGGGTCCAAGAACTCGGAGATCTGACCAAACTGAGGGAACTCGAAGTTTTTTGGAACATATATTCAACAACTTATGATGCGGATCGTCACGTAAAACTATTTTTTCCCTCTCTCTCCAAACTCCTCGTGAGTCTTCAAAAACTGCGCGTTTGGAACTTTGGACTGGTTTCCGGTTCCGATTTCACACTTGCGTTGACGGCTTTGCAAGGTTCGACTCTACCACTTCAGAGTCTTGCTTTGCTCAACTCTCAGTTCCATACGGTACCCAGTGGAATCAGCTCACTAGTCAACTTGACCAGCCTCAGATTTGAAATCCTTGGTGAAGTAAGCAAGGAAGGACTAAATATTCTGGCAAGTTTGCCCATGCTGCTCTTTCTTTATATCCATTTGACCAGCCTCAACCAGAACGTATTCTACCCAAGGCATGCCATTGGCAAACAAGGATTCCAGCGCTTGATGAAGTTCGAACTTGATTGTGTTCATGAGGCGGCGTTGGAATTTGAGCCAGGAGCCATGCCAAGGCTCCAAAAGCTAATATTGAGACTGCTGGCAAGGTGCCAGTTCAAGTATGGGCAAGGCGGCCTAGTTCTTGGGCTGCAGAATCTGTCATGTCTCAAACATGTGACTGTTGAAGTGTTATGCTATGATGCGGTTATTACGGAGGTCTTGGCCTTGGAGGATGACATAAGGAGTGCAGCAGGCTCCCATCCCAACCGTCCCCTACTCGAGGTCCAAAGAGTTGGATTATGCTATGCATTGAAGATTTCGGGATGGCCATGTGATAGAATGAAATGAAGATTAGCGACCACCGTAAATAATCAGGATGCTTTTCAGGTAACTAGGGTAATTCGATTTTTTTTTCTCCTCATTACCGCCATAATTCTGTTTCATAAATCATAATGGTGATGCGTGGTGATGACACTGCAGTATTTTGACTATTTTCTCTCTCTTTTAGCAGGTTATGCTAAAAGCTGTATAAAAAGTGTGCACTCAATTGCATGCTTGGTTTCCCCTTTGGCCCTCGTGCAGCTCTTAGCTGAGAAGAACTGTCCGGTGTCAGTGAGCTGCCCAAAACTCACCAAGTTTGGTTTGTATGTGCAGTCTGGAAATATAACAGAGCAAAGAGATCTTTTACGGTGTTTGCGAGGTACCAAGAGGTATTGCAATGTGGTCGAGAGAGGGGCAAGGTATGAAACAAAAATTATCATAACCAATGGCAAGTGGGTAATTATAGGACAATTAATAAGCGTCTTTTGTTTGGTTAGGTAATGCAATCAGATGGCATTATTTTTAACAGTGTCATCAGCACTACAAACAGTGATTAACCACTAATTCTATGAAGATTTTGCCAAATTCGTCGGTGTCAGCTGACACCGACAACTACCTATAGCTTCGCCCCTGCCTCCATCAATACTTATATACCTTTTGGTGGGTACCTTTGATTGTGGAGCGTTAGATTTAAGGCAACCAATGGTCCACATTCTTTGCAAACACCGTAAAAGACCTCGTTTTTTTAGTGGCGATTTGGATAGCGGAGAAGGTGATTTAGATTTAATTTGCATCAAATAGGAGGGGGGGGTTGCTCTTTGAAATAACGACCACCCCATGAGCATTTCTCCGCACTCTGCACTCAATGGCTGCTGCCACCGGGACGTGCTCCTCCTTGGACTGGTCGTACCCCAACCCGACGAAGCCGTGGCGGCCGTCCTGTCGAAGGTGAAGCCAACGGTGCAATCGATCGTGAACATGTCCAACAGTGTGTTGTCAAGTCGTCGTCGTTGCGGCAGAGCATGTCCCACGCGCCGGCGCCGGCATCCCGATCGAAGAGTCCACACGTCACGGGATCGGACGCGCGGTAGGTACGTACTAGGAGATGAGGACCAGGCTGGTCTCCTGCTCCTGCCTGACCTGCGGGCGCGGCGCGGCAGCGGGACGGACCTGAACGTCTCGATTGTCCTGCACCGAGAAGGACATGCATGAGGGAGTCCGCTAGCTCTCGGACGCCGCGTGCTCCACGGCGGCTGCGGCTTGGTGGTGGCGAGCCAGTGCACGTACGTGGCCTTGCACTAATTAGTGGCAGCTGGCTTGGCTTGGCCTCGCCTTCTTGCTTGGCGAAGCCATCGCCGCCGACGGCTGCACCTCTAAGACTACGTACGTACTTAGTAGGACTTGATACACGCGACTTCGATACGGTCGTCAGAAAAATATACAGGATAAATAAAGGCTACCACTAGGCGCTTCTGACTACTAGACTTTCGGGCTAAAACTTAGAGAGACACATAAATAGTTGTATTTTTTTATAAAAAATACTTTTGATAAGGTGTATTTCCCTAACAATTTTAAAAGAAGTATATTTACTTTCATATCATTTTTATTTTCAATTTCACATTTTGCATTTGTGTTTGGGATATTAAAATGGACTCTTTTTGCTGATTCAAATTTAGCAAACTGAGTAATTTATAAATAGGAGTTAGATGTATTTTGGCTATTTTTATTATTTCAATTTAGCTATTTTTGGACTCGTAATGGCATGACGGGTAAATTAGAAATAGGAATTAAGGTTACTTTTGGCTATTTTTTATTATTCCGGTTTTAGCTATTTTTGGACTCATAATGACATGGTGGGTAATTTATAAATAAGTTTGAGGATAATTTTTGGCTATTTTTTATTTTTTCGAATTTACAATTTTTTTGACTCATAATGGTATGGTGGGTAATTTAGATATAGATGTGAAGGGTACTTTTGAAAAACCTTTTCATAATGGCATAGGTGGGTAATTTAGAACATGTTAGATCCAAAACCAAAAGCCACCGTTTATCTTACTTTAATTTGCTTTTTTTTAAGAATTTTTAGGACTTTTATTCCGATTAACGTGGAACACTCAAAAGAAGCCTCTAATTATTAAATATATAAGATAAGATGACCTTTTTAACGGTACGGTCGTCACATTGAAAATATCTGTCTAGTCCACATAAATCTATTTAGCTGCCGATCCGGCGGAGAAGACAGAGGAACACAAAATGTAGTCCAAAATTCACGACTCTTTTGATTGTGTGGGTTTTTTCTTCTTCTAAATTAAATCTTGTGTAATAGAACTTCTTATATGAAATTCCTTCATGAATTTCTTGTGGAATTCATTCATGATTCCTATGAAATTCTTTAAATATCCATATTAACACACTAAGCCTCATTTTTGCAAAATGAAAGTTACCTCGCTGCATGTGTGCATGCTCGGGAAACACAATGCTCTCTTGTTGTCAACACATGTGTTATGCATAATACCGCATCACAACATGCAGTCAAATAGTCGGCACCATCTTCAAAACACCAAAAACACCTTGTGTGAAACTAGCCAGCAATCAAACTTTTAAATCCTTAGTAATAGAACTAAATATTAAGAATACGAACTGCGGCCAATGCCCTTATCAATGCTAGAATATGTTTTATGATTAGAAAAATAAAAATAGAGATAAACCTTAGAGTTCGGATTGTTCATAGGCTCACAAATTATGTTGTGATCCGCCTATCAAGTTACTCAAGATCCGATGAAATTGCTTTGTGTAGATAAAGAAGAAGAATGAATTTTGAATATACCTAACTAATTATGATAAGCGTACATGTGTATCTTGTTAGGTAAGTCATGATGCTTCTAACAAATCATTCTTGATGCTTAGCTAGTGCGATAAACGCAAATTGGGTTGTATGTCGGTTATGAGAAGCTTTGTTACGCTAGCTTGGGCTCTTATATACGGAAAATGCTTGGACACAGACGTTGGATGGGTTCGAGCGCAATGGACACAGCCGGCCCTCTTTGATCCCATGACTCCATCCGACAATTTACATCTTGCATTGCTATTCCACCGTGAGCAACTATACAATATGTTTAATTAGTTATATGATGAAATAATGACCTGTTGTGTGTTTTGCATGATGGGCTCTGTTGTGTGTTTTGCACTATCATTAATCTGACGACTTTGACCTACGTGTTTCTTCTTATCTTGTATGAGTATTTTTACTGAAATTATTTTCTTAATTTGATTACTTTGACAAAAGAAAAAACACAAACTCTTAATTGTTTATGTTTAATCACAATTTCAGTTATCATGAAGATAATGTATTTTGGTTGAGCTCTTCCCCTTGATGAAAAAGCTAACTTGTGCTTGTTAACTTATCCGCCACAAAGGAAAGCATGTTATCCAAGTTGTTTAATCGTTTTGCCTCCTTGAAGAAACATCGAGTAGGTAAATTTGTATATATTGCTTTATATCGTTTTTCCTCCTTGATCATTAGTAGGAAAATAATGACCCCATGCTTGGTTCAGTCTTTGCTCTATGGAGTTGTCCCAAAAGAAGTTATTCACCATCATGTTATAACTTGTTATGAAATCAGTCCACAGAAAATTTTGTTGATGAATTTTTGTGGCGCATGGACTAGATCGTGGGGAAGGGATTTGCACTGGGGCTCATGGAGAAGACACAAGGGCGTGCCGCTTGTCATGCATGGTGCGCCAAGATCCTGTACACGTTGAGCCGTCGTCGACATGGTGACGCACCGCGTCTCGAACCATCAACTGCTCGGCGGCCTGCAACCTCTCTCTCTCTCTCTGGGCCACGGTTCTCCAATGGCGGGTACCAGTTGTACGAGCATGTCAGATCCTGATGCACGCATGCATGACCGATCCATGCATTTAAATCCTGCATTTTCGATCGTAAGGACGACGCAAGCTGTCCTCGCACACGCTCAAGATGAAGAACGCAGCGTCGCCGCGGTTCGAGCGAGTACACCGTCTCCAACGTCCGGCTCTCGTAGTACCTCAGCGCCTTGCCGGTGCCGCCTCCGGGATCGACGGCCACGGGCACCACCACCTGCTCCATCGACCGCGGCGAGAACTCCGGCCACTGTTGGAGCTCGATCATGTGTTCTCTCGTCCAGTACCCGTCACGTGCTCTAATCGTACACTCCATACGTGTACGAATAGTGTTCTTTCATTGTTGGCATGAATTTTGGAGAATGTTTTGTATTGTTCTTTAGTTATTCTCCGGCCGGATCGGCAGCTACTATAGAGAAATAATGGTGGATATTTTCTTCCATGTGACGGTCGTGTTTGAAGGCCTCATGGGATGCGTCTAGTTGCAGTCTTATTCATGAAGAGAAGAGATAAACGTCCGGCCTTTGGCGATGTCTGATACAAGTCCTCTTAAACGTCCGGCCTTTGGCGATGTCTCTGCCGAGCAACAAGAAGGCTCGGGCAAGGCAGCTGCCGCGTCTCCCCGACGATGTGATTGAGGACATCTTGGCGCGGCTGCCGGCAAAGTTGGTGCTCCGCTGCCGCTGCCTCTCCCGCTGCTGGGCCACCGTGCTCTCCTCCCGTGGCTTCATCAACCGTCACCTCGACCTCGCCAACCGCGGCGGCTGCAGGGTCCTCTGCCCCATGGCCCTGCCCGCTTGGTCGCGCGACGACGTCCGGCCGCTCACCCGGCCGTGCCGCGGCCTCGTCCTCTTGCGCAACATCTCCAGGGGCGCCTACTACGTCTGCAACCCGTCCACGGGGCAGGTGGCCTCGCTGCCAGATGGCACCATCATCGAAGGCCCCGCCGCCGACGCGTGCTTGGGCCTCGGCTACGACGCGCGCGCCAAGCGCCACAAGGTGGTGCGCGTCTACCACCACGCCGGGCGCCCCGCCGGGTGCGAGCTCTACGACGTGGGCACCGCCACGGGCTACTGGCGGCGGGCGGCGGCGAGGCCGCCCTGCTCGGCCGACGCGGTGGCCGGCGTCTTCGTGCAAGGCCACGTGCACTGGCTCGCCACCACCAAGCCGCAGCAGCACAAGATGAGGCCGCCGGACTCCCTCATGTCCTTCTCGGTCCAGGACGAGACGTTCACGTCCGTCCCGCTGCCGCGCGGCGCCCGCGCCCGCAGCAGGTCAGGTGGAGCGAGAGGAGACCCGCCGCTGCTCGAGCTCACGGCTCCGCTCGGCGACCGGTGCCTGGTCCTCGTCTCCTACCGCGCGTCCGGGTCGCGTGACTTGTGGGCGCTTCGGGATGGCGCGTGGGACATGCTCTCGCAGACGGGCGGCGGCGCTCTGCTCTCCATGGCCGCCGTCGACGGCCGCGACTACCCGCTCGAGGAGAGCCTCGAGTCGGCGGGCCGGCCGCACGAGGACATCATATTCTCGTCGCCGTCCGCGCAGGCCCTGTTGCTGGCGCTGCGCCGGCTCCCGGCGCGCGCGCTCGGGAGGGTCAAGCTCGTCTGCCGGAGCTGGCGCGCCGTCGTCGAGAGCGACCGGTTCGCCGTCGCCCACAACGAGCACCACCGGCGGACTACGACCTGATCTATCCACTTCGCGCGCTGCTGCTTCCCTGTAACACCCTAATTTTCACATTTTCGAATAGTTCAAAATTTCCTTAATTTAATTAGGGTGTTATCACTTTTCCCAGGCAAAAGAACTATTTTTTTTAAATTAAATAAATTAATTTAGGTTATAAAAATAATTGTTTGTTGCATTCATGCTGGAGTAGTCTGCAGTAGGGATTTTATTGTGTGGAAAATGTGTTTAAAAATTCGTGTAGAAAATCGTTTTCCTTTAGGGTAGAGAATAGAAGAGGAAATAGAAATAGAAAAGAGAAAAGAAAATTTGAATCCGGTCGCTGGGCCGAATTCTTTTGGCCCACTTCTTCTTTTCCTTTTTCTTTCTATTTTTCCTTCGCTATTGGGCCGGTTTCTTTTTCTTTCGCCGCGGCCCAGCTCCTCGCGCCTGGCCCAGCTCGCGCGCGCCCGCCTCAGCCCGCTCGCCAGCCCGCCCCGCGGCCCCCGCAGGCCCGCGCCAACCCTAACCGCCGCCGCCGCGCCGTACGCCGCCCTCGGCGTCCGAGTCGGGTCCGTCTCGACGCGCGCGCCTATAAAAGGGACGTGCCGCACCCCGCGCCGCCTTTTCGCCAACTCGCCTTCGCCCTATCGAGCCGCGCCGCCGCCGCCATTGTCGCCGCCGTCGAGCTCGCAAAGCCGGCCAAGGACGACGCCTCGGACGACGCCGCCGCCTCGACGAGGTTCCCCGTGACTCACCGCCTCCCCGCCGCCCGTTCTTGTGAAGCCCCGACGCCCGTAGGCATCTCCTCGACGACGCCGTTGATCCGCCGCCGTTCCTCATCGCCGAGCACCGCCTTCCCGTCGTTTCCGCACCCGCGCGACCGCTTAGGTGGGTCCCACGTCGCCGTCTCGTGCCTCCCGGCTAACCGCGGCGAGCTTCCGCGCACCGGAACGCCGTTCCGGTGAGTCGCCGGCGGTGCGCCGCCGCGCCCGTCACCTCCGGCGACCTTCGGTCCATGGTGGACCGGTAGACCGGCGGTTCCGCCCGGTCCATGGAGCTCGTGGACTCGGTCCACCGAGTTTCCAGTTTAAATTAATTCGTTTATTCTTTATTACATCAGCACGACGTCATGCTTGCGTAATAACTCAGTTTTTCAGTATACGAATAATTCCCAGAAATGCTAGATTTGCAGTTTAGCCCCTTTATCTTCAAGTGCTTATAACTTTTTACTCGTAACTCCGTTTTTAGCGATTCTTGCGCTCACGCGATCGTAGGAACGAGCTCTAGCTTTTGGTACAGTTTTTGTAGCATTTTGATACTGTATGGTGTACTGTTCCTTATTGTTTGTGTATGTGTGCTTTGCATGTTGCCGTTATTAGAAGAGGAGCCGTTTGAGAACTTCCAAGACCAAGAGTTTGACCAAGCAGCAGCAGGGGGAACAGGCAAGTGTCCTTGACCATTTTGAACCTATGTCTTTCTCCCTCTAGTTTAATTTGCATGCATAGCGTTTAATATGAATCCTATATGTCATTTATCCTGTTCCATACTATTTCCTTGTCGCCTGGTTGTGGTCGATGATAGTATGAGGATGGGTAGGTCTTGCTTAGCTTGCTGAACTGGGTTGGATGATAATTTGACTAATAATCTTGACTAATGGTTCACTTGAACATAATGATCACGGACCGGTTAATCTTTTTAGCAACATGGAACTTAGGTGATCCAAGCAGGAGGATGTTGATGATGGTGCGGGTATGCACATGTGCCTGTTATGGTACTGTTGGTTTGCGGTTAGTACCTGCTTGTGATCATAAGGACCGGTTCGTGGAGCGGCAACCCAGGACAACAGCGCAAAGCACAGGGTTGATTATGGTAGACTTGGTCAAGTATTATGCTGTCTTCCCAGTTTTGCTGGTGTTCAAGGAAAGAGGGAGGAAGGGTTACTTCTGAACTCAGGTGATGGAGGGGTACTCCTAGCCACGGCGCCAGAGGGGGCTACTGTTGCAGGGGTACTGGCAGTAGTGTAACCTTAGCGAGGATGTTGGCAGGCTGGGATGCGCTTTGAAAGACCATGTGGTGTTCTCTTGGCCTCACACCTTGGTAGTGTGGTTATGGCAACATGGAGACTTTAGTCGCTGAATAGTGACGGAATCACCACCCTGTGGGTAAAGTTGTGCACCTCTGCAGAGAAGTAAAACTGTCATGACAGCCGTGCTCACGGTCAGGAGCGGCCTGGATCCTCACATGATTAGAGATGGATGGTTGGTTCTGGTGGGTAACCAGTTTGATGCTACAAGAGGGTATCTTGTAGTATAGCTTTGGGTGGGTAACCCGTTTTGCTACAAGTGGGTAACTTGTAGTGTCTCCTTTGATGGTAACTTTTGGGTGGGTTCTTCATCATCTAGTAAATAGGTGCTTTAATTAAATGACTTAATTTATAGTTGCTTTCTGCTATGAACCATGTGTTAGCCTTTCTTTTGTTTAAGCTATGCATGTCATCTTTTCCTACACTTGCGGAGTACGATATGTACTCACACTTGCTATTCCCCACACTATGTTGAATTGCTGCTCAGAAGATGAAGGCGCAATGGAGTACTTCGATGAGGAATACTAGGCGTGCTGTTTCACAGTCGACTGCCTGTGTGATGGGTGTCTTCCGCTGTCGTTTTGTTTAGTCATTTGAGACATATTAATTCAGATATTGTAATAATGCTACGATGAGACGATGTAATAATGACACTGGTTATACTGTTTATTTCACTATTGTCTCTATATGTGTGGAACTTGATCCTGGCACACATATGGTTATGCATTCAGTTTTGTCCTTAAAACTGGGTGTGACAAAGTGGTAATCAGAGCCGTGTTGACTGTAGGACGCAAGCCTAGTTAGATATGGTCGCTTATAAGGTTATTTGCTTATATCAAACCTATTTTCATAAAAACTATTAGTTCTTTATTGTTGATCTTTGTTTATGCTTCAAAATCTTATTTAGACTGAAACTGCTTATTGTCTATTTACTTTCTCCTTGTCCTTGTTCTTTTATTACTCCTTGTTTACTTCATCATTCTTTTACTTTACTTTTAGTCCAGTCTTTATTATAAAATTTTTATTTTGCTGATACTCTTCTTGTTTCAAAATTGTAGTGATGGTGCACTCTAGGCTTACCGCTCGTAAGCGTGTGACGGTTCCACCACCTCCTGTTCCGTTGTTGGTGTGGGATGAGCAGCCACCGCAGGAGCACCGCAGCGATGGCGATGGCTACTACTTTCCTGACAAGCTGTGGGAGGTTCAGCAGTGTTTGGGCTACCATGATCGTCCCGAGTACATTGGGATCAGGACACCTGGAAGAGATGGTACCTACATCTGGAAGGTTTATGTCGTCATGTTTGAGAGGTCTGCCCCAGATGGGATTCGGAGGGTTCGTCGCATCCATCATGCCTCAGCGCCCATGTCTACATTTGCAAGAGGGATGGAGGATGCAGCTCGCCGTGCCCTTACGGTGCTACGCCATGAGGAGTCAGCCGCCCTAAGGAACACTCAGTTCAGATATCTTATACGCCGTCCCAGTGGCAGCTTGCAGGAGCTGATGACTGCACCCCGTGGGGAGGAGTTCACTTTCAGGGAGACTGTTCGGTATGCCAAGGCCTTGAATGACTGTCTTAATAACGCTCTGGATGACCTCGATGATGCTGAAGAAAGGATCAAGGACTTGGAAGAGGAGAACAGACAGTTGAGAGCTGATCTTGCAGGAGAGGAGCTGGAGGAGGACCCAGTGGAGGCGCCACCCCCTGTTCCAGCGCCGCACTCACCTACTCGTCAGGAGCTCCGTCGTGCTTGAGCAGTTTAGAGTGTCTTAGAGTTACCACATAGAGTTGTGAGGTCGATAGTTTCGTTTAATATCTTGAGTTAAACTTATGTAATAGGGATGTCTTAGCATGTCCTTTGCTTTTGTGTGGGTTTGTGCTACTTTGCTATGAGTGGTGTGATATGCTTGAGTTGGATTTTTGGTTGAGTGCGATGTGATGTAAGACTTGTCCTACAGACACATCTTAATATAGTTAAAGTTAGAGACTTAATACTTGGGTCCTTAATCTTTTGGGTTTCTTGAATCTTTATCTTTATGCACTATCTTGATATCCTGATGTTATCTATCTTATGATCAATCTTGTGGTATTGTTGGACTATCTTGTATCATGGCTATGTTATATCTGTCTTGTGGTCATGGATCATTGTGGAATGTCCTTTGGTTCTGCAATAGTTGATTATTGTTCTTGATGCATTATTGATATATGATTCTCTTATTTTGATATATCTATCTGTCACTTGGATATATGACATTTTACACCATGTTGCTGCCGAAATTTTCCACTTTTTCCAGTTATTCTTTTACCTTGGTCATTGCTAATTATTCTACATCACATCTACCTTTCATATTCATCTAAGTTTTGCTATATCTTGTTTCAATTCACTACATGATTCCTTTAAACCTTGATAATCTGTTCTACCTGCTTGATGTTGTCATACCTACCACACCTTTCTTATCATATCTTTTCCTCTTATCAGATGTCTCGGAGGGGAGGTAACAACAACAACAATAATGATGCTGCAGCGCAACCTACCTTGGAGCAGTTTCTGACAGCGCAGACCCAGCTTCTCCAGACCATGCAGCAGACTATGATCAACATGCAGCAGCACCAGCCCCAGCCACAACAGCCGCAACCCCCTCCAAGAGACAAGCTTGGGGATTTTCAGAGGACCAAGCCACCTACCTTTTCTCACTCTGTGGAGCCAATGGATGCTGATGACTGGCTGAAGACCGTTGAGAAGAAGTTGCAGGTAGTCCAGTGCACCAACAGAGAGAAGGTCCTGTATGCTTCTCACCAGCTTGTGGGTCCCGCCGCTGATTGGTGGGACACCTATGTGAATGCTCATGAGGAGCCAGACAGTATTAACTGGCAGGAGTTCAGGAACAGCTTCAGGTCTCACTTTGTGCCATAGGGCTTGATGAAGCTGAAGAGGAAGGAGTTCCAGAATCTAAAGCAGGGTTCCATGTCTGTGGGAGAGTACCTCACACGCTTCACTCAGCTGTCCAGGTATGCTCCGGGAGAGGTTGACACTGATGAGAAGAAGAGGGATTGTTTAATAGAAGGTCTGAATGATGGACTTGCATATGCACTTGAGGCCCGTGGATTCCAGAACTTTCAGGCTATGGTGGATGCTGCTCTTGTTCTGGAGAACAGGAGGAACAACATGGAGAGGAAGCGCAAGATGGAGCGTCAGAGTCAGCAGGGAAGCAGCTCAAGGCCTCGTTTGGGATCTTCGTCAGCTGGACCTACATACCGCCCTCCACAGCAGAACAGCCAGCAGAGGACTCAGCCTACTGGACAGGGATTCCAGACCCCTCAGCGTCAGGTTCAGCGCCCCAACACCCAGACTCCTCGCACTACTCAGTCCGCCCCACAGAGGACCAATCAGGGACAGAACACTGGAGTTCCAGGAGCCTGTTTCCATTGTGGAGACCCCAGCCACTATGTCAACAGGTGCCCTAAGAAGCGCCAAGATCAGAACTCAGCTCAAGGTACAGCTTCTGCTCCTAACTGTGGTGCCAACAATGCAACCCCAACAATGCAACCCCAGCTGGACAGAGTCAAGCTCGTGCTCGTGTCAACCATGTGGCTTTGGAGGATGCTCAGGAGGCCCCAGATGTTGTTCTCGGTATGTTTCTCGCAAACGATCGCCCTGCAGTTGTGTTATTTGATTCTGGAGCATCTCATTCTTTTATATCTGCCGCTTATGTTGATAAACACAACCTTCCCATATCACTGCTTAAGAATAGATTGTTAGTAAGTTCTCCTAGGGGAGAGATGAATGCAAGGCATGTCTGTCCTAAGTTAAGCCTTAATATAAGGGGGGTAGACTTCTCGGCAAACCTTATAGTTCTTGAATCTAAGGGAATTGATATCATTCTTGGTATGGATTGGTTGAGCAAGCATAAAGGGCTTATTGATTGTGCTAAGAAGGCAGTGAGGCTGACAGCTAGTAATGGAGAGGAATTGGAGTATATTGCTGATCCACTTATCACTAGCAAAGGGGCAACCAACAGTATTGTGCTGAACCAACTGGAAGCAGGTACTGTTCAGGAAATCAGAGTTGTCAGCGAGTTTCCTGATGTGTTTCCTGAGGAATTGCCAGGTATGCCACCAGACCGTGATGTTGAATTTGTTATTAAATTACTACCTGGTACTGCTCCTATATCTAAGAGACCTTATAGAATGGCTGCTAATCAATTAGCTGAACTAAAAGAACAGTTACAGGAATTGTTAGATAAGGGTTATATTCGTCCTAGCTCATCACCTTGGGGTGCTCCTGTTATCTTTGTTCCTAAGAAGGATGGTACTCAAAGGATGTGTGTTGATTATAGAGCTCTTAATGATGTTACTATCAAGAACAAGTATCCTTTGCCTCGCATTGAAGATTTGTTTGATCAACTCAAGGGAGCTTGTGTGTTCTCTAAGATTGACCTCAGATCAGGTTATCATCAGTTGAAGATCCGTGCAAAAGACATTCCCAAGACTGCCTTCAGTACACGGTATGGTTTGTATGAGTATACAGTGATGTCTTTTGGGTTAACCAATGCTCCTGCCTACTTTATGTATCTGATGAATAAAGTGTTTATGGAATACTTGGACAAGTTTGTGGTGGTGTTCATAGATGATATTCTGGTATTCTCTAAGAATGAGGAAGAACATGAGGAACATCTGCGCCTGGTCTTGCAGAAGCTCAGAGAGAATCAGTTGTATGGTAAGCTCAGCAAGTGTGAATTCTGGTTGAAGGAGGTATCTTTTCTTGGCCATGTTATTTCAGCTGGTGGTGTGTCGGTTGATCCAAGTAAGGTTCAGGATGTGTTGAGCTGGAATGCACCTCAGAACGTTTCTGAAGTTCGGAGTTTTCTGGGTTTAGCAGGCTACTATCGTCGATTTATTGAGGGATTCTCCAAGATAGCGAAGCCCTTGACAGAGCTACTTGTAAAGGGAAAGGAGTTCAAGTGGACATCCAGTTGTGAGGCTAGCTTTCAAGAGTTGAAGACCAAATTGACCACAGCACCGGTGTTGATCATGCCAGACATGGAGAAGCCATTCTCAATCTATTGTGATGCCTCTCGACAAGGATTAGGATGTGTTCTTATGCAAGAAGGTCATGTTGTGGCTTATGCCTCCAGACAGTTGAGGAAACATGAGTTGAACTATCCGACACATGACTTAGAGTTAGCAGCAGTGGTTCATGCACTCAAGATATGGAGGCACTACCTCATCGGTAAGAGATGTGAGATTTTCTCAGATCATAAGAGTTTAAAGTACATTTTTACACAACCAGACCTCAACCTTAGGCAGCGCAGATAGTTGGAATTAATCAAGGACTATGATTTGGGAATCAATTATCATCCAGGAAAGGCAAATGTGGTTGCTGATGCTTTAAGTAGGAGATCCCATCTGAATGTGTTATCTACTAGAGAGTTACCGCCTGAGTTTTGCAAAGAGTTTGAAAGGCTCAACTTGGGATGGGTATCGAACACTGAAGTGGTTGCAGTGGAAGTGGACTCCACTTTAGAGCAAGACATCAAGAAAGGTCAGCTCAAGGATGAGAAGATATTAGAGATCAAGCAACAGATCAAGAAGGGCAAAGCACCAGAATTCGTGGAGGATGAACAGGGTATTGTTTGGTACAAGAAGAGGCTCTGTGTGCCAGATGATAAGGAGATCAAGGAGTTGATACTGCGAGAGGCTCATGATTCGGCTTACTCTATTCATCCAGGCAGTTCCAAGATGTACCAAGACCTCAAGACTCAGTATTGGTGGTACGGCATGAAGAGGGATGTTGCTGAATATGTTGCACTTTGTGACACTTGTCAGAGGGTCAAGGCAGAACATCAAAGGCCAGCTGGTTTGCTACAGCCCTTAAAGGTGCCAGAATGGAAATGGGAAGAAATTGGTATGGACTTCATAGTAGGTCTGCCTAGAACTAAAGCAGGGTACGATTCCATATGGGTCGTTGTGGATCGTTTGACTAAGGTGGCCCACTTCATTCCAGTGAAGACGACTTATAGCGGGCCACAGCTTGCGGAGTTGTATATATCTCGGATATTTTGTTTGCATGGTACGCCTAAGAAGATTGTGTCAGATCGAGGGACGCAGTTCACTTCTAGATTTTGGGAAAAGTTGCATGAGTCTATGGACACAAGATTGAACTTCAGTTCAGCATATCATCCTCAGACAGATAGGCAGACTGAAAGGGTGAATCAGATATTGGAGGACATGTTGAGGGCTTGTGCTTTGAGGTATGGCCGCAGTTGGGATAAAAGTCTTCCTTATGCTGAGTTCTCCTACAATAACAGTTACCAGGAAAGTTTGAAGATGTCACCGTTTGAGGCCTTGTATGGACGGAAATGCAGAACTCCACTGTTCTGGAATGAAACCGGTGAGAGCCAAGTCTTTGGGCCAGAAATCCTCCGAGATGCTGAGCGACAGGTGCAGATTATTAGGGAGAATCTGAGGGTTGCTCAGTCCAGGCAGAAGAGCTATGCTGATCATAGAAGGAGGGACCTTAGTTTTGAGGTTGGTGACTTTGTGTACTTGAAGGTGTCGCCTATGAGAGGACTTCGCCGTTTCAAGGTCAGAGGCAAGCTGTCGCCTCGGTTCATCGGTCCTTTCAAGATTGTGGAAAGGAGGGGTGAAGTAGCATATCAGTTGGAGTTACCACCGAAGCTGTCAGATGTACACGATGTGTTCCATGTCTCTCAGTTGAAGAAGTGTCTGCGAGTTCCTGAGGAGCAACTGCCACTAGAGGACTTGGATGCCAGCGAGGATCTCACATATCAAGAGTATCCAGTCAAAATCTTGGAAACATCAGAGAAGGTGACCAGAAACAAGAGGTACCGTATGTGCAAAGTGCAGTGGAGCCATCACTCAGAGGAAGAAGCTACCTGGGAGAGGGAAGATGATCTGAAGTCAGAATTTCCAAATTTCTTCTCCGATCCGTCCGAATCTCGAGGGCGAGATTCATCTTAAGGGGGGTAGGTTTGTAACACCCTAATTTTCACATTTTCGAATAGTTCAAAATTTCCTTAATTTAATTAGGGTGTTATCACTTTTCCCAGGCAAAAGAACTATTTTTTTTAAATTAAATAAATTAATTTAGGTTATAAAAATAATTGTTTGTTGCATTCATGCTGGAGTAGTCTGCAGTAGGGATTTTATTGTGTGGAAAATGTGTTTAAAAATTCGTGTAGAAAATCGTTTTCCTTTAGGGTAGAGAATAGAAGAGGAAATAGAAATAGAAAAGAGAAAAGAAAATTTGAATCCGGTCGCTGGGCCGAATTCTTTTGGCCCACTTCTTCTTTTCCTTTTTCTTTCTATTTTTCCTTCGCTATTGGGCCGGTTTCTTTTTCTTTCGCCGCGGCCCAGCTCCTCGCGCCTGGCCCAGCTCGCGCGCGCCCCGCCTCAGCCCGCTCGCCAGCCCGCCCCGCGGCCCCCGCAGGCCCGCGCCAACCCTAACCGCCGCCGCCGCGCCGTACGCCGCCCTCGGCGTCCGAGTCGGGTCCGTCTCGACGCGCGCGCCTATAAAAGGGACGTGCCGCACCCCGCGCCGCCTTTTCGCCAACTCGCCTTCGCCCTATCGAGCCGCGCCGCCGCCGCCATTGTCGCCGCCGTCGAGCTCGCAAAGCCGGCCAAGGACGACGCCTCGGACGACGCCGCCGCCTCGACGAGGTTCCCCGTGACTCACCGCCTCCCCGCCGCCCGTTCTTGTGAAGCCCCGACGCCCGGAGGCATCTCCTCGACGACGCCGTTGATCCGCCGCCGTTCCTCATCGCCGAGCACCGCCTTCCCGTCGTTTCCGCACCCGCGCGACCGCTTAGGTGGGTCCCACGTCGCCGTCTCGTGCCTCCCGGCTAACCGCGGCGAGCTTCCGCGCACCGGAACGCCGTTCCGGTGAGTCGCCGGCGATGCGCCGCCGCGCCCGTCACCTCCGGCGACCTTCGGTCCATGGTGGACCGGTAGACCGGCGGTTCCGCCCGGTCCATGGAGCTCGTGGACTCGGTCCACCGAGTTTCCAGTTTAAATTAATTCGTTTATTCTTTATTACATCAGCACGACGTCATGCTTGCGCAATAACTCAGTTTTTCAGTATACGAATAATTCCCAGAAATGCTAGATTTGCAGTTTAGCCCCTTTATCTTCAAGTGCTTATAACTTTTTACTCGTAACTCCGTTTTTAGCGATTCTTGCGCTCACGCGATCGTAGGAACGAGCTCTAGCTTTTGGTACAGTTTTTGTAGCATTTTGATACTGTATGGTGTACTGTTCCTTATTGTTTGTGTATGTGTGCTTTGCATGTTGCCGTTATTAGAAGAGGAGCCGTTTGAGAACTTCCAAGACCAAGAGTTTGACCAAGCAGCAGCAGGGGGAACAGGCAAGTGTCCTTGACCATTTTGAACCTATGTCTTTCTCCCTCTAGTTTAATTTGCATGCATAGCGTTTAATATGAATCCTATATGTCATTTATCCTGTTCCATACTATTTCCTTGTCGCCTGGTTGTGGTAGATGATAGTATGAGGATGGGTAGGTCTTGCTTAGCTTGCTGAACTGGGTTGGATGATAATTTGACTAATAATCTTGATTAATGGTTCACTTGAACATAATGATCACGGACCGGTTAATCTTTTTAGCAACATGGAACTTAGGTGATCCAAGCAGGAGGATGTTGATGATGGTGCGGGTATGCACATGTGCCTGTTATGGTACTGTTGGTTTGCGGTTAGTACCTGCTTGTGATCATAAGGACCGGTTCGTGGAGCGGCAACCCAGGACAACAGCGCAAAGCACAGGGTTGATTATGGTAGACTTGGTCAAGTATTATGCTGTCTTCCCAGTTTTGCTGGTGTTCAAGGAAAGAGGGAGGAAGGGTTACTTCTGAACTCAGGTGATGGAGGGGTACTCCTAGCCACGGCGCCAGAGGGGGCTACTGTTGCAGGGGTACTGGCAGTAGTGTAACCTTAGCGAGGATGTTGGCAGGCTGGGAAGCGCTTTGAAAGACCATGTGGTGTTCTCTTGGCCTCACACCTTGGTAGTGTGGTTATGGCAACATGGAGACTTTAGTCGCTGAATAGTGACGGAATCACCACCCTGTGGGTAAAGTTGTGCACCTCTGCAGAGAAGTAAAACTGTCATGACAGCCGTGCTCACGGTCAGGAGCGGCCTGGATCCTCACATGATTAGAGATGGATGGTTGGTTCTGGTGGGTAACCAGTTTGATGCTACAAGAGGGTATCTTGTAGTATAGCTTTGGGTGGGTAACCCGTTTTGCTACAAGTGGGTAACTTGTAGTGTCTCCTTTGATGGTAACTTTTGGGTGGGTTCTTCATCATCTAGTAAATAGGTGCTTTAATTAAATGACTTAATTTATAGTTGCTTTCTGCTATGAACCATGTGTTAGCCTTTCTTTTGTTTAAGCTATGCATGTCATCTTTTCCTACACTTGCGGAGTACGATATGTACTCACACTTGCTATTCCCCACACTATGTTGAATTGCTGCTCAGAAGATGAAGGCGCAATGGAGTACTTCGATGAGGAATACTAGGCGTGCTGTTTCCCAGTCGACTGCCTGTGTGATGGGTGTCTTCCGCTGTCGTTTTGTTTAGTCATTTGAGACATATTAATTCAGATATTGTAATAATGCTACGATGAGACGATGTAATAATGACACTGGTTATACTGTTTATTTCACTATTGTCTCTATATGTGTGGAACTTGATCCTGGCACACATATGGTTATGCATTCAGTTTTGTCCTTAAAACTGGGTGTGACATTCCCGCCTTCGACTGAAGAGTTCTCATGCCTGTCCTGGTCGGATCTCCTGTCGACGTCGACCGCAACGCTGCCGCCGCTGACGAACCGCAGGGCGTTTGTCTCGAAGCCGTGCCACGGCCTCGCCCTGGCAAGCTGCGGCGGCGGCGTAGGGTCGAGGTTCGCGGTGTTCAACCCCGTCACGCGGCTGCACCGCTACTTCGCCCTCCGATTCATCTTCTTCGACAGGACGACGGCGCCCCTCCATCTCCATGACGGCGGCGGCCCCGGCTGCGTCGGGCTGGGGTACGACCGGTCCACGGAGCAGCACGTCCTGGTGGCCATCATCGCGTCCTCCTGCACGACCGCCGGCAGCAGCATGGAGTGCAGAGTGTGGAGGCTGAGAGACGACCTCGAGCCGAGGCCGGCGCCGGCGCCGCCAATCCCCGTGTCCCTGGACGCGCCGCCGACCTACCTCGACGGCAAGATGTACTGGATGGGCAGCCGCGGCTCGTCAGCAGCAATCCTGGCATTCGACATCGAAGCCGAGGCGTTCGCCACCGCGCCGGCACCTCCATCATTCACGGACAACAACAACAACAACGGCACGCACCTTCTCGTCGATCTCCGAGGCCTGCTCTGCGTCGTGCACTCGTGCCCGGCCCCAGAGACGATGATGGTATGGCCGTCGTCGTCCGCGGACAAGGACGACTGGGGGCGATGGACGAGAGAATACGTGATACGGCTGGAGCCGTGGCCGGAGTTCTCGCCCAAGACGGTGGCGGCGGTCCCTCTGGCCGTCGAGGCCAGAAAGGATGGCCGGATCTTGCTCGACACGGGGAGGGCGCTGGGACTCTACGACCCGGTGAGACGGACGCTGGAGACGGTGTATTCGCTGCGTTCCAAGCTTCAGTCCGACGACAAGCAGGAGAGGCTGTTCTTCGCCGCGATGCTGTGGGATGAAAGCTTGGTCCGTCCATATGATCGGGTTGACAGATACGGGTGGTAACAACTCTCTGAGTGTTCCCGTAGGTTTGAACACTCGAGTCACTGTGTGTGAGAGAGAGAAAGAGAGAGAGCTTTATGGACCACGTCATATTCGGATTACAATCTAACATGACCAATTGCCCAACACATGGAGAAACCTGCGCACGCCACACTGCCGAGTGGCCGGCCGTGCGTTTCGCCAAGTGTTAGAAATCTTTGTAAGTAGCACTCGACTTTTGCCAATCCTAAAAATCCAGTGCTAGTACAGCTGTTCACAGCGCTCGAATTCCATACCATTGATTACATTAACCCACGACATAGATTAATCAAACTAACTGAACTGGGACTCTGTCATTTTTTTACTGGTTTAATGCAAAATTTTGCCCATTCATAAGACAGAATTTTTAAAGATACACACACTCACTTCTATGAACGAGCAGACGCACACTCTACTCGTCTCGCTGTCGATGGAGACGTCGTTTCTTACTAAAAAATAATTAGTCATAAATACGAGCACCTGTGCTAAGAATAATCAGCCAAAAGGACTAGGCGCAAATTATGTCTCCTCTCCGCCGCGTGCTGTCCATGAATTTCATTGTTTAATCCCCGCGGCAACATCAAGCGGGGCGGGAAATGAGTCCGCATCACGTCCGTCGTGATGCGGACGCTGTTCGATCGTGGACCAGCTGATGGCCGGCGGGCGAAAATTGGCTAGCTCAAGGTCCTTTCTCTCACGTACGCATGCAGCAGGACATCCAACCATCCAAGGCACGTCAGATCCAGATGCATGCATGAATGACCGGTCCATGGAATGGAAATCTCTGAGTGCAAACTGCAAAGTAAACTGCCAGAAAAAATAATCACCAGACCCTGCATTTTCGATCGTAGGGACGACGCAAGCTGTCATGATCGCACAGGCTCGCGATGAAGAACGCGTTGTCGCCGCGGTGCTGCGGCTCGAGCGAGAACACCGTCTCCAACGTCCGGCTCCGGGTGTCGTAGTACCCCAGCGTCTTGCCGGTGTCCAGCAAGATCCGGCCGTCTCGGGGATCGACGGCCAGGGGCACCACCACCCGCCCCGTCGACCGCGGCGAGAACTCCGGCCACTGTTTGAGCTCGATCACGTGCTCTCTCGTCCAGTGCCCGTCCGCGCTCATGCGGACCCACACGGTCATCGTCTCCGTGGCCGCGGACAAGTGCGCGGCGCAGAGCTCCCCGTCAAGCTCGGCGAGGACCGTCCTGTCACCGCAATCGGTGGGTGGCGGCGCCGGCACGATCTCGAAGACCTCGGCGCAGATGTTGAACGCCAAGACAGCGCCTAGCCCTGGCTCGCCGGGCCAGTACATCTTGCCGCCGACGTGCACCGGCGGCGCGTCGACGGCGACGGGGATGGGCGGTCTGCACGCGAGCGTCCTCGGGCTCAGGTCTCTGAGACGCCGCACGGCGCACTCCATGGTTTCCAAGCGTTGTTGCCAATGCCGCGACTTGTACGAGATGCGCACCAGGACGTGCTCCTCCCTGGACCGGTCGTACCCTAAGCCGGTGCTGCCTTTACCGTCGTCGCCGGGAAACTGGAAGGTGTGCACGTGTTGCGTGACGGGGTTGCACAGGGCGTGGCGGTCTCCTTGGTTGCTGTGGTGGCTTCTCACAAGGAGCAGGCCGTGGCACGGCTTGCGGCACACCACCCTGGTCGCCGACACGTACGGCTCAACGCCGACTTTGCCGGAGCACGATTCCAGAGACACCACCGGCGCGCCGGATAGGTGCACGAACACGACGGGGACGGGACTCGTTGCTGCCGTGGCCCTGGCGAGCGCGTTGTGCGACGCCACGAAGCGGTCGCTCTCGATCATGGCGCGCCAGCTCCGGCACACCAGCTTGAGGCGCAAAAGGCTGCGCGCGGGCAGCCGGCGCAGCGCCATGGACAGAGCCCGAGCGGCCGACGACGAGAAGACGACGTCCTCGAACGGCAGCCCGACCGACACGAGGCTCTCCTCGTACGGCACGAGCGTGTGTATCCTTGCTCCTGTCACGGCGCGCCCGCGGAAGCCTGATCGCGCGAGGTTCTCGAGCGCCCCGGTGGCGACGCAGTACTTGGCCACCCGACACTCTTCCGAGACGAAGACGACGCTCCTGCCGCCGTCGACGAGGGCCACTGGAGTGACGCCGTTGAACATGAAGTGGCCGCCCCCCTCCGGCGACGGCGGCGGTAGTGTGGTCAGGTCGATGTGCCAGTGCTTTCCCCACGCCCGCGCGGCGTAGTCGGTCAGCAACCAGATGTCGACGCGTTTCAGCGGCGACAGCGGCGAGTTCCGTGAGCGTCAGCGCGGAGTGCGCCAAGTTGACGCCGGACGGCGGCGCGACGTACTCGCCGAACACCTCGTCGGCGACGGAGAAGGAGACGACGGCGTCGCCGCCCTCTTTTCTCATCGTGATCCAGTGCACGTGTCCGTGCGCGAAGATGCCCATCTGGTTCATCCGGACGTGATCCGGCGGGACGGCCCCGCTCGCCGCCGGCCGCCAGTGTCCGGCGGCGGAGTTCGCGCCACCCGCGACGTCGTAGACGTCGCAGCCGGCGGGGCGGCGGTCGTGGTAGAGCAGGCGCATGACCTTGTGGGCCCTGGCGCGCGCGTCGTAGCCGAGGCCGAAGCTCGCGTAGTCCCGTCCCGGGTGCCGGCCGCCGGCCATGCGGCCGTCCGGGAGCGCCATGATCTGCCCAATGGAGGGGTTGCAGAGGTAGTAGAGCCTGGCGGCGACGGCGCGGATGACGAGCAGACCGCGGCACGGGCCCGTGGCGGGGCCAAGCCTTCCGTTGCGCGTGTTGTGGGGGACGGCCATGAGCGGCGTGAACGGGAACTCCCCGTGCTCCGCCGGCGACCACGCGTGCACGGTGGACGCGGCGGCAGAGTCCGGCAGGAGGCACAGCTTCGGAAGCTCCTCCTCCTCGCCGCGGCGGCGGTTGGCGAGGCGGAGGTGGAGGTCGACGAAGGCGTTGGAGGAGAGCGTGGCGGCCCAGGCGCGGGAAAGGCAGCGGCAACGGAGCACCGACTTGGCCGGCATGCGCGCAAAGATGTCCTCGATGATCTCATCTGGGAGACGCTGCTGGCATGGCGGCAATGAAGACGACCTGGCCTTCTTGCACAGCGAAACCATCTCTCGATTGTTAGCTAGTTGGGTGATCGATCTCTAACTTGCAGCAGGCCGCGCGCGCTTTTTGTAGTTGTATATAGAGCCAAACGTCCGGCCGGTGCACGGACTCCGTATCCCCAGCTGTTACGAGCGATCAGGTCGAGTAGGATACGAATACATTGTGCCATGTGTCCCATGGAACTCTATTTCAGATACAGTCATATATACTGAAAACAACTTATACTACTCAGAGATATAGTGTTCTAATATCTGAGAGCACCAAAGAAACCTTCCACATCCTTTTGGAACAACTAAAGAACAATAAGGCACATGCACCACAGAAAAACTGTACGAATTTCGCCACGTTAGTTAAGTCCTACGACGAAAGTAATCAAGCAACACGAATATGCACGAGTTCCCACGGTAGCTAGAGAATGGCGAACGGCCTCCTCGTCGCGTACACAGCTGTGCTTACGGGGGCAGAAAGGTGTGCTCCTGGGCCTGGATAGACAAGGTGAATCACCTCCGTCACCCGAGGATCTCTCCCCTCCTCCAGGTCCTGCAGATGGTAGTAGAAGACGTGCAGCCGACCATTCAACTTCACAGCTTCAGCGTAGTACCAAGGCGGGTACTCACATAGACATCTTCTGTGAGGTCGTCGAACGATGGAGCCGGCAGCGAGAGCGTTGCAGGGATTGGGGTGCTCTGTCAGCACGAACTCCCGCACGCAGAAGTTGCAAACGTACTTCTTGCAGCATACGAGGTGGAAGGCAGCCTCGTCGTAGCAGACAACACAGTAATGTGCTACTTCAGGTACTTGCTGCTGCTGCTGCTGCTGCTGCTGCTCTGCTCCTCCTCCAATCAGTCCTGCACCAACAGTGAGTTGAATTTCAGATCATCCACAAAACCGTAACATACACAAACGATAGCACATTATTAACCCCTAGTATACCTGCCGTCATAAGGACTAGTATTGCGGCCGCTAACGCGATGACGACACTGGGCTCTGTCCGCATAGCACTGAAGTCTCCTTGTTTGAATTAAGGAGTCATTTCAAGATGCTTGAAGCTTGTAATAGGGAATCTGCATGGCATTCAATTTCGACCCAAACTACAATTTGGCCACATATTGCAACCAATATCGATTTCAGCATGTGAAGTGGTGAATCCTAGAACTACTAGTCAATTTCAGAGCATCAGAGCGGCTAGCATCAGAGCATCACAAATGATAGTGCGAATTCAGCTACCATGTCTGAACTAACAATGCGACTCTGCACCCAAACAGCGCACCAAACTGAATATGAATCAACATCCAAAGATCTGTGTGTCACAAAACATGAATAGACTGCATATAAACATGCATTCTATTCAATGCATTGGGGCTCAATTCAAACAAAACAGAACGCAAAATTTATGCAAGACTTCGCTTAGTATTCCATCAGAAGCGCAACCAATTTTCAGGACACCCACTGATCTCATATCTGTCACAACTTCAACCGGTCTTCAACATTCATTTCCCATTAGTTTTTGAAGCACGAGTCCGCAAATGAGATTTGGCGTGTTAATATGAAGATTTAAGGAATTTCATAAGAATCATAAATGAATTTCATGAGAAACCGTTCAATTACACATGAAAAACACAGAATTTTGGAAAAAAAAAAATCTTGCGATCAAAAGGCCTGAATTTTGGACTACATTTTGTATTCTTCTCTCTTCTCTGGCCGGATCGGCCGCTAAATAGATTTATTTGTCTGGACTTATAGACAGATATTTTCTATGTGATGACCGTGTGCCATAGTCAGAAGCGTCTAGTGGTAGCCTTGTACATAAAGAGACTTAGAGACGTGAACCGCGCCGCGCCGCGCCCACCGTGTTAGTAGACGTGAACCGCGCGCGGCAACAGGATGCTTCTCACCGAGCTTGTTGCCGGGACGCTCTGCGCCGCGCGCTTGTCCGCGACCGCGGATCAACGATGACCGTGTGGGGCGGGCCGCAAGAGCGCGGACGGGTACTGGACGAGAGAGCACGTGATCGAGCTCCAACACTGGCCGGAGTCCTCGCCGCGGTTGACGGACCGGGTGGTGGTGCCCGTACGTGCCGTCGATCCCGGAGGCGGCCGTGTCTTGCTGGACACAGGCAAGGCGCTGGGGTGCTACGAGTCGACACGGTGTACTCGCTCGCTCAAACCGCAGCACCGCGTCGGATGTAAACCATCGGACGGAGTCACGGGATCGAAGAGCTAGCGCTGGCTGCGTCCGTTCCGTCCGAGCCCATCGGACGTCTGCGTCCAAGCATAAGAAGCCCTTCCCCGCCTCGCGCCTCCCGCTCAACAAACCCCCTCCATCTCTCTCTCTCACACACACACCAGCAATGACGCCTCCCGCTCCTCTTCGCGACCACCGCCGATGCCGCCACCTCGCCGCTGTGCTCCTCCTCCTCCTCCTCAGCCTCTTCTCGGCCGTCGCCGACTCCTCGCCGCCTCCCGCCACTTCGGGAGCACCCATGACCTGCTCCTCGGCGGGAGCAGATGCGGCGAGCTACGCCTCGACGTTCGGCGTGTACTCGGCCGCAATGGGAGAGGCATCGCCGGCGATCGCCAAGGATGTCACCGAGGTGGGCACCCTTTTCCTCGCTATTTCAGGGTTCCATGTGACAGGTTCCCAAAAATCAAACCTTTGCCCTCTCCTGCGCAGTTGATCGGGAACACGCCGCTGGTGTACCTCAACAAGGTGACCGATGGGTGCTACGCCCGCGTCGCCGCCAAGCTCGAGTCCATGGAGCCCTGCTCCAGCGTCAAGGATAGGTGGGCTCCCGCTCTTCTAAAAAGACTTGCTCAGTTCTAGTCCTTTTACTTGAGTGGATTATGATCGAGCGAATGTTTGGTTTCTTCTGCTTGCTCTGGACTGAATCTCTTGGAAGTTAGTTTGGATCCATAGCTTTTCGGGCCATGTTTTTTTAATCTTTATTTAGTTTAGTAGATGATTGTTCTTCCTCTGCCAAACTTTAGGTTCTGGAGCTGAAATTTGTTCTCTGTGTAACTTTATTTGTGTAGGATTGGGTACAGCATGATCACTGATGCAGAGGAGAAGGGGCTAATCACTCCAGGCAAGGTGTGTAACTGAGCTTTTGGAGCATTTTCCTTGGCCGTTTTTAAGGGAAATATCCATTTGTGTTCTATTCGTGATGCGATTTGCCTTAAAATGCTAATAATCTAAATCGGAATAATGTGTTAGCTACTGTATTTAATTTCACAAATTCGGTTGCCGCAGCCATCCATTTGTTAATATTTTACTGAAATTGACTATGAGTTTTGTGTACTCTTATTGGTTTTGGTAGTACAGAATTGGACCTCATGCATAAGTTTAAGAGTTAGATCTGACAGAGCATGTGGAATGTCAGAACAAAGGTTCATGTGTCAATAGCTTAATGCTTTGACATACGGAAAAATCGCCTACCCACATGGGCATTTATTTTGCTGTAGATCTAGCATGGCGTTGTTGACTTCATCTTACAAAAAGCTTTCGAATTGATGCTGATGGAATCAACTGTTTTAGTTACTAGTACTTTTTTTGGGGTGTCCCCACCTTAAATTTTATTAAAACCCAACAGGCTCAGCACTGTGTTTTACATGAGCATCATAGATAACGTTATGATTAGTACTATTATGACCTACAATAAGTTCTGCTTAGTTTGGGCCTTTTATGTGATAGTTTTTTGTTTTGTTTTTCTGAAAGTAGTTTAAGACTTTAAACCAGACTCTACAACAGTAAGGGAATTCCATTAAGTTTGGTTTTGTCGTTAATATTATGTGACATAATTTATGTCTTACTAATGTTTTGCTTTCTATGTTCCATCGTTGCCAGAGTGTGCTGATTGAACCAACTAGTGGCAACACAGGCATTGGACTAGCCTTTATGGCTGCTGCAAAGGGTTACAGGCTTATACTCGCGATGCCTGCCTCCATGAGCATGGAGAGGAGAATCATGTTGAAGGCATTTGGTGCTGAATTGGTCCTTACTGACCCACTCCTGGGAATGAAAGGAGCTGTCCAAAAAGCAGAAGAACTTGCAGCAAAGACACCCAATTCTTACGTACTTCAACAATTTGAAAATCCTGCAAACCCAAAGGTGCAGCATAGATTATCATTTATCATATAGAGTATGTCAATACTCATTGATATTTGCTCATACTGGAAATATTATGCAGATTCATTATGAGACAACCGGGCCTGAAATATGGAAAGCTACAGCAGGAAAAGTTGATGGTCTTGTCTCTGGTATTGGGACAGGAGGTACCATAAGTGGAGCTGGACGATACCTCAAAGAGCAAAATCCTTATGTCAAGGTAAGTTTTGCAAAGCCCTATTTGCAACTTTAGCTGCCATTAATTACTAACATTGACTTATTTTTTCCTGTATGAGATGAAGTATCTGATTTTTGTTTGTCCATCTTATGTTAGCTCTATGGAGTGGAGCCAGTAGAGAGTGCTGTTTTATCTGGTGGAAAGGCTGGTAATGTTTGCTTGTGTCACATGTTCCTTTTTGTTCTCAAGTATAGAATATTATAGTCATCTCCATTGATGAGTATACACTAATATAAATTGCTGCATTTGATTGCACACACCTACCAAAATCTAAGAAAAAAATCTCTTAATGTAAGAGTAAGAATGATCACATGGTAAATTCTAAAAGTAGTAATGTCGCTAATTTCGGTGTCATCTTGTTGCTGCTTGTTTTGGACTAATTAGACTTAGATCACTTAATGCAGGACCACACAAGATTCAAGGAATTGGAGCTGGTTTTATCCCCGGGGTCTTGGCTGTTGACCTTATCGATGAAATCGTACAAGTATGTACGAACAAGCACAATATCTTCTTCTTACTTTTACAATAGTTTTACTTTTCCATCATTAGCATAAGATTGTGGTAGATCCAATTATATAATCATGTGTTTCTTTTCATTCGTCACTTTTACAATAGTTTTACTTTTCCATCATCATTATCATAAAATTTTAGTGTTTTCAATTGTTTCTCAGGTTTCAAGTGATGAATCTATTGAGATGGCAAAGGCTCTTGCCTTGAAAGAAGGCTTGCTGGTTGGTTCATGTCGGACGTTTGGTTATATTTTCTCTATTATTAGTGACTAGTACATGCATTTCTTTCTTGAGCAGTTCACGTGTAGAGTCAGCAATTGATAATGTAAACATTTTTAGGTTGGGATATCTTCTGGTGCAGCGGCAGCTGCAGCCATCAAGCTTTCTCAGAGACCTGAAAATGAAGGAAAACTCTTTGTTGTAAGTGTTAGATTCCCCCCTGCATGCTTTCTTTCACTTTTTTCCTTTTCAATCGTGGTAACACTGAGGTTTATAGCACCTCCAGTTCCAGCTGCGTGTCCTTTTTTCTAGTATTTATCTGATCTTTGACCACCAGTCAGAAATGAATTGATCTTGTCTATATAGACCTCAGTGCTCTATAGGAATACCCTGATTTTGTGAATGAAACATATATCTGTACTTGTCAGCTCTGGTGAAATGTGAAAATTAGCATACTCCACAAAGGTGAAAGAGAATTTTATTGTCAGCAGTTCAAACATTCTCTCATTGTCTGTTAAGTGTTTCAGCATGTACTAAACCATGTTGTTAGGATTCGGGATCCTAGTCTTGAAAGACCAAATTTTGACATCAATTCCCTCCATTCAGGTTGTATTCCCGAGCTTTGGTGAGCGCTACCTTTCGTCGGTGCTCTTCCAGTCCATCAAGAAAGAAGCTGAGAGCATGGTGGTCGAGTCCTAGAGCGAGCGTGCAGTTCCTGCATCTATTCTCGAAGACAATTTCCGTTTCCATGAGTCCATAGAAAGCCTCAGGGTTTCTACTTCTGTTTTTTTTTGAGAGAACAGGAGGGGTTTGCACCCCTACTGATTAAATTATATTAAATAAAAACCAAAGTATTTTTTTTTGAGCGGTAACCGGCAGGTGTTCTGCCCATTTCATTAAGTAGAGTTGAAGAACATATTTACAGTAAACATATTACAAGAAGGAAACTAATCCTCATCCTGGTTCAACGCCAGCCTCCAATGGAGGATGTCTTGCTTGACGAAGTTAGTTAGCTGCAGGGGTATCATGGCCTTGTTGTCGTAGTATCGCCTACATCGCTCCTTCCATATGTTCCAAGCCGTGTAGATGATGGTCTGGGCGCGCTGCGCGTAGTTCGGCGAGCCAGGCGCCCCCAGCATTGCCGTCCACCATTGTTGTAGCCGTCTGTGCCGCTGCAGCGGGAGAGGAAGGAGGGCAAGTCCGGTCATCGGCTCCAGCGCTCCCCAGACCCCGGCTGAGAAGGCGCATGATGTGAGCATGTGAGTGATGGTCTCCGGTGTGGTGCGGCACAGCTGGCAAATTGCGTTCGCTTGTCCTCCCATCTTGATAATTCGGTCTGCTGTCCACAGCTTGTTTTGCAAGGCCAGCCAGCTGAAGAACTTGCATTTATTTTCGGTCTTGCTCTGCCATAGCCGGCCCCAACCATAGTCGGGATAAGAACCAGCGAATTGAATGGCATAGGCCGATCGCGATGTGTACTGACCATTTGCTGTGAAGCGCCACGATAAGGTGTCTTCAGCGTCGGTTAGGTTGATGTTGCGCAACAAGTGCCAAAGCTCAACAAACTGTGTGATTTCTTCCATCGTGGAAATTCGCAACATCCCCCTCATCCATCTGTTTTGTGTCAACCCTTGAGCAACCGTTTCATTTTTCCTCCAGGCCAATCTGTATAGGCATGGTGCCACTTCCTTTGGGACCTTACCCGTCAGCCATCGGTCGTGCCAAAAACATGCTCGAGCTCCATTGCCAATCTGTATGGATGTGCATGCTCTGAACAGGTCTGCTTCCAAGCTCGTGATCTGCAGCGGCATGTCTGACCAAGGCCGATTTGGGTCTGTCCATTTGAGCCACTGCCAGCGCAGCCTCAGAGCTCGGTTAAAATCAGCGAGGTTTAGAACACCTAGTCCTCCCAGATGTTTTGGCCGCTGCACCCTTTTCCAGTTTACTGCACAGTTCCCTCCCCGGGCTTCTTCCGATCCCTTCCAAAGGAAGTTCCTTCTAATTCGATCAATCCGCTTTATGGCCCACTTGGATAGGGGGAAGGCAGTCATATGGTAGGTCGGTATGGAGGAAAGGACTGAGTTTACCAGAGCCAGTCGCCCAGCCTTGTTGAGGAGGCGTCCTTTCCATCCCGGTAGACGAGCTGCAAGCTTGTCAATGATGGCCTGCTCATCTGCACGTCTCAGTCGACCAAGCCGTAGGGGCAAGCCAAGGTATTTGCATGGGAGCTGACCTCTTTTCACCTGAAATTGGCCAAGTACCTGGTCGAGATCAACATCGTCGCAGCGGATGGGGAAAATCTCGGACTTCTGGACATTTGTATGAAGACCCGTTGCCTCACCGAAGTGGGCTAGAATCTGTCTGAAGTGGTCGAGATCAACATCGTCGCTTTGAACTCCCTCCTGGTGTAACAGATGCTGAAACAGAACATGAAGAAGTTGCTGGATCAGAAGGCCCTACTACCTCAGCAGCTAACGAGTCAGATGCTGATGATTCCAATGAGGAGGAGGATACAGTTGATCCAGCAGAACAAGACATGAGGCACGCTCTGAGTGACCTGGAATCATTTGACTTGGCCAATGAATGGTCCAAAGCTGCTGGAAAGAAGAAGAAAGAGGCGTCCCACAAGCAGCACAAGAAACCCCAGCGGAAGAAGGATCGGTCCTGGAGGGTCGGCAACGATGGGGGTGACGGGACATCTATTGTGAGGGTGTTCCAGAAACCAGCTGTTAATTTGTCCGCGGTCAGTGCAAGTGGAAGGGTCTGATATGTATCATACCCACTGCCTGCACAAACACACGACACATGAGCATGGGGCTCCTACTCGGAAGATGATATCTGCATGCAGATAAGAAATACTTCTCTTACCTTTATGTTACGCTCTGGATTATGCCGATGACTGAAGCTGCTTGGGTGCGTGATACCTTATAGAATTGACTCTGTGTCTGTAATCCTATTGCCCTTGGTGCCCTGCATATTCAGTGAGATAAAAATGTGTTGCTGTGGTGGCATGTACTGTTTGTTTCTCCATGATACGCATAGAAGCAGATATATCTACAATTTTGAAGCTTGCTGGAGTTGGATTTAGACCATCTTAAATCAATTGTTTCGTATTCTCGATGTGAAGGTTGTATCTTATATCTTGCTTAGCAGTTCCAGAACAGTTTTGACAAAATAGGGGCTGTTGGGTGGTGCGGCTTCTCCCACCCGGCATTTTTGCGCTGTTGCTGCAGTAATTTTACAATAGCTGCAGTGCATCAGCCGCAGGTGAAGCCGGCCAAACGGACCCTGAAGTGTGAAGTGTCGCAAGGACTAGAAAAGGACAGGGGGGTACTGATCCTATTTTTCAGATCCCAGAAATTCAGAGGGGAAAAAGAAGGGAACGATAAAAGCTAAGAATCCGTGGGAAACTATGAAACGAAAACCCACAACACTCTAATCTAGAACATTAATGATATTTGAACGTAGAGTGGGAGTATACTTCAGATATTCGCTTGATAAAAGATTGATGAATATAAATAAGTTCCAAAAAATGAAAAATTTGGCACATCCGGTGGCCGAGATATGAGGATCGGGGAGCATTTCGCCTCGTCTGAGCGGTGGAACTCTGCAATGCAGGCCGACAAGGGCTCAGGCCGTCCGTCGTCCTCCCTACGAGGACAGACGGCCATCGTGCTCTCAGACGAGCATCCTGGAGGCGGCGGTGGCGCGGGCACGGTCTCGAAGGCATGGGTGCAGACGCCGGCACGCCCTCACACTCCGCGGAGCGACGACGACGGCGACCACCCCGCCGCATCGGCTTGAAGCCTTGAACGTACGCCGGCTGCTGCATGTGCGTCGACGACGGACGGCCACGGGCACACATACGTCGGCTGCGGCGTGTGAAGAGGCGCGCGGACCCGGACGTCATGGTGCTCGCTCGAGCGGCCGTGCTCCCAAGTTAGCCGTCGACATGACCGCCTTGGTCTCGGCGCGCGACATGACGGCGTCTGCTCGCCGCGTCGTCGCTCCCACCGGCCGACATCCGTCTGCCTCGCCCTGCTCATAGCGGCCGGCCATCGCGTACGTCCGCAACAGCCCGGCGCCACCGAAGCAAAGCGTGCTTTTCCTCGCCCTGCACCGGCGCCGCCGCCGGCGTCCAGCAGGCGGAACGCCGAGCGCATCACTTCTCCCTCTCCCGACGATAGTGGTTTCTAACTCCACTGCGGCGGCGTAATGCTTCTCAGCCTCCCTCGCTTCCAAATGTATTCGCGGAAATTGTGTGCTGGCTTGGATCTCGCCCAGACGATTAGCCGCGCTCGGTGTTCAGTTCTCAGAGAAGAGACTGAGGGTGGCTGGGTTGGTTCAGCTTTTTGCACCTGCTTTTGCTGTGAAAAAAGTCACAGCAAACCAAAGGGATACGTCATGCAGCTGCTTTCACCCAAAGCACATGCTTTCTCTAGTTCATTTTCCACAGCAGGTCGGACCCTGCTTTCACCGGCTGTGAAATCCCACGTTGCCACCAAATTACCCGCCTGCCACTCCTTATGTGCGCGTACCGCTTCGTTCTTTTTTCCCATCCTGTTCCTCTCCTCTCTCTCGATACACAATCCAGAGCTCGTCGACGGGTACGGCGGGCTTCTGCCGGCGGCGGCCCCCACTCCGGCGACGCCCCACTCTTCCTCGACGGCGACCACACCCACTGACATTTTCTCTTTTTTCTTTCTCCCTGCACGGAACTGATTTGAGCACGCAATTTCGTAGGGTGGTGAATCTTCATTACCCCTACCGTCTGAAATCTCTTCCATAATTTTTAGTGCCGATTTGGATCGCAGAGGATGGGGATTTGCAACGAACGGAGGATGGGGGGAGGTCGCTGTTTGAAATAACGACCACCCCATGAGCATTGGTCTTTTTCATTTCTCTTGCTTCCGAATCTGTTTCACTTTGACATTTTGTAGGATCACGTTCCACAGCTATCCTAATTATCCTTCTATTTTTGGATCTATTTTAGGTGGTGATTTAGAGCTCAAACGCACACCGGCGTACTGCACCATCACTGCCTTGGCAGTTGGGCTCTTTCGCGCTCGCGTTGTCACACCACACGCAGCGACGCACGGTCTCGAGTTGCCCGAGCGCCTTCGTCCCTGCGCGAGGCGCCAGAATCCCGCCATGCCGCTGTCATGACGTGCAGATGTACGTGGGGTCGAGCCTCGTAGAGTTGCAGTGGCCGCGGCGCGCAGGAGGATGATGACGCGGGCACATGCAACGGCGGAAATGATCGCTCGGTGGTGGGCGCTCCAGGTACGTACGGCGAGACTCTGCTGGACATCCGCTCCTCTTCTGGTACGTACACCAATGCCTGCATTGGACGAGACTCTGGTGGCGCACGTCATAGCGGAGGTTGAACCTCGCGCGCGGCGACCACCGTTGGTGGCCAATCGCAGGCTGCAGGAGCAAGAGTTCGCAGCATGCAGGAGCAAGAGGCATAGCCACACCGTCACAACGGTGCTGTCAAGCTCGATGTGTCGGTCGACGAAGCCCTTCGATATCACAACGGCAGGAAAGACCAGTGGTAGTAGTGCAACCGCCGTGCTGGTAGGACGTTGCTAGGCGTAGGTCTTGTTCATGCCTAGATGGCAACACACCGTCTCTAATAGTACTGGCATGTTTTTACCATCAACCTCAACGCATGAGTTGTTCACAGAGGAGGTGGCTTGCATTGACAAATAGTAAATTAACGATTTATGTAAGTAAGTTCGGGAGGGTTTAGTTTCAGCTGAGGCGAGCATCTTTTCTTTCTCCTCTTCTAGCCTCGTCGGTTTTCCATTTTATTCTTTGAATGCAATTTATTTCCTTTTTTAAGAAAATATAGTTTTCTCTGTCTTGTGATGTCTTAAGAAAATATTTTCTTTTGTAACTATAGGGAAAATTAAAAAAAAAGTTGAAATCAAGAAAAACGTCAATATTTGCAGATGATATTAGTGTTTGGCTTAACTGAAGCACTGGTTCCGTATCTTTAGGTTATTTGTATCCTATGTTTTCTAACTCTTCCCTCTTGCTTTTCGCAATTTTTTCCTTACAATTTACTATTTTTTATCATGTAAACAAGATATATTTCCTCTTCGTAAATACACGTGCCTTATTTCTTTCTTAGCCGTTAGCTCAATCTATATTTTGGGTTAAGTAAACAATATTAATGTCTCATATACAGTATTAGTTGGCCCTTACATAAAGATTGGAATACAAATGACTAGTTTTAGTTCACTCAATTGAAGAACTATTGAAATACTTCCAAATTTATTGTTTTGATATTCGATTAACATCTGGTTTCCACAAATAAGTATAGTTCAGTTGTTTAATATATGGTTGTGCCGCACATTTTGATTTCATTTTCAAATGTTAACTTGGCATATTAGTTTGAAGATTGTTTTCACCCATTGATGGTAGTTCAGTTAGTCTTGAGCCATATACCCATGAATCCATTAGGTGGAGTGATAAATGTTTGAAATTGTAAATGCTTTATATCCCATTGGACAAGAAAAGAACAGGTATCGATCAATATGCTTGTTACTTCCCTCTCATGCTTCCCACATACATAGGCTAAGCTCTACTTTCTGAATAATCTTAAAGGCAGCACCTGTTCACCGGAAATGTGTTATAGAACAGCTATCATTTGATAATTTCCATACAAATATCTTCTCGAAAGACATACATTAAAGCTCTTAGATTTTTATGAATTGTTGTTATGATTTTTATGAATTGTTGTTATGGTTTCAACGTTTTGGAAACGACGCCGCACCGGTTTCATCTAGATGAAACGGGTTCTCTCTCTCTCCTCTTAAATCTACTGCCACATCATCTGTTTTACTGAGATGGCACTACATTTATTGAAAATGAAACCAGCATTGTGAGTAGCCTAAGTACAGATGACTCTCGCACACTGTTAGAAGAATCTTTGGTTCAAATGAAGATTGTCCTGATGCATTGAAAGAAGTAGCCAATGATATTGTGAAAAAATGCAGTGGTTTGCCATTGGCCATTATCAGTGTAGCTGGCCTATTAGCCAACAGACAACGAAATGTTGCAGCATGGATAAAAATACTGAGCTCCATTTCTTGTGCAATGGAAAAGGATTCACCTACTGACAAAATGAAGAGAATTTTGTTCCTTAGTTATTTTGACCTTCCTCACTATCTGAAGACTTGTTTATTATATCTGAGTATCTTTCCGGAAGATTCTTTAATTGAAGCCAGAGATTTGATATGGAGATGGGTGGCTGAAGGATTAATTCCTGGATATAACAGAGAGAGCATGGAGCTGCTGGGAGAAAGCTACTTGAATGAGCTAATCAACAGAAGCATGGTCCAGCCAACAGAGATGCAGGCGGATGAGAAAACAGTTGAATTTTTTAGAGTTCATGATGTTGTACTTGAGTTTATTGTATCTCAGGCTCGTAAAGACAATTTTGTTAGTGTGCGGAATGGTGAGATTCTTCTGGAAATTATTCAACCAAGTTTCGCCGGTTATCCATCCAAACAAACATTTTTGGAGCTGAAGAGATGTCAAAGGAAGTGAACAATGTATCTCATCTTCGGTCAGTTAATATCTTCAGATCAGATTTAGAGCTGGGTAATCACGTCCCTGACTTTCTGAACAGCCAAGTCTTACGAGTGATGCTTGTACCGGGCTGTTGTATTATTCAAAACTGCCATCTCAGACATACAGGAAGTTTCAGTCAATTGAAGTACTTAAAAATAACAACAGGTGGAAAACTCCCGGAACAAATAGGCACACTGCCAAATCTAGAGACACTAGATTTGCGAGGGAGCTATATTAAAAACCTACCAGCAAGTTTTGTTCAACTGCAAAAATTAGTGCATCTTTTGGTCTCACATATCGCATTGCCCAATGGAATTGGAAATCTGCAGGCCCTGGAAGTGCTATCTAGTGTCTATGTGGATAATACATCTGCAGAGTGGGTCCAAGAACTCGGAGATTTGACCAAACTGAGGGAACTTGAAGTTTTTTGGAACATATATTCAACAACTTATGATGCGGATCGTCACGTAAAACTATTTTTTCCCTCTCTCTCCAAACTCCTCGTGAGTCTTCAGAAACTGCGTGTTTCGAACTTTGGACTGGTTTCCGATTCCGATTTCACACTTGCGTTGACGGCTTTGCAAGGTTCGACTGTACCGCTTCAGAGTCTTGCTTTGCTCAACTCTCAGTTCCATACGGTACCCAGTGGAATCAGCTCACTAGTCAACTTGACCAGCCTCAGATTTGAAATCCTTGGTGAAGTAAGCAAGGAAGGACTAAATATTCTCGCAAGTTTGCCCATGCTGCTCTTTCTTTATATCCATTTGACCAGCCTCAACCAGAAGTATTCTACCCAAGGCATGCCATTGGCAAACAAGGATTCCAGCGCTTGATGAAGTTCGAACTTGATTGTGTTCATGAGGCGGCGTTGGAATTTGAGCCAGGAGCCATGCCAAGGCTCCAAAAGCTAATATTGGGACTGCTGGCAAGGTGCCAGTTCAAGTATGGGCAAGGCGGCCTAGTTCTTGGGCTGCAGAATCTGTCATGTCTCAAACATGTGACTGTTGAAGTGTTATGCTATGATGCGGTTATTACGGAGGTCTTGGCCTTGGAGGATGACATAAGGAGTGCAGCAGGCTCCCATCCCAACTGTCCCCTACTCGAGGTCCAAAGAGTTGGATTATGCTATGCATTGAAGATTTCGGGATGGCCATGTGATAGAATGAAATGAAGATTAGCGACCACCGTAAATAATCAGGATGCTTTCCAGGTAACTAGGGTAATTCGATTTTTTTCTCCTCATTACCGCCATCTTTCTGTTTCATAAATCATAATGGTGATGCGTGGTGATCACACTGCAGTATTTTCTCTTAGCAGGTTATGCTAAAAGTTGTATAAAAAGTGTGCTATCAGCTCAGAACTGTCCGGTGTCAGTGAACTGCCCAAAACTCACCAAGTTTGGTTTGTATGTGCAGTCTGGAAATATAATAGAGCAAAGAGATCTTTTACGGCGAGGTACCAAGAGGTATTGCAATGTGGAGCGTTGGTTGAGAGAGGGGCAATGTATCGAACAAAAATTATCATAATCGATGAAAGGTGGGTAATTATATAACAATTAATAAGCGTCTTTTGTTTGGTTAGGTAATGCAATCAGATGGCATTGTTTGTATCCAAAAATCTCTCAAAATCTTGACATTGCAACTCTGAAAGTTTTGGAGCAAGGATTACAATTTCCTGTGATGGACTCTCCAACCTTTGTAAATATCATGCAACCATGTAAGTTAAGAAATAAAAATATCATATCATGACGGATTCGGATCTTGTATTCTGAACAATTATTCTTCATTCAAACTATATTGGTTTGGAGATTAGTGCAAAGAAATTTTTGGATTCTATATGAGATTGCATTGTTTCATTTAAATGTATCAATACTTAGTAAATAGTAAATAACACTTTATAATGATGTCTGATGGAAAGTTTCTTTGAATATATTCCCGCATAATAAGGTCCATACTAGTTGGTTAATTTTATTCGGCTAGAGGATCCAAACAGGACCTAAAGTACTCACCACCTAAAATTATCATTTTACACCCTTCATATTTAAGTACCTCCATTAACACTTATATACCTTTTGGTAGTACCTTTATTTGTGGAGCGTTAGATTTAAGGCAACGGATGATCCACGTTCTTTGCAAACACGGTAAAAGATCTCGTTTCTTTAGTGGCGATTTGGATAGCGAAGGAGGTGATTTGATTTGCATCAAACAGGGGGTGTGGTTGCTGTTTAAAACAAGGACCACCCGGCCCCATGAGCATTTCTCCCGGCGGCACGCCCAGGGACACGGGGATCGGCGGCGGCCTTGGCTCGAGGTCGTCTCTCAGTCTCCGCACTCTGCACTCAATGGCTGCTGCCACCGGGACGTGCTCCTCCTTGGATTGGTCGTACCCCAACCCGACGAAGCCGTGGCCGCCGTCCTGTCGAAGGTGAAGCCAACACGGTGCAATCGCGAACATGTCCAACAGTGTGTTGTCAAGTCGTCGTCGTTGCGGCAGAGCATGTCCCACGCGCCGGCGCCGGCATCCCGATCGAAGCGTCCACACGTACGTCACGCGATCGGAGGCGCGGTAGGTACGTACTAGGAGATGAGCACCAGGCGGCATACATATAGGGGATCGCTAAAACCCACCCGTGTATTTTGAAGGCAGCCATCATCTGAATTTTTTGTGAAGCTACCGCAAGCCAAAACCTCTCTTTCTCCAACGCTGACGAGGCTCCGAGATCCTTCCCCAACTCCGGCGACCTCTACGACGAGGTTAGTGTTCAGAGTTGGGGTTAGGACTCCGGGTTTGGAGGTCACCGGAGTCTGCCGGACTTATAAGAGAGGGGGCCGGGGGAGGAAGCCCGGCCTGCGGTGGTGGCGGGAGAGACGGCGGAGGCGGAGGCGGCAGGGGTACCGCTGGAGCGGGTAGCGGAAGGTGGTGGTTGGGCAGGGTCAGGGCGGGGGCGAGGATGACGACGGCGGGGGTCGGGACAGCGGCAAATGGCGGTCGAGGGCGGCTGCCTCGACGAGCTAGCGCGCGGAGCTCCGGCGACGCTCTAGCTCGCCGAGGCAGGAGGCGGAGGTTAGGCGAGTTGCAAAGGAAGAAGAGGATGGAGGTTGAAGAAAGGTGGAAAATCGGGTGCTGGGCACCCGGGAAATGCCCGGATAGCCTGCAGACAGCCCCTATATATATCGTTCGCCGAGCGGAGCCGTCGGCTCCAGCAGCGGGACGGACCTGAACGTCTCGATCGTCCTGCACCGGGAAGGACGTGCATGAGGGAGTCCGCTAGCTCTCGGACGCCGCGTGCTCCGCGGTGGCTGTGGCTTGGTGGTGGCGAGCCAGTGCACGTACGTGGCCTTGCACCAATTAGTGGCAGCTGGCTTGGCTTGGCTTTGCCCTCGCCTTCTTGCTTGGCGAAGCCATCGCCGCCAACGGCTGCACCTCTAAGACTACGTACGTACTAGCAGGATTTGATACACGCGATAGGGTCATCAGAAAAATATAGGAGTACAGGATAAAGGCTACCACTAGGCGCTTCTCACTACTAGCCTTTCAACCCGTGCATCGCACGGTCTAGAAATTAGAGAGACATATGAATAGATATATTTTTTTGAAAAAAATTACTTTTGATGAGGTGTATTTCCCCAACAATTTTAAAAGAAGTATATTTACTTTCATATCATTTTTGTTTTCAATTTCACATTTTGCATTTGTGTTTGGGATATTAAAATAGACTCCCTTTATTGATTCAAATTTGGCAAACTGAGTAATTTGAAAATAGGAGTTAGATGTATTTTGGCTATTTTTATTATTCCAAATTTAGCTTTTTTGGACTCGTAATGGCATGGCGAGTAAATTAGAAACAGAAATTAAAGTTACTTTTGGCTATTTTCTTATTATTTTGATTTTAGCTACTTTTTGACTCATAATGGCATGGCTGGTAATTTATTTAGTTTGAGCATAATTTTTGGCTATTTTTTTATTTTTTTTGAATTTACATTTTTTACTCATAATGTCATGGTGGGTAATTTAGAGATAGGTGTGAAGGGTACTTTTGACAAACCTTTTTATAATGACAGAGGTGGGCATGTTAGATCAAAAAACCACCGTTATCTTACTTTAATTTGCACGGCCGGATGCTTTTCTTTTTTTTTATAATTTTTAAGACTTTTCTTCCGATTAACGTGGAGGGCTCAAAAGAAGCCTCCAATTAGTAAATATAAGATAAGATAAAATGGCCTTTTTAAGGGTACGGTCGTCACATTGAAAATATCTATCTAGTCCACATAAATCTATTTAGCTGCAGATCCGGTCGGAGAAGAGAGAGGATGTAGTCCAAAATTCATGAATCTTTTGATTGTGTGGGTTTTTTCTTTTTTTTTAAATTAAATCATGTGTAATAGAACTGCTTCTATGAAATTCCTTCACGAATTTCTCGTGGAATTCATTCATGATTCCTATGAAATTCTTTAAATATCCATATTAACACACTAAGCCTCATTTTTGCGAAATGAAAGTTGGCTCACTGCATGTGTGCATGCTCGTGAAACACAATGCTCTCTTGTTATCAACACATGTGTTATGCATAATACCGCATCACAACATGCAGTGAAATAGTCGACGCCATCTTCAAATCACCAAAAACACCTTGTGTGAAACTAGCCAGCAATCAAACTTTTAAATCCTTAAGAATAGAACTAAATCTTAAAAATACAAACCGCGGCCAATGCCCTTATCAATGCGAGAACATGTTTTATGATCAGTGTCGAGGTGTGGAAACCACGGCAAATGGGGGCCTAGCACGGCCTCCCTTTGAGATTCGGAGGGGAGCGAACGGTTCTAAGTGTTGGAATCGCGCACGGGAAAGAGGAAGAACGCAAGCAGTTTTACCCAGGTTCGGGCCACCAGAGGTGTAAAACCCTACGTCCTGCTTGTCTGGTATTGCTCAAGTGTTGTGTGTTGGTTTCATGTACAAGGCACTCCCTTTTATAGTGCGAGGAGAGGCCAGACCCGTTCATGGGCCGTTATGGGGGCGCCGGCTGGCGACCCCTCTCCGCCCGAGATGCCGGGCGTCTTGTCCAGTGTCAGCGGGCTTCGCTCGCCTGCCTTCATTATTCGATTGACTCCCGTCGTCTTGTCCCATCGCTCGTACAGCACGCGCGCGGCGCCCGGAGTGGTGAGGCGCGGAAAGGGGGCGGATGCACCGAACAACCCCCCGGTCCAAGCGACGCGCCGTACGGCGGCAGGCGGCGCTCGTCAGCCCACGCCCTCCTGTCAGCCGAACAGTGCGCTACAGGGCTACGACTGGTCGGGTCACACCCATCAGTCGCGGCCCTGCGTGAGGCGCACGCGCATTGAAGTCCAGCGACCCGCCCGCGCGGCCGCGCGGGCAGTCGCTGGCAAGTGGGACCCCTCCGCGAGGAAATCCCCGCGCCCCGGATCCGCGCGCACCGTAGCCGCACGAAATCCCGGGGTGTCTCGTCGAGGCGCGGCGCTATTAAGGCGCCACGAACCACCGTCGCCACGTGCCAGGCCCCCACAAGCTCGCGGGGCCTCGCCCTTATCCGCGTCCCGCGGCGGGTCGCGGAGGTCGCAGGGCGTAGCCACGTGGCAACGCCCCACGGCTCGCGGCTGCGAGCCGCTCGGGAGCCCGGCGCTCCGCGCCCTCTTGCTGGGCCGCTTCGGCCCACTTGGCGCGTGGCTGCCCTCCTCGGCCCAAGATGGACTCAGGCCGGCCTTTTGACCGGGGGAGTGGGGACCCTGGTTCCCAATACACCGACAGGAGCCCCCGCCCCGGTGGACGCCACGCGGGACGCTGGGGTCGATCGGGGCCCATTCGTCAGCTTCGTTGGGTAGGTTTCCATGCGCGCGCCGTTTTTCCCTCGGGAGGCGAAACGCCGCGGCCCGGTCAGTTGCGCGGCGTCCGCTCGCGCAGATAGTGGCGGGGCTCACGCAGACTTCTGTCGTCTACGGGGCGTCGTTTCGCCTGCCGCGTCCTGATAAAAGGACTGGCGCAGCGTTCCGACTTCACCACTTCCACACTCTTCCGCAGCGGTTGCATTCCTCGCGCTCTCCGTCTTCTTGCTCCCTTGCATTCCAGGGTTTTTGCGAGTTCTTGCTCTTCCCGCTCTCGTCGCCGATGGCCGGAGACAAGAGGGCTCGCCGCCGTCACCGCTCGTCCTCGGCGCACCCGGCTCCTCCGCCTGCGGTTGCAGCGCCAGAGGAGCCGGCTTTGCCGCCGTCGACCATTTCGCAGGAGGGGGATCTGGAGCGGGTGCGGCTGCACCTGCCGGACCCCGAAGGGCCGGATCGCATCACGGCGCGCGCGGCGACCGCCGATGTCAACCCGGACCATGACGGAGGAGAGATCGTCTCCTTCCTCTCCTTCGTCCTGGCCGGGGCGATTCCGCCGTTCTCTCTCTTCTTGATGGAGGTGCTGCTGCAGTACAAGATCAAGCTGGCGCACCTTACACCCAACTCCGTCCTGATCCTGTCCGTCTTCGCGCACCTCTGCGAGTCTTTCGTGGGGGTGCGCCCTGTTGGCGTTTCTTACGCAAAAAGATTTAATTCAATTTCCGCAAGCGCACGGAAAACCGTTGTAGCATTTCACCAGGGAGTATTCCAAGGTTATCGTATTTATATTTTTCCACAGGGAAGCAGGGCTAAGAATATCATGAATTAACAAAGAAACATCTATTATTTATAACTTGCAAACTAGACCAAAGCAGGGGGACAGATGTTTGATATGTGTGGCACTCAGGAGAACATCCATTGATATAGATAACAAGGAGTTAGCATTTAGTTTGGGAGGACAACGAGAAGAAGGTATCAGTCAGCCTAGGGTTAGCATTTAGTTTCACGATAGTCTACCATTATTTACTTAAGCTTTCATTACAGATACATTCAAGTGCATCAGGGGCACGGCCGCCGCCAAGACACGCAACCCGAGAACTAGATTCAACGTATCCGGTCAACGGACCGCGTCTAGGCCCCTACACACTCAACCCGAACGTGGTGGACTACAGAGACCGGTGTAGCTGTCACCTACACTCGCGGCTACCACATCATCCCGTGGGGTTGAGGGCAAAACACGCTAGAACAATTCCAAGCACCTTGCTTACAACTATCCTAGTAACTTACTCTTGGCCAAAGAGCAAGCCACCCATGAACAATAAATCCAAATAAATTGTGCGGGACACGTGACAATAAGGCAATTATGTCCCTACTGCCAGTCCTCAAGCAAACAACTCATTCGTATCTACCATACACAGACGTGGATCCAACACAAGAACTTCTCTATAATAATTACTTAAATAAATAAATAAAAACTAAAAGGAAAACTAAATTTAATAAATAAGAAAATAATTATATTAAAGAAAATCTAATAAAAGAAAAGATACAAGAGAACTTTACCCAAACTCCGAAGAGAACTCCGGAGCTCCGAGCGAAGCTCTCACTTCTACTCTAACTCCCATAACTAAAATACTAATCCTACTCTACACAAGTGGAGTGTTCTTCCATGATGTACTGAGGTGCGAGTTGAAATGGAGCCGGCCACCTCTATTTATAGCCTCCCCAGCAGGGGGGGGTACTTATGCTCGAAGCTGGGACGTCGGTGGCGCGAAGGTAGGCCGGCCGGCCACCCTACTAGGCCGGCCGGCCGTCCATAGTGGCGGTTGGCCACCGCCTCGCCTGTGGACGCTCCTGATCGCCTCCTGGAGTCGGTCCGAAGGTCGGTTACTCCGTGGGGGCGGCAGGATTGCAGTGAGGGCCAAGTTAAGGCCCAAATGGCCCACTACCGGTAAGTCGGCGCAAATCCACGTGAGTGGGCTTCAAATTATGAAGTTTGGGCTTGTTTACAGCCCACTGAAGGAAGATCGTAGCCGGTGGCCACCGGGGTAGGCCGGCCGGCCTAGGGTGGGGCCGGCCGGCCACGGTTTTCCCCGGCTTGGGCCCACTTTCCTCCATTATCTACTCCTGCATCCAAAAATCACCAAAACTTGTGGAACTATGTTAATCTAAACTACTATGCATGGAATCTTGGTGAAAAGCTATTTATTTACCGATATGTTGATGGTCATTTCATGCCGTAATGACCGTCAACAAATCTCCCCAAGCTTAAACTTTGCTCGTCCTCGAGCAAACTAAACTCAGGGTACCAGCGGATCAGGAGTTACAAAGAAAGCGCCCCATGGGTAATAAAGATGCAACAACGTACTCCCTAAATGGTGATAAGTATACAAGAGCACGGAGTATTCACGAGTGTTGCACATGTGTGGGGCGTGTAAGCTTCACCTTGTCATAAAGCATTGAAGATTAGAACAGCACTTTTGGACGAGTCAAACAATTTTTAGCAGGTGTACATCCAGAGTTTTTATGTGCTGCAAGACAAGGTAAAGAAAACTCTCCTTTGTTTGGTTCACACTTCCCCTCTCCCTCAATATGAGGCTATCCCTACAAAGCTTCACTCATTCCTACCTTCTACTAGATAAGGCCTTTATATGGAGCTTGGTAAGGAATGCACAAATGTCATACATATGTTGTAAAGCTAAAGAATAAATCTTAAGAGACATAGCAACTCCTTGTATTCCGGTCATAGGGAAAATTGTGATGGAGGGGGAGAAGATGAACTCACACTTATGGAAGGGGGTTTTGAAAACTTTGGTCCTTTTATTCTGCTCAAGATGTTTATGATAAGAACCATGTAGCCATTTATTTTGGGATGCAACCATGGATTTTTTTTTTTTTTTGATATACTCCATGGTGCATGAGGCTATAACTTTTGCATGGTCCGTAAAAACATTTTGAAATATTCTTGAGCCTTCTTTTTTTTTTTTTTTTTGAATGGACCAAAAGTTTTGCAAATGTAGGAAGATGCTTGGTCAATTTTCCAAACATGTCCCTTTTTTTTTTTTTTTTTTTTTTTTGGTGGAAAGAAAAACAAGAACACACGCGAAGGAGTTTATGACCGGAAAAAGGAGTGCTTATTCTCAAAAGCATTTAAACCTTAACTAAACTCAACGCATGAGCAAATGGCTATGAGTGGGGCTTTTTCGAATATTTTTCATGATATGGCTCTGGTAGGTAAATAAATCCTCACAAGAGAAGTGTTCCAAAACGAAAGGTTTTTAGGTACTTGCAGCAATTAAAATGAAAACATCTCTGGACTTTCACCATGCTAAGAAATTGCAACAAGTCCTAATCATGCCATATCATAATCCACAATGCTTAGACTTGGTGTGATGAATGCAACCCACAAAAATGTAGCAACACTAGTGATGTGACTATGCTTGAGTATAAATAATACACATGTCAGGAGTAGAGGTTGCATCAATGCGACACAAGGGGAGCTATCATGTAACTAATCATCATTTCCTTTAAGTGCAGCATTCACCAATATTCTAGCATTTTATTCGAAACAGGGAGTATTTTATTGATCGATAGGGATACTTACCTGGGGGTCCTCCCCAAGCTTGAGTCTTCGCAAGACTTAAGCTTGAATAGGCCGCTTCCTCCATTCTTCTTGTGTCTGCAAAAAGAATGAGGGTGATACAGGTGGCTAGCCCCTATTGGGCTTTGCCGAGAACCTAATATTTTTTTGTTCTTTTTTTTTTTTTAAAGAAAGGGCACAATTCAAGAAGAATATAATATCGTATAGAAGTACTTACCTGGCGGTCCCTCCCCAAGCTTAGCTCTTGCAACCATGTGCAAAGCTAAGCGATTAAATCTTCATTTGAAGGAACTAGGTCCGCCTGGTTGGTTTCTCCTTCTTGAATTATGTGCCTTTCATGTTGCCTGATGTACTTGGTTTGCTCTCAAAAGGATCCTGCATTGGTTAGTACAAATCCATTCGTCTACATCGGGCATATCTCTATAGTTCCATTAATCAACCTAGACACCACGTCTAATTCGATCAATTGTGTAAGGAGAGCAAATTGAATCTCTCCTTTGTCATGAAAGCATCATAGAGGCATGTATTTTTCTGTTGGTTGAACGGCCACCGGGCATAATCTCAATGGAGAACAGAGGCACAGAAGTGATCTTCACCCAACCAACAGAAAGAGACGCAAGCGATTGATTGATGACTAACATCTCAACCAATACCCATGTATAAAAAGGAATTTTAAGAGCAAGGGTATGGTCAAAAAGATTTGCAGCTTATTTTCATTAGAGAGCAAGTCAAAGTATTTTTGCATTCATAAAGCATGAAATGATTCAGGCACCATTTTTATTATAAATTTTTTTTTTTAATTTCGAAAGTAGAGGGTATATGACAAAGAAAACAGGGAATAATTGCGTGTTCGTACCTGGCGGTTTCCTCCCCAAGCTTAGTCTTTGCACTAAAATGCAAGACTAAGCTCTTAGATCTCTTCATTGAACGTCTTGGTTCCGCCACGTATGTTTCCTTCTTCCTGTCATAAAAATCCAACCTTTCTCTATTTTTTTTAATTTTTATTTATTTATTTTTTTTTGAAACAAATTCCGGGCCTATGATTGGGCACTCGGATTTTATTTATTTATTTATTTTTTTCAAAATCCCTACGCCTATGATTGGGCGCTCGGGTTCTTTTTTTTTTAAGTTTTTTTTTTAAGCCCGAGGCCTATGATTGGGCACTCGGTGTTTTTTTTTTTTTAAATGCAGCGGGGTGGGATGGAGGAGAATTAAATATGCAGATGGATTGAACAATGCAAATGCGATGGTGATATGCTCAAACAAAATGCAGGTGGATGCTTAGGCTAGCTGCAAATTAATCATAACAGATAATCAATGTCAATCACAGATATCTTAAACCATTGCTTCCCCGGCAACGGCGCCAGAAATGCTTGTTGGCGTTTCTTACGCAAAAAGATTTAATTCAATTTCCGCAAGCGCACGGAAAACCGTTGTAGCATTTCACCAGGGAGTATTCCAAGGTTATCGTATTTATATTTTTCCACAGGGAAGCAGGGCTAAGAATATCATGAATTAACAAAGAAACATCTATTATTTATAACTTGCAAACTAGACCAAAGCAGGGGGACAGATGTTTGATATGTGTGGCACTCAGGAGAACATCCATTGATATAGATAACAAGGAGTTAGCATTTAGTTTGGGAGGACAACGAGAAGAAGGTATCAGTCAGCCTAGGGTTAGCATTTAGTTTCACGATAGTCTACCATTATTTACTTAAGCTTTCATTACAGATACATTCAAGTGCATCAGGGGCACGGCCGCCGCCAAGACACGCAACCCGAGAACTAGATTCAACGTATCCGGTCAACGGACCGCGTCTAGGCCCCTACACACTCAACCCGAACGTGGTGGACTACAGAGACCGGTGTAGCTGTCACCTACACTCGCGGCTACCACATCATCCCGTGGGGTTGAGGGCAAAACACGCTAGAACAATTCCAAGCACCTTGCTTACAACTATCCTAGTAACTTACTCTTGGCCAAAGAGCAAGCCACCCATGAACAATAAATCCAAATAAATTGTGCGGGACACGTGACAATAAGGCAATTATGTCCCTACTGCCAGTCCTCAAGCAAACAACTCATTCGTATCTACCATACACAGACGTGGATCCAACACAAGAACTTCTCTATAATAATTACTTAAATAAATAAATAAAAACTAAAAGGAAAACTAAATTTAATAAATAAGAAAATAATTATATTAAAGAAAATCTAATAAAAGAAAAGATACAAGAGAACTTTACCCAAACTCCGAAGAGAACTCCGGAGCTCCGAGCGAAGCTCTCACTTCTACTCTAACTCCCATAACTAAAATACTAATCCTACTCTACACAAGTGGAGTGTTCTTCCATGATGTACTGAGGTGCGAGTTGAAATGGAGCCGGCCACCTCTATTTATAGCCTCCCCAGCAGGGGGGGGTACTTATGCTCGAAGCTGGGACGTCGGTGGCGCGAAGGTAGGCCGGCCGGCCACCCTACTAGGCCGGCCGGCCGTCCATAGTGGCGGTTGGCCACCGCCTCGCCTGTGGACGCTCCTGATCGCCTCCTGGAGTCGGTCCGAAGGTCGGTTACTCCGTGGGGGCGGCAGGATTGCAGTGAGGGCCAAGTTAAGGCCCAAATGGCCCACTACCGGTAAGTCGGCGCAAATCCACGTGAGTGGGCTTCAAATTATGAAGTTTGGGCTTGTTTACAGCCCACTGAAGGAAGATCGTAGCCGGTGGCCACCGGGGTAGGCCGGCCGGCCTAGGGTGGGGCCGGCCGGCCAGGGTTTTCCCCGGCTTGGGCCCACTTTCCTCCATTATCTACTCCTGCATCCAAAAATCACCAAAACTTGTGGAACTATGTTAATCTAAACTACTATGCATGGAATCTTGGTGAAAAGCTATTTATTTACCGATATGTTGATGGTCATTTCATGCCGTAATGACCGTCAACACGGTGTTGGTGGACAGCAGTGGCAATCCCATGCGTCGAGCTTTTCCGGCGCTACTACCGGCTTCGCTCGATGGGGAGGGACGACCCCGTGGGTAGCGTCCGCTTCAGCCGCCGGACCGAGGGCGAATCCGAGTCGTACATCGACTTCGCGCCCAGGGCGCGGTTCGATCGGTGGCGCAGCGATTGGTTCTACCTCCGCAGCGGCGCGCCCTTCCGCCGCCTCTCCTTCCCCCGGTCTGCGCCGACCGAGACGTCGGAGTACTGGGAGGTTTGCCCTCGCCTTCCTTCATAGCTGCAGCCGGTGACCAACCGCATCGCCATCCTTGCCGCTGCCGGCCTCCACGGGGGGATCGTGATCCACGACTTCCTGCGGAGGAGGATTGCCCCGCTGCGGGACCGCCCCCAGCTGACGTGGAGGTACTCCGACTTCAACTTCGTTGGTCGGACCCGCCGGGGGCCCGACTCCGATCTGACGCCGTCGGAGGAGAGGGTGGCGTACAGCGCCCTGACGGACGCCAATCCCCCGGATACCTTGAGGTATCCGGATGACGCGCAGCCGCTGCATCTGGACCCCCGGCGCCGTGACATTTTGGCGGCAATGCCTAACATCAACCACGCCGGGCTGATCGAGACTGCGGCGCCGCAGCAAGCCTTCCGGGTTCGTGACAACGCCGGCCCTCCGCAAGGTTCGACGACGCGTCCGGAGCCGCAGGGGCCCGCTCCAGCCACCGGCGACAAGGGGAAGAAGCCTGCCGCGCCGAGCCCGCCGTCCTCGACCACCACCGGCCCGGTCGCCGCCCGTGGGGACGCCGGCGACACCGGGTGCTCGAAGAGAGACCGGAGCCCGATGCCTCCTGCCGTCGTGCTGCAGGTGCCGGACGTCGGAGTTCGGCCGCAGTACAAGCGTCTTCGCCGGTAAGCGTTGCATGCTTGTTCCGGGTTTTTCCTTTGCCCTAGGTCTGGTGTGCATTGGGCTTGAATTTTTCTTGCTTCTGTGTCAGGGGACCGCGCCCGAACCCCGCGACTGCCGACGGCGTGCCCCGTTCTGAGGGCGACGGCCAGGCGGAGGCCGGCGACGGGTCGGGGGCGGCGACGCCACTGTCTGCGGCCGCGGACGCCCCTCGTGTGGAGCCCACCTCTCGCGCCGAGGTGGATCCTCAGTCCGAGGCGCGTTCCGGTGCCCCCAGGTCGTCGGAGCCGGAGGAACGTCGTGCCGCTTCGCCTGCGGCACGGCGTGAGGAGGAGAGGGTACCATCGCCGCTCCGTCCCGCTTCGCCGCCTGCGTCAAGTTCCGGGCCGGGGGTCCAGGACTCGGAGGCGCAGCCGTCTGCCCCGGCGCGTCCGACCCCAACTCCCTTCCGCGGCTCCCGCGGGTTGCCGTCGTCCGGCAGCGTTCCGGGCCCAGCGGCGCCTTCTTCCGAGGCGCGCTCGCCAGACCGAACGCCGCCGTCGTCTGCTCCTTGCCACGACCTCCGCAGCGGCCGTCGTCGAGGAGGTGATTGCTGGTGGGGGCAGACCGGTGCCGCCCATGACCCGCGTTGTGGCCGAGGCGATGCGCACGGCCGAGTCCCTCCGCGACGCCGCCGAGAACGAGAGCAGGAGACTGGCCGAGCGCGAGGCCGCCGTCACCGCCGCCGAGGAGGACCTCCGCCGTGCTGTGCGTGCGGCCCAGTTCCAGCACCGGGAGAGCATGGAGGAGCTGTCCCGTGACCGTGCTGCCGCCGAGGAGCTGCTCCGGGAGAACAGCCGGCGGGCGACCCGCCTCGACAACCGTGAGCAAGTCGTGAAGCTCTGCGAGGACAAGGTTCGGCGCCGCGAGGACCGCGCTCGGGAGCGCGATCAGCAGCTGAATGCCCGATCGCCGACCTGGACGCTCGTGAGGGGGCGCTGGCCGCGCGCGAGCAAGCCATCGCGCGGCGCGAGCAGGGACTGGACATTGCTGAGGTCGGCCTCGACACCAGGCGCGAAGAGCTGCAGCGCGAGGAGGAGCGACTGACCGCCCGGGCGCGGACCTGGGAACCCGCGAGCACGCCCATGCCGCCGCCGTCCGAGCCCACGAGGAGTCGATGAAGGCCAGGGAGGACCGCGCGCAGGCGACGCTGGAGGAAGCCCGCGGGTTGGCCGGCGCGCAAGCCGTCAGGATCCGCGCGGAGGTGCGGCAGGAGATGCAGGGCTCGATCGACCAGCGCGACGAGCTCATCCGCCAGTCGGCCGACCGCATCAAGGCCTTGGAGGACCGCGCTAAAGGCTGGGCGGTGCAGGAGAGGAGGCAGCTGGAGCGGATTCGCGAGCTCGAGGCGAGGGCGGGAGCGCTCTACGACGCGTAGATCAAGATCCGCGACCTCACGGTGAAGGTCCAGGACCTGAACCAGAGACTGCGCGACTCCGGCGCCGCTTCCGGCGAGGCCACTCCGCCCGGGGCCGTTGCTGATCCTGAGTGGAACTCGGAGCGCCGGCGGCTCTCGGCGATGGCGCATGACATCTTCCGCCGCATCAACGGAGGCCTGGAGAGGGCCAACATGGCTCGGCTCCGAACCGGGAACCAAGAGCCCTCCCTTGGCCAGATCCTCCTCGCGCTGATGCCGCTCGCGGAGTTCTTCGAGAGGCTTGGTGCTGACGTCCGCGGCCGGCTCGCGCAGCAGGGCGAGGCCGCCATTCGAGCCGTTGCCTCCGATCTTCTGACCGTCGTTTTGGAGCGCGTCCCCGACTTCCCGACCGACCTGCTGCTGGCCGGCCCCGAACCCGCCGAGGCGACGCGCCACCAAGACCGTTGGCACCGGTGGTCGAGGAGCTGGTGAGGGCGTACGTCCCGGACCAGAATGAGGGGCCTGCGAGCCCGGCATAGGGGAGGTGCCCCATGTAATGGTTGATTTCCGTCCGTTCCTGCAACAACAGAATTGGTGCCCCGGCAAGTAGGGGGCGGTGATGACTTAAGTGTTTTAAGTTTGTAAATTAAGTTTCGCGGTTTTCTTCTTCCTTGCTCCCTGTGTTTTTGCCTATCTCGTGATGATCCGTTCTGCCTTCGGCCTTGGTTCGAACATCACCATGCTTTTAATCTGTGTTTTGGTGATAGCCTGGGCCTTTTGCATCCGCGTTTTTGGTCGGGGGTTGCCCTCCCAAGTGTTTGCAGAATTGTTGGCTGAGCCGATCGACCTTGGCACGAGATTTTTGACATGGGTGATGTTCTTGCCTTGTTGCCCGCAAAGCGCAGGTTCATCAGCGAGAAAAGGTTATGAGCAGAGAACAAAAAACGCATAGTAGGAGAAAACAAGACTTTATTGTTAGCCGAAAATCGTAGAAATAACGATACATGGTGGATACAAGTGCGATGCCCCCGGGCTCACTAGCAGAGAGGCATGGTGTCTCTGGTTGTGAGCCGCCGAGTGAGACATGCACGCCGCTAAGGGTAAAATTTGCGCAGGTGCTGGATGTTCCAGGCGCTTTGCTCCGGGCGGCCGTCTTCCGTAGCCAATCGCACCGCGCCACCCCGCGACACCCTAGTCACCAAGAAGGGACCTTCCCACATCGGGGACAGCTTGTTCTTGCCTTTGCGGTCGAGCGCGCGGCGTAGAACTAGGTCGCCCAGTTCGAGGGATCGGGGGCGGACACGGGATTGGTGGTATCGACGTAGGCCTTGGAGGTACCGGGCATTCCGGATGTTAGCGCGATGCCTGCATTCTTCCAAGAAGTTGATGTCGTCCATGCGATGCTCATCTTGGGTTGCTTCGTCATATAGGGCAACTCGCGGAGCCGCGAATGCCACTTCGGCCGGTAAGACTGCTTCGGCGCCGTACACCAGGAAGAAAGGTGTTTCGCCGGTGGCGCGGTTCACCGTGGTCCTGAGAGACCATAGCACTCCGGGTAGTTCAGCGGTCCACTTCGATCCACGTTTCTTCAGGGGGTCGAACGCTTTGGTCTTGAGGCCGCGTAAGATTTCGGCGTTAGCGCGCTCAGCTTGACCATTGCTTTGTGGATGTGCCGCAGAGGCGTAGCAGACTTTGATGCCGACCTCCTCACAATACGCCTCGAAGGCATGGCTTGTGAATTGGGAGCCGTTGTCAGTGATCAGTCTGTTCGGTACGCCAAAGCGTGACACGATGCCGCGCATGAACTTGACCGCGGAGTTCTTGTCGATGTGGACGACTGGTTCTGCTTCAGCCCACTTGGTGAATTTGTCCACGGCGACGTAGAGGAACTTGTGGCCTCCCACTGCCGCGGGAAACGGTCCCACGATGTCCAAGCCCCAGACCGCGAAAGGCCATGAGAGGGGAATGGTGTGGAGTGCTTGTGAGGGTAGGTGCGTCTGCTTTGCGTGGAACTGGCACGCTTTGCAGCGTTGCACTAACTCGATAGCGTCCGTGAGGGCTGTCGGCCAGTAGTAGCCTAGGCGGAAGGCTTTCCCGGCCAGCGTGCGGGAGGCCATGTGACTCCCGCACTCGCCCTCATGGATGGCGTGGAGGACTTCCTTGCCCTGCTCCGTCGGGATACACTTGAGGAGGATTCCGTTCGCCGCCCGGCGATACAGCTGCCCGTCTACAAGGGCGTAGCACCTAGCTTGCCGGGCGAGGCGTTCGGCGGGCTCGTCGTCCTCGGGTAGGACTTCACCGCGGAGGTACCCCACAAGCTCTTCCATCCATGGGGTACCTGGGACGTCCGTGGCGAGCACGTGAGGCTCGTCGGTTGGCGGCGGGCCCGCGTCGACCGACGCGGGCGGCTCTGCCGTAGTGGCGCCGTTGTGATCTGCGCCGTCCGCCATGTCCGGGACCAATGCTGAGGGCTGAGCGAGTTGCTCCACAAAGGTCCCGGACGGTGGGTCTTGTCGGGAGGAGGCAATCCGCGACAAGGCGTCGGCTTCGGTGTTGTCGCCTCGCATGATGTGGCGTGTTTCGAAGCCGAAGAAGTTCTTTTCTAGCCGTCAGACCTCCGCTAGGTACGCCGCCATTTGGGGGTCCGAGCATTGGTACTCCTTGGAGACCTGGTTGACGACAAGCTGCGAGTCGCCCTTGGCAAGGAGTTTCTTGACGCCGAGTTCTGTGGCGATCCGCATCCCCGCGATCAACCCTTCGTACTCCGCCATGTTGTTGGTGGCCTTGAAGTGTAGCTGGATGGCGTAGCGCAGCTCCTCTTTGATGGGAGCCACCAGCAACACTCCTGCGCCGGCGCCTTGTAAGGTGAGGGACCCGTCGAAGTATACGGTCCAAATGTCGTCGCCTTCACAAGGTTCGTCTTTGGCTGGACGCGCGGTGAGCTCTTCTCGCTCAACTACAGGACCGGGCGTCCATTCTGCCACGAATTCCGCGAGGGCCTTGCTCTTAATTGCGCTGGAGGTTGTGAACTCGAGCTCGAATTCGGACATCTCCACCGCCCACTTGACGATTCGCCCTGTGGCCTCGCGGTTACGTAACACCGTCTCCAGCGGGAAACTGGTGACCACCCGGATTGGATGGTTTTGGAAGTAGTGCCGCAGCTTCCTTGACGCTATGAGGACCGCGTAGAGGAGCTTCTGCACTTGGGGGTAGCGCGTCTTGGCGTCGCGCAGGACCTCGCTAACGAAGTAGACAGGGCGTTGCACCCTGCGCTTCTTCATCTCGGCGTCGCTCGTATCGACGCCGGGCACGAGAGCTGCGCTCTTTATTGACGTCGGAGCCGGAGCCCTCGGGTCGGCCGTGGGCGCAGCCCCCGAGCCATCGTGCGACGGCGGTGCTGCAGCCCCCGGGCGAGCCGTGCTGCTTGTCGACGTCGGGGCCGGAGCCCCCGGGTCGGCCGTGGGCGCAGCCCCCAAGCCATCATGTGAAGGTGGTGCTGTAGCCCCCGGGCGAGCCATGTCGTTTGTCGACGTCGGAGCCGGAGCCCCCGGGTCGGCCGTGGGCGCAGCCCCCGAGCTTTCGTCCGAAAGCGGTGCTGCAGCCCCCGGGCGAGCCATGTCGTGTGGCGATGTCGGAGCCGGAGCGTCGAGGACGGGCGTGGGCGCAGCCCCCGAGCTTTCGCCTTGGTTCGGCGCGGCGTCGACGCGCTTTTTCTTCCGCCGGGGTTCGTCGAGCATGAACTCTTCGCGTTCGGCGACGAGCGCGGCGCTGACCACGGCCGGTGTTGCCGCGATGTAGAGCAGGAGCGGCTCCTTGTCCCGGGGCGCGACCAAGACGGGAGCCGAGGAGAGGTAGGCCTTGAGTTCTTGAAATGCGGCCTCGGCCTCAGGAGTCCATTGGAAACGGTCCTTCCGCCTCATCAGCTTGAACATGGGCAGGGCGCGCTCGCCGAGTCTTGCGATGAAACGGCCGAGCGCGGCCATACAGCTTGTTAGCTTCTGGACGTCCTTGAGGCGGGTGGGCGGGCGCATGTTCTCGATGGCCTGAATTTTTTCCGGGTTGGCCTCTATCCCCCGGTGCGAAACCAGGAAACCGAGGAGCTTTCCCGCAGGGACACCGAACACACACTTCGCCGGGTTGAGCTTGACCCGCTTGTCGCGTAAGTTGTTGAACGTTTGCTTCAGATCGGACAGCAGGGTTTCGCTCTCACGCGACTTGATCACGATGTCGTCGACGTAGGCCTCTACGTTCTTCCCGAGCTGCTCATCAAGTGTCTTGCGCATTGCTCGTTGGAACGTAGGGCCCGCGTTTTTCAAACAAAAGGCATGGTCACATAACAATAACACCCCGCCGGGGTCATGAATGCGGTTTTTTCTTCGTCTCCCCTAGCCATGGGGATCTGGTGATACCAAGAATTCGCATCTAACATACAGAGTAGGTCACAACCTGCGGTTGAGTCAACTACTGTGTCTATGCGTGGCAGCGGGAACGGATCCTTGGGGCATGCCTTGTTGAGGTCGGTGTAGTCGACGCACATGCGGAGCTTGCCGTTGCTCTTGGGGACGACCACCGGGTTCGCCAACCAGGTGGGGTGTAGGACTTCTCGTATGAAGCCGGCCTCGAGGAGCCGGCGGATTTCCTCCCGGATGAACATCTCTCGTTCCGGGGCTTGGCGCCGAGCTTTTTGCTTCACCGGCCGAGCGGCCGGGTTGACCTTTAACTCGTGCTCGATCACCTCCCTTGGTATGCCGGGCATGTCGGACGGCTCCCAAGCGAAGACGTCCGCGTTCTCCCGAAGGAAGGCGACGAGCGCGAGTTCCTATTTGGGGTCGAGCTCGGCCCCGATGGTGACGGTCTTGGAGCCGTCCGCGTTGACGGCGACCTGCTTAGTCTTCACCGGCTCGCCGGCCGTCATCTTGGAGCGCTTGGGGGCGGACTTGACCGCCTCCGGGACGCCACCAAGCTCCGGATCCGCATCCGCCGCCTTCTCGGCCGCCAGGATCAGCTCGGTGCACGCGATGGCACTCTTGTAGTCGGCACGGACGGTGATCACGCCCTTGGGCCCCGGCATCTTCATGGTGAGGTAGGCGTAGTGGTCACACGCCATGAATTTGCTGAGGGCCGGGCGCCCGATGATGGCGTTGTACGGGAGGTCGATGTCCGCCACATCGAACACCACCTTCTCCGTGCGGAAGTTGTCCTTGGTGCCGAACGTGACCGGGAGCGTGACCCGCCCCAAGGGTTGGGCGCGTCCCGGAAGGACCCCGTGGAAGGGCCTTGAGGGCTCCAGGTCAGTTTTGCTGCCCTGGAGCATCTCGTACACCTGCGGGGTGATGAGGTTGATGCTCGCGCTGCCGTCGACCAGCGTGCGAGCGATCCTCTTGTTGCACACCGTCGGCGCGACGATGAGCGGGAGCCGGCCGTCCGAGTTGTCGGGGCCGACCAAGTCGCTTCGGTCGAAGGTGATCGGGACCTCTGACCACTTGACAGGGCGGGCGGGAGCCGTCCCCGTGCTCAGCGCGCACACTTCGCGGCGCAGGAGTTTCACCTGCCGCTTGGAGGTGATGGGCGCGGAGCCGCCGCAGATGACCGCGACGGTGTCCTCGTGGTCCTGGAAGAGGAGAGCCTCCCCGTCCTCCTGGGACCCCTTCTCGTTTCCCGCGCGCTCCTCTCTGCGCTTCTTGCGCTTCTCCGCGTTGGCAAGGATATACTTGCACTCCGTTTGGTCGTGCCACGTGGAATCGTGGAACGCGCAGAACTTCCCTGTGGGGGGAGACCTCTCGCCACCTTTCGCCGCTTTCGGGGCCGTGGGGGGTTTGCCCCCCTTGGCACCCGTCGGCGCGGTGGCCAGGACTTCGCCCGCCTTCCGCTTCTTGGCGAGCTTCTTCTTCTGTTTACGGGACAGAGGACGGTCGTCGTCCTCGTCCTCCTTCTCCGGGTCGGAGTCGTGCCAGGCCTGCGCTTCCTGCCGGCGCGCGCACCGGTCAACCAACCCGAAGAGCTCCACGACGGTTTGGGGCTCGTGGACCCCGAGCTCGCCCAACACGTCCTTGTCACGCACGCCGTGGGCGAACGCCGATATGACCCGCGCCGGGTCAATGTTGGGGATGGTGTTGCGGACGTGGCTGAAACGCTGCACGAACTTGCGCAGCGGCTCGTCCTTCCGCTGAATGACCTTGTCCAGGTCGATCTGCGTGCCAGGGCATTTGGCGGTGCCCTGAAAGTTGACGACGAAGTCGCGGCACAACCCCTTCCACGACTTGACCGATTCGGGCGGCAGGTTCATGAACCAAGACCGCGCCGAGTCCTTGAGCGCGAGGTGGAAGTAGTTGGCCATCACGTCCTCCGAGCCCCCGGCCGCCCGCACCGCGGTGGAGTAGATCTGCAGGAACTCAAAGGGAGGCGCCGTCCCGTCGTACCGCTCCGGTATGTCGGGGCGGAACTTGTTGGGCCACGTCACGGCGCGCAGCCTCTTGGAGAGGGCCGCGCATCCACCAGAGTACGCGACGCGACGACTTTCGCTCTCCGCGCGCCGTCTCCTGTCCGGAGACGGTGAGGAGGACGAGCCGGACGATGGCGCGCGCGTCGAGCGGGACGACTGCGCGCGATGCCTTTCGTGGCGCCGCTCCCGGGAGCGCTCGATGCTGATGCGAGCGTCTTCCCCGTCGCGGCGGCGCCCCCCCAGCTTCCGCCGGAGGTCGTCCGGGCCACGACGGGGAGTTGTCGCGGAGAAAGAGTAGTCCTCCGTGCCCGTGTGCGTGCACTCGGTAGGCACGTACGTGGGGCCCTCCGAAGAGGAGTCAGCGCGCGAGCGCGACGGACCCGACTTGGATCTCGCCTGGCGCCGCGCCGTGTCCACCATTTTGGCGACGTCCCGAAGCCAGGGCCCCGCTGGCGAGCCCTCCGCCAGCTCCGGCGGTGGGTTGCGCAGCAGGTCCCTCGCCCGGTCTAGTGCTGCTGGTGGGGCCAAGCTGTCGAAGGAGAGGCGCCGCGCTGGAGCGCGGCGTTGCTCGTGCTCGGGTGAAGCGGTCCGTCCGCCGGACGGCCGCTGGGAACCCGTCTGCGAGCGAGTGCGGCGCTGGGACCGCGCGCCCTCCGCCCCGCTCAGCCGAGCAGGTCGGGGAGGACGCGGGCCCTTGGCCGCCTTCGCCGTAGGCGGCTGGTCCGCCATGATCTCCTCGTCCACCGACTCCGAGACGGAGCGGCGCCGAGAATGCACGTCCTCGCTGCTCGAGGACCTGCGACTGACTCGCCCAGCCATGGCGAGGAAGAGCGGACGCGAAGAAGAACACCGGAACTACGACGCCCCCCTACCTGGCGCGCCAAATGTCGAGGTGTGGAAACCACGGCAAATGGGGGCCTAGCACGGCCTCCCTTTGAGATTCGGAGGGGAGCGAACGGTTCTAAGTGTTGGAATCGCGCACGGGAAAGAGGAAGAACGCAAGCAGTTTTACCCAGGTTCGGGCCACCAGAGGTGTAAAACCCTACGTCCTGCTTGTCTGGTATTGCTCAAGTGTTGTGTGTTGGTTTCATGTACAAGGCACTCCCTTTTATAGTGCGAGGAGAGGCCAGACCCGTTCATGGGCCGTTATGGGGGCGCCGGCTGGCGACCCCTCTCCGCCCGAGATGCCGGGCGTCTTGTCCAGTGTCAGCGGGCTTCGCTCGCCTGCCTTCATTATTCGATTGACTCCCGTCGTCTTGTCCCATCGCTCGTACAGCGCGCGCGCGGCGCCCGGAGTGGTGAGGCGCGGAAAGGGGGCGGATGCACCGAACAACCCCCCGGTCCAAGCGACGCGCCGTACGGCGGCAGGCGGCGCTCGTCAGCCCACGCCCTCCTGTCAGCCGAACAGTGCGCTACAGGGCTACGACTGGTCGGGTCACACCCATCAGTCGCGGCCCTGCGTGAGGCGCACACGCATTGAAGTCCAGCGACCCGCCCGCGCGGCCGCGCGGGCAGTCGCTGGCAAGTGGGACCCCTCCGCGAGGAAATCCCCGCGCCCCGGATCCGCGCGCACCGTAGCCGCACGAAATCCCGGGGTGTCTCGTCGAGGCGCGGCGCTATTAAGGCGCCACGAACCACCGTCGCCACGTGCCAGGCTCCCACAGGCTCGCGGGGCCTCGCCCTTATCGGCGTCCCGCGGCGGGTCACGGAGGCGCAGGGCGTAGCCACGTGGCAACGCCCCACGGCTCGCGGCTGCGAGCCGCTCGGGAGCCCGGCGCTCCGCGCCCTCTTGCTGGGCCGCTTCGGCCCGCTTGGCGCGTGGCTGTCTTCCTCGGCCCAAGATGGACTCAGGCCGGCCTTTTGACCGGGGGAGTGGGGACCCTGGTTCCCAATACACCGACAATCAGAACAATATAAATAGAGATAAACCTTAGAGTTTGGATTGATCACAGGCACACAAATTATGTTGTGATCCTTCTATCAAGTTACTCAAGATCCGACGAAATTGCTTTGTGTAGATAAAGAAGAAGAATAAGTTTTTGTATATACCTAACTAGTTATGATAAGCGTACATGTATATCTTGTTAGGTAAGTCTTGCTGCTTCTAACAAATCATTCTAGATGCTTAGCTAGTGTGATAAACGCAAATTGGGTTGTATGTCGGTTATGAGAAGCTTTGTTACGCTAGCTTGGGCTTCTTATATACGGAAAATGCTTGGACACAGACGTTAGATGGGTTCAAGCGCAATGGACACAGCCGGCCCTCTTTGATCCCATGACTCCATCTGACAATTTACATCTTGCATTGCTATTCCACCGTGAGCAACTATACAATATGTTTAATTAGTTATATGATGAAATAATGACCTGTTGTGTGTTTTGCATGATGGGCTCTGTTGTGTGTTTTGCACTATCATTAATCTGACGACTTTGACCTACGTGTTTCTTCTTATCTTGTATGAGTATTTTTACTGAATTTTTTCTTAATTTGATTACTTTGACAAAAGAAAAAACACAAACTCTTAATGTTTATGTTTAATCACAATTTCAGTTATCATGAAGATAATGTATTTTGGTTGAGCTCTTCCCCTTGATGAAAAAGCTGACTAACTTGTCATTGTTAACTTATCCGCCACAAAGGAAAGCATGTTATTCAAGTTGTTTATGAAGAAACATCGAGTAGGTAAATTTGTATATATTGCTTTAATCGTTTTGCCTCCTTGATCATTAGTAGCAAAATAATGACCCCATGCTTGGTTCAGTCTTTTGCTCTATGGAGTTGTCCCAAAAGAAGTTATTCACCATCATGTTATAACTTGTTATGAAATCAGTCCACAGAAAATTTTGTTGATGAATTTTTGTGGCGCATGGACTAGATCGTGGGGAAGGGATTTGCACTGGGGCTCATGGAGAAGACACAAGGGCGTGCCGCTTGTCATGCATGGTGCGCCAAGATCCTGTACACGTTGCGCCGTCGTCGACATGGTGACGCACCGCGTCTCGAACCATCAACTGCTCGGCGGCCTGCAACCTCTCTCTCTCTCTCTCTCTGGGCCACGGTTCTCCGGTGGCGGGTACCACTTGTACGAGCATGTCAGATCCTGATGCACGCATGCATGACCGATCCATGCATTTAAATCCTGCATTTTCGATCGTAAGGACGACGCAAGCTGTCCTCGCACACGCTCAAGATGAAGAACTCAGCGTCGCCGCGGTTCGAGCGAGTACACCTTCTCCAACGTCCGGCTCTCGTAGTACCCCAGCGCCTTGCCGGTGCCGCCTCCGGGATCGACGGCCACGGGCACCACCACCCGCTCCATCGACCGCGGCGAGAACTCCGGCCACTGTTGGAGCTCGATCATGTGCTCTCTCGTCCAGTACCCGGCACGTGCTCTAATCGTATACTCCATACGTGTACGAATTGTGTTCTTTTCATTGTTGGCATGAATTTTGAAGAACGTTTTGTATTGTTTTTTAATTATTCTCCGGCCAGATCGGCAGCTACTATAGAGAAATAGTGGTGGATATTTCTTCCATGTGACGGTCGTGTTTGAAGGCCTAGTGGGATGGGTCTAGTTGCAGCCTTATTAATGAAGAGAAGAGATAAATCCTGTTCTATTTTCTTACGGGCCGTATCTTATACAAGTCCTCTTAAACGTCCGGCCTTTGGCGATGTCTCTGCCGAGCAACAAGAAGGCTCGGGCAAGGCAGCTGCCGCTCTCCCCGACGATGTGATTGAGGACATCTTGGCGCGGCTGCCGGCCAAGTCAGCACTCCGCTGCCGCTGCCTCTCCAGCGGCTGGGCCACCGTGCTCTCCTCCCGTGGCTTCATCAACCGTCACCTCGACCTCGCCAACCGCGGCGGCCGTGGCTGCAGGGTCCTCTGCCCCATGGCCCTGCCCGCTTGGTCGCGCGACGTCCGGCCGCTCACCCGGTCGTGCCGCGGCCTCGTCCTCCTGAGCAACATCTCCAGGGGCGCCTACTACGTCTGCAACCCGTCCACGGGGCAGCTGGCCTCGCTACCAGACGGCACCATCATCGAAGGCCCCGCCGCCGCGTGGTTGGGCCTCGGCTACGACGCGCGCGCCGAGCGCCACAAGGTGGTGCGCGTCTACCACCACGCCGGGCGCCCCGCCGGGTGCGAGCTCTACGACGTGGGCACCGCCACGGGCTACTGGCGGCTGGAGGTGGCGAGGCCGCCCTGCTCGGCCGACGCGGTGGCCGGCGTCTTCGTGCATGGCCACGTGCACTGGCTCGCCACCACCAAGCCGCAGCAGCACAAGATGAGCCGCCGGACTCCCTCATGTCCTTCTCCGTCCAGGACGAGATGTTCACGTCCGTCCCGCTGCCGCGCGGCGCCCGCGCCCGCAGCAGGTCAGGTGGAGCGAGAGGAGACCCGCCGCTGCTCGAGCTCACGGCTCCGCTCGGCGACCGGTGCCTGGTCCGGGTCGCGTGGCGTGTGGGCGCTTCGGGATGATGGCGCGTGGGACAAGCTCTGCCGCAACAACGTGACGCGCTCGCAGACGGGCGGCGGCGGCGCTCTGCTCTCCGCCGCCGTCGACGGCCGCGACTACCCGCTCGAGGAGAGCCTCGAGTCGGCGGGCCGGCCGCACGAGGACATCATACTCGTCGCCGTCCGCGCAGGCACTGTCGCTGGCCCTGCGCCGGTTCCCGTCGCGCGCGCTCGGGAGGGTCAAGCGCGTCTGCCGGAGCTGGCGCGCCGTCGTCGAGAGGGACCGATTCGTCGTCGCGCACAACGAGCACCACCGGCGGACTACGACTTCATCTATCCTTTTCGCGCGCTGCTGCTTCCCGCCTTCGACGGAAGAGTTCTTCTCATGCCTGTCCTGGTCGGATCTCCTGTCGACGTCGACCGCAACGCTGCCGCCGCTGACAAACCACAGGGCGTTCGTCTCGAACCGTGCCATGGCCTTGCCCTGGTAAGCTGCGACGGAGGGTATTCGAGATTCGCGGTGTTCAACCCCGTCACGCGGCTGCACCGCTGCTTCGCCCTCCGATTCATCTTCTTCGACAGGATGACGGCGCCCCTCCTCCATGACGGCGGCGGCCCCGGCTGCGTCGGGCTGGGGTACGACCGGTCCACGGAGAAGCACGTCCTGGTGGCCATGATCGCGTCCTCCTGCACGACCGCCGGCAGCAGCATGGAGTGCAGAGTGTGGAGGCTGAGAGACGACCTCGAGCCGAGGCCGGCGCCGGCGCCGCCGATCCCCGTGTCCCTGGACGCGCCGCCGGCCTACCTCGACGGCAAGATGTACTGGATGGGCTCGTCCGCCGCAATCCTGGCATTCGACATCGTAGCCGAGGCGTTCGCCACCGCGCCGGCACCTCCATCATTCACGGACGACAACAACAACAACGGCACGCACCTTCTCGTCGAGCTCCGGGGCCTGCTCTGCGTCGTGCACTCGTGCCCGACCACAGAGACAATGACAGTATGGTCGTCGTCGTCCGCGGACAAGGACGACTGGGGACAACGATGGAAGAGGGAGTACGTGATACGGCTGGAGCGGTGGCCTGAGTTCTCGCCCAAGACAGCGGCGGCTGTCCCTCTGGCCGTCGAGCCCAGAAAGGATGGCCGGATCTTGCTCGACACGGGGAGGGCGCTGGGACTCTACGACCCGGTGAGATGGACGCTGGAGACGGTGTATTCGCTGCGTTCCAAGCTTCAGTCCGACGACGACGACGACAAGCAGGAGAGGCTGTTCTTCGCCGCGATGCTGTGGGATGAAAGCTTGGTCCGTCCATATGATCGGGTTGACAGATACTGGTGGTAACAACTCTCTGAGTGTTCCCGTAGGTTTGAACACTCGAGTCACTGTGTGTGTGTCAGAGAAAGAGAGAGAGCTTTATTGACCACGTCATATTCGTAACATGACCAATTACCCAACACACCGGGAAACCTGCGCACCCCACACTGCTGAGTGGCCGGCCGTGTGTTTCACCAAGTGTTAGAAATCTTTGTAAAAGTAGCACTCGACTTTTGCCAATCCTAAAAATCCAGTGCTAGCACAGCTGTTCACAGCGCTCGAATTCCATACCATTGATTACATTAACCCACGACATAGATTAATCAAACTAACTGAACTGGGAATCTGCCATTTTTTTTACAGGTTTAATGCAAAATTTTGCCCATTCATAAGACAGAAATTTTAAAGATACACGCACACTCACTTCTATGAACAAGCAGACGTACACTCTACCCGCCTCGCTGTCGATATGGACGTCGTCTCCTACTAAAAAAATAATTAGCCATAAATACGAGCACCCGTGCTAAGAATAATCAGCCAAAAGGTTCATGCGCGATGCATGGGCGCGTCGGGACGAGGCGCAAATTAGGTCTCCTCTCCGCCGCGTGCTGTCCTTGAATGTCATTGTTTAATTCCTGCGCTTCAGCGGTGGACGGAGGTGATGTTCAGCGTGTTCGGCTGGAGGTTTTCCAGCCGGCTGCTGCTGCTTCCTCCTCACAGGCTACAGTGCTGCTTCCAGCAGCTACAGTGTTCTCTCTCAGAAAAACTACGCAGCGGTAACAGTAAAACTGCGAGCCGAACAGGCTGGTTGCCGCGCCGGGTTGAGTTGCCATCCTGAACGCTCCTCCTTTTCACGTCTCTCCTTTGCGCTGCGTCAGACCAGATGAACTCATTAGCCACCACACACGGGGCGGGAAATGAGTCCGCATCACGTCCGTCGTGATGCGGACGCTGTTCGATCGGCTGATGGCCGGCGGGCGAAACTTGGCTAGCTCAAGGTCCTTTCTCTCAGGTACGCAAGCAGCAGGACATCCAACCATCCAAGGCACGTCAGATCCAGATGCGTGAATGAATGACCGATGCATGGAATGGAAACCTCTGAGTGCAAACGGCAAAGTAAACTGCCAGAAAAATAATCACCAGATCCTGCATTTTCGATCGTAGGGACGATGCAAGCTGTCATGATCGCACAGGCTCGCAATGAAGAACGCGTTGTCGCCGCGGTGCTGCGGCTCGAGCGAGAACACCGTCTCCAACTTCCGGCTCCGGGTGTCGTAGTACCCCAGCGTCTTGCCGGTGTCCAGCAAGATCCGGCCGTCTCGGGGATCGACGGCCAGGGGCACCACCACCCGCTCCGTCGACCGCGGCGAGAACTCCGGCCACTGTTTGAGCTCGATCACGTGCTCTCTCGTCCAGTACCCGTCCGCGCTCATACGGACCCACACGGTCATCGTCTCCGTGACCGAGGACAAGTGCGCGTCGCAGAGCTTCCCGGCAACAAGCTCGGCGAGGACCATCCTGTCGCCGCACTCGGAGGGCGGCGGCGGCGGCACAATCTCGAAGGCCTCGGCGCAGATGTCGAACGCCAAGATCGCCGGTCGCCGGGCCAGTACATCTTGCCGCCGATGTGCACCGGCGGCGCGTCGACCGCGACGGGGATGGGCGGTTTGCACGCGAGCGTTCTCGGGGTCAGGTCTCTGAAACGCCACACGGCGCACTCCATGGAGCCGCTCCGGGTGTACGAGATGCGCACCAGGACGTGCTCCTCCCTGGACCGGTCGTACCCTAAGCCGGTGCTGCCTTGACCGTCGTCGCCGGGAAACTGGAAGGTGTGCACGTGTTGCGTGACGGGGTTGCACAGGGCGTGGCGGTCTCCTTGGTTGCTGTGGTGGCTGCTCACAAGGAGCAGGCCGTGGCACGGCTTGCCTTGCGGCACACCACCCTGGTCGCCGACACGTACGGCTCAACGCCGGCTTTGCCGGAGCACGATTCCTGAGACACCACCGGCGCGCCGGATAGGTGCACGAACACGACGGGGACGGGACTCGTTGCTGCCGTGGCCCTGGCGAGCGCGTTGTGCGACGCCACGAAGCGGTCGCTCTCGATCATGGCGCGCCAGCTCCGGCACACCAGCTTGAGGCGCAAAAGGCTGCGCGCGGGCAGCCGGCGCAGCGCCATGGACAGAGCCCGAGCGGCCGGCGACGAGAAGAGGACGTCCTCGAACGGCCGCCCGACGGACACGAGGCTCTCCTCGTACGGCACGAGCGTGTCTATCTTTGCTCCGGTCACGCCGCGCCCGCGGAATCCTGATCGCGCGAGCTTCTCGAGCGCCCCGGTGGCGAGGCAGTACTTGGCCACCCGACACTCTTCGGAAACGAAGACGACGCGCCTGCCCCCGTCGACGAGGGCAACTGGAGTGACGCCGTGGAACATGAAGTGGTCGCCCACCTCCGGCGGCGGCGGCGGCGGCAATGTGGCCAGGTCGATGTGCCAGTGCTTCCCCCACGCCCGCGCGGCGTAGTCGGTCAGCAACCAGATGTCGACGCGTTTCAGCGGCGACAGCGGCGAGTGCGGCCCCGAGACGAGGCATAGGCACCCGGCGAGCTCCGTGAGCGTCAGCGCGGAGTGCGCCAAGTTGACGCCGGGCGGCGGCGCGACGTACTCGCCGAACACCTCGTCGGCGACGGAGAAGGAGACGATGGCGTCTTCGCCGCCGCCCGGCTGTTTCCTCATCGTGATCCAGTGCACGTGTCCGTGCGCGAAGACGCCCATCTGGTTCATCCGGACGTGATCCGGCGGGACGGCCCCGCTCGCCGCCGGCCGCCAGTGCCCGGCGGCGGAGTTCGCGCCACCCGCGACGTCGTAGACGTCGCAGCCGGCGGGGCGGCGGTCGTGGTAGAGCAGGCGCACGACCTTGTGGGCCCTGGCGCGCGCGTCGTAGCCGAGGCCGAAGCTCGCGTAGTCCCGTCCCGGGTGCCGGCCGCCGGCCATGCGGCCGTCCGGGAGCGCCGTGATCTGCCCAATGGAGGGGTTGCAGAGGTAGTAGAGCCTGGCGGCGATGGCGCGGAAGAGGAGCAGGCCGCGGCACGGGCCTTCCGTTGCGCGTGTTGTGGGGGACGGCCATGAGCGGCGTGAAGGGGAACTCCCCGTGCGACCACGCGTACACGGTGGACGCGGCGGCAGAGTCCGGCAGGAGGCACAGCTTCGGAATTAGCTCCTCCTCCTCCCCGCTGCGGCGGTTGGCGAGGCGGTGGTGGAGGTCGACGAAGGCGTCGGAGGAGAGCGCGGCGGCCCAGGAGCGGGAAAGGCAGCGGCATTGGCAACGGAGCACCGACTTGGCCGGCATGCGCGCGAAGATGTCCTCGATGATCTCATCGGGGAGACGCTGCTGCCTTGGCAGCAACGACGACGACCTGGCCTTCTTGCACGGGGTAGCCATCTCTTAGCTCTTTCCTTGCCTGCAGGCGGCCTAAGAGCGAAACCCTTTTTTTTTTTTTTTGTGGCGAGGACATATATACTGAAAACAACAACTTATGCTACTCAGAGATATAGAGTGTTCTAATATATGAGAACACTAAAGATAGGCATAAGCACTGACTTTTTTCTTTTCATGCTAATTTCACTGACATTATTAACAAGCGCCATTTAATTAGTACGGATAGTTCCTTCCAAATCTGTTTGGAACATCTAAAGAACAGTAACGCACATGCACCAGACAAAAACACTACTCCAACGACGAAAGTATATAAGCGACACGAATGTGCACGAGCTCGCACGGTACCCACCAGAGAATGGAGAATGGCCTCCTGGTCGCGTACACAGCTGTGTTTACGGGGGCAGAAATTAAGGTGTGCTCCTGGTCCTGGATCGACATCCGTCTGCCTCGCGCATGCCTGCCGTTTCGCTGCTCCCGGCATATGCACTGCGCCTCATAGGCTAGCACAGGGCACGGGGCGTTCTTCTTCTCCGTGCGCGACACGAAGACGCAGTCAGACGACTTGGAGGAGAATGAGAGCACTGCGCAGGAGGAGGAGAAGGTGCGGGGCTCACGGCGTGCTCCTCGGCCGCGTGTTGACATGCACCTGCGTGTGTGCTCACCAGCCAGGCAGGCAGCTAGGAGTGTGTTCTCGAATGTTTGTATCAATTTTTGTGCTTGCGTACGTATGAAATATTGGAGAATCATTTACTTGTGTGCTCCACTCACAATTGTCTTGTAGATATCAAACTAGGGTTCTCCGGTGGTCTGAAGCTCTCAACGGATAAAATGAAAGCACTGAACTGAACCTAAAGGGATCGATGAACAAAATCCCTGATGAATAATACAGTAAGTTTATGTTAATAATAATGCATAACAGCGGTTGGTTATGCATTTAGAAAGCATAAAATGTGCATGTTGCATATTTGCTCTGCCTCAGACAAAGCGAAAGCCATTACAAGTACGGCAACTGATACTCCTGGGCCCCGCAGGTCCCTCACACCCCTATTGCAATATTTCTAGGGTCCAAGTTCTAGCTGTACATCATCAGTAAGTTATAAAAAACTGTACACCAGGTTCCCATCACAGCATCAAGTTCAGATTTTAGGCTATATGTATTGACCCCTTGCAGTATTTAGATAGATATAGGAGCATATGATCGGCGCCAAAGAGGCTATCCCAAAGACCCCTAAGGCAGTGTTTTCGAGGCAGTGGAGAAGGCGTAGATGAGGGCGGCGATCATTGTACGCTTGCTTTCGACGGTACACTCAACGTAGAGGTCGAGCGCCGCCTTGACGATCCCAGAAGCTCGGTTCAGCTTAATCTTCACGAGGTCCCAGAACAGGAACAAAGCTATCACCTCAGCAGTCGCATAACTCCAGCTGTCCCCAGGTATATTGATCCAGCCATTCTACGTCAACGTCAAGGATGGTATCATTTTGCAATTATTTGCTAATAACAATCTGTTCAGCTACTTATGCATATATATACAGGTAGTTGTATGCTTAACAATTAAAGAGATTGGATGGAATAAAACTTGCAGTTCTTTGCTAATAAGAACTTTTTTGGCATATGATTTAACTTACATATGCATCATTCATCTCTAGGTACCACAACTAATATGCATCATTCATCCTTTTGTTGTCAGCTTAACTAGCTTTGTGACCTCCGATGTGATTGTACAGATTTAGATGTGTCAGATCAGAAAAGGGAGGAGGCCAGGGCTTACCTTTTCAGCAGAGCGCAGGAGGAGAAGAGCGTGCCCGCTGGACAGGGCCAGTCCAGAAAATCCTATCTCTTTGTTTTTCATGCATGCCCAAATACAGTACGGAAGTCCGGAAGCACAAATGATAGGGAGGAAAATAGTGGCGCGGAGGGACACATAGTCTGCAAAATACATGGCGGTAGTTAGTTGTCATCTCTACGGTTCCCTAGATAGCATTTTGTAATAGCAATATTAAATTGGACCACGTTAGAAAAGGGACCTGACCTAGTGCCATGGTTGAGAAAAGTACGGCGCTTAGATTCTGACTCAGGAGGCAGAAAGCTGGAATCCATTTCTTGATGAACTTCTTGGTTCTGAACAGAGCCGCCGGCTTCAGGACTGATGAGGTTAGATGTACACGATTAGGCCTATATGATATTGATATGCAAAAACGAATAGAAGAAGGTAAGTTTGCTCACGTGCATAGCTAATGAGAATGTGTCCTGCATATAGGTTTACGAGAATGCGCCACACTGTGAGGGGTCGTCTAAATCCATGTACACGGAGGTGGTGACGGTGAGCAGCGAGGTCTGGGCAAACGCAGCAGTCAGCAGGGCGAGGACCTGCACCTGAATCCAATTCTTCATGACCTGTCCCAACGAATTAAGATACAACAAATTAGTCTATATAACGACGACATGTTTTAGGCGAACGCTTGATTTATAATCATCCAATTTTAAGATATGTGGGTAAGATGGGATCTAATTTATACTAACAGAAAAACAAAGTGCATTTATGGTTGCAGTACCTAAATTTTTGTTAACACCTTCATTACTCAAAGTTTGCACCACAGATTCACTGTAATTTTTTGTGTAATGTTACTATAATACCAGTATAAATAAAAAAATTCTTGTGCAATGTTACTGTAATATCAGTATAAATCAGTTTTAAACAAAAGATTAACTACCGGTCCTCCGATTGTCATCAAGATAGCAGACCTTACACGGGCGCTCTATCTCCTTGGGTGTGGGGAAAACAGAGGTTTAATTTGCGCCCAACCAAAACAATAAAAAGAAGGCTGACGGGAGGTAGATACGGCGATCACCCAAAACACTAGCACACCGATACGTAGGGTACATTACATATAGAAATATATTTTTGAATCCACTGGACCTAAACAACTGCATATCATATGCTAGAGATAAACATACGGTAACATAAGCAACAACTGCATGCATATGATGGAAATAACAGATAGCATAGTAAGATAGCATATTTGGTGACGCGTCCTGACTTGCCACCATGACCATCATCCATCTACGATCTTTTGTACAGTAGCCCGGCGGCAAAAGTGAAACTGACAAGGCACCAATCCATTGAGGGGAAAGAGGGATCAAACTTACGCCTGCCTCCTCGTGCGTGCGCGGTTCTGCAGACGGCGGCCCGGTTCCATCGCACCCGTCGACGACTACGGATATCTGAGCTGGAGCGGGCGAGGTACTGGTTGTGGTCGTGTCCGTCTCGGCGGCGGCGACGTCGAGCGTCGTCGGCGTCGTAGTCGTAGTAGTCGCCGTCGGCGGATCCCTCGCGTCCGCGGGCGCCGGCGCGCTCCCTTGGAGAAGCAGCCGCGCGCAGTTCACCGCGTCGTGCTTGCGGGCGAGGTCGAGGATCGTGGTGTTCATCTCCTCCTGCAGCATTCCCAAGGAATCCTCCGAGCTCCCCACCGCCGCGAGGGCCTCCGTCCTGAAGTCGCTCAGCGCGGCGGCGAGCAGCTCGGCGTCGTCGTGCAACACTGCGGAGAGGATCATCCCCTCCAGCCTCGCGCGGCTCTGCGCACCAACAAGTGACGGGAATCCATCAAAACGGCCAACACAAATTTATGGGGAGCAAGAAGCATCAGAAGAGGGGGGGAGAAGAGAAAGCATGTTTACCGCGACAGCTCCTGAAGTCTCCTCCATCGAGTCCTCTTCCGTCTCGCTCTCCATTCACTCTCCGGAGCGTTCTTTGCTTGGAGATCCGGGGCGGCCTGGTGTTCTTGGGTAACGGGAGGATCGAGCAAGGCGAAGGCGAATGGGGGAGGCGGGGGTGGGTCGCAGCTCGGCGGGTGGGTTATATAAGCCAGCACCGGCCATTCCGACCTGGCCGGGCCGGCGCCGGTGGCAAGCTTCGCCGATCCGGCGCATCGCCCTCGGCCATGACGGCGACGGCCGCGAGTGGTGGATATCGACTCGAGTCGAGTGTTGGAACAGTAGTGGGTGGCTAGGAGTGACTTGGTGATACAGGAGCAGGGCGAAGGCGTAACGCCTGGAAATGCGTATTCTTGTACATTCGTCATGGACTGGAGTGTGTATGGCCCACGTGGACAGTGAGCAGTGGTGTCGGACAAGTAGCAGTACGTATAGTACAATCCGATAATAGTAGAGTACCAGTAGTATAACGAATACTATTATCCAAAAAAAAAACTCTGTCGTTATATAAACCCGGATGGTTTAGTTAATTGGAGTCCCAGTTTTGGGAATTTGAAGCTGTTAGGTCCCTTTTTTTTAATTTCTATGCATAACCTTTTTTTTGGGGATATTTCTATGCATAACCTAGCATAAACGTGATAATTCAGTTCCCATGGCCTACAAAGGAGAACCCGGCCGCGAGACGTCAAGATCACCAGGTAGACGACCATGTCGAATCGGACCCGTCGAATCGGTGGTCGCGTCCGGTCCGGTCTGTGGTGAGGTCAAAAAAGGGTACGTAAAAGTCTCTTCACTGTGCCGCTGCATGGTGAGTCGATAGGCATTGTTTTGCCGGCTGCTGACGAGATACACGGCCAGCTGAGGAAACTTGCGTGTGTTATCGCCAGCTTGCTTTGCGTGCTGTCGCGTTGCAGTTGCACTTTTACACTAATCATTCGATCAGCACCTGATCAACAAAAGGTATTTAGTGATCGACAAACAAGAGGGTACCCCTACTTAAAGTGATGGTGAGCCTGACGTGACACGCATTACGAACCCGCGTAGATCTGATATCGCTTCCTGCAGGAAAACTCTGCGTGACAATGACAAAACCCCTGAAAGCAAACAAAAAGGGGAAGGAAAAAACGAGTTTAAAAAGACCACGCTAGCATTAATTAATTAGCTGTCCACACGTCGTCATCACGAGAAAAACACAGGCGCGAGCGCGACCATCGTGTTCGTGCATGTTGTCAACTTTTGACTTGAGTATATTCTAGCTATTATTCGAAATGATTGTTTGGGATCTTAATTACATTTTCGCATGAATTGTTCGGGATCTTACATCAGCTAGCCTATACTGTTCGTTAAAGGTGATCGCATAGAAACAAAAATCTAACAATAAATCAATCGAGCTGCCGATCAACAACACTTCTTAGTGGCCAATCCAAATTAGCTTTAACATTTACGATCAATAAATCTTAGCTGGCAGGTACGGGGGAAAGGGAAGGAGACGCATACTTCTTCCTAATTTAAGCGACCACATAATACATGTGGCTTTCCGAAAAAAAAAAGGGTCCTCTTTTTGACAAAGAAAATAATCAGCGAGTCCTTTTCGCTGAAGGTCATCACTCATCACACCCACTCACATCCACCGCCCGCCCCCATATGTACTCCACAAGCCCAACCTAACCACGCACGCATTCCATTTGGAGGACATCTGATGTGGAATCAGATTCAGCCAGGTGCATCGTGCTTGTCAATCGTTTTCGGTCCGCGCGTCCCCTCAGAGGTATGGAGTGCGTCACGAAGTGGAGAGAGAGAGAGAGAGAGAGAGAGAGAGAGAGAGAGAGTTTGGGAAAGCACGGGATAAACAACCGAGACTTCTCCCCAATTAGCTATACTAGCTATACACTTTGTACACGTTAACAGGAGCGTCAGGGACTTGACGTTGGTTAGAGTTTGGCATTGCGTGGTGTCCAAGAAAAAAAGGTTCCATTGAGGCTGGCTGATGCACAATGTTGAGTGGGTGGGCACTTTACCGAAGCTCATAGAAGTCGTGAGAAAAATAGCAAAAATCTCCAACATAATTAGCAAAACCATACTTCTAAGCATGCATAAGATGATAAGAACAAATAAATAAATAATGAAAAGTCAGGGGAGAAGAGAAAGGACAAAGAGGAAATTAAGTAGCACCTGCAACATGTTGTAGTACATGGTTCTAGCAATATGATGTGTGACAGCTGTGATAGTGACATGGAGAACCAAGAATACATGGTTCTGAAACCAAACGGTACGCACAAATAATATCTCTTGCTTTCAAACCAGAATTCTACGTCAATATAATGGCAGAAATAGAACCCTTTTTTTTTCTTACAGATGTCATGGTCTGATTTCATCTATGATACTCTTTACCCACCGGTATCATAGTTTACCGTAAATGTGCTCACAATCAAAGCTAATGTTAAGTTCAAAATAAGTTTCTGTGAACAAACCACCTGGTTCAACTCTCCTCAAACCCGTTCTTACACCACATCGATCGCTTCTTTCATGACCAAAAACTGCTCTACCTGCTGGCGTTGCTGCCCGTTGGGAATATCTGGCTGTTTGTCCGGCGACATCGCCATCCGCTATGCGAACTTCTTTTCTCCCAAGCCTCTCTTTAGATGTCCTTCCTCTTTGGTCACGATTCATTTTCCTTTTCTTTTCACCCATAAAGAAAATCATGCTCTTTGTATCGATCGTGTGACATATGGGATCACGATTTATTTTCATGTGCATAGAGTCACGTTGTTTTGTTTTAGTAGAGTCCTACTCAGATCACGGCAGGGGAGAATTCGGGAGAGGATCTCGTTGCCCCAAGAGCAGGTGTTTAATTAATACCTCTTGCAACACTATCTATTCAAATCAGATTAAACATTCAGGAGTTTTGGTAAGATACATGCCATTCTTGTCTGCTTTTTAAGTGCTCTTTTAGCTTCTTTTCTTTGATGTCACATTGACATCAGTGACCAGTCCCATACTTAGCAAATTAGTATGATTCTACAAGCAATTGGTGAAGTAATGTCAGTGCTTGTAGCATAGCGTACAGCACACATTGCCGTTATGCAGTACGAAAAGATACGCTAGCGTTTACTATAGGCATCGATATGACACCTTATAAAGTGATCTTACCCCCCACAATGCCCCGTTCAACCGGCGCAAACCACCCATATGCCAGAAGAGCGGGAGCGGTGCCAGTCGTATTTGCTCCGTTCCAATTCAATAAGAAATGATTGTTTTACTATGCCTTCTTCCAGATGCTCGTCTTTTTTACACAGCCATATTTTTGCTAACCAGAAAGCTCACGGCAAATAAATCAAGCAATAAAATGGGACTAAAACATTGAGGTACGCACACAGCTCTAATATCAATGGATTCCTCTATAGAGGCACGAACGAAGCTGGAATTGTCCAAAATGGGACCTCAGAAATAGAAAATATGAGGCAGGCTGATACGGAGGAAAAAAAAAAAGCCTGATCTTTTCGAGATGTAGGGTCTTAGATAACTATTGAACCCTCAATTCTCAATGGGAGAGCAAGCTTAATCTTGATTGGTAATCCCAGCAGAGAAGCAAGCATGATTTTGATTGGTAACCGAACCCTCTAAAACCCAACGGAAAAGCAAGCACGATCTTAGATAAAGCGTCCGATTCTACCTTTATGTTGGTTATGCCGAATCATAGGAAGAATAGACATGAGACTCTCATCATGTGACTAGCAAATAGCTAATATCAATTCATAATTCAAGTCTGAGTTATGGACGCACACCCCTCATGACGCCTCGAATTTCCACCTTACTAGAAACCCGGTGCGCTAGTACATCTATGATAGTCCCAGAGGCTATCAAGTACTTCCATACACAAGTGAATGCCATATAACCATAAAAGAGTAGAAGAATGATACAACATCAAAGTACACAAGACTTGGCTCGCATGCCAAAAAAAAAACTAACAGGATTATCTACTAACAGTACTATCTAATCATAACAATACAGCGAAAGACTCGTGATACCAATTCCACAGCCAACCTGAGTGTAGGAGACGAAACCCTCCACTTGACTACATCTTCTTCTTCCTCATCTTCATAGTTCTCGAAGTCATGACTCGGCTATAAAACTGAAGTAGCAAATGGTGCTACTCCAGGTGAATGCATATGCAATTGAGGATAAGTGGACAAGGTAGTAGGCAAAGGTTTGTTGCGTAAAAGCGGGTTTCAAACAAGAATATGCAACAACGATGAGTTTCTTTTAAATGAAAGTGAGACCGAAATCTCGAAAATAAGCATATTATTATGTGGACCTAAGAAACGAAGCTATTTTACACCGGGCTCACTCCGGCCCTGTCACTGTCTCAGGGCAGGTATAAACAAATGAGAGTGAAGAGGTTTGAAAATAAATTCTAATCAATGCGGATGGTCACAAGGAATTAGCCGTGTCCAAGGCCACGGCTATGCGCATAGATCTCAACTCTGCAGAGCGTGTACAACTTGACCCACACGCAGGGGCCATGACGACCAACGACGTCGCGGTAGACGCAATAAGTAACCTAGAAGATTCACTCGCAGGCAGCGACCGGCACTTTCTCGCTTCTTCAGTGTAACATACCCGATTTTCGCAGGCCCTAATCTCACTTCTAATTGAGCTGTTAGTGCAAAACAAACAAAAGTTCAAGTGATCATATCTAATCAATTATTTGAAATGCGATCAAATTTGAGCTTGAACTACAACATCAAAATGTTGAAAAAAAGTGGGCCCAAATAAAACCTTTTTATGGGTTCTATGTCTCAAATTAGAATTTTTGAGAATTTTTCAGAATTTTATTAAAAAGGGAAAAAGTTTGAATAAATCCAGAGAAATTCAAATTTGGCTGTCTTATCAAATTTTTCATTCACATTGTTTGCCGAATTTCGAAATTCTCCAATAATGAAAAATGATCCTGTAGGCATGTCCTACCATCTGTGAATTTCTCAGATTTTTCTTAGTGGTTTAAGCTACTTTTTTGAAGGAGAAAATATGGCACGTTTGGAAAAATCGTTTGGAAAAAGAGAAGTAGCCGCGCGTCACCTTCTTCTTCCTCTCCCTCACTGTTCTGCCTACTCCACTGCTCCCGGCGTCATGGCGTCGTCCTTGCCCGAGCGAGATGGCGCCCAGTCTTCGACCAACTCGTCCTCGTCCGCGTACCTCTCTCTTGGCTCGCTCTCTTTCTTTTTCGCCCAAGAAAACGCGAACCGAGGCGCCATTGCCGCCCCTATCGAGCTCGACCTCGCCGCCGCTTCAAGCTTCCTCCGAGCTCGACCCAAACTGCAAAACTACGCGCAAGGAGTCCCTCTAGCCCAGCCCCAGCACAAACTTCAAGTTTCCACGTCCTAGCTCGAGATCGAAGCAAGAATTCGACCATGGCTGCCGAACCGAATTCTCCCTCCTCGGTGAGCCATCTTCCTATTGATCGCGCAGGGATATCTACAAATATACAGCGCGTACGCATGACATGACCTCGTCGCCCATATTGCAGCGAGCCGTCCGCCGAGCCGTCCGCCCCACTTTAGCCGTCCGCCGCTGCCACCTCTCGCCGCCGGCCAACTTCCGCTCGCCGTCCACGTGCGAATCATAGGGGGATGGGGTCGCCTTGTCCTCCTCGTCGTTTTGCTCCCATCCGTTTCCCCTACATCGTTCCGTTCGCCGGAAATGCTGCCGCGCCGCCGCGCTGCAGTGCGTGCGCACACATTGAGCGCAGGCACTGCTACAGTACTCGACCCCTTCTTTTTCTTTTTCGATTTTCTTTTCTCTGAAAAGCGGCAGATCTTGTAAGTTCGGTAAAAAATAAAATAAAAATCCAAAAATAGCAAACTAAATTGTGTTGGAATCCTTGTGACCAGATATATCCAATGGTGCAATAACATCACCAATAATTACCATAACTAATTTTGAAAAATTCAGAGAATAAAAACATTAGTGAAGTTTTGTAGCCTTTTCTGTACATGTAAAGTTCATGAATTTTGGTGAGCATTCATTTCATGGCATTCCTGATCAGTTCACCAAGTGGCACTTTTAAATGCTGCATATTTTAACAGTAATTGCATTTCCATGCTTTTCCTTGTTGCATTTTTTATATTTTATTCCTGCATGCTTTTAATCCAATTTTTGGATATGCTACTATTCATGGTAGTGTTTGCTAGGAAAAATACAAAACAAAATTTTGATCTTCCAGAATCATGTTAAATAAATTTCAAAATGAATTTTGTTGTTTCAACATTTTAAAACCCTAAAAGCTTGTTGCCTTTTTGAAAAGCACTCCAAATGCATTCACGTTGAAACATTTTTGAGTACTTTCGGAGCTTCACACCAACACCCTCATCATGGCACTGCACTCTTTCTTTTAGCAAAGTTTCATGTAGGCATTGCATTTAATTATTATCTTTGCATTGCATCATTATAGGAACCGACGCCGGAATCGAGGACGAGGAGCTCGTAGCTGAAGATCGCGGTGCTGATACTAACACTTTGAGTGTGCTGACCACCAGGCCCAAAGCAAGCCCCGGTGCACTCCTATTTTTGCAAAGTTTTCTTTTTGTCACATGTATTCGAGTCATGAAATGTGCATTACGTTTTTGGAGTTTTGTACAGACCCGTAGATGCATTTGCCCTATGTTTACCGATGGAATGGGTCAGATATGTTCAGCCACTCGTTAGAATTGCTAAGCTTAATATTGTTTATCGGTAAAACCGGTTGGTATGGAGACCGTCCGATATAGGTGGATCGGGTTTACTTTATGCTCTCACATGATGATAATGAATATGAGACCGAACGGGGAAGTTCATGTGTAGGTTGAGGTGACAAGGATGTCTTTGTTCGCCATAGCCCCATTGTGTCTGTTGAGGACCGGTCGTTTTGGTCTTGTTGAGCAAGTTTGAACGTACCGGATGCATGCTAGTGAAATAGGAACTAGTAAACCGATGTAACTCGATTACTGCATTGTTGGACGGTGCTCCCCCTCTCTTTTGATGATGAAGATGGTATGGTGGTTGCGGGTATGTGTTAGAAGGGAGGGCACACGGGCTAACCACCGATGGCCCAGCGTGGGTATCGCGTGGAGGACGTATGTCCGATAGAGGGGAAATCGGCCTGACTTTATGGTGTCTTGTGAAAGGTTGCCGTGCGTGACTCCTTGTGAGTGTGCGTACGTCGTGTATCCACGCCTGCAGGTGTAAATTAATTCGAAATCGCCGTCCCTCGTGGTTATTGAGTACTACTTGTTCACTGCTTCACATCGTAGTAAGAAGTGCACATGATGATATCTATATGCTGTATTGCACTCAATTAATTGTATTGCAACCTTGTATAGTATAGGTTGCTAATATTTACATTTATGCAAGAATCCTTTTAATTTGGCTAAAATCTGAAAATAAGGATCAATTATTAGTGCTGTTATTGCAATATTAATTCAGCAACCCGGTCAGCCCCCTGCATGCTAGAAGTCGGTTTTAGAAGGCCAATTTGACGGGTAAAACTTGCTGAGTATTAGTTGCTCACAGTTTGTTGTTTAAATCTTTGTTGCAGGTGCTCTTTTGGCTGAGGAGAATGAGGCACGTCTATAGGCTCGATGTGCTTCATAGTAGGGTAATGACGTCGAGTTGTATATCGATCGCTTCCTCTAACGCTTTTTGAACTCTTTTATGTAATCGAATCTGAATTTAAGTTTTAATAACAAATGTTCATTTGTACTCAATTTTATTTATGCTCATATCTGTGTACTTTTGGACTCTTGCTTCGCCAAATGTCACCCGATATCGATCCTGTTAAGCAAACCCCTTATTATTTGAGGCGAGATGCTACATTCAGGATGGGGCTCCATTGTCTTCCTCCACGCGGTTGACGTCGGTCCTGAAGCTGTGATGGGCCTACCACTAGCCAAGTGGGGTATCCCTATCGAGGAGTGATAGTCCGCACTTCCTTAACACGATCTCTGCTCTGCTGCCTACGAGCTAAATGCTAGCCGTTTACCATAGTGCAAATCTAGCCCCACCCATTTAAGGACGTGTGGTAAGTACGAATATCAACCTGGAGGTTATACGACGCATCAGAACATGTCTTTATGCTGCCGGGACGGGCATGTGCCTCTCGTCCGTCGGGGTCGTATCACACAGGCACTCCCGACCATGTCTCAACAAAACACTAGAGGCAACATGATTCCTCGCGAACTAGTCACATCAAACGAGTATCCCCCCAAGAAGCTCACAAGTCAAGTCCCCGTCACGACCATTTCGCCCACCCTTATTACTTTTAAATCACACACTCATATTTGAAGCTTTTCAATATTTTATTTTACACAAAGAAACATTGTGTGATATAGTGTCACATTTGAAAACATGCAATCTAGTAGGCTAAGCAGTGATAGTGCAATAATAAAAGCATCCTAGGGCTGATCATATATAATGTAGAGACATTGAACATGCATAGGTCAATTCTAGCAATTTGAAATATGATGTATGCATAACAAGGGATACAATCAAACAATGCATGTATTAAAATCATAAAATCAATAGTTGTCAAGGGGGGTGTAGGCGTTGTCTGATTAGCCGAGCTTTCGATCTCGAAACATGTACTAGAAATCCGTGTTCAAAACAATCGCATGGAATCCAAAGTGACGCGATGATAAGATAAGATACGACGAAAAGATATTGTAAAGGAATTAAGGAAGAAATCTTGTGTCGATAGACTATTTAGGCGTTCTAGAACTAGAATACTCGTCTAGACAAAACCAACGGAACAAGAGTCTGTATGAAACGGGGATCGTACGAATTGACTACGGATTATAAAGGACGAAGTGATTAAAAAGGAATTACAGAACAGTTTAACGAAGGAATTAATCCTAGCAGCTATGGCGTGCTGACAGGGCAGAAGAATGCTCCCAGGTCATGTAGCAGAGCTGCCTTAACTTCAGTCACAGAGAAAACAATCCAAGTTCGATGACCATCCAAAGGCAAGTAAACTCTAACTATCAACCTCGTTCCAAAGAGCAGAGCACGCCATCCAAAGCTCTCACGTGCTACAAACTTATCCAACAAAAGCTCGACCTGATAAAGCTATCAAAGCCACAGCCTTAGCAATCGAAGCAAAACTGATAGGCACTGCACAAGAAATAATTCCGGAGACTCGCTTAAATATCCTATTAGGAAGAAGTCTCTGGCTTGAAATTCCAGGAGTTGACACTTGACAGTACGTGAGCAATCTTCCATGGCGGCCACTCTTGGATCACGGAGAAGTCTAGCAGGAAGCCACTAAAAGCAAGAATTCCAACACAGGGAAAGGTTCTACGCTGAAACAAGAGAATTTAAAACCAACGTTCCAAGTACTCTCAGGCCGGCGACGAGCTTCCAAGGCAGCTTAGGCCTGAACATGACAAAAACTACATCGCATTCCAACGAAGTGAGCATGGTGTAACAAACTGGGCCACAGAGCGATGCTATTGGAACACAACAACGTCAGCTTCGAGCAAGCAGGCATGTTGGCGACGTAACATGGTGCGGCAAAGGCTCGAACAGGTAAAGGGCAAGACGAACAGATGCTAAACGGAGATCAACACGAAGAGAAACCAAGCAGGTGTGCAACCTTGAACGGCTACGGAGATCAAAACGACTAAGAACCGCTGGCCATGGGCAGAGCTTGGCAAACGGGACAATAACAAGGGCGACGTGACATTACGTCGAACACCTAGAGGGCACGGCCTAAGAGAGAGGGACGAGGCACGGGAAGGGGGCTGTGTGCTCACCACGGATAGGAGGACCATGGAAGAGACGCGCTCGGCGTAAAGAAGGCCGATCCGTGACGGGGAAGACGAGGTTGCCGTGCAGCTCCAGGTGCGCGCGTCCATGGTGGTGACCACGTGCTTGGGCTTGAACTCGGCGTCGACGCGCTCCTGGTTCGCGGCGCGGCCGTCGGGGTCGAGGTCGACGGAGAGGAGGTAGAGCGGCAACAGGAGGACGTCGCTAGGGGCGAGCTCGGCGAAGAGGAGGCTGATCCACGACGGTGAGGAGGTAGATGTTGCAGTGCCGCATCCATGCGCATGTCCTTGGCGGCGACCACGGTCCGCTTGAAGTTGACGGTGTCCTCGCGTTCATGGAGAACAGAGATCATGACGCGGCGGTCGACGCGAAGCTTGACGGAGAGGAAGTAGACGACGTGGTCGTGGTCGCGTAGCTCGGCGCCGGGGAAGTAGAGGTTGCAGCGCTGCATCCTTGTGCCTTGAGGCTGCTGCCGAAGCAGCGTACGTTCCTGCAAAGAAAAGAAACGCAAGGCTGTGTGGCCATGCGGGTTACTCACCAGGGAAGACGACGGGCGCCATCGGCTTGGCGAAGGAGACGACGCCGGCGACCTTATGCGTGGTGGTGAGATCGATCTGATACCTGTGGTGGGCGAAGTGGATAGGCGTTGTGATGGCGATGTGATGAATGGCAGTGGCTTCGATGCGTCTGTGGATAGCTTGTGGGTGTGTAGGTGAGAGTGCTCTCCCCCTCTCCATCGCTGCAAGTCGAGGGCTTTGTATCGAAGAGGAAAAGGGTATGGGAATGGAGGGCCAACGGGAGGCCAGCGCCGCCGCCGTTCTGTTTCGGCCAGCGAGTCCTGCGGCCGGGATAAGCGATGACCGTTTGCTGGTCTACAGCTTGCTCATTCAAAGTTCAAACCTGCTTATTTCAGTGGACCCTCAGTTGCATACACTGATCACCCTGAGGCCTGAGATGATGGCCCAGCGGTACGGTCCCCTCGCCAAGCAATTTTAGCTGACTGGGTATACATCTCCAGGGACAGATGGAGGCAGGCGTAGATCGAGTTTGACTATAAACTTCGAGGCAATATATGCATTAGGCCGTATACGTATGCTTGTACGTATTTGCAGCTAGCATGGGCTGCAGGCTTATGAAAGGCCGATAGACCATCTTGCTATTGGGCGCTATTTAGCAGTAAAATAATCACCTCATCTGAATATTCAAGGACCCCTCTTAAAAAAAAAGAATATTTCAAGGACCCTGTCAAGCATGCTGCCCCCCCTGACTTGCAAACCTGATTAAAATATCATCACTTCGATCGAGGGTCTCATTTGTTTTGGCATTTGTGCTAAAACAATTATTGCTCACGTAATTAGTCATTTAACATTTGATAATAGCACTGCGTTCTTTGATTGACGAGAGCAAGACTTAGTATCACATACACTTCCTTGATCAAAACAAGGATCATACATCATATAATATTAAGAGAAATCTTATGAATAAAACCAAACTAGTATTCTCACAACCTCTCTGCCATACTGTTGGTGCTTTCTATGTACCAATTTTATATGACAAATATGGTGTTTTTAATACCTTATTATGTCATTATTGTTAACAATTAACCCTATTATTATATATATATGTGTAGTTTCTGTGTATTTGGAAGGATTTGCAGAAAACAGGTGAAAACAAGAGACTACGGATAAAGAGCTACTGGAGGCCCGAAGAAAGAAGAGTTTGAAGGCCGTGCCGGTCGGCACAGTCCACGTGCCGACCGGCACCACCAGGGTTAAGCTCAAACATGAAGCCCACTCGGAGAGGATGAAGCCCAGAAGAAATATCAGAGTCGGAATCGGTGAAATCCAGCTCACAATTAAAAGAAACTATAAAGATAAGATCTTGGTCGCGAAACAAGAGGAAGAGAGCAGACAGATAGAAGTTTTAACCTAGGTTGAAGGTTGTGGCAGCGAAGACGGCGATCACCGATCATCACCACCAAAAAGGGAAATCGTGCCGACCGGCACCTGTGCGTCCACGCCAAAATACCGTGTCCTGTTGTAGCCATGTTCATGTGTTGCAGTATGATGCGTGAGTAGATCTCATATTCTCTCCGTGGCGAGAGAAATCTGGTTATGTAACTCTCACACTTACGATACTCTCTTGATGCGTTCAGTCTATGTGATGCATTTATTCCGTATCTGATCAATACATGAATTCATTAGTGTAGTTG